>OX101736.1:14029443-14699662 GCA_944452665.1 Stenoptilia bipunctidactyla
TGGGAGGTCATTTTTGTTGGGCCTAGGTTAAAGGGTAGGATTCCAGGTCCATCAGTCAAATCGTCAAGTTTTATTATCATGTCTGCTAGTACTTGGGCCAGGGTCGTTATGAGGACGGTCCTGTAACAATAGTGATTTATTTAATTTAGTTTTAGTTCGTTTAATACGATGTTTAGCTATTGGGCCACGTTTTCGAGAAGTGTATATGTGAATGGGAAAATTAGTGGTAACTTTATCTCGTGTGTATCGGGGTGCAATTTTCTTCCTAGATGCCAAAGGATTTTTTATAAATACTTCCTGTCCTTCCGTATAATCTAATTGAGGCTCGCGATCAAGGTTACGTCGAGTCATTATTGCATTTCGTTCTAAAAGTGCTGATTCGTGAATTATATTATCAACTGTCTCCATTGATTTACGGTGCTCCTGAATGTAATTTTGTAATAGTCTATGTGTCAAATCTAAGTCTGTTGGGTCTCTTGGGTCAAAGTGTCCAGTCAATAAGTCGTATGGTCTACATTTAGTTAAACTATGTATTGAGCTGTTATAAGCTATAAGTGCGTACGGTATCAAATTACTTATTAATTCGTTTTTTCGTTGTAACTTTAAAAGTCGTAAGTGTTCTAAGAGAGTGCTATGGAAACGTTCTATTAAACCATTTTCATTGGGTGAGTGTGCTGCAGTTAAGCGATGCTGAACTTTATGTAGTCGTAAAAATTCAGAGACAACTTGATTTTTGAACTCTGTGCCTTGGTCTGTTGTAAGAACTAATGGGAAACCGTGATGAGTGCAAAACGTTAATAAGGATTTAACTATGTTTGGGGCAGTGCAAGAAGGTAAGCGATAAATTTGTGCATATTTAGTGAATGAATCAATTATAGTTAGGTATTTTTCTTGCTCAATAGTCAAAACATCTGCATGTGCTATTTCAAACGGTTTCGAAGGTGGAGGAACTATTTGGTATTCAGGTCGTAATGGCGATCTATCATACTTTGCTTGGTTACAGGTTGGGCATTCGTTAATGAATTTAGTAATAGACTCTTTTTGTTTTGGCCAAAAATATCTTTTAGATAAGGAGAGATAAGTTTCGTTAATTCCTCTATGATTTGTTTTTCCTTCGTGATATTTATTGAGTATGTCTTGCTGATCTAAGAAATCTGAAATATTTTGTATTTCAGACTTAACAAAAACTAGGTTTATGTAAGAACTTTCAAATGTTTTTTGAAGAATTGGTGCTAATGAGTACATTTTAATAAGTGGTTCTACTAATATGGCTGTTTTCAATTTGGGATCGATATGTTTTTTTATGACATTAATTATTTCTTGTTCTAAATTAGGTTCAGCTATACTAACATAAGTTCTTCGGAATGTTTCAAAAGGGTAAGTTATTTTTGGTTTACAGTTTGTTGGTAAGTCAGTCAATTTAATTATTAATTGTCTTTTAAATTTATTAAGTGGTTCGTCTGAGATAGGTATTTCAAATATTGGGTTTTCAAGGCTTGTATGTATAGTGCAAGAGTCATCATTAGGTACTGTATCAGTGTCAGAGCTACTTAACAAAGGTCTGTCAGAAGGTGCGGTATCTGTAGAAGAGATACTAATAATTGGTCGACTGTCGGGCGCTGTAATAGTTCGAGAACTACCTGATGAACTACTAGAGCTTAAATTAACAATTACCGAGTCTATTTCCTCATTGTGTAATTCAATGCGAGATAGAGCATCGACGTTGCTGTTTAATTTACCTTTTTTATATATTATATCAAAGTCATATTCGGATAGTTTTAATTTCCATCTTGTCAGTCTTGAACTAGGTTCTTTAACATTCATTAACCATTGTAGAGGCTTATGATCAGTCATAATTTTGAATCTCCTACCAAATAAATAGGGTCGAAAATACTTTGTCGCCCAAACTATCGCTAGTAATTCTTTTTCTATGGTCGAATAGTTCATTTCGCTGTTGTTTAAGGTTCTGGAAGCGTAAGCTATAGGTCTGTCTGATCCAATAAGTCCTTGTGAAAGGATCGCTCCTAATGCTACGTTAGATGCGTCAGTTGTAAGTATGAATTCTTTTGAAAAGTCCGGATATTGCAAGATAGGGTCGTTAGTCAAGAGTGTCTTACATAAATTGAAACATTTTACATAGTCAGGGGTCAAGTTAATTTTAGCTCCTTTTTTTAAACACGAAGTTAGTGGTTTCGTCAACTTAGCAAAATCTGATATAAAACGTCTATAGTATCCTAGAAGTCCTAAAAAACCTTTGATCTGTTTTGGTGTTCTTGGTATAGGATAATTGAGAATACTGGAAATTTTGTCTGGATTTGGTTTTACGCCATCTGGTGTAATAATATGACCTAAATAGGGTGTTTCATGCTTCAAAAATTCAGATTTATCCATCTGTATCTTTAAATTTGCGTCTCTAAGTCTAGTGAAAATTTTCCTAAGGTTAATCATGTGTTCCTGAAGGGAAGTTGAATACACTAAAATGTCATCTAAATATACTATTACGTTAGGAAGACCTCTAAGAACATTGTCCATTACACGTTGAAATGTTGATGGGCTGTTTTTTAAACCCATAGGCATTCTCATAAACTCAAAATGGCCTAATCCATCGGATACGCTAAATGCGGTTTTGTGGATGTCCTTGGGGTCCATTTGGATCTGATAAAAACCACTGTAAAGGTCCAAAGTTGTGAAATATTGACATTTGCCAAGCTTATCTAGGGTTTCAGTAATCGTTGGAATAGGGTATACGTCACTAACTGTTTTTTCATTTAATTTTCTAAAATCTACAACTAATCTCCATTTGGTTTTTCCAGAAGCGTCCAATTTTTTAGGTACGATCCATATAGGGGCATTATAGGGTGAGTTAGAGGGTCTTATTATACCTTGTTGTAGCATTTTTTCAATTTGGCACCTAACCTCTTCTTTGTGAATATAAGGGTATCTATATGTTTTACTGTGGATGGGGATTTCGTCAGTAGTCCGAATTGTATGTTTCACCTGATTAGTAAAGGTCAAAGGATCTCCGTCAATAAAAAAAATGTCGGAATACTCGGAACAAAGTCTGTTCAAGTTTGCTCTTTCTTCTGGGTTTAAGTGTGTAGTGCGTATTCGAGACAAAACTGCTTGTGATCTTTCATTGCTATTGATTAATTGTGATATTGGAATAGTTTTTTCATTAAATATATGAGCGATAATAGGCTGCGATAATCTAAAAGTTACATCATGATTATGAGGGTTATTAACCGGAATAAGCGTTTGATTATTCTCTGCCGTAGATAGACAATCTGCGATATAACAGTCACTAATGGATTGATTTTCGATTGTTATATTTCCGTCTGAAATATTTGTTGGGACCTTAACAAGCTGAGTTGATTGCGCAGGTAAAATAGTTTCGACTAAATTAATTGAAGATGAATCATATAAATGAATAGGGTTATGAGCTGATGTTGTATATAAAGTTTTCGTGGCTAAGTCAATTTTTGCTTGCCATTTTTGAAGTAAATCTAAGCCAATTAATCCATCGAAATAATTATGAAATTTATACACATATAATTTAATATTTCTTCTGTCGTTAAATTCACTAAAGTTAGGAATGGTTATCGAATAATAATTTTTCGTAGTTGCATGGATATTTGTAACAATGAATGGGTCATAATTCAATGGTAAGTTTTGAAAGAATGTGTCTACTATTTTAGGACTAATGAATGATTGGTTAGCGCCTGTATCTATCAGTAATTTTATTGGAGGGTTCTTTATCTGTATGTAAGGAAGTTGTCTTTTAGTTTGTATGTTAAGTTCTATTCTGGGAATTTCGCAAAGCGAATTTCTTGAAAATCCGTATCGGCACTATATTGCGATTCAATTTTTGATAAATTTGATTGATTGAAGTTTTCAAATTGATTATTGTGATTCAAGGGATAAGGATCGTAAGGTTGATTAGTTTCGTTATATTTTTCATAGTCATAGGTGTCATCAATTGTCTGGTTAAAGTTAACTTGTTGGTGTGCATTATTAGAAAAAGGTAATTGATGGGTACTAAAATTACTCACTCCGCTCATGGGTTGTGCTTTAGCCTGAGGCTGATATCTAGGTGGTATTTTGAATCCTGTACTCATATCAGAGCGAGGCAAAGCCTTCATCATCTGCTGGGTACGAGAAACATTTTGAAAAGGATCGTGTTTAATTTGTTGATTTGGTTGCCGTTGATATCCTTTAAAATTATTTGAATTAAAATTATTTGGGTAAAAATTATTTGGGTATAAATTATTTGGGTTAGAATTATTTGGATTCAAACTATTCGAGTTAAAATAATTCGGGTTAAAACTATTCGGGTTAAAATTATTTCGGTTAAAATTATTTCTGCCAAAATTATTTGGGATAAAATTATGTCTTAAATTATTTCTATTGAAACTTATCGGTTTTTGTGCACTAAAATTTATCATGTTGGTTTTCTTTTGTAAGTATAAAACGTTTAGTTCATCTTGCGCAAATTCTAATGCTTGCTCTAATGATACCGGTTTCATGCATCTGAGGCGAGACCCAAGTGGTTCATGTATACCTCGCAAAAATGACTGCAGAGCTAACTTTCTATATAACTCTCTTTTAGAGTCAATAGTTGTCTGTACCTGTTCGTGTAATTGTACATGAGTCATAATAACAGATAAAAGATTTTGCACTTTTTCATAAAATAATTGAATTGTGTCCGCGCCTTGTGTTAACATTGATAAGTCTGTATATAGGGCGGATTCATCTCTATGATCTGAAAATGAATTTATAAGAGCATTTCTGATACCGTTCCAGTCTCTGGGAATACCATTATTTGCTAAGGTCCGTGCTGCGGGACCGGTAATTTTATTTAAAATTCCGTTTAATACGGCTGCATTATTTAATTCATTGCCAGGGGCAGGGTTCACGAAAGTTAAAACAATTTGATCACAAATGTCTAAAAATCTAACGAGAACATTGGAATTACCATTAAAATCTGGAACTAATCGTAAAGCTTTCCAAATTTTATCAGTATCATCCAAATTAATAGGTTGTGGTTGGGTTTGTTCCATCTTTATTAAATTATCTACTAACTTTTGGTGAAATCTACCTTTTTTATCTTCTCGATTAGTACGGTTAGCCTTTGGGTGAAAAATTTTGACTAATTATTATTTCACTATAAAATAAAATAAAATAAAATTTTAATATAGAAATGTTCAATAAATGTAAAAATATTTAAAAGTAAATTCAATTCTTAAATTTTATTCATTCTCAAGGTAAAACGTACTATTCAAATATAAAAGGTTTATTCCGCTTGCAACCTAACGAGATAAAATGAAAGTCTGATAAAAAATAATTAAGTAAACTACCCAAGTATATTATAAAAGTTTTTTAAAATGTATATCCTAAAAATGTATTTTAAATAAAGTTAAATTGAAATTTTTATCTTACTCACTTACCTAATTAGTTTATTTTAAAAGAAAATACTTAAATTCGTTTATTAAAAATAAAAATATTAACGAGAATAAAATCCTTTCTAAAATCTTAATTCATTAATTTTCATGTAAGTACTTTAATAAACTTCAACTAATAATCAATTAAGTTCACATAAAACTTATAAATCTTTAATTATTTACTTATCTAAACTAACTAATCTAACCGAGAACTACAGGATCGAGTTCAGGGAATGGAGGAGGATTTCCTATTCATGGAAACAACCAAAACCTCGAATTTACGTAATAAAACTTTACTTACAGTCTGGTACACCTCATCTTTGCCTTTTCCAATACCAAGATTTATGATCGATTTTCGGATCTCCTGGGTTCTGGGGCTGCGATGTGTCCTCTTCACCGGGCGACAGGTTCTTTTGTAGCCGAAGGAGTCAACTCGTTGACTCACGATCAGTCACGAAACGCGCGATCTACTAATTTCGACTACTTCCGACTGCGCCAGTTATGTGTGTCAGCCGGTGTAGAGAGTTTTAAAAAAGACAAGTAAGTTAAGTTATTACTAGGTATATTTCTGATTCTACAAAATAAAACTTAGCCTAATTAAACCTAAAGCTCTGGGTCCACGATTGACCTCACGCAGAGCTGTCTTATTAATTAATGATTTTAAATTACAAATTATATTTCACTCGCGGTAACATGGTTGCGACACTTCCAATGAAAAAGTTAATTCAGCAAATCAATCGATGAATCAATAATTAATATTCTCACGGGAACTGAAATACCGAAGGATGAGTCACTGAGGTTGACAAGCTGATGGGCCTTTAGGGTCCGTAACATGCTGGACTGGGAGCGAATGAAAAACATAGAATAAACATAAATATAGAAGCTGCTTCTCTTCCCGGGCATACTGTAAAAGTCAATTAAGGGACCGAGGTGTTATGGGAGGCTTTTTTGGGGGCGATAGGCTGACCCCCTGTCACTGCAGTAGTCTCTCTCCACTATTATAATGCCTCCAAATTTGTCAAACGTGACATCAGATGGATTTATTACCTCTGGTGTACTGCCTACCCCATACGGGATACAGGCGTAAAGTTATGTATGTTTGTATGTATAACATAATTAACAATTAATTACAAGAAATGTTCTAAAAAATTACAAATAAAAAATAACTTTACCATATTCTTCGGCAGCAACTCCACACAATCAGCTAAATCCGGAGCCAGGAACCTGCCCGTGGTTCTGTCCACGTAGATGAAGTGTATCAGCCCGGGGAACTCTTGCACATACTTGTGTAGGGTTAGGGAAGTCGCGTCCACCTCACCCGTATAACAACCACATTAAGCGAAATAATTCATGTATTGATGAAACGTAGGTATAAAACGATTTGGGTTGTGTTGCGGAATTTGTATTGTTATTTGTTTTATTTGATGAAAACGTGGGGTTAACGTTATTAGTTATTAGCATTTGACTTATAAGTATTAATAAAATTGACATTTGATTGATTAGACTAGACACTGTATTGTTTTTTTGATGCATGTTATTTTTATTACTTTTGACTTGGAATGGAATTATATAGTATGTTAGACATTTTTTATTGGATTAGATTATTGTATATTTTCGCGCTGAAATATCAGCAGTATGTGAACGGAAACGTATTATTTTATGACATAACACCAAATTGTATGCATTTACTGGCAAATAAAGGATTTCATTATTTATAGTTTGTATTAAATTGTACTGAAAATTATTATGGCATGTGTATATTTTAATTAATATACATATATTTCAGATCACCTTGATCCTGATTCTTTCCGGAGTACAATCATATTTTTAGATAGAAATTCCTTATTGATCAAAGAATCAAATAATCAATTTTATTGAAAAAAAAACACTACAATGGAGTTTGGTCTTTGTTTTCAAAAGTAATTACATAGAATCAATAAATCATTTATATGAAAAATATGTCAACAGCAGTTTATAAGATTTACTAAATTCCGTAACATTTTCCTTAACATATTTGTATGAACGCTGATAAATAAATATTATACTAAAGTACTTATATAATAAGCACACATAAATGATGATTTATGATTTGAATTATTCACAACAAAGCATTGAACGTGCACTTTTTACATTAAAGGATTATCAAATATATATTTTTTAAGATCTTTGCATTTTATAATACTTAAAAAAAAATACTAAATAAGCAAGTTAAAATCGATTAAGCAAAATATTCGAATCAATTGCTTTTATATGAGTTTAACTAGAACTCTCTTCAAACTTATTTACAAAGCCCGGATGCTACCACCAGGCTACCACAACCTCTTTTGCATCTTTAAATAAAAATAAACCAATAATATTGAAAAGGATATGATCCCATGCCGAAGAACCTCAAAGCCTTAATCCTCAGAAACTCCACATACGGTGACAACACCACTCTTAGATCTATCAAAGATTGTTCCAGTTTCAAACTCGGTATGTCCGGTTTTAGGAACTCTATGGCAGTATCTAAGACTGCGTTTAAAGAAGCCGCTGCAGTTTCGGGTGTTAATGGTGTAGTGGTAGTGCAGGATTTGCGAAGGTCCACCATTTTGGCGGTAATCCGCGGTACTAGGCTGCTTGTTGATTTTGTTTTCCGGAGGGCTTCTGTTGTCTGTAACGGTTTTTGTATTTTTTAATTTCGTTTTCAATAGTTACAAATTGAATCGATACTTTATTGACAATAGGTAATAGGGACTTAAAATGCGACGGTTGCATGCAACTCTATAAAGAAACGTTGTCGTAAATGAATAATAAAGCTATGTATAATTCGACGACCAATTTGGCGATGGGGTAAACCTATCTGCCTCAGATGCCAGTGGTTGCGGGTTCGATCCCTGCACGGAACAAGAAAAAAAAATGTTCCGTGTCTGGGTGTTTATCTATTTATATTCTAGGTTCCCCCCTAGTTCGCTATATGGTATCCCATAACAAAAGCTATGCTTACTTTGGGGCTATGTAGTTGGTGTGATTGTCTGGGGATTTTATTTATTTATTTTAATTAAACAAATGTAGTAAGTATCGACATAAACTATTTTCTACCAGCAAGCGGCGGTCACGCAGAATCGTATCCTTTTATGACACGCTTAACCAGGAAAGGTAGGGAATAAACAGTTGAGTCAGTTTTCGTAATATTTGAAAAACCCACAAAACTCAATGTAAACTACCTTCTTCAACGAAAGTTCCAGAGAGTCCAAAGTTCCTGGGATCAGCTCCAAGTTCCTCTGAAGAAGCAGTCTTCTCAAATTCGACAACACTTGATTTGACATGCTAGTTGTAATTCCAATATCTCTGTGGAAGGATATTTTTCATGAATGAGGTGCCTTTAGAAGTAAATAATAATAAACTTTTTATTTTAGGTACAGGAGACAGTAGATAAAGCGTTACAAATATGTAAAATTTCCCCAACCAATTTTAAACTTATAGTCGAAGTCATAGAGTTCAGATTCAATGACAGTTTTTTTGACAGATTTGGAAATGTTGATCTGCGGCTTTACTTACATAAACATAGTAAGTTACATAGTATGAAAATATTTAATAAATTACAATAAATGAAATCGTACAAAAAATGTTCGTAGTTTCTTTTTTATAATCGTTTTTAGTACGTAGGTACTTAACAAACAACAAGAGACATAAAAGGTACATTTTGTTAGCATGGAGCAAGCGAAAAGTCGCTAAATAATGTAGAATTCCTCCAAAGGATATGTTTCCATTTCTTTGTATCCGGGGCTAGAAGGCGAGCACAAGTATATATTGAAGAGAATAAGTATACAAACAAATAGTAATCAGTCAATTTCAGATAGACATCGTATTGAAAAAGCACAAGATTTATTAAAAATCGCTTTTCCGTACATAGACATTCCATTCCTCCTTACTTAAAGTGACAGATTTGTACCAAATGACAAGACAGATGACATGACAATGACAGTTTTGACAATAAAAAGAGTATCAAAAATGGCGAAATCTAAAGACGACCTAGTATGGCGGTTGCCATTTACATTAAACTTTAACATTTTTGTGCGCCATTATTTAAGCTTGTTGTAATTTTTCGATATTTTTATCGATACCAGCATAATTTTAGCTACGTTGTGGTCTAGTGTTTATTAAATATTCCATTTTCGAAACATCACCTTTCTTGTGAACATAAGGAGAATGTCAGTATATATAAAATTATACACAAACCTGACCTACCCAAACCTAACAACCCAATAACCTAATTAACAAACGCTCTTCTAATGTAAGGTTTCATATTATACCAATTTCGGTGGGTTTGACACCGAAATGCCAGGTCAATCCAATTTTCATTTACCTA
Organism: Stenoptilia bipunctidactyla; assembly: GCA_944452665.1. Lineage (NCBI taxonomy): Eukaryota > Metazoa > Arthropoda > Insecta > Lepidoptera > Pterophoridae > Stenoptilia > Stenoptilia bipunctidactyla. The sequence goes on from OX101736.1 coordinate 14,039,230, forward strand.
CTACGAAATCTTAAGTTATGAAGTGTAAAAAAAAAGAAATTTGTATTTCTTTTGTGTATAGTAATAATTAAAATTTAATACTTCTTATACAGTGTGGACCATTTAGATCGAAATGCATTTTATTAATTAAGACACCATGTTTCACAATAATTGTATTGTTACCTCCACAATCAATATCTAAATAGAAATAGTTTGAGTTTTATTTTTAGTTCCGTATTCGACTCCCGAGTTAAGTACATAAGGCTGCAGATCAAGCGTTCCAAACCTGTCAAAAAATTGTAATTGAATCTGAACTCTATGCGCTCGACATAAAGTTAAAAATTGGTTAGGAACATTTTACAGATTTACTGTAAAAGTATTTTGTAAAGAAGTGAATGCAGTTTATCTTGTTATTAAATTCGACGACATGGTTCATATCAGCAGATCTCGAATATCTTAATTTCAGAGTTTCTTTCACAGACCTATCTAAATGGACCACCCGGTATATTGTTAATTCTGATATAAAAACACATGCATTTAGGGTTTCCAACTTTTTTTTTAGAAATAAAGTATATTTGAGTCTGAAAAAAATACCAAACAGTGTTTTGAAAAATAGATAGTACCTATTCAATTTATTAGGTAGTTTTTTAAAACACATATTTTTAGAGGTTCTCGCACAAATTATTAATTTAAGTCTAGCACTGAAAAAATACAATTTAGTGTTTAACAGTATTTTGTATACTTTATTTTTATTCAACAGTAAAAAATATAACGTAGCGAAAAACAGTATACTACTGTTTTTAACAGTATGGTTAGCAACTTGCATTATAGATTCTACATTATTTGGCAATTTTTATCAAATTTTGGTCTTCTCAGACGATTTGAATCTTACCTAAGTTCCATGTCAACCAGTATCACTAAAGTAACCCTGGGGGCCACCTCAGATAAGTGCATAGAATATGGCACGCATGGAGAATTGGTGGTAGCCGGGCACAGGTTCACTATGGCACTATTTTCTTGTGATAACCCTGAAATAATTCATATAAATCAATAATTAATACTAAAAGGGGTTGAAAAAGATAAAGTTATGAATATCATTACCCATGTATAATACAATATTTATTTAGGCCCTTATGAAAGCTTATTAATTTCTTGTACCTATATTGTATTTTTTTCCGTCTTTAACGTGGGTAACAATCATCACATCATCATCACAACTCCGTATGAGGAGCACACTGCAGGGCTATGAGTCTCTCCTCTGGGTGACGATGAGGTTTAGGCAGTAATCCACCAAGATGACTCAGTGCTAGTTGGTGGATGTAAGAATTTTCAGGGTGCCGAAATGGCTTCTGACAAATCATAACGACTACTATATACAAGTATACAGCACCCGGGACCGACTGCTTAACGTGCCCTCCGAAGCATGGAAGTCGTCATGAGAAATAAATGGACGGCGTTTTCCTATCCTAATGCCAGTCGCGCCGAGCGCGCTTAGGCGCTTAGCAGACGATAAACTTCATGCGCCTTGTTGCGACAACCGACAACTGACAACTCCCTGTTCATATATTATTCCAATGGAATTGCGTACACAGCAATTCTAGTTAGGAGTTAGTTTCTGATTGCAGCAACTCGCAATTAGCAACTTTGATTAAGTTGCTGGTTTTTGCAACTGACAATCGCAACTAACAAAAGTTTCTAAAATCAGCAATAGCAAGTCGTTCTTTGGGGTATATACGAGGGTGGATTGAAAAGTTCGCGGCCTAGTCAAGAAAACAGAATAAAGCACATACAAAAATATTTTTATTTTTCGACGTAATCTCCATTTAGCTCTATGCACTTCTTCCATCTGCTTTCCAGAGCTTCCATACCTGTTTTAAAAAAAGATTCCTCAAGGTCTTCAAAATACAGGTTAACAGCGGCTTCGACCTCTTCATTCGTTAAAAATTTCTGCCCGACGAGGTGTTTTTTCAGGTTTGGAAACAGGTGAAAGTCCGAAGGTGCCAAATCAGGATAATAAGCTGGATGTGGCAACAATTTGAAACCACAATCACGAATTTGAGCCATAGACTCGACAGACGTGTGGACTCGGGCGTTGTCCTGGTGAAACAACACTTTCTTTCTCAGCAATCCTGGGCGTTTCTGTTTAATTTCTTCACGTAAACGGCGCAGAAGGGTGCTATAGTACGCAGAGTTTATTGTTTCGCCTTTTGGAAGGTAGTCCACCATAATGACACCCTTAGCATCCCAAAAAACCGATGCCATCACCTTGCCAGCCGACAGAATTGCCTTTGCTTTTTTCGGAGTTGGTTCACCTGATTTTTTCCATTGTTTGGATTGTTGTTTTGATTCTGGGGTGGTGAACCCAGGTTTCATCCATTGTCACAAATCTGTCAAGAAAACCTTGTGGATCAGCCTCGAACATCTCCAAACAGTCGCGAGAAATCGTGAGTCGAATTCGCTTTTGCTCTACTGAAAGCAATCTGGGGACCCACCTAGCCGAAACCTTAGAAAAGCCGAGTTCATGGACAATGATGTTTTGCGTTCGTTCATATGAGATGCCTATAGTGTCTGCAATTTCTCTGATAGTCAATCTACGGTCTTTCAATATGAGATCACACACTTTATTGATGTTTTCTTCGGTCGTAGACGTCATTGGCCTGCCGGAGCGAGGGTCATCTTCGATGTTCTCTCGTCCACGTTTAAATTCTGCAACCCATTTTTTCACAGTGGTATAAGACGGGGCAGATTCCCCTAATGTTGTTTGCATGTCATCATGGATCTCCTTTGGTGTTAATCTTTTTTTAAACAAATATTTAATCACAGCACGTTGTTCAAATTTCTCCATTAGTGAAAATTTGTTCTACACACGTATTTATATTGTTCGTAAAAATTTATTTAAACAAGATATCAAATTGAAAATTCGCGGGCTGACAATTGAATAATGACAGTTCAAAATGACGGCAGAAAAAATAACAAAAGTTTTTTTTTTAATGGCCAGGCCGCGAACTTTTCAACCAATGTAGTACTTTCCCTCATCACTGTATTCTGTAGTTTTAAATCACTTTCCAGCAACTTATTAAATATGTAAACAGACATTTTAAAATATTGTTTAAAGTTGTCATTATGTTTCTGAAGCTCATTTATGTTAATAAATCTAGTCCTATCTTGCAAGAAGGGATGAATCCAAAACCGACGATTGCTGCGAATAATTTGTTGTAGTTGCCAGCGTGTCGGCGACGCCGACGTAATATAATTTAAACGAGTGCTGTCTCTCCGGTGTCCATCGTAATACTGAGTGGACTCACCTAACAAACCAGGTTCACATAAAATTGCGACAACCGTAAAGGCCAATTTGTGGTTGCTGCAACTGGAAACCTTTAGAACATTTACAAAAATTGATAGTTGCTTCAACAAGGTTACCAGTTGCATCAATTGCAGATTCTCTAGTTGCAGCAAGTGGCAATTTCTAAAAAAGTTGATGGTTGCCTCAACTAAGTTGTCAGTTTTGTAAACTTAAGTTGCTACGTGTGCAAAGCGCCTTAACCTGCGATATCGTTTGATATGCACAGTAAGCACAGCGCCACTACGAGTCCGGGGTAACAATAAAAAAATAATTAAAATTAAACATTTAGAAGACCCTCCAGTTTTATGCTCTTGTTAACATAAGTGAAATAAAAACCGTTTGCAAAGATGTAAATAGAACCGGATTTTATCGCATTTATATTTAAAGCTTTTCAATTTTGAAAGCAAAGATGTATAAAAAGTAAAATGCCGGTGGAAGTCTATTTTGCCCTTTTGGAATCAATTTCATATAATTAATTTAGTGTCACTTGAATAAAATTGTATAAAGATTGTATGATTGGAACCCTGGACCATTGGCATAGAAGACAATGCTTTTAGCGCAACAACAGTCAGATTTTACTTTATTTATTTACTAACAGTTTATTATACACAATAACAAATCCAAAACAATCTACGTAAGTACATACATACAAATACAATATATACGTACATAGACTACACATTGACTTCTTCAGTTAAGGAAAAGTAGTGAATTTATTCACAGTTAATATGTTGGTATTTTACGGTTAAAATTATCTTACATGGCACTCTGATAATTTTTGCATTATCATCAGTTATAGTGGCCCAGTACTCTTGAGCAGCTATGCATTCTATACTGAGCAGTATTAAATCTGGAGGGGTCAAGTCATCACTGCCGCGGCTGAAAGAAAACAATAAATTAATTATGGTAATTTTGTGACTACTTAACTATATTTTGAGCCTGTATCATTATTTTTGTATGATTTTTACGCAATTATTTCGTTAATTTGGTCTCGAGAAATGCCTATATTTCATACTGATTTCTGTGGTGTGTGAAGCTAGTAGGTAGACAAAGTATTACTGTTTGTTACTTTGATATGTAGGTAGTTGATTTATTCGGATTAAACGTCTCGAAAACGTCTCGAATGAAAGCTAAGGAAATAAATATATCGTCACTACATTACTCACCTAGAATACAAAGCCAGCTGTTTATCCCCAACATACAGCATGAGGTGGTAATGAGGATGCGGAAACTTGATATCCTTAGAAATAGTTTTCAAAGCGCTCAGGGCAGTCGCAGTTGCTCCACTCTCACCAATAACCCCACTTGCCCCTGGTATAGAATCTCCTTTGGTGCGACTCTCTAACAAAACTGACAACCATTCTTGATATATGGAAGATTGCAACCTAAAATAAAATTCAAAATGTATCAAACTATTTTAAGGCTCTTATTTGAAGAACAAAACGTTACATTCCCAAGTGAAAATAAAGAGATAATGAATGCTCTTCCCAAGTGAAACCTTTGATCGGCAACATACGAGGGTGGATTGAAAAGTTCGCGGCCTAGTCAAGAAAACAGAATAAAGTACATACAAAAATATTTTTATTTTTCGACGTAATCTCCATTTAGCTCTATGCACTTCTTCCATCTGCTTTCCAGAGCTTCCATACCTGTTTTAAAAAAAGATTCCTCAAGGCCTTCAAAATACAGGTTAACAGCGGCTTCGACCTCTTCATTCGTTAAAAATTTCTGCCCACCGAGGTGTTTTTTCAGGTTTGGAAACAGATGAAAGTCCGAAGGTGCCAAATCAGGAGAATAAGCTGGATGTGGCAACAATTCGAAACCACAATCACGAATTTGAGCCATAGACTCGACAGACGTGTGGACTCGGGCGTTGTCCTGGTGAAGCAACACTTTCTTTCTCCGTAATCCTGGGCGTTTCTGTTTAATTTCTTCACGTAAACGGCGCAGAAGGGTGCTATAGTACGCAGAGTTTATTGTTTCGCCTTTTGGAAGGTAGTCCACCATAATGACACCCTTAGCATCCCAAAAAACCGATGCCATCACCTTGCCAGCCGACAGAATTGCCTTTGCTTTTTTCGGAGTTGGTTCACCTGATTTTTTCCATTGTTTGGATTGTTGTTTTGATTCTGGGGTATAGTGGTGAACCCAGGTTTCATCCATTGTCACAAATCTGTCAAGAAAACCTTGTGGATCAGCCTCGAACATCTCCAAACAGTCGCGAGAAATCGTGAGTCGAATTCGCTTTTGCTCTACTGAAAGCAATCTGGGGACCCACCTAGCCGAAACTTTAGAAAAGCCGAGTTCATGGACAATGATGTTTTGCGTTCGTTTATATGAGATGCCTATAGTGTCTGCAATTTCTCTGATAGTCAATCTACGGTCTTTCAATATGAGATCACACACTTTATTGATGTTTTCTTCAGTCGTAGACGTCATTGGCCTGCCGGAGCGAGGGTCATCTTCGATGTTCTCTCGTCCACGTTTAAATTCTGCAACCCATGTTTTCACAGTGGTATAAGACGGGGCAGATTCCCCTAATGTTGTTTGCATGTCATCATGGATCTCCTTTGGTGTTAATCTTTTTTTAAACAAATATTTAATCACAGCAGATTGTTCAAATTTCTCCATTAGTGAAATTTTGTTCTACACACGTATTTATATTGTTCGTAAAATTTTATTTAAACAAGATATCAAATTGAAAATTCGCGGGCTGACAATTGAATGACAGTTTAAAATGACGGCAGAAAAAATAACAAAAGTTTTTTTTTTAATGGCCAGGCCGCGAACTTTTCAACCAATGTAGTATTTTTTATCTTTACATCAAGAATTAACCAACCAAATTAATCTCCTGGATGCCACTAACCATCGGATAGATCTAGCACTTGTTGGCTAGCTTTTAAGACGATATATTTATGTTATAAAAAGAAATTACACTTTATTAAAATAGCACAACTCTCGGAAAAAGTTGGGGTTGTTATTAAGAAATGTGAAAGGTTAAAAGTTATGCAGATACAACCACTTTCAATTTCTAGTATACCTGAAACTTTAAGAATCTCAAGATCCAAGACTGTTCCTACACACATCAGATCAATTTGAGATCACTTTGATCATGCAACCTCGTTTTTATTACGTTAGAATAAAACGGTTTTTCTTTTTTGATACTTCATTAAAAAATGTAATCTTTTAGTAACAAAAGAATTTAAAATATCAATGGTTTTTCTGTGTAAAAAGAGATTAAAGCCTTGTTAACACTCATTCAGTAATCTGACCAACTTGATTCAAGCGTTTTTTCTGACGTTTCTAAAAAGGAGTTCATTCAAAAAGATGCCGATGGGATTATCAGAAGTTTTACGAGCAAGAATTGTTATATTGAGGGCAGAGACATTCTACGCTAGAAATAGCACGCAGACTGATTTATCCCAATCCTGGTGTACACGTTACGGAATCATCGCGGCATAACTTTGCTGATCGACCTCGCAGTGGTCGGCCAAGTGTTCTTACTGCTGCTTAGAACCGTTACATCAGATTGCTGGCTGCCCTAGACCCAACAATCAATGCCACTAAAATAAAAGCTGAGTTACGGGCTGCTACTGGACTTCAAATTAGCACTCAGAACATCAGGAATTGCTTCCACCAGGTTGGATTACGAGCGAACAGATCCTGGCGAGCACCCCTGAACTCACATCAACCACAGCGCCCCAGATTGCAGTGGGATAGACTCTGCCAAAATGAAGAAAACGACAAGGAAAACATTTGGCGGAATTGTCTCTTCGTTGACGAGTCCAGAATTAGCACTCATCCAGAAAACCGACGTCTTTGAAGAAGACGTGGGGACGCTGAAAGATAAAGAACTGCCACCGGAACCGTTCAACAAGGCGGGAAATCGGTATTCCTTTGGGGCGGTATAATGATTGGTGCTAGAACGCCATTGACCCCGTATCGTGGCTCGATGACTGCAGCTTTGTACCAAACCATTGCTATTGATGGAATTGTCAGGTCATTTAGAATAAACCACGGCCCTCGATTCGTAATGGTTGACGATAATGCACCCGCACATCGAGCTCAACGAATCAACGCTGCTCTGTGTGAATGCGACATTACCATGTTAGACTGGCCTGCCGGGTCGCCTGAATGAGCACGCGTAGAATGCTGTCAAGTGAGCTGTTTGGAACCGTCATCCAGCTCCCCAAACATTGCCAGAGATCAGAGAAGCCGTAATTCAAGAATGGGACAGGTTACAGCAAGAAATGCTGGATAGTTTAATTCTCAGCATGCCAAAAGGATTGCCGCATGCGTGCGAGCCAGGGGAGGAATTATCTTGTACTAAATAAAAACAATTTCATAATAATGTTGACAATATTTAGATAAATCCTATTTTTCTTTCAATTATTTACTATCCGAATTCGCATTAATATTTTTAAATTCAATTTTTGGTACTAAAAAATATATTTTTTTTTTCATGTCAAAAAGCGTATGTATCTTTTTTATAAAAAAAAATCCTTTAAAAAGTAAAATTTAAAAAATATTCCATCCTTTGCTAGTGATCTCAAACTTTTTTTGATGTATATAGGTTGCATGAACAGGTAGAGAGTAAGCAGGCTGTCACTGAAAAATCAAGGCACTACAAGAAGCTTGAATTTTGGTCAGTTTCAATGATAATTTGGTAAAAAAATCTACTTTTTTTCCCCTGTATTATGTTCCACATAAACAAAAAATAAATAAATAAAATCCCCAGACAATCACACTAACTATATGGCCCCAAAGTAAGCATAGCTTGTTTTATGGGATACCATGTAGCGAACTAGGGGGGAACCTAGAATATAAATAAATAAATAGTTAAACACCCAGACATGGAACATTTGTTTATTTTGTTCCGTGCGGGAATCGTACCCGCAACCACTGGTGTCCGAGGCATACAGGTTTACCCCTTCGCCAAAGTGGTTGTATATGCATGCATAATGATACTTACAAATTGATGTTTTGTCCACAAATATGTTGAACAAGGGTTTTGCAGTCCATTAGCTCCCTTTGTGCATCATCAGTAATATCTTCGCTGACAATCATGAAAACATGATCTAGCCACTGTTAAAATATTAATTCTGATTAAAGTACCTAATTGATCATCATTTCAAATAGATATTAATAATCCGTTGATAAGTAAACTTTGCTATGTAGTCATGAGAATCACTCTGGATAAAGAAAGTATATTTCGAATTTTAAAATTAAATTTTGGTTGATATAGATACTTAAGATTCAATTATTCATAAAATTATTAAAAATAATTAAATGTTTTGTATAGAATTATTATTACATAATGTAAAGTTTCTAAAAAAATACTTATATGAAATAAAACGATAGCTATATAACAAAGTTAGTATGTATGTACCTCATCAAACACTATTGTTGTTCCATCTTTACATTGCATTGAAGAATATGTATTACCAAACTGTGCTGCCATAACTCTTTGAGATGTAATTATAGGGGATAAGAGCTGCGACACATTGTAACTATCCGTTATGTTTTCTTCGATATTCTGGAAAATTATAATGTACTAACTAAAAGATACTGGTGATACATACTAATACTTAAATTTTTTTGACTGGCTCACCTTTTCTCCGAAAGATTTCATACGTTCTCTAAATTCATTGTCCCACTTATGGAAAATTAAATTATTAACGATATCAAACACAAGTGTGGCTTTCATGTTTACAAAAAAAAAATGTTTTATTCTATAATGCAGACCTAAAATTACTACCACTCAAAGAGTAAAAGTAATAATAAAATGAATACAGGAAACACTACTGCAACACAAATTCTTTTTTCACTGGATACGATTTCCACGAATAATAATAAACCATACGAAAAATATTCCCAAGGAAAATATAGTTTTTCAAAATGGCTTTATTCTTATTCATCTTGTTCTTTTTTAAGTGTTATATTTTCTTTTAGAAATTCTATTCTCCTATAGGTGCTCTGTCTGTGTCGTTGATTGCTTGGTTGCTTGACATATGCTTTTTGGCCAATACAATATACAATATTATACAAACGCCTTCTTGTATGCACAGACTAATAAGGAGAACAAGTTCTTGTATGCTTTTTGACGCCTTCCTTCAATGATTGTTCGTTCATTATTTTATTACCATTCATTCTTTACCATAGATCTCTAACACTATGGATCTGAAATAACAGCAAAAAATGGGTGCATACCTAAAGTTAAATCGTAGCATAAAATGGCCGCCAATAGTGAGCATACTAAAGTTGTATCGATATCGATACTTCTAAGGCCGTATACAGAATTAAAGCTGGAAACTTATAAGCGCTTATCAGCGAAAATGTCTGATTCATCGGACGATTACTTTGTTTTCTTGAGCAAATGTGTATTCAAAAATGCGAAATGAAGCTTTATCCTATTGATAGAGAAAGGAAACTATTCGGGTGTAGCATCATTTATTAGTAAATAACTGAAAACTTAAAGATCAAAGATATTTTAAAAAAAAATTTTTAGGTCTGTGCTTTATCCTGGTATTGGAAAAAAAATATATAAATTACTAAAGTTATCCCACATGCTTACCATGAAAATGCTTGAAATGATTCATCTGGGGATTTATTAACTTATTATTTGTCAGGAAAAATATACGCTTTTTCTAAATAGCTTTGTTTATAACTTTATCACGCCACCAGAAATAAATTGTCTTACCAAAATTTAGGGGTTCAAAACTTACGTTCTCCTATTGACAGTATTTGACAGGGAAGGAACACACATCCGATTAATTGCGATGGTTATTTTTACAAACTTCTGCCTGGTGCGGTCATACCATTTTTTATAACGGTCCTAGGGCGTCTTATGCAACTATTAAAAGAGACGCCCCTTAGCCGTCATCTGCCATTTAGTAAAACTTTCTGCCTTTTTTTCCATTTACTACTTATATATACCAGTTTTTTCTTTTTCTTTGACTTTGATTATTAGTCTACGAGTGTTTTCGAAGCATATTTGAAGCGTTTTATTCGAAATTGAGAGCAAGTATCGAATTAATGACAGGTGTTGTTTACCTTTTTGGAAAATCGAAAGAAGTATTGAAAGAATATTCCTTCGATTCTTTCGATACTGGGGAGGGAGAGGGAGAGGTTCATGAATTACGAAGGAACACAAAATAGTAACAATAAAAATGAAAATAAATAAATAAATGAAAGTGGACATTGCAATTATAAAAAGTGAAATCTGATCAAAATAATAGTAATTATAAAATATAACTATCCACATGGCCACTATGTAATAATTAACCATACCTTCCTTTTATATTATGAAAGTTAGAAAGATTTTACACTCGTATTATGCAGGTAGCAGTAAAACAACATAGTAATTTTTACAAATATTTATTAATTTCTAAAAAAAAGGTACAAAGTCTATTTTTATTGAATAATACAAAATAAGATTTCTTACCTTTTGGAAAATTGAAGGTACTGTGTCATCTCGCAATCTAATTACATCAAGGGTCTTATAAAGGCTATTTTCCTCAAAATGTAAAGAGCAAATATACCAAACTTTAACTTTTGGGTTTAAGTTCTCGCTTCCAATGGCTTCTAACCACCGTCCCTTTAAGTTAACATTTCTTGGAATCCTAAAATTATAAATATCGATATAGAGTTTTAAGAAAAATACATCACTATTAAATTCTAATGTAAACAAACAAGACAGTTTCAACAATAGTTTTCGGCAAAGTAAAACATGTTTAATATAAAAAAATGTAGTGTATAGTTAAGATTGCATGTCCAAATCACAAAAAAAGTTATGTGGAGCACTTTATAACAACAATTTACTTGTTTTAATCAATGAAAATCTTACTAACCTTTGTAAAGTTAAATTAGGGTATTTATCATCTTTCTTCGCACCACACCACAAAATTGAACATTTCATATTGAAAACTGCTTGCACTTTTTGCAGATATTAACATATAAAACACAAATTTGCAGCCACTTAATTAGTAAATTGAAAAAACCTTTCAGCCAAAACACAATTTGACATCTTAAGTACTCTGAATTCTGAAATACAACATGGCGGCAAGGCACTCTAATGACATTCGTATGACGTCATGCCTTTAATTTTTTCATTCGGTAGGAGAATGAAAATAGTACTATCTCTTTTTTTCTTCAATGGTTTTTGTATTGGGAGAGTGAGATAAAAGAGTTTTAGTTATACCTACTTAATATCTATATAACTATAAAGTATGTATAGAAAAATAGAACATCTCCATGGATATCATCTCGCTGTTCTTTACAAAAGAATTTACTTTACTTTGTTGTTTGTTTGTATTTCAAAACTTTATAATATTTTTAGAGGCTTTTATTAACTGGTTTTTGTGCTCTTGGGATTAAAGTAAAATTAATTGATGCTAGATAAAAATTACAATGAGCAGTAAACGGGCCGCAGTTAGTATTCATCGATACTCCTAGTTAACATTGTCAGAATTGTTTTTCAATAGTAACCACTCAACAGAAACACTTAATAAATTTGTATGTTTTCAGGAAAAACTTAAATCTTTATGTTACATAACACTGGGTGGCACTGCTGCGTATCAATTTGTTTATTTAAAAAAAGATTTCACAGGATACTATGATAATGTTATTCAACCACTTGTTCAATATATTAACCCTGAACTAGCACATAATATAGGGGTTAAAGCAATCAAATATGGTTTATTTCCTCATGAAGAATATAGTGATCCAAGTGTTTTGGTAAGAAACTTAGAACAATTAAAATTACAGACTTAAAATTAGCTATGATTCAGTCTTATAAATTTTAATTTTTTATTTATAGAAAACTAAACTTCTAGAGTATAATTTGACAAATCCAATTGGAATAGCAGCTGGCTTTGATAAACATGGAGATGCAGTTGTAGGGCTAAGAAACTTAGGATTCTCAATAGTAGAGGTTGGTTCAGTGACTCCCGAACCTCAAGATGGAAACCCTAAACCTCGAGTCTTCAGGTTGCCAGAGGACAGCGCAGTTATCAACAGATATGGTTTCAATAGCGAAGGACACAGTTTGGTACACCAAAAAATTCAAAGCATTGACAAGGCACTTTTAAACAATGGTCTCTTAGGAATTAATTTGGGAAAAAACAAATTGTCTACTGATCCTGTCAAGGATTACACAGATGGCATTATAAAGTTCAATGATATAGCAGATTACTTTGTTATTAATGTTAGCAGGTATTTTTCAAATTTTATAATACTAAATAAATTTAATGCTGACTAATCTCTTGATTAATTGCATATGTCTGTTTTAGTCCTAATACTCCAGGGTTAAGATCACTACAAAGCAAGGATGAGTTAAAGAATCTGCTTGTAGAGATAAATAAGGTGAGAAAATCTCTGCAAACAGGAAAACAGCCTCCCTTGTTTCTGAAATTAGCTCCAGACTTGACTATGGAAGAAATGAAAGATATTGTCTCAATCATTACTAGTAAATGGAGCAAAGTGGATGGTCTTATTATATCTAACACAACAATTGATAGGTCCTTATTGACTAACTCTTCTCATGCAAATGAGACTGGAGGATTAAGTGGCAAACCACTTAAAAATAAGTCAACTGAAATGATCAAAACCATGTATAAGTTGACGAAAGGTAAAATACTTTCTCTTTCCCAGTGATCTATGATCAAAAATATTAGTTAACCTAATATTTTGAATGCTATAACTTTTACTGTATGCATGTCCCATTTAATTATGCCATGATTTGTACTAGCAATAATGATGAATGACATTATTTCAGGTAAAATACCAATAATTGGTGTTGGTGGAGTGTTTTCGGGTCAAGATGCTTATGAGAAAATTTTAGCAGGGGCAAATGTGGTACAAATTTACACAGCTCTAATTTACCATGGCCCTCCAATAGTTACTAAAATAAAATGTGAATTAGCTGAGCTGTTGGAAAGGGATGGATATAAGACAGTTAATGATGCTATAGGAAAAGGTGCAAAATAGAACTTTTTAAGGTTGTGACAAATATTCAATATAAAACTAAAAATACCTCAAAACAAATTGTATATGCATAAATATTAATATATAATTTTTAGAAAGTTTCAATAAAACAATGTTTTAAGTAAAAACATTTATTTAACTTGCATTTAGATTTTGTATTCACACACATTTTATATTCTAGTTTATTTCATATAATTATCATACTGAGTAAAAATGTGACTATCAGTTTCTATACATTTTGATGGGTTTGATCAATCCTTCTTATTAGTGGGAAATCCCTGTTAGCTCAAAGAATTCTTGGGTAGAAGTATATGACCAAAAACTGTAAAACTGTACTTTTACATATAGTAAAACAGGTAGAGTTTTGATCTGCATATAATACTAGAAATTTCTTTTAAATCAATAAGAAATTATATTCATATGTAATTATTTATTTACATTATGTACACACCTACCTACTTATGCTTATGGTACCATTTAATTACTTAGAAAAAAAATGTATCTTTATCAGTATGAATAAAAAGATTACACAATTTGTATTTTACATTTTGGTAACTGCGATTTTAAAAAAGCTATACACTCATCTAAATTATTAACTGCGGGAAGGTTATGAAGGTTCAAATTTTTTAGTTTGTTAAGTTCTTTGATTTCTTTCAGTCCAGCATCAGTGACATCTAACAAATTGGCTAGTTTTACGTCTGTGAGTGTAAGGCTGCCATAAGATAGTCCTTGAATGGCTCTGTCATCAATGTATGTTGAATTATCAAGTATTACTTTCGAAAGTTTTGAACAGCCACCTGAAAACCATTAATTTTAATAAATACTTCGCTGTATAGATAATAGGAACTACATGCCTGAACTTAAATTTACACATACTTAAGTGACCGAAACCATAATGGGATATTGACGATTCAGTGCCGTCTATTTCTATAATTTTTGGAACTTCCTCATTATCGGGAGGTAATACATTGTAATCGGCTAGTTTCTTGCCTGTTTCCCATACAACTTTGCCACCGTTTCGTAATACCCACTCCGCGCAAGCACGGTCTGGGCCTACTAATTTTATACGGTCTGGATCCGGTTTGTTGAACATTATATTGATGTATTCCCAAAAATATCGAACTTGCACATTTGAATTTTTGTTGATTTTAGCTCTATGAGCTCCAATTTTAGCAAGAATCATTTTAACAAATATAAGTCGCAGAAGATGCCCAGTAGTCAGTACAATCTCCTTATTAGTCTGTGGCACAAATAAATAAACACCATGGATATTTACATAAGTTCAGTTTCTTTATTTTTTTTTAAATTTACGGCGTGGATGCAAGTCCTTAAGCCTATCTACTTATTCAGTCTGTTTTTTTTTTTAATTTATTTACGGCATGGTTACAAGTCCTTAAGCCTATCTTATCTATAAAATAACATTAATCAACTCAACACTGTTAAGTAACTATAAAATATAAACTTTTGAAAAATATTGGTTATGCTAAAAGTTCTTGTATTTGTAGCGGCACTTCATCACTTGACACTTCTTGCAACTCAGACGCCAATGTCAATCGCTGTATATTAAATTTTTGACATTTCATGATCATAATATGTTCGAGGTCAAAGTCTCACCACTTGTACAATGTTTGCAATTTCTTTCTGACTCAGGAATTATCTTAAGTCTTGCTAAATGAGCTGGAGTTCTACAATGGCCGAATCTAAGGCGATTAATGGTTGTGATGAAATTTCTGCAATTTGCATCTTTATTTTTATGATACCAAGGTATGTGCGGCGGGGTGTCTTGAATTTTACTGTAACATTTTCCTTTATTTTTACTTATAATATTTGTGCCATAATGTTTTCATTGTTTTTTCCAGTTGTTCGTGATAATCAGTGAAAGGAACTTTTAACAGCATGGTGTGATCTTCATCATTAATTCCTCGAGTTGCCTTATCCACAACTTCAGTTCCAGTGATATTGCTGTGCGAAGGGGCTCATTTAAATCTAACATTTTTGCCTGTACTATGTAATAAAAGTATTGCTTTTCTTACGTTAAACAAAATATAATTTGACTTATATTTAATGGAAATTTTACTTAGATAATAAGCAACTTTTGATATCATCAGTTTGTTTATGTCAGTGGATGATAACCACAAGGAGATGTTCTATTTTTCTATACATACTTTATAGTTATATAGATATTAAGTAGGTATAACTAAAACTCTTTTATCTCACTCTCCCAATACAAAAACCATTGAAGAAAAAAAGAGATAGTACTATTTTCATTCTCCTACCGAATGAAAAAATTAAAGGCATGACGTCATACGAATGTCACTAGAGTGCCTTGTCGCCATGTTGTGTTTCAGAATTCAGAGTACTTAAGATGTCAAATTGTGTTTTTGCTGAAAGGTTTTTTCAATTTACTAATTAAGTGGCTTCAAATTTGTGTTTTATATGTTAATATCTGCAAAAAGTGCAAGCAGTTTTCAATATAAGATGTTCAATTTTGTGGTGTGGTGCGAAGAAAGATGATAAATACCCTAATTTAACTTTACACAGGTTAGTAAGATTTTCATCGCTTAAAATAAGTGAATTGTTGTTATAAAGTGCTCCACATAAAATTTTTTGTGATTTGGACATGCAATCTTAACTATACACTACATTTTTTCTATATTTAACACGTTTTACTTTGCCGAAACCTATTGTTGAAACTGTCTTGTTTGTTTACATTAGAATTTAATAGTATGTATTTTTCTTAAAACTCTATATCGATATTTATAATTTTAGGTTTCCAAGAAATGTTAACTTAAAGGGACGGTGGTTCGAAGCCATTGGAAGCGAGAACTTAAACCCAAAAGTTAAAGTTTGGTATATTTGCTCTTTACATTTTGAGGAAAATAGCTTTAATAAGACCCTTGATGTAATTAGATTGCGAGATGACACAGTACCTTCAATTTTCCAAAAGGTAAGAAATCTTATTTTGTATTATTCAATAAAAATAGACTTTGTTCCTTTTATTTAGAAATGAATAAATATTTGTGAAAATTAATATGTTGTTTTACTGGTACCTGCATAATACGAGTGTAAAATCTTTCTAACTTTCATAATATAAAAGGAAGGTATGGTTAATTATTACATAGTGGCCATGTGGATAGTTATATTTTATAATTACTATTATTTTGATCAGATTTCACTTTTTATAATTGCAATGTCCACTTTCATTTATTTATTTATTTTCATTTTTATTGTTACTATTTTGTGTTCTTTCGTAATTCATGAACCTCTCCCTCTCCCTCCCCAGTATCGAAAGAATCGAAGGAATATTCTTTCAATACCTACTTCTTTCGATTTTCCAAAAAGGTAAACAACAGCTGACATTAATTCGATACTTGCTCTCAATTTCGAATAAAACGCTTCAAATATGCTTCGGAAACACTCTTAGACTAATAATCAAAGTCAAAAAAAAAAGAAAAAACTGGTATATATAAGTATAAGTAGTAAATGGAAAAAAAAGGCAGAAAGTTTTACTAAATGGCAGATGACGGCTAAGGGGCGTCTCTTTTAATAGTTGCATGAGACGCCCTAGGACCGTTATAAAAAATGGTATGACCGCACCAGGCAGAAGTTTGTAAAAATAACCGTCGCAATTAATCGGATGTGTGTTACTTCCCTGTCAAATACTGTCAATAGGAGAACGTAAGTTTTGAACCCCTAAATTTTGGTAAGACAATTTATTTCTGGTGGCGTGATAAAGTTATAAACAAAGCTATTTAGAAAAAGCGTAAGTATATACAAATAATAAGTTAATAAATCCCCAGACGAATCATTTCAAGCATTTTCATGGTAAGAATGTGGGAACAGTTTTAGTAATTTATATATTTTTTTCCAATACCAGGAAATATGCCAGGCTTTATGCACAGACCTAAAAAAATTTTTTTTTAAATATCTTTGATCATCAAGTTTTCAGTAATTTACTAGTAAATGATGCTACACCCGAAAAGTTTCCTTTCTCTATCAATAGGATAAAGCTTCATTTCGCATTTTTGAATACACATTTTCTCAAGAAAACAAAATAATCGTCCGATGAATCAGACATTTTCGCTGATAAGCGCTTATAAGTTTCCAGCTTTCTTTCTGTATACGGCCTTAGAAGTATCGATGTCGATAAAACTTTAGTATGCTCACTATTGGCGGCCATTTTATGCTACGATTTAACTTTAGGTATGCACCCATTTTTTGCTGTTATTTCAGATCCATAGTGTTAGAGATCTATGGTTTATGTATTTCAGTGTTGCCAGAAGGCAAAGTCTGTAAAGCACTAAAAGCGATGCGAATGAGGAATTTTCTGACAGCTTTTAAAGATTAGTTCAAAAAACCTTTATAGATGGCACTTTTAAAAAGCCGAAGGCCGTTAAGTCTGTATACTATAATGTAGGTACTATATACTATAAGTGGTATCTATCATCTATGGTTATTTATGATAAAGACGTCAATGGGGAGTTTTCTGACAGCTCATAAAAATTTGTTCTAAAAACCTCTATAGATGGCACTTTTAAAAAGCCGAAGGCGTTAAGTCTGTATACTATAATGTAGGTAAGTGGTATCTACCATTTATGGTTATTTATACGTTCAATTTCTGATACAGACGTCAATTAATTTATTTTACTTTTAAAAACGCAGTGTGGAATAAATTCTTCGCCTTCACCTTTTGTAAAGCGCCATCTATCGAAGCCTTTTGTACCAATTTTGTACAGTTTTGTTTTTTTAATGAGCTGTCAGAAAACCTCTCATTAATTTATTTTACTTTTAAAATCGCAGTGTAGAATAAAATGGCTATATGAGAGATTAGACTTCACTTGTAAAGCGCAATTTATCGAAGCCTTTTGTACCATTTTTATACCTTTTTGTTTTTTAATGAGCTGTCAGAAAATCTCTCATTGATTTATTTTACTTTTAAAAACGCAGTGTGGAATAAATGGCTATTATGACAGACATGACTTCGCCTTTTGTAAAGCGTCATCTATCGCAGCCTTTTGTACCATTTTGTTTTTTAATCGGCTGTCAGAAAATCTCTCATTCACATAAACTGTTATGAAACTTTCAGGAAAACCGGACTGTAGGGACAATATAGAGATAATAAACATCAGAGGTAAACCAACTGTGAAAGCACTGTATAAAGAGTATTTATTATTATTCGGCATTTCAATATCAACACGCCTTTTTTTATTATTGTACTTAGTTCGTTTGTATAATCTGTATGATTTTTGTGTTGTTGAGTGTTAAGTTGATTGATATTGTTATTCCAATCTAATTCATTCATTCATTCATTCGTTCTTATACTAAAAAAATAAAAATAAAGACAAAATACATACAAAATCGAAAATTAAATGGTTTGACGATCTATAGATCCAATCTTACATATTATTAGTCCAACTAATCAATAGAACAATGTCTGAGACGTATGGTTTGTACTTTTTTGCTTATTTAAATTACTAATTCAAAGTATCACCTACATTCCATTAACAACGTTTGTTTTTGCAGAGTACTTGTTCAAATTCCTGGTAATTGGAAGCGCAGGTACTGGTAAATCCAGTCTTCTTAACAATTTTATTGGAAACAAGTGTAAGTATTTGCGCAATTATACAAAATCGTAAAAACTCAAATTGATAAGCATTGGCTTATAATGAGGTGTTTTATTTGCTACTTTCAGTCAAAGAAGATAGGTGTCACACTATAGGTGTTGAATTTGGCTCTAAAATTGTAAACATTGGTGGAAAGTCTACTAAACTTCAAATTTGGGATACTGCAGGACAGGAAAGATTTCGATCAGTGACACGCTCTTACTATCGTGGTGCTGCTGGTGCTCTTCTTGTCTATGATATAACTTCCCGTGATTCCTTCAATGCACTGAGCAATTGGCTTAGAGATGCAAGAACACTTGCCAGTCCTAATATTGTTATCCTGTTGGTGGGTAATAAGAAAGATCTAGAGGAATCCAGAGAAGTAACTTTCACAGAAGCCAGTGAATTTGCCCAAGAAAATGGTAGGTTTGAAATTCCTGAACTACTTTATATTAATTTTAAATTTGTTTTTATTTTTATATTTTTTTTATCCATTTCAGAGTTGATGTTTTTAGAAACAAGTGCTAAAACTGGTCAGAATGTTGAAGAAGCGTTTCTCAAATGCTCCAAAACTATTTTAGCTAAAATAGAAGCTGGAGAGCTAGATCCAGAAAGAATAGGATCTGGTATTCAATATGGGACAGGCACTACCAAACAACTTAGTGCACCTAAACAACCGTCAAGATCACCTTCTCAATGTGCTTGTCGTGTCTAAATATTTCTTGGTTAGTCTGTTGAACTTTCTCTATAATTGGCCATGTGATAAATATCTTTACTTATTCTGAGTCTCATAGTTATTTAGTAATGACTTATTGATTTTCTAGTTATAAGTATAAATTAATATTTATGTAAGAATTAAAAATGAAACAAACATTGTTTGTCTCTAAAACTACTACTATTGTCATATATTTTTTTAAAAGTAACCTGAATAATGATATTGATTCCAAAATTTTAATTTTAAGGATTTCATACTTATTTTTACAGAAGATGTGTTACTGTGAGAGTTAACTTATCAAATAATCAAAATACAAGAAAACAAAATACCTAATTAAAATTATTGGAGAGTTTCCATATAAGATTTTTTTTTGATACAACATATATTTTTTCTCTATTGTAAATACAGTAAAATAAAACAGTTCATGAATAGTATGATTGAATATTATAATAATAAGGTGTCAAATGTGAATCGAGAATTTGCTTAACCCTAACTAAATAATACTGTTTGTCATACGGAACTGAAAGTCCCACAAAAATTTAATTTGTTTAAAAGATAAAACAATTGAAGTATAAAATTATAATTATTTAATGTTATTTGTTTGTGTCTCTTTGTTAGGCTAAGCATCTATTACCAGACGTACAGTTTGCTTATTCCAACAGTTTCAATCAAAATTTCAAAACATACAAGTATGTTAAAGAGATCTAGAGCTATGAGTGCATTAATCTTTGATGTAATAGACGCCTTTAATCAATACTGAGATCAGTTTATTGCATAAGCTTGCCTATATATAGGGGTACTTTGTGCACATTATATGACACAGCACAACCAAAAGTGTTGCAGAGCAAGGTGCACACTCGCTAGTTGGCATGCATTACTAATACTCGCCCAAGATTCTAAGATTTTCCTAAGTTGCTTTTGTTTATCTACTTTATTATAAGTTGATGTGACGTAGTTGCTCCTGAGGCATATAATAATTATATGCTTAATTATTATAAAATAGTAATTAATATAAAATTATATTTAATTATTAAATATATGGTCTTAAGCAATGTTCGGCGCGATTGGCTCGAGTGAGCGTGACCGCCGATCATTAATTTATCGTAACAACTTTCGTGTTTCAGCGGAAACAATAAGTAGTCGGTCCCAGGTGCTGTATAATTATGTGCATAGTATTTAGAGTTTGTGTTTATTAGAAGCCATTTCAGTGCCTTAAAAATTCTGACATCCAGCAACCAGCAATGTTCCAGCTTAGAAGTTTATGCTTTAAAACTCCCCGTCACCGAGGAGGGGAGAGCCACAGGGTCCTGTAGTGCGCTCATTAAAAAGGTTACGATGATCATCATCACAAATCTTTGTAATAAGTCCATTGCAGGGCTATAAGTCCCTCCCCTTAGTGACGAGGAGATTTAGGCCGTGAACCACCAAGCTAACCCAATGCTGTTTTGTAGATGTTAGAATTTTCAAGGTGCCAAAATGGCTTCTAATAAAAAGCAACTACTGTATACAAGTATACAGTATCCAGGAGTGACTGTTAAACGTGCCCTCTGAAGTCCACAAGTCGCCGCCGCCGCGAGAAAATGGTCGGCTGTCACCCATCTTTGTACCGATCCGGCCGAGCGTTGCTTAATCTGCAATAGCGATTGATATACTTACAGTCACGTGTTATAAGATGTATACATTTTCATTGGAATTTGAACCTTATCACAACTGAATAAGTTGCGAAGTGTATACATCTTATTAGACGTGACTGTACAGAGGAGTTACTGAGCCACGACGACGACTTCATGTTCTTCATGATCTTATCATCATTGACTCTTAATTAGATGTGAATCTGATTTCTCTATTACAGGCACAGCAAAGTCCTGGTTACACAATTTGTTAGATAGCGTAAATAATGATTTGGAATAATTTGGATTAGTTTAATTCTGCATTCGTCCAATTGGACTATATTGGGATGGTTTTTCCCCTACTGGACCAATCTTCTTGTATGCAATTTTTTCGTGAGTTAACAATTCAATAACTAAAATTCACTCTAGCTGTATTTTAAATGCTCATCTAAACACCGTTAGTAATTTGTGACAAGGATGGACACTTTATGTGACTTGATCCGTCCCATCATGATTGTGGTAGTCGCCTCGAAAATCAGGTCAAATCGCAAACTATTAGGTTTAAAATAAGCTACATTGTGTGATAAATTAAAAAAGAAATGAGATGAAACAAATTCTTTAAAAGAAGCCTTGAATTATGAGGAAAATTCGCTTAATATATCGCTTTTGGTATATAACCTATTTATATATATATGTGTTACCTATTTAGTATATATGTGTTACCTATTTAACAAAAACTTATACTAATGTACAACCTGTAAATTAGTATAAGTTTTTGCGAAATAAATGAATTATGATTTACATTTATAATAGGTAGGTACACAAATAGTTTCGCGCGGGTTTGCTGCGTAAATTTTGATTTAATAAATGTCTTCAATTCACCAAACATTATTTAATTCGAACAAATAAACACAACTTTTTTATAACAGGACAGAGTTTTCGTTTTCTAACTATATTAACCTATATGACTTCATTTATACATAATTAATTAATGAGTAATGAAATTTCACTTTTCGCCACTATAGGTAGTCATTGTGGGTTGGGTACTAAACTTTTTTTATTAATTGCTAAGATTGTGGCGTTTACCAAATAATAATACTAATGATTCGAAATATAATTATTGTCAATGTATTGTTTGTTTTTAGATTATTAAGATAGAAAAGATAAAAAGCATTTTAATTTCAGCCTTCATATAAATGAGTCCGTTCAAAATAACTAAATATTAAGAGTCTTAGAAGTTTGCACACATAAAACACATTCATGAGAGTTACACTTTAATCTGTAATCTTATCGTGCAGTTAGTTATGTAGGTACTATAACGTGGGATCGTATGAATATTTAAAGACTTTTATTATTTCACTATTATTTATTTTATAAGGGAAGCACTTTACTTTGCACACACTAATACACTGGGGACAAAAAACTTATTATTTAAATATGGTGGAGCTACTTAAATTGTATTGAGAAAAAGAGAGATAGGCTAGTAGGTATATAAAAAATATATTACGACCCCTGGAAATACATTAAAATTGCATGGGTTATTCCATTTTTTAACCCCGGTAGAAATGTTTATAGGCTTAGTAACTTGTCAGGCTTTCATTAAACACAATAAGTACCTATATTAATTTAATACGCGCACTACTTTTCAACCGACTTCCAAAAGGAGGAGGTTCTGAATTTGTGAGTATGTTTCTTTTGTATCTTTATTACACGATATTTTGGTCAGTAATGAATCGATTATAAAAATATCTTGTTTCATATGATAGAGGATACCTACTTCAGAGGTGATCCCATATAAATTTCATCGAAATCAATTGAGTAAGGTAGTGGAACCAATCATGGACGGTTTAAGGACTTCTTTTTTTGTTTTGGGGTTTTAACTTTGATTATGTTATGGTATTGAACTTAAAGAAAGGTTAAATTAATTAAAAAAACTTTGAATAATAATTAGAAGTACTTTAATAAGATCAAGAATTAACGTGGAATTTATTATTCTAAGAAAAGTGGACCTCGTATGAATATCCTTATATGGACAGCCTAATCCCAATTATAAACATCCAGTCATGGACGGTTTCCAATCACGGACACCCAGTCGTGGACGGTTTTCAGTCATGGACACCTAATCTTGAACAATCAACTATTTACTAAATTTGACAAATATTTTGAACTAAAAAAAGAGATCTTAATATAATGTTTCAAATGACCCGTTATGGCTGTTATGAAACATTTGGTAGTTATTATAAAAATATACATAACAACAAAAATAATAAATGTATCTCGAAACTTAAACAATTATAACTTGAACAAATGTTGCGATCTAATAGGAACAATATAAAACAATCTTATCTTAACATAGCAATTACATTAATTTACAATAAACTATAATCAGTCTCAATAGTTTTGTTACGTACTTATGTAAATATTTAGTTATTCAGGTTTGTGAACTTTTTTTTTTTATAAAACTAAATTCATATTATCAGTCTCAAATTTTGATAATATAGATTGTATTTTAAAGCGATACAAAAGGTAAATACTTCTCCATTTCTTTCACTTTAAAGAAACCTCGTTTATTTATTAGAATAGGTTTTTCTATCTTCTCAATTACAGCTTTTTGATGATACCATATTTGATCGGGATTCTCTGGCCACCGAAATGTATTGCCTTTAGACAATATCATTGTGCTTATTTCATATTGTTGATCGTCGATGTTTTTTATCACACCAGGAAAATATTCGCCCTCATACAGTATTATAACATAAGTATTTATTTTTAGCTGTTTTGGTAGTTTCAGTTTCGCTACTTTATTTAGTGGTAAATTATCATCGTCTGATTCCGATGCCACATCGTATTCACTGTCACTATATTCTATGTCTGCGTCAGTTTCATCAGTAGATGAAACTGACATTTGTTTCTTTTTCCTTTGTTTGTGTTTTGATTGTGCATAATTTTTCTTATTTTCCTTCATTTTATTTTTTTCTTGTATCATCAATTCTCTTTGAACTTTCTTCTCTTCTCTTTCTTTTTTGCGACGTTCCTTCTCCTCCAGTAATTGCTGTTTTTCAGCGTTTTTTTTGGCCATGATGGCTCTCCAAGCTTCGCTGGTAATAACAGAGGGTAGCTGCTCCTTTGTTCGTTTTTTTTTCTTGTCAGGTTCTGGCCAGAGTAACGCTCTCTTGAAAGGTGATGGAATTTCTATACCTATGGGACTGTTTACAGAATTTGATGATTTTTCAGGTGTAGGGATCGAAAGCGAATGGAGATTGACCTGCTTTGAAGTTGATGGAGCAAGAAGATCTGTTGTTGTAGTTTGCGGCGTAGAGGTTAGAATTGGGTTAGTGTCAGCTTGTGTAGAAGTTGATGCAGCAATAAGAGCTTCTGTACCTTTCGGGGTCGCAGAACAAACAAGCGAGTTTGAATCTCCTTGTTCCACAGAAGTTTTCTTATATGAACAAGTTAGCATAGAATAAGTGGCAACGTTCAAATTACTTTGTTCTGAAGAAAATTCTTGTGGTGCACTATTTTGAGCTTCACAATTTGAATGTTCTTCCATTAAAGTATCTGTTTGTGTAGGATTTGAATTTTTTTGTGTTGTCAATAAATTAGCCATTACATGAGTACTGGAATCTAACCGTGTAGTTGGTTCAGAGATGTTTTCAGGAATGTTTTCCGTGTCTGCTACAAAGTTTTTGTTTTTTGCCCAGATAACAAAAAGAGATTCATCTTCAGGTGGCAAAATTTTCTCGACTTCATCTCTGGGTAAATAATACAGCTGTTTAAACAAATCCAATTTCTCAAATGAAAACGTCTGTCCTATTTCTTGCTCTAAAATTTTAACAAATTCTGTCTTTTTTGTAGACTTCATACTACTCGTAGTAGCAACCGTCGATGTGGATGTGCGATTTCGTGAACTAATTTTGCTCAAATCAATATATTCAGGACCAAAAGGATAAAGTCCGCTCTTCCGGAATCCGTTTTTGATTACTTCTTTTGAAATTTTTTCTAAAGCTACCTTGAAGTTGGGGGCGAAATTTTCTTTTTTCAATCTTTGCCCGGCATTCGTAAGTTTCCACTCCATTACCTGATTCTTCCAGAAACTTTTCAGGGGACGAAAAACGGCGACGTCCATCGGCTGGAGCAAATGCGTTGAATTCGGGTGCAATGCTATGATCTCAATGCCGTTATCCTTACAAAATTCTGAAAGGTGCAAGGTCATGTGAGACCTGTGTCCATCCACAAACAGAAGAACAGGTTTTGTAACATTATTCTTATCTAACCAAGGGTTGAAAATATTCGCCACATACTCATAAAAGGTTTTTGCAGTCATCCACCCAGTATCAGACTTTCCAATTGCAAAGTAGTCAGGGATTTGATCACCTACATATTTTGGAATGCGCTCATAAGCATAAACAATCATTGGTGGAACTAATGTCCCAGCAGCATTTGCGGTCACTAGTACCGTTAAATTTTCTTTTTCATCGCCAGCTGCACTATGTATATTTTTGTCCCCTCTGCGCGCCAACACTCTCCCAGCTTTCGGTTGAAGAAAAAAAGCGCTTTCGTCACAATTGTATATTCGGTTTGGATCATTTATGGCTGTTGATAATCCTTTTTTTTCCATGTAGTCTTTGTTAGTTTTGAACCAGTCTTTTAATTCTTCTTCCGTAACTTCTTCTCTAGCTTTTGTTAAGTTTTGTGCTGTCCTTTCTGTTACTTCCGGGTGTCTTTTTAAAAATGATACATACCATTTTTTCCCTGGCCGATGGTTTGTAAATGGGCATTGATCCATTTTTTTTCCATAACAATTTTTTGGACGCTGTCCAATAGATGTTCCCTTGTAATAGGAAAGTGGTTCTCTGCCATAAACAATATCCATTTTACCAATAACGCCTCCTCTTCTTCTGATAAAACAGTTGATGGACCTAGATTGCAGTCCATGGGGCTTATTCCCATCACTTTGTTCCTTAATGTAATTCTGGGAACATTATATTTCTTAGCAGCTACAGAAATTTTTTCTCCTCGTTGTACCTCTTCAAATGCTTTTTTCATCTGCTCCTTAGTGTAGTCGCGTTTCGGTGCCATGTCTAAAAAAAAATACTAAAAATAATATAACAAATCCAAACATGGACACCCCGTCATGGACACTTCTGTCCATGACTGGGTAAAGAGCAAAATTTATATCCAGTAATAAACACTTCAAATTGTAAAATGGAGGTTATGTTATTCGGTAAAGGTTATATTTTGTTTAGATGCTCTATATAACGCTAAAACACGAAATAATCACAGAAGTCGCAAGACTTTTGCATACTGCTTACAATTTAGGTTAATAAAAAACTTACCTGAAGCGAGATTCTTATAATATTTCAGGATTTCTAGGAATTTCCATGCGCCCTCTAAATTCAAACAGAGATGAAAGAAAACATTGATGACTGACAGCTGTCAAAATTGAACTGATGTTTGACACATTGGTTCAGAAATAATGAAAAGCATTGCAAGTAAAAAAATATAGTTCCCATTTACTCAATTTATGTGATTTACTTAAAATGTGTTCATGATTGGTGCACTGTCCATCATTGGCGCCATTACCTTACCTAAGTACCTACTTTTTGCAAAAATTGTAAATTTCTTGAAAAATATGAAAACCGAGAATTCTTACTTCGATGACTTCAGCCAAAGTTTTGACAAGGATTTAAAAATGTTAGGGAAGTCGGTTTTTTAATGCTCTGCATTAATTGATTAGTTTTCATCAAAAACTTTATCAATAGTAACTCGATATAAAATGGTGCGAGGAGAGCACCCAATTGTATATTTTATACTACCCAATTATTTGCCATTGTATAGACTATCGTATCCGATCTGATAACATTTACTAATTAAGATCACCCGACCCAGACTGGAACCTGGGATTCCCGCGTGCAAGACGGGTGCTCTACTAACTGAGCGGCTGGGCCCTGGCCACATGCCATTGAAATTACTTAGTTTATTATTTTTACGGTATACTGCCAATGGTGGTTTTATTTAGTATAAAGTAAGAATGATTGAGCATTATTCAATGTGAAACTATAAAAATATCATTATCGTATCTTTGGTACCTACACTGATGAAACATCAATAATGTAGTGCGAGCACAGTACTTTATCGACTCGTATGTTGACGAATGTTCGTATAGTATGGAGACGGTTTGTGAGCAATAATTGAAATCTATCCATTGCCGCACGGCCAGCTTACATAAATGTGTGCCTAGTTAATTTTTAATGTTTGTAAACATGTTGTACTCTTAAATAAATGTAAAATAAAAAATTACAATGTTACTAAACTTGCAACCGACTCCACACGAACATTCGTAAACATACAAGTCGATAAAGTTCTGTGCTTGCACCGATGATTTGTCATAACCTTCGTGAAGTACTTAAAAAGGTTTCATCAGCGGGGCTAGCATGCTACCGTCGACAACGATAAATCGGGTCTTTTATCGATATTTTCTTAGAATATGGTATTTAGTGTATGTAATTTATTAAGATTATGACAAATTTGGTTCTGGGGTTCTTATTCATGGTTTCAAATCGAGTAATTCTATCTATTATGGTGCGCATATTGGCTTACATAATAGGATAAAATAAGAAAATAATATTTATCTTGTCGATTCGACTATTTATCGATGGTTGCATGCTAGCCCTGCTGCGGTGCGAGCACAGAACTTTGTCGACTCGTATGTTTACGAATGTTCGTATAGTATGAAGTCGGTTACAAGTTTTATGACTGCAGCATCGCACAGGCAGTGTATAACCATCAGTTGTAAAGGACTATGTTATAGCTCAGCCTTTCATGACTCAAATAGATGGATATTTTGCAAAATTTTATGCTTAGTCTTAGTCAATGTCAAAGACAACAAGTCGTGCTTATAAAAATCATTCATTTTACAAAACACCGTTCATATGCTTCACTGATATTCAATCAACACCCAACTATTTGTTGTTAATTTTGGTTGATCTGTCTGATTCCGCCCACAATTAGGACAATTGCTTTAAAACAATTTTCTTATTGTCTCGAAAACAGATCTAAAGGGATGTAAATTAAACAAAAAATGCATAATATAAATTTATTTTTGAAATACTTACTACATACATAACATTTGGATGCAATATCTGTAACAATTTATATTTAACTAATTTCAAATACTACTTTTTATGCAAGTAGTACGTACTCATAATTGGAAAGCAAATCTTATGTTTATTTATTTACTAACATAATTTTTAAGAACCAATGTATGGACCAAAATATGAATGTGATATGTCCTACTGCCTTCTCATTGCAATGTACAATTATAGTATTTTTTATAGAGTATCTGTCTGGAATGTTGAATAATGATATTAGTTGCACAGTTCCAAACTTAAAATGTTGTGTTTCATAGCATTATTAGAATTGATTTGTGTAAAAATAATATTTGTACTTGATTATAATAAAAAGGTTGTGTAACTCATTGATGATCACGAGAAAATATGAATTATATTGGCAGTATTGTAACATAAAAGATCAAAATCACAATAAAACTGTTTAAAAAATGAAATAATGTAAATGTTCATAATCATCTATGTGAGTGCTACCCTGTCTATGCAATTGATTTTCATCCAGATTATGTTATAAAATGTCTATAAATAACTTTTCGTAAAGAATAATTTCTTTTATTTATAATATATTAACTGAAACATAAATCTAATAAATATTAGTACATGAATTCTAACACTGTACAAATTGCTTAATTTATTTTTACAAATAATTACATAAAGTATTTCGATAGTATGCAACACAATATTACGTAACTTATTAAAAATGCACCTATTTAATTTAATTCTAGGAACTATATATGGGTGATGTTATGATAAGTACTGCAACTGAATTTTTAAGTGTTAAGAAATGACCTGTATGTAATGATGTAAAACTTACTGGTCGAAACAAATAATTAAAGTTGTTGTTTTCTGTAAAAACAATAGTAGTATTGATGTTAATATCAAAAAAATGGCAACACTTTTTATAATAATTAGTCCTAGATCTATCACAGTAAAATATCAAAACACTTTGTATAAATGTTATATTTTCTTAATAAATATTTTTCATTTCATGGTTTGACAAAAATAGTTTTTATTGTTATTTGTCATAAACACTAAATTTAACTATCAAAACTCACAAACTAAATACACAAGGCTTTTTAAAAGTTATTTTTATAAAATTGTCGATGGTACAGATTTCTTTACAAATGTGTGCGCATATAAATTTAAATAATTAACATTTGGACAAATAAACGCTGTAGTCTAACGTAATCACAAAATTTCAAACATTTATTAGGAAATAAAATAGATAATAATGGCGATCGATGTAATGGAATGATAAACATATTCTACAAATGTTTAAAAAACAGAAAACCACTGAGATTCACTTCAGCTTAACTAATGTAGAAAAAAGCATTTAAGCTTTTTATCTTTTTAAAGGACAAATATCTTTATTTATTGCTATTCTGATGACGAGTCATATTAGAAATAATGGGTAAATAACAAATTATTGTTTATAGCTTTCTATCCAATTCACTTATTCATCTTAAAATTATTTATAATTTCTAACTTTATTTTAGCAATGCCGAATTTACAGAAATCAAACAAAATTGATTTGTAAGAATAGACGCCAGCAAGGTATTCTCTTTAAAATTCACATGGAATTTCGACTGTTAGAGACAGAGCGGCTATAAGAAGTGTAACAATGCGTAACAAGTTATCTATTGGTATTAATAATAGTGTTCCCAAACTGAAAGGGTCAGATCAGTTCGAGGAACTGTAGATTTGTAGCAACATTGATGCCGATTCGAATTCATGGCGGTTTAAATAGAATACCAGGGGAACTGTAATATGACCTACATAGAAATAGTTATATTATAATTCATAAACAGCTCTAAATATGTCCTTTATATTTTTTTTTGCTGGGGCATCTTTCTTGAAAATCATAATTTACCCTCTAGTGCAACGTTACACGCACACCGGGTAAAAGCACCAGGTTAAAGAAGAGCGAAAAACCTATTTTTACTTGTGACTAGACTAAAACAAACATACAAATAAGTACCGAAACCCTCAATCATAGCAACCTGTAAACTGTTTCACATAAGTAATAGGCCAGTTTTGTACATATGGAGTTTTTCTATAAGTACTTGGTTCCTAGTAAGAATTGTCTTACCAAAGCATGAATTAGATTCGATCGCCATTAACAATATAACTAACAAACAACGCTGATAATTTAAATCCCGTTCCGGAAAATAAAGAACCAAAAAGTGAATCAAAGATAATTTGGTTCAGATGTTTTTTGGTGGTTGACTTTCTGGATAGGTTGATGGTCCAGCCACGCGTTACCTACGGGTTATGCAGCGGTTGTGGGATGCCGGTTTTTCGGCAATTTGTAGGAGATCGCACGGAGGGGTCATCAATGTGTGTTTGGATTATCGTTGACGACAAGCGACGGCTGCGACCAGCGCCGCCCCGCGGCCACTTCCGTCTTCCGATAGCATGAGGTCGAACTGAAAAAAGGAAGAAATATTTTTATTTAATTTGCTGAATTTAAATTATTTTTATGAGAGACTTAATACGTTTTTCTACAGGGCCAAGAATTCAAAACCTGCGGCGTTTTGTGAGTGGTGTGGCGATCACAGTATATTTTGAACATCGGCGCAGATGGTAAGCAAGACTGGGTTTCTGTACCCCTTTCCCCAATAAGAGTTTTTCTGTAAGGTGATACCGGTTGAAAAAAATACGAAACACTTGGTAGTTCTCTTTATTTCATGAACCACACTAGCCGTAAGGTTTAGATATGTTATATGGGGTCGAATAATAAATATAAAAACAATGTTATTATATTACTTACTACAATACTTCAAACATTTTCTTGGCAGAATAGGTTTTGTTTATTTGGTATCTCTAATGAGGTCATGAACATTTGGTTAATTTTTGAAAATATTGTTATTTTTATTTTGTTTTGATTTTTAAAGTTGCTTTCAATAAGTAGGTATAATTATTTGTGCCTTGTTTGAAGTAATTTATCGATAACAATAAAAATACCCGATTTTACGCTAGACTCGTTCCTTGGCGTTTACTGTTAATATTTTACATAGGTAATGGTTGCATTAACTTTAAATTATTTTTTTCTAGGAGGTTCAAAAAGTCTACCTTTGTATCATACCTTGATGGATAGCTTCAACAATTTTATTTTGTATGATGATGTAATCTGCACAGTAAATTACTAGGACTATTTTTACAGGAGTATTTTAAGTGCGATGTTTTGGTTTAACTTAAGAAGATAATAGTGCTTGAAAGACCATTACATGCGATATTTTGACTTTATTTTAGGATTTTTTTTGCTTCATATCACGAAATCATTAATAATTTCCATAATAACGTCAAAAATCAGTTAGATAGCGAAGATTTTTATTATTTCTCACAAAAACTAGTGAAAAATGGATGTTTACACTGTTCACAGTAAAATCCTAAAAAGTGAAATACTTAACTCAAAAACGGCAAATTTAGGAGAGGTGATTCCATAGTGAAAATGGTTCATTTTGACCTACTCTATATCCCCTCAACAGATGCGGGTCAAAATTAAAAGTTACCCCGTATATTTATTTAATTTATTGTTTGTATTAATGAGTAGACAGGTACTAACAATATTTTCGAATCAAAAAATATATTTTATTGAAAGGAATGCATCCAAAAATGTTGAATACATCTGACATGTCTCTTTGACAATGACCTTTGTTTGTTTACAAAAAAACTCCTTAATCGTGAAACGGGATATAGTCCCGACTCTTACAGCTTTGGTTAGAGGATATTCGCAGGGCGATAACACACGTTTCTTAAAATTAACGAGAACAATTATTTCCGCTGGGTGGTCTTCTAACACAAGCTGATTAATGCTTATCTGCTCTGTTGCTATATGGTTATGAGCTCGGCTAATTTATTTTTGTTATTTGGTTAAGGAGGTACGTCTCAAATTTTCAGTATGAATAATTAGTAAGCTACCTTTTGAACGAAGATCTCGTGAAATTGTCAAAGAAAATAATCTTAAAAGACATTATCCCGTGAATTCGTTAATAACTCGTTTTAAATAATCTGCTCGCTCACATGGTCACTATACCAGTAGTTAAGTACATCGGATAATGATGCAACTAGTTTATTTACTTACTAATAATTGACTCAATATCAATAGTAGTACCTAATTGTCAATAGCCTATGGGCGTGGTATGCCCCACATACAATATCAACATCCGGGTACACTCGACTAATTTGTTAGCGCTTTGCTGACGTCAAAGTTGCTATCAAGAGACCTCGTTTTGTTTTTATAAACTAGTAAATTATTTATCAATTGAACTTGGGACTGCTCGGGGGCTCGGCTTTGATAAGTCGTTATTGATAAATAGTTGAGTTATTGTATGAACTATAAATTATGAAGACATTAGCAAATAAGAACAAAAATAATTTTCTAGAATTGATATCATTATGGTCATATTATTTGTACTTTGATAAGCAAAGTCCACTAAGACTGTTTTTTACAAAATGTTTATTTTATGTTATGCATATTCTAGAAAATTGTATTTTTCGTTATTTTTCTACGCAGTTTTCGAGATTATTTGTATGAAATTTATAAAGCACTGGTACATATGTTTATTTCTTTTTGCTACGCACTGTGGTTATTCCCAAGATTAGAGAGTTCAAACATTGACCACTTGAGCTATTTAATAATAATACATTTGAGATTATACCTAAAACTTTTCCATTGATATGAAATATTCTGGAATGAATAGGTACGTAGGAGCATATTACCTATATGCACGACTGTATTATTATATTGTTCGTTGAATCGATTTGCGTGGCTCGGAAACAATTAATTATAGTTTACTGGCCACTGTTATTGACAGATTCATTGGGAACGAATCTATATTGAAACATTATACTTCGGTTTTTAGTAAGAATCAACACAATAACTTTAAACTGTAAGTAGGTACGTCTTAAAGAAATTTCATCAGTTTTTAACAAGTAGGTAAATAAATATTTTTAAATGCACACCACATAAGTAATGTAACAAATATTTAATTAGAAAATGTCTAACCGAATTAAGTATCTAACGAATTTAATATTTATTTTTTATATTTTTAAATTCGTAATTTAAGATTACTAATTAATATGATTTTAACGAAATATATTTGTGATTTTTCCTGATAATTAGGTATGTTTGTGTGGTTTTTGTTTTAACCTACCCGTTTGAACGGGTGCGGGCTTGGATCCATACCTAATAAAGTGCCCCGTGTGGGGCTTTTTATGGAAGTGGGGTTTTTTATGGAACCGCGCCTGCGCATGCTTAACGCAGTTTCAGTTTCTGACCGTGTAGGGTCGGCTATGAGTAGCCCTACCGCCCCTGTATAAGCGTGTCGTAAAAAGCGACTAATCCGAGTGACCCCCGCTTGGTGGCAGGACCCATTCAGGGTTCGACTGGCTAGCGACCACCCTTCATATAAAATCTGCCGCCAAATATCATCGCTCCTGCGGTGATGTGTTCTGGTAATGTTTTATGAAGAGCTAGGTCCTCCATAACCTCATGAGCTGTCTTCTTTATTTGCTATCAGGCGAGCTTGAGGTCAGACGCGGGTTTAGTCACCAATAAAAAGTCCCTTAAAGTCTCAAAAACAAATTATTTTGTAAGAAAAAACCCACCTGTAACCCAGGTCGAACGAGCTGAGCGATCTTCTCACACATGAGCGTATGGAAGTGTGGGTGGAACCTGTACACGGAGCCATCAATGCCCACGGTGACTCGGGGCTCATCCATCTTGTTCAGAAGGGTGGCTATTCCGGCAGACACCAGGTAAGCGGCCCGCTTGGAGACGCATTCGCAAATGTGGCGCACAGCGGCCATGTCTGATTCTGTTGCGTGAGATAGACCTGGAAGAAAAGTACGATTTTTAGAGAAAGTTTTACATAATTGAAATGAAATGATCTTCTACCATCGGAGAAACAGACGCCGGCAAAACTTCTAGGCCTGTATAGTGAATATTCCAGTCGAACCAAATGCTTCGACAGATCTTTTCTTGGGACTGTTTGCTTCTGTTGTGCCTGAGCATTTTAGTCCTGATATTTTTAAGTTTCGTTGAGTGGATAGGATTCTAGAGGGTGACGTGTAGGCACCTTAGTCATTTGTGAGTAGTTTCCACCAGGTGAAATGAAATTCAAACGTCGCATTCTAATAATATTTTAATATAATAGATATATTTTTATTTTTAACATAAACTTAACTTAAAATAAAATTGTATGTCATCATGGGAACAGTCCCTTATAAATATTCTAATCGTCGAGTAGGTAGGTACTTCATTTGAATTTAAAATTGCTCTTAGTCCTTACTCCTTAGCCTATAATAAATAATTGCTTATATATTTTGATTGACTGCATTTAGAGTAGTCACAAACGAAGATTTGTGTTCTTCGCCCCAGTCACTAACCGTTTTATAAGATTCCGACTGCGAAGGCCTTTCAGAAGTGCTGGAATGGGTGGTCCAGCCAGCCGGAAGTTTGACAGGTGTCAACAAAATCTTTTTGCCAATAACTCATAAATGCACGAATCATTCATATTTATAGCTATATAATGTTAGTCACATATCCAGTCACTAAGGATTTTTTCTAAATTAGCTGCTTTCAGTGTTATAATTATTGATATATCGACAAAAACAAAATGGTCCAGCCGACCGGATTATGGCTGGCTGGACAGTTTGTTTTTGTGATTTCTCGAAAAGTATCGTATCAAATTGAATGAAACAACTTTGGTTGCAGTCACATATCCAGTCACTATACTTTTAATAAGAACTGGGTTCTCAAAACCGTCTTGGGGCTGAGATCAGAGATGCTCATAATTACGAAATTCTGGCTGGCTGGACACCATTTTTTTGATTTTTTGAATAAACTAACCAGTCACAAACGATAAAATGTAGGCAGATTGCAGTCACCTACGATTGTTTATCGATCTATGTAAGAGCCAGCTTTATACGCCAAATGGTCCAGCCATCCGGATGTACATTATTCCGCGGGATAATATTTTCAGATATCTTCTACAATCATCGTCGTAGCAAAGAATGTCTCAACAGATACCATCAAAGAGTAAAAGAAAATATAGGTTTCATTCGTGGACATGATAACGAAATTTTGATTTACCCACCTTTTAAAATATGCCTAACATCAAAACAACTTAGGACTTATTTAGTTAAAGGTTTCAGTTAAAAATAATTATTGAATTTTATACGAGCCTGATGATAAGATATAATTAATTATTGAGATTTTGCGAATAAACTTTTTTAAATTCACGTAACTTTCTAGGTGTAATAAAATACAGAGTTCACGTGTTATCGCGGATTCAAATTAACTACCGGTAAATAATGTCAATGTTTATTAATTATAAATTTAATGGCGCTACATCGAAGAGGTCAAAAGATAAAAGAGTGGAAATTCTTATAGACCTCCGTATTACAGACCTATTAATCTTACATCTATGGATAACTATTTTGTTTCACGCAATTTTACCCGCGCAATTTCTATTCGTGCAGGAATATCAGGATAAAAGCCGGGAAGCCTTTATGCTATTCCAGATTGTAAACTATTACTATGCCAAATTTCATCCAAAGCCATTGAGCTTTTCCGCAGTGATTGAGGAACAAACATACATACATCTGTCCAAACTTTCGCATTCAGATATGGAGTATAAAACCTAGGTACCTAATTAAGTAACATTCATAAGCAGCGGATTTAAACTAAGAACATGATTTAGAAAATTAACGAAATTAATCAATTCATTCATATTAAGACGTTTTTCTGTTTTTCATATAAAATCATAAATGTTTGATTCGACCTTTAGTGTAAGCGAATTAATTGAACGTCGATATTATTAATCAGGTAGATATTACATTTCTTGTTACCGGAAGTTTAACGATATTAATATCAAGGTGATATGTAAGTTGTTGCTTACATTCGCTTAAGTCGCAGGCGCCCCGCGCCGCCCGCCGACATTGTGATGCAAACATAAACCTATTTGTGTAAATTACTTACTCGCTTTCGATCTCGTTTTCGTTTGCCTTTACTTGTGACAGTTCATCAATTTACTTTATGGCATTATTAATACAAATAGAAAGCAAGCGGACAGACAAACATATTTTTTCCACTTGTATAAAAGTGTGTATGTTTATGCGATCAACTTCTCTTTTTACTATGTCAGTGAAAGTATTTTTTTCTATTTTATAGTTCAAGTTTTAATACCCAATATGTACCTCCTGTTAATTACTTGATGTAAAACTAATGCTTTTTAACTATGAAGTTATATAACTTGAATTATTTAGTCGCTACAGGCTTGTCTGATATTTTTTATGTTGACTTTGTTGATGTGGTATCTTATGTTATCATGTGGACATGTGGACGTCGATTAATTTGGTGATAAGAAATAATTGATCGTTAGCGGTTTTTTCTCATGTTTTTAAAATCTCTTTATAGTTGTGCATTTAAGTAATATGAAAAGGTACGTAATATTCTTTAAATTTAAAGAGACGCTATGTACAGTCTGAAACAGAACACGTACGCATATTGTATGTGTGCATAATTCTCTATTCTATAATATAATAGATATTATAATAGAGCCAAATACTGATAGTGCAGTCTGCAACAGAATCATGTATTAATGTAGAATTATGCACACATACAATATGCGTACGTGTTCTGTTTCAGACTGTACGTAGCGTCTCTTTAAATTTAAAGAATATTACGTACCTTTTCATATTACTTAAATACACAACTATAAAGAGATTTTAAAAACATGAGAAAAAACCGCTAACGATCAATTAGTTAAAACCTTATACTTACCTAATAACGTTGCTAGATGGTGAATAAGAGACGAAACATGACAAAAGAAATGAACTTTTTTACTTTATAATTTTTTATGAAAATATATTATATAATACTTTGCTATTGACGTACAAACTATTTATATTCATCAAAGTGAAGAGGATAAAGTTCGATAGATAGGTACTAAGACGATTTCTCTATGCGTGTTGTGTAAATAAGTCGTCATCACGTGTACAATAATGTAGTCATGTTCAAAAGGGTCTAGGTATATCTCATTGTTTGAAACAGTTACGATTGAACATTTACGATTGGATTTTACAATATAATCCATTGTCTGAAGTCTTCTTAATTTACAGTTTAATATATTCTAAAATCACGAGATTCCAAGGTTTTCTACAAATCCGGTGATATTTTGATATGCCTAGACCAGGTTATTTTTAGGAGGCGTTGACTGTTACCAATTTTTGGTATAAATGTCACATCATTACCTACATATTTGACCAGACATCTCAGTTGTATGGTAGCGAAAATCTTAAGATTAAAATTTACTCATATTTCTGCTGTAAGGCAAGATCGTATACATTAATGGATAGACATGTTGACATTTCTCTGTTAAGATAACTACCTGCATTGTAATGGAAAGATATAAACGTTATTCAAGCTTTATTTTGCCTATTAAAATGTTATGGTATAAGTATGAATAAAGATGTTGTTATACTTTGAAACGTTTTCTTCTTTTTAACGAGCAGACGCGCGCGGTTTTGCTCGCATAACTTTTGTTTCTGTAAGGGCACGCTTAAGGCGACACATTGAAAAAAATGCGTTGACTTTCATTGCAAACTATGAGAATATGACGAGTGGATCTGACATTTTGATATGTGTAAATTCATATCTTTATCTATACTTTGCCTGCTCAAAAACATGATTTGATGATTTTGACTCAAAAGTTCTAAAAATAAAATAAATAAAAATATTTTTTTATCGATTTTTGAAACGATTTCTGTGTCTGAGCGGTGTCGTTGGTGGCGATTTCTATGCAATACGCGACCTTATGTCGGCGTGTTAAGGTGCTAAGATGCTATGATTTCAAGAAAAAACATTTCGATGTGCCGTCTTAAGGACAGGCGGAGCGTCGTCGCGCGACGCGCCATGATCCACCAAGCTAGCCCAGTGCTGGGTGGTGGATGTCAGAATTTTCAGGGCGCTGAAATGGATTCTGACAAACCCTAACGACTACTGTATACAAGTATACAGCACCCGGGACCGACTGCTTAACGTGCCCTCCGAAGAAAGGAAGCCGTCGCGTCGTGAGAAATGAATGGTCAGCAGTCACCCGGTTCTTTATTTTATATTATGTTTCCTATATATGTTGTGTTTTTATATGTTTCATCGCAATACGTAAAGTAATACATGTGATGATGTGACCATCGTTAGAGTTTTCGATAAAAATGAGAAATGATCGAAAATAACTACGGGGCTATAGGTTGGTACTTAGTTTACTTTATTGGCTGAAATTTTATTGGTTCCATTTCGAATCTCGTAATTACTAGTGCGATAACTCGCTTTGAATTATATTTTTTTATAAAATTGCCTTAAAACGCCTGAACGACGAGATTGTAAATTTAATTTAATGCAATAAAAACCGGTTTTGAACGTTATATTTAATGAAACTTTTTAGTATGTTGGTACGAAAAATTTATTAGGTACAGCATCTATTCATTGTGACATATGATCTAGGTGTTCACTTTCGCAACTCTGCGACTCCAAACTGGGTTCAACTTATCATGGACTAAGTATTTGACAACTGCCATGCATTCTTTAACTGAATTGGATCATATTTCATTCTCTTGCTTGCGATTGAAGTTGCGAGCAAAAAATGTAGAATCAGTGTTTACCTGACGTTTCCAACCAGTATTTATAAGTAGGAATAAATAAATAAATTAACATACAATTAAGTAGGAGTTTAAATTTCAATCCCTTAAAAAATCATATTTCTATTTTTGAATTCTTAAATATGGAACCTATTAGATTGTTTTAGTAAGTAAAGGTCTTTTACACGATACAGTTTAGTGACAAAAAATGCCATGAATAACTTTACAAATATTAACAAACAAATCTACGGTATAGTCGTGATCATAGCGTGTGCAATAGTGCCGAAATATAATTTAATAACAAAAAAGTACCAATGTATTTCCTAACTTTACTAATATTTACCATACCAACACATCGACGATAGGTGTCGTGCGTGATCATGGCGCTCATAATCGAGAATTCAAAATAAATAAAGAACACGGTGAATGACCCTTTTCTAAAGTTAAGTTATACAAATAAGAATAACCTTGATACTTTGAAAACGTAGAACAATTAAGTATATTCTTTTACCATATTCTATATAACATGCCCTTGAAAGAAAATCACATTACACACTACCTACACTCACATATAAAAAGAAACGAATTAATAATCAATGAATGCAGAGCATTAAAAAAACCAACTTCACGTTTGACGTGACGTGACTTTGGCCGACTTATCAATGTCATCCACGTAAACATTCTCCGAAATCATAGATATTGTTTCAATAATTTGAAATTCTCGATGAAGTACTCAACCGATTTCGATAAAATTTATATGGTGAACTATGAAGCATCTTCTATCATATGAAACAAGAATTTTTAAAAGCGATTCATAATTGTCCGAAATATCGTGTAACAAAGACACAAAAAAAACATACAGATGAATTGAG
The DNA here is from genome assembly GCA_944452665.1 of Stenoptilia bipunctidactyla. Classification (NCBI taxonomy): domain Eukaryota; kingdom Metazoa; phylum Arthropoda; class Insecta; order Lepidoptera; family Pterophoridae; genus Stenoptilia; species Stenoptilia bipunctidactyla. Next base: position 14,079,104 of record OX101736.1, read on the forward strand.
AACCTCCTCCTTTTTTGGAAGTCTGTTGAAAAAACATGAACTTACCTAATTCTTCTAAAACTTCCATACAGCTGGTGAAGTCTCCGGCCTTATCCGATTCTATTTCCGATACATATTTGGTGTAGAAGCTGCCTTTTTGGAATAGTAAATCCGACCCTCGGCCTCCGAAGAGAAGACCCATTTTTGTGAACTTCACTAACGCCAAACGTACCAGTTCACCTAAGTACATGCCTGATATCATCTTTTCTTGGCTAAAAAAGACATACAAAAGTTAGTTACTTTATCTTCAATCATCTTTTCTTGCCTAGAAGAAAAAAACTAAGGTTATTTATCTGAAACTTAATATTATTTATACGGATTTTTTTTGAATTAGGTATATCAATTGTTGAAAGGTAATTAAACTATTCCACTTCTTGTTTTAATATTCTATTCATTTACGTTTAGTCATGTATGTCTATCATCCATCATCTTACTCAGTAGCTGTTTTTGCGATTTTACGAATTTCCCTACCCTATGGTAATGAAAATACTAAAAGTACCCTGAGTACTATTTACTATTTCAGGCTTTTCCCTAACTTTTTAAATGTTTTATCTACATTAATTTCAGCCGTTTTAGCGTGAAAGAGCACTGGATATTAAAACTTCATAAATAAGTTTGACGGGTTTAAACTGAATTCTGATCCCATTAGGATTTTTGGGCAAAAATAGGTTATATTACTCATGAATTTGATAAAAAAAATGTAGTATATTTTGAGTTTCTTTTTTCTCATTTTTAAATACGAAATCTTTCCTCTCTTTAAAACTAAGTAGGTAGTATAAGTACATATTAGTAGGATTCATTTCACATTAAAATCTTCGCAATCAATTCACAGAATAATTGCCGTTCCTATTGTAATCACAGTTTTATGTGCGTCCATGGCAAATAATTAAAAGCAAATAATTGATGTCATGGCGTCTTAATCAAATTGAACGAGTCCAGGTATATCAAAATAATACCATAAATTTGATGTGACGAGAACGAGATTCTCCGTAACTAGTGACTAAGAACTATAAGACAGTTTTGCATTGAATTTAGGTTCCCTATATCAATTAAGTATTAAAAGCTATATTATAGAAAATCTAACAAATAAAACTACCTACATACTTAAGTGGGCGTGTAACATCAACAACGTTAGTAATAGAGTTCCTCATGTACCCACTATCACAATCTAGGTGACTTAGCGTGACTTAGGTGACTTAGCAAAAACTAAGTAAAGAATATAGATAACGTAGTGGCTTTGATTTACTGTTATCTATTTGAATACTGATGGAAAATTTTAGACAGACGTAAATAACACGTCTATACAATTGTTTATTCGTTTTACGAGTTATTGAATCGAAATGTAAAAAAATATGAATTCATAGATTATTACCAGCCGCGATGGGTTTTACCCGAGTAAATTTTGATCCTGTATAATTTTTTCGATATGCCCAATAATTTATCCCTCATATTAAAAATCAGGCTATTAATTGTAAAATAATGTTTTCAAATTCAATTGATAAGAGCCTTCAAACAAACAAACAAACAATTGTTCAGCTTTATTATATTATATTAGTAAAGATATTAAACAAACTAATATGGCCTGGTTCACCGCCTACTGATAAACTGATATATAACTAATCATTCATGGCCTGGGTCAAGTTGGATGCAATCTAACTGATAGGTACTTAGGTACCGTAACTTATAAGAATGAAATTAAAAATAAATATTTAATAATTTCCCCATGTAACCCCTATATTTGTTACAGTACCTTCTGTAGGTGAAAGAGTGGGTGAAATAGAAAGTATCTCTAATGTAAACATTTTTGATTTTGAAAATTGTTGGCCATTCAAAACGGATAAAAAACTTCATAACTACTATAGCTTAATTAATTAAAGTATTCATAATAGATTATACACTTACATTTGTTTTCCAGGGTTGATAGAATTGTTGTCAACTTCTCTATCAAACTCTGTGCGAACGAAATCAAGGGCGCCATCGTCCCCAAAAGCACCCCATTCTGTGTTAATCAACAACTCATCCTTCCCTTGTTCTCCATCAAACAAATCGCAGTTCTCTGTCTTTTCTACATAGCATGCATTGCTTCCCGTGCCTAGATTGGGGTAAACATCATATTAAATTCAAATAAAATTATTCAAAACAATCTGCCACTTAACACACATACACACTACACAGTGACAATCGTTTTGCTATACAAGTGCTTGCTAAAGTTAGTAGAAACAATTAACATTAAAAGACGTACACAATTAACGAACATATGTTAAATCATACTAATGCTACAAATATTATGTGCAGTTATCTTTAGAGTGTTAAATCTGTTTTCATAAACGCTAGAAGCCTTAATAGGCGTATAATGAGACGTTTGGATAGCAGGTACTATTTTTGAGGCTTCTAGAGTCAGTGAAAACGTAAACTAAACTTCAGACAAACACAGTATTAGTAGGTACAGTAAGGAAGACAAAACAAAAACAAATGTAAAGATCCGGTCACAAGTGAATAAATAATCATGCTTATCGGGAACAGTGCATATCTGAAAAGGCCAAGGAAAACAGTAGTAATGTTCAATTTATAACAACAAACTATTTTCCTCCGCGCTTTTCAAATGATAGCAATAAGGAAAATCTTAGAAAACCCAATGATGTACCAAACCAATTATTTATAAGTGAGAAATGGGTTATTTCCCTAAGTGAATCCCAATTCCAACACCACAAATATGTTATTAAAACATTCATTGATTTCATGCAAACAATCAAGGTTATTATTCTTAATTCCTCATACATTTGACTTGGTTTCCAGAAATTAGTATTCGCAACAAGTGACACAATTATTCAATTTTGATAAGACGCTGAAACTGCTGTATCATGCCTTGTCTCGCCATGAATTGGCTTCGTTTATCGAATGCATATGTATGTGGAATCAAGACTGCTTCAATCAGAGCAATAATGACTATGTAACACCACATGTAATGTATCGACAGGAAACACACGAGGAGACAAACTATACACAACACGGACAAAACACACACACAACCAATCATTAAATAAGGTAGACCTACCAACGATGAGTCCTATTTTGCAGTTGTGGTTTTTCCACGCGCAAGACATCAGAGTACCCGTCGTGTCATTCAATATAGCGCAAATGTCAATCTGTACGTCCTATAAGAGTGAGAACACATGCTTTTGAGTAAAGAGTAGAAATTGATTCATTCCGAAATTGATGTGGTTAATATAGAATATCGTCCGAACTTTTAATGCATGGCCAGAGCGGAGTTACGTTGAGGATGATAGTAGAGGCTTCCAGTACCAACTCATCATATACATTATGTTCATATAATTGAATATAAAGTTATGTTTATGAAAAGATGGATTACAAATAGTGAAATTTAAAATTATAACAAGACTACAAATTAAATTGCTATTAATCAAGACTTAAACATTATCTTCCTCGTAAAATGAGAAGTCATCCTTACTAGATAAAAGCGGTTTGGATAAGCAATACCAATGACGTAATTGCAGCTAAATTATACGTTTACTTTGGCGGAACGTTAAAATTTATCAAAATCTTTACGTAACGTATGTTTTACTGTATATATGAACATAAAAAGTACGTATATTCTGAGTTGGGTGTAGGTACTACGGAAAGTGAATGCCTCTACATTGCTCTCGTATTATTTTCCAATTTTCATGCCTTAGAATATAGAAGAGAGCCTTTATCATCGCCAACTCACCGATGATTATCCCTACTCGGGTATAAGGGTCCTTATATGCACAGGCCATAAGGGTGCCAGTAGCATCGTTAAGGATCCCCATCACAGACAATTTAAGGTCCTGTAAATTTTTTTATTTACAAATGTAAGAATAATGCAGAATGCTTCTTAAAAATAAAATTACACTAGAATTCATTAGATGGGGGATTTCATGCAATTTATGATTCTTACCCCTCGTCTAGCGATGGCATCTTTTAAACCCTGGACGACGTCTTCGCCAACGACTCCAGAACAAGAAAATCCTTTAGTCCATCGTTGTAATATTCCTTTGGTAAGACCTAGTTGTCTCAATGGGAAGCTGAATGTGAAACCTAAAGCAAGACGTTCTTCGTAGACATTGTGTTCCTGAAACCGACGAGATTATTGAATATTGTGCTCGAAGCATCCATTAAGTGAAAAGTAAGATAACTTGTTACTAATGGGACGGTTGCGTGTTGAATATTGACTGCAATTTTATGCTTGGCTATTAAATTGTAAATTGTAAACTAATCTATTTGTTGCAAGTCTTAAATTTCAAAATACTTGTGTTATGTTTATATTTGGGTAGGTATATTAGCTATCCAGAGAATGGTACAGATATATTATTTGTTATCTTCTATTTTGATAATAAAAATAATTTTTACCTTCATAAAGTTGGCTAAACATTCGGCTATGTGATCGAAAAGAGCGACGCCTGTGCCAGTCATGATGTGACTTGGAATGGCATAGATTTTGGATTGCATGTCAAAGTGGTTCTCGCCTAGATTTATTATTAAAACTCTGAAATTCGTTCCTCCCAAATCCAGCGCCAAAAACTTTCCACGTTCTGAAATTAAAATTTACGTTGAGTACCTACAATATTTTAGGCATTATGTTTTTTATGCCAAACCAATTTTTATCATTAGAACAATTGTTACCTTTGCCATTAGGTAAATCCTGTATATATGTGATCCAGCATTTGACGATAGAATTGGCGTGTGTGTCTTTTCCTAAGCCTTTGATCAGGTCTTTATGTAGCCTGCTCATAATTTCTTTGATCTGTTTGTCTGACAAATGCAAGACTTCGCATTCTTCGCGAATCTGAAACAAGCAGTTAATTAAGGAACACAGAAACATAATGAATGCGCGGTAGACGTCACTCGAGGGGCGCGTATAATATATAACCCCGAACGTTATGACGTAGTAATTGTTGTTTTGCGTCCGCGTCCAAAACTTGGCAACAAACCTTGTTGGCCGTTACATTTTTACTACTGATATGCTATTTTTATTGTTATTATAAGTAAATCATAGACTAACATTTCATATTTTTTATAGCATTTAACTGTTTGTTTATAACTGTACTCGGGTATTAATTTATAAATTAGTTTTTGACTTATAAGAATCTTTTTCTGATGCTACCGGTTTTTCATTGTTGTGTCATGGTTCAGTACAAAGTGCAACTAATAAATTCATAACATTACCTTTGTAGGTAGGTACTTAATTCAATGTAATTAGTTTGTTGTTTTGTAAGTCCAAAGTCAGTATAATATGCAAAAACAAAGGAGGAAAAATTCTGTATGGCAAATATTTTATATTCTTATTTTGAAATAAGAATTCAAATAGTTCTACTTAGAATTTGATCTTGAATTCTTGATAGTAAAAGTGTCATAGTTTGATCGATTTTTAAAGTAAATACCCACATAATGAGTAGAAAAGCAAAAACAACCGCGAATAGTGACTGAAAATATAAATTAAGGAAAGTATTACAATTATATTATATTTGAAAAACAGCTAATTAACAACCTTGAAGTATTGTTTGGTTAAAAATTTTGAAATACTTATCATAACTGCTATTTTTTAGCATGCAAGTGAACGATAGTTTTGCGAGTAAGCCGCTCACGTTCATTATCGCGAACGAGTTCTACAAGGTCAAAACGGTCATCGTTTCAACATTACCATGGCTTTCCCAATAAAATACCGGCACAGCGTAAAAACTCTTTATAAACGTACTAAAACAAATAACTCACCCGAGGTAAATTGTTCACAGCCATACCCATTTTGCAATATTTTTTTTATCACAGTTACACAACAAATTAAGCTATTTTAATGATCCGGCGCACGACTCGCATTCACTAGCGTACGACACGACTTGCCAAACCAGCAATGAAATGAGGAATACAGCTACGGCCATGGACGCGCTCTTTTTCATTCATGATTAAAACCTGCTGTTATCTCTTTCGTATGATTCCGTTATACATATAAAAGAGCAGCGCAGATATATCGTCAACACAGTAGTAAGTGCATTATATTAAATTGTATTGAGAATTTCGTTGATAATCCAGTGCCGTTTTGTCGAAAATGCTGGTTTTAACTATTTCACTGTTGTGGACTTAGTTTTTTTAAATTTATAAATTTCATGAGTCTGTAGGTTTGTTCATTTGAGCTTATCGAACTCAGGCGCGCCTCCTGGTGTTTGAATGTGATTGGTGGATGCGTGGGCACGGTCTCTACGTCACAGAAATTCCTTAACGCTTTCTATATTTACGTTAATTGTATTAGTGTTCGTGCCGATGGGCATGTGTGCGCCTCTAATAGTCATATCGAAATGAACTAAATAGGGGTTGTATGTAGCACACTTACAAAAATTGCCATAATGATTCGACTTCAAAATCAATTCTTCTGCCGTAACTGAATAGTAGGTACCTATGGCTATAAAAATTGCCTATAACCATGCAAATAACTGATTATTCATAGTGATTTGACTGACTTTACCTAATAGTATTTTAATGCAGTTGTATAATGAACTCGTTTTTTTTTAATTAGGTATCGAGTCTTCAATTTTGTTTCTTTAATTCTATGTTTGCAAAGATTTTGCTTTAAATAAAATTCCCAGCTTAAGTATTTGCAATTAATAAGAAGAGCATGCAGCAAAACTGGTGGGTACATCCATCCATACTCAAGCCAATTTAGAATTTTAAGCGTCCACATCAATAAATAGGTCATCAAAAGTGATTCTTTGTAACTCGTTACCTTTGACTAATATTATGATAAATTCTAAGAGTTCAAATAAGAAGTATTTGACGCCTCCTCGGTGTGTTGATATTTAGTCGTTTTCTTGGCATTGATTGCTATTTATTTTGAATATGCGTCTCGTGACGAACTAGAGTGTAACTCTTGCGCATTTGTTTTATTTTTAAGTGATATATTTAGCTCTGGTAATCCGGTAAGCTTTAGCTTTGTTTAAGATTTAATGCCTTTTCGATTTTTTGCAAAAGGTTAGTTGATGGTGGTTATGTTTTTTCCTATTTCCCACTTCTTCAAGGAAATTAATTTATCTGACTGTTAAAAAAAAGGATCTAAGTATCCTTGCGTTAGAATCTCCATCATTAGATTGGCCCAAAAAATTATTTTCGTGAAAATATTTAGGACCATAAATATAAAACTGCAGATCAAGAAACAGATTATTTTGCCCTCAACGTAAGTTTATAGTCTGTGCTAGAGAGACTTAGGAAATAGGAAGTGGAAGTCCATTAGGGTGTAGTATAACCAGCCACAACCAGCCAGTGTAAAACAATTAAGTACCTACATTTTCTGTTTCAGACTGTCTCGTCATGCCACTCCGTGTTGAGTTATATTATCTAGATAGATGCCAAGCACCGTATCATTATTACCGACAAACACTTATCTTTTTAATGCACCTACCTGCCTACGTTTTCTATCAATTCATATTTACCGCACCTTCATACATTGTTTTGATTATTTTTATCAGCATTTCTATAAAATCAATAAAAAATAAAAAATATCTGGGTTTAATAATTCATGTCACCGCTTTGATATACGAAGGGCACAAATATGCCGCTTCCTTAAAACAGAACTCATTAAAAGTGTAAGTTATTGATTCATGTTCCTATACAAATTTCGTGTAACATACAGTAGATAATTTATTCATGCAAATGAGAACAACTTTAGAGCAAGACAATATGAAATGCAAAAAATATCTGTGAAATAGCAAAAACTGAAATATTTTCCAGTTACCATTTTCTATCACATGGGACATTTCACAACATCTAGACTTTTATTTATTTATTTTATTTAACATAGCTTATTTCATGGAAACCTGACATTGTCCTAACCCGGCATGCGGCGCCGTACCGTAGAGATTGATCCACGCCCTAACTAAATATTACACAAGGAAAAAGCAAAAAAGAAATCTGTAGATCTTGAAAATATAGTGGAAATCGAAATATAGCGGAAAATAGAGGTTTTCAAACAGCACAATTTTCGGACATGGGGATCGAACCCGCAACCACTGGCGTCTGAGGCAGATAGGTTTACCCCATCGCCAAAGTGGTCGTCGAAAAAGTGTCATAGTTTGATCGATTTTTAAATTAAATACCCATAATGAGTAGAAAAGCAAAAACAACCGCGAACGCGAACACGGCATGCGGCGCCATACCGTAGAGATGGATCCACGCTCTAACTAAATATTAGACAAGGAAAAAGCAAAAAAGCAATCTGTAGATCTTGAAAATATAGTGGAAATCGAAATATAGCGGAAAATAGAGGTTTTCAAACAGCACAATTTTCGGACATGATTAGATTTAGTTGCCGAGCTATTTTGCACAATGATGTGTAAACAATGACGTAAAATATTGTTATGGTACGTCCTTCGTCAGATACTTATCGATTATTGATAAATAGCGATAAAATAATAATCCAGACGTTATGGATAATTAGCAGAGGTGGGCAAATTAAATAAGTTCTTTGCTGCATATAACTTAAACGGTGTTCACGTAGGGCTCATTTAATATCCATAATAATTTAAAAAAAGTGTATGCCAAAACCATATATTTGTCTAGATGATCAATATATCTACTGCTATTGTTATTACCATTTTTGGCACGGCTCTTAAAATGTGGAACAAATTGCTTGCGTTTGTTTTTCCCGACCACTCATCCTTAGTATTTTTAGCATCGAGTGAATAAGTTTTTCATGGCAGTTAGGTACTAACTTAGTCTACATGATTATCTTCCACCCGGTGAGATGGAAGAATCGTCCAAGAATGCAGAGCATTAAAGAAACCGACTTCACGTCTAAAACTTTGGCTGAAGTATAAGGTCGTCAATGTATATTCTGCGTACCCATACATAACTTATTTTAATTTTTTTTCATGAAGTACCTACTCAATCGATTTCGATGATTTTTACATGGAACCACTTCTGAAGTATCCTCTATCGTATGAAATAAAAATATTTAAAATCGATTCATAATTGTCCAAAAAAACGTGTAACAAAGACACAAAAAAACATACACACGAACTGAGAACCTCCTCCTTATTTGAAGTCGTTTGAAAATGTCCCATCTTTATCATATATGCAAATATAAAAGGGTAATCCGAAGTCAGCCCTTTGGGCGAAAAAGATTCGTAATAAAATAACGCGCCAGCGCCGGAAGACAAAGCGTAGGCAGGCCCCCACTGTGTGAAGGTCACAGGAAGCTAAAGGATGTGGCCCTTTGTTCGCTTTTTTTGGCTGATGATGGTGTAACAGTTATGAAATTAAATTGAAATGATCTGATGTAGGTACTTTCCTCCACGTGCTAATGCGATTTTTTTTAATATCTCTGGTTTTGATACAGAAAATTGATCGGGTGCCTTTAATTTAGGTCAAAATTCGCGGGGATTAATCGTAAAAACAAAATGATTTATGTGACCTTTAAAATTGTAGATGTCTCTACAAAAAAAATGTTTTAAAAAGAACCCGCTAAAAATATTTTCTTAGGTAAACTTTGAATATGCGTAATTACAATGCCTCTATTAATTAAGATCCAAATCATATTTCAATACATAGACGGACACAAATGCAAAAAGAAGAAACATTACAAATAAAAAACATGGTTTGATGAACCGGTACGATCCGCTCATGTATCTAATAATTGAAAGGATAAATAGAGCGTCATAAATAACACAAAACCATTACTATGACCGCAGATGACCGAAGCCAAGGATGATGCGCGAACACGACTATAGATAGATAGATTATAACTATCTACCTATTTAAAAATCTTTTAGCCTTAAAACTTCAGTCTTATTTAGAAAATTCGCGACGAAAATGTGATAGTTTTATTACTTTAGTTATTATAAGGTAAGAATTACTTACCTACCTAGTATTATAGGTGAGTAATTCTTATAAAGAAATGATTGAAAAAGTCATCAAAGCGATTTGGTAGTACATCTACATTTTAATAAACTCAGTGGCTAATTTAAAAATAAATTAGCAGCGAAAAGCAATATGCCGCATTCCTTCGTAAATATCATACATAATACAGTAACCAGTTTATCGACTTAAAAGTTCATCAATTCATTTGGTGGGGCAGAAATCAAGGTTTTTTATATTTTACGACATGCTGTTCCTGTGTTGTTGATGTTTTTACGGCCTTTCAGCACTTCATGATTTTTTTCGTCATATACCTTCCTAGTGTTTGAGGTTAAGTGGAATAAAACACCATTAAGATCTGAAGGTTAGAAGATGGACCTAAATGAACATTATTTTCTCTAAATGTACATCCAATGTGTTCAGTTTCAAGTCTTAAAATAGAGGAATCGAACTGATACGTACCATAACCCCTTTTTTGACTTGCATTAATTTGCAAATTGACAATAAGATATTATATTAACGGATATCCTAATTTTGTTTTGTAAGCTTTACTGAGTTGTTCGTTTGGATTTTATCACCTAGATATAGTTTAATCACCATTCTCTAAAAATGTGAGAGTGACCAAATAAATATGTAGGTAGGTAGGTTAAAATGAGTACATCTTAGGATAATCTTTGAGATCCTACTTCTATTGAAGCCTAATGCATGTAAAACGTTTTAGCTTGTGTAGTAGATTCTTATTGGAAATGTACTTGCAAAACATATTACTCATTAGATACTCACGACGTCTCGTGCTTGACGCATATCGATTCGTCTTGTCAGTCGCGAAGACTGCGATAAGAGGTGATGAACGAGGAGCGTTGAAGTCCACAGGGTGATGGCATAAATTTGACAGGAGTCTCAAGAATGCCCGTATTTCCGTGGCACTGTTATCGGTGAGCGACCGGTCGCGTTCGAAGTGAAAGGAAGCAGGTAGAGGCAGACTATTTGCGTAGTACTGCGAGGACTCGTTCTATGAAATACTAGGGTCACCTTGAGCCGGGCGGCGCGACTCGCGACCGCGCATGTGCACCACACCCTCGCCGCACTCCCCCCGCCGACGCTGTGACGTCACGCCCCGCCCCGCGCGACCCCGCTGGCGTGCCTCGACTCACGCACGTTGGTTGTGTCAATAGACGCCCTTCATGCAATATCACTGTGAGTTGCGAGTCTTGCTGCACTGAACGCTTATGAAATATCTGACGGTGTGCGCAAATACGTTGTAATGTAATACAGTGAAATAAATACTAATCGTTAATTACATACCAAGGTACTTATCAAGTTTGACATTTACAGGCTGTCTACTATAGCTACTGATGATAAATAGTGATGACCATAACTTTAAAAGTTTTTTTTTGCTTTTAAAATTAAATTTGTCTCTTAGCCACTACCGAAAAAATGTAGAGCTGTGTATATGATAGTTTTAAAACAATCTTTAGTCTAACTTCCCTTTAATTTTCCCGTGAAGTTATACCTACGTTGTTCCTTAAATGATACGACGTCTGCTTAATGCTTATGAATGGGTTCATTATGCAACATATGAGTAGATGGTTAACGTCAGCTAGTACATTCATCCTCGCTAAATTTGGAGGTTTATAGTCATAGGAAGTAGTCATATTGAGAGATTTCCCAACATTTAAGTAACTTGAAGGGTAATTGTAACAGGCCTTCAGTGATAATATGAATTAATTTTGGCGAACTGAAAATTTGTATCTCCCCCACTGTAAACTACTGCCAAACCCTTTATAAAACCCTTTATACAGATACAATCCAGAAAAAGAACAAACGATTGAGATTATGATAATGATGATGAAAGTAAAAGCAAGATGCTAATTTTTTATGTATGGATGTTTCATGTGGATCTAAATGCGTGCGGGGTCTCACGTATGTCTGTCCTTTCCCTTACTACTCATGGGATATGAGTCAGGTTTTCAACGCTTTCGACCGCGATTATACACACTACAACTAGATTAAACCTTCACATACAATTTATTTATTATTCAATTTACTCACTTTTAATAAAGACATATTTGATACAGATCGGCACTGAACGCAAATACAGACTGAACTTCTAATAATCTAAATAAATAAATGAATAGTAGGAAAAACGTCATGGAGGTTATCGCATAATGGTTAATTTATCATTGAGCTTGGTTAATTAAGTGCTGACTGATATCGAGAGATTAACATTATTATACAGAATATATTTTTTGCATGATTTTTTATGGGAGTATTATATGAGGATAATATTTAAACTCTTTAAACTACAGCTACTGTTTGATGAAATGAGTTTGGTAGAGTTTGTAAAAAACATTTGGATTCGGTATTTAGTTTTCTCTTCTACTTTGTGTTATTGCGTATAATTTACACAGCGGAAATATGGATTAGTCTTCAGATTAACATAACTTTACAATAATGACATAGCAATCGTTATTTCAACACTCGGGCCAACTTAGATTTTTTTTTGGCCCGCTACTGGAACTCTGCACTTCCGACGCTACAAGCAAGGACTCGTTAAGTCACCGAGACTGTACTTGTGTAACTTATGATAATTATGACTGATATTTTTTAGCTCTTTGATCTTAATGCGATCCCTCGCGTACAAGCCAATATACACCTCAAATCTGGGACTATGACGGCACTGCGGGCTTGGGCGCCAGCAGTCAATTAGGTAATCGATCAATACGCACAGACATAGAAAATAAATGTCGAATTTTGACGAATACGCAATGATGATTTCCCTCTACGCTTAGGTTGTAAAAAACTATTTTTGAATACCACTAGAAACACTAATTTGGGATATAGGGAGATGCCTTGCATGAGCGCAGCTTCACAAATTAGTTACTTTCATGATAGCAAAATATGTCAGCAGATTCATGCAGGGTGTCTCAAAAACCGATGACGTCCTCTCGCATGAGGTTAAAGATGGCAGCACGGGTTTAGGAAGGACGTGGCTCAGAATACAGCCGGAACACATCCCCGCAGGAGCGGTCGGCAATGTAAGAGCTTTATAGAATCAAGTAAACAGGTTGTTGGATGTTGTTCACTGACCTCTATATTTACCACTGGACTGGCTGTTCCGTAAGTTTGACAGCTATTTTTTTGTGCCTATTTGAAGCGCCACTAGCGAGTAGCGAGTGTCCGCAGAACAAATTTTGACGTATATTGCAAGTGGCCGCCAGAGAAGTGCTTGCTTATTGTTAAGTGATTTTATATTTTTTAAATATTAATTCGAATTTTATGTTGTTATTGTTATAAGCATTATATAAAAGTTATCAAGAATGAGGACATGTGACATATGTGTAAGCGACTAGTTTTAGTACCACGGACACTCGCTACTGCTCGCTACGTCCGACAGCGCCAAAATGGCGATTATCAAACGGGCACAAAAGCACTTTGACAGCCGCCAGTCCAGTGGTAAATATATAGGTCAGTGATGTTGTTATTTCTCTCTCTTTCATACAAAAATAGTCAACTAGATATCACTCAATCAGGCCTGGCTCACTCCGCGCGGTACATTTGTTATTTACCTACAGCGAAGCGCTCCGCCGGCGTATTTCGAATGGGTCGTGTGTCACCGTCGTCGGGACGTTGTAGATACCTACCTACCTAATAGCACTCACAGTAATTCTATGATCGAGGTCGCAAATAGTATTTAAAAATGGACATAAAAAGAAACAAATTCAATTAGATTATGTTTAGATTTGATTATGTTAAATTTAGTAAACAAAACATAGGTAGTATTACTAATTATTCGTCGTAACTTTTTTTTCATTTTGAACTTTAGGTAAGTTGAAACAATATTTTTTACAAAGGTAGCATAACAGTAATACCTACATCTCGGTAGATACTTAATTACAAATAAGGAGATTAATTATTCTTCACTAGGCAGCAACCCCAACGGCGTAAGAAAAGATAAGAGGCATGCGATAGAAAGAGACAAAACTTCTAGGTATATAAATTTGCAGGTATGTAATGCTGTGCGAGCTGAATTCCACCGTATCGCGTCGTAGCAAGACTCAAATTTATTTAGATCTTCTTGCGGAGTAATTCTTCTGTACCGGTACTATTACTTATTCTGTGACTCAACTATACTGGATGATCTATTAGACAAAAAAACAGTAGTAAATATCCTTAATATACAATCTTATTGTTTGTAGTAAAACTAGACCCGCGCGCGTTTTTTAAAATAGTTGTGCAAATATTACGTGTAGTTTTACTTTAGAAGTAAAAGCTTTGCCAAATTCTAAAGCCGGATTTATACTCGGTAGAACTAAGAAAACAAAATATAAACTCTTTATGTGCATACCGTAAACAACCGCAATAAACACCATACATTTCAATTGATAAAACTCGAAAAAAATTGACTTACTAATATTATTATATTATAAACGTGAAAGTTTAGATGTATGGATGTCTGGATGTATGGATGTTTGTTTCTTAATCACGGGAGAATGGCTTAACGGATTTGAATGAAATTTGGCATGGTGGTAGTGTACAGTCTGGAAAAGCAGATAGGCTACTAGGTACTACTTTTTATCGCGATATTCTCGCGGGATTCGAAATTGCGCGGGTAAAACCGCGCGCTACAGCTAGTAGTGCATATCATAACCACTTTTTGTAAGTCCAGCACTTTTTGTAGTCTAGTCAATATAGACATTTGAAATATAAAAAAATGCAAAGAGGTGAAAATTGGTAGAGACGGTATATAAAATATCAAAAATTCCCTTCGATCCTGCATCTGCAGGGATCTGCATCTGTCGAGAATTATACGATCTACAACTTTTGTCTGACCTGGTCTGACCTATTTTTTCGACAAAACTTAGCGTTTTCGTGAAAAGTGAAAAAAACACTGCACGAAAACGCACTTTGCATTTTTAACGTTGAATAAAAAAGTTGCAGATGCAGCATCGCAGGAGATTCAAACATTTTATTTATAGTGGCGTTTTATTGACTCTGCCGATTTTCAGCTCTATGCGAATTTTCCCTAGGTTATGACTTATTTTTGTGTATTCTGACCGGTCTATTGAAGATGTCACCTAAGATGTATCATAAAAAATTAAGGTTGTTCATTAATTTTTATGATTTAAACTAAGTGTATCACACAGCTGTTCTTAAAATGTTTTAGTCTACGCTCATTTGAAATTATAAATTTTTTAGGTGCCACTAACTGGTTATTTGCGGAAGACGGCTGGCAGGGACTGGATGCGCAGCGCTAGAGACCGAATTCGGTGGCGCGCGTTGGGAGAGGCCTACGTCCAGCAGTGGACTAGCGCGGGCTGAGATGATGGTGATGATGATGACTAACTGGTTTATCTATTACAAGCATAGAATTGTTGCGATTAAAACCCAATCCGAAATTCAGATTGAAACAAGGCAATAACAAAACAAATGAAACCTATCATATAGATTGTCTTTTGAGAGGTCAATTACAACTTTGGAACGACCTTGTTATAATACGACCGAACCAGTTTGGTACGAGCGCTTTGATGGAGATTTTACATTTCGGTCACTAATTATGAACAAGTTAGGTAAAAGTTTAGATAAAAAAGATAATAAATTTAAGTGTTAAATGCACATCTGCGTTTTTATTACGAATTAGGTACCTAAACTCCTGAAACAGGTATACGAGTAGGTACCTACCCCACGCATTATCTTACTAATATTATAAATGTGAAAGTTTGGATGTATGGTTGTAAGTTCCTCAATCACGGCAAAACGGCTCAACAGATATTCCCACTGGATTCAAATTGCGCGGGTATACTCGCGCGAAACAGCTCAACTAGCTATGAATAATCTGCAGAATAGTTAGCAAGTTGGGGTTTGTAAATTTTACGTTAATTATTTTTACCATCCCGAAATTTGCTTTTTTCGGCCGCCAATAATTATACAGGGTGGAAACTTTCAGTGGGACGGTGGTAGGGAATTGGTTTTTTTTTAATAATAAAGAGTTTGACAGTTGATTTTATTTAAATTTATCTTTTTAGGCAGCCAACGAAAAGGTCTCAATAGTACAAAATGTATGGGAAATATTTTTTTGCGATTTGTGATTTTTTGAAATGAAATGGAATGAAGTAGGAACTTTGAGTAGGTACTCCAACGATGGTTAGTCCCCATAGTAGTTTTATTAGTATTAGAAATAGGATAGAATGGCATAAACATGTGTAAAATGGCTATACTCTTACTATTCAAAATTCCATAAAAATAAGAATAATTTCCTCACAACATTTTCGTGTAGCTATTATCTCAGGGACTCCCTTCCAACCAAATGGTTTGGCATCTTAGGAGCTGGTAAGTATTGATACAATATAGTCTATTTTAATCATTGTTTAATGTCGTGATGAAAATATTAAAATTGCCTTGAAATTTTATGTTGGGGTCGTGAGGTCGGAGACGTTATCGTGTCGACTAGATAGACATTTATGTGGAAATAAAGAAATCACATGTATTTAGTATAGACACAAAACAATACATTGATAAAATCTTGAACTGTTACAGTAGAGAACAAGTAATATATACTTTAATAGCCTTACTTCAATAGATTTAAGAAGTTTGTTATAAATATTTTTAAAAGATATGGGTAATAGACGAATAGGGATGTCAATAAACTCTAAATTAACGGTAAGGCAACCCCTTTATAACTGCTTAATGTAAAAAATACCTTGAATGCAACTAACTGTATTTGGAAATAAAATTATTGGAACACTCAAAGTAACTTTTCAATAACCTATCGTTGTTAAACAATACGTTCTTAACGATCACGTATTTTTTATTTTTCCTCGCGGGGAAATCCCTTTAGAAATAACTTTGGTTATACTTATCTGAGTAAATAATGTAGCACTGAGTTGCATGCGAAAATAATTATCAATTATTACCGCTAGTAATATAATATTAGATCTTCGTTACGTAACATGTAGGAATAGGTTGATAGATTATCTTCGGCCAGTAAAACAGCCGAATATTATATATTCAGTTAATATCTTTTCAAACCGGGCCTATATAGGACTCACTCCGATGATAAAGCAGACGCAATTTTGTGCAGTGAAATCGAATAAAATACTTTAAACCGTCAAAATGTGAATGAATGAATGTGATAGGTATTCTAAAATGTTAAAGGCTCATCTAATAAATTTGGACTTTATAAATTTATCGCGATTGTAACAAATCACATAGGTTATGTAAGTACTTCAATCAACCACATTATTCGGCTGAGTAGGAACAAATGCTTGATAAAAAAACCTAGCATGCCGAGTGCGTGCGTCAAGAAATAATTGGCAAATCCCTAGTTATATTTATTGAAATACTATAAATATCTATTAAAATCTAATATTAGCTTGAAATAAAAACAATGCAAGTTCAGTATGTGACAACTAAATTATGTATGTATCTAGTGATATGTTATTTAAATCAATAAGACTTAATAAAACTAAATATTTCACAAAATAAAAATCTACTTGTTATATATTTTCCAACTTATAACTTACAAACTCTATTATTGTTCTATTATAAGTATAGGAGTAATTCATAAATCTAAACGGTGAACTCGCTACCGCCACCTATTATAGATTATTGGAACCTTTTTAAAAGCAATGTCAGCGTTTACGCTACTTTGACTCTAACAGCCCGTTCACACATGATCCGCTTTACTGGATACGTTTTACCGGATACGTTTTTTTTCATCGATGGCGCATGGAGTTGTATGAGTGGCTTCACATACGACACAGTATTCAGTATACGTATTTACGATATAAAAAAGGTATCCAGTAAAACGTATCCAGTGAAACGGATCATGTGTGAACGGGCTGTTAGTCTTATAAAAGAGAAAAATTAATACTTATGTCTTTATGGTCGGGTTCATTTTCGGAAGTGCAGAAAATATTTTGATGTTGTTTTTACTAGTTTAAGGGTAGTTTTAGGGCTTAATACAGGTTATAATACGTTGAACGGTTTCTGTCAATGAAGGCGATAAAATTATCGATTTTAAAAGACTTTAATAGAAACGACATCAAAAACTTTAAAAAACCATATCGCACCCGAGTGAAGCTGGGTACTGCAGTAGTTTTTTTATTTTAATTTATTTATGAAACAAAATATTTTACATATGAAGTCCTTACCTGAACCTCGAAGGTTTGTCCAGACAGAGAAAAGTTAGGTCGAGCTTACAATGGTATCAATTAAATAATATAGAAATATTTTAGTAAATAATTACATCGCATTAATGGGGAGTTTTCTGACAGCTCATAAAAATAAGTTCAAAAAACCTCTATAGATGGCACTTTTAAAAAGCCGAAGGCGTTAAGTCTGTATACTATAATGTAGGTAAAAGTGGTATCTACCATCTATGGTTATTTATACGTTCAATTTCTGATACAGACGTCAATTAATTTATTTTACTTTTAAAAACGCAGTGTGGAATAAATTCTTCGCCTTCGCCTTTTGTAAAGCGCCATCTATCGAAGCCTTTTGTACCAATTTTGTACAGTTTTGTTTTTTTAATGAGCTGTCAGAAAACCTCTCATTGCATTTTTGACACTGTAGTACAAGCATATGAACATTATTTTTATAATTAACTAATACATTCTTCACCACGGAATACCATCACTACCTTATGTTATTTCGGAATTACTATCCATTTAATTTTACAATATGGATAGAAAGTGTTTTTTAAGCAGTATGTGCTAGGGATAAGGTGTGCACAGGTACTTTGGCTACACATGTTTATTTTTGATAGCATTATCTTTCACGTATATCGCAATGTTCTGCAAAAGGATCACTACAACGTGTAACAAAATGGAGAGATAAAACTTAAGGGTTAGCTTCTATACCATACGTAGAATATACAGTAAAAGAATTGGCATGATCAGTGCTGGTATAGACTTTCATACAAATTTATTTAATTATTTTAAAACAAAATATTTTGACAACCCTAGTCAACCTAATAAGCTAAAACAAGACTTGTGCCGCAGTCAGTGACCTTATGACCTTTCCCCCGCCGGCTGAACTTTGTAGTATCTGTCTTAGTAACCCATCACTTCTTTTTTACACCATCTGTTATCGAATAGATTTCATCAAAAGCTAACAGCTGTTTTAAGGGTTGACCCTTGGATATTTTGGTCTAAACTTTGAACTTGTTTTTCGGCCGAACCGTAAGGATAACAAATTTATGTTACTGTTACTTAGAAACTACAATTCGCTTAAGTATTATCTCTTATTATGTTACACGTTGTATATTGACGTACCTACATTGTCAAACTCCCTTTACCTTTTTCCTAAAAATCGCACCCTGTGTCTAAGTAGATTATTTGAATTTGATATTAATTAACTTAGTAAAGTTAAAATTACTATTTTAAAACATTTTTTAACCGGAATTGAGTGTAACACTATACAAGGTGTTCTTTTGATATCCCATAACTTTGAGGTTTTGTTCCTTACTAAAAAACAATACTTTTTGCCAAAGAAGACGTGGTTCAAAGTGCACACTTTCCAAGATATCATCAATCTTAATAGTATGAGTTCGTAAATTATCACCCTTGTAAAATCTCTTTACACTTGGGCTCCCAGCCCTAGTCATTCTCTACACTTGCGTTGAGCTTTACAGTGTCTTACTACGGGTTATCCGTCAGGATGCCTGATGCGCCGCCCTGGATCCCACGGGGTGGTAGCTCATTACACGATCTATGAATAGCTCTTGAGTTAGGGATCGGAGAAGGGGGTGTTTAGTGAGTAGAAGTCTCACACTGGCTGGGTATACGGTGGCATTCCGTCGGCGAGCGGTTGCTACTGTCGGCGGGGATTTATCCCCGTGCAGGGCCCAGTGCGTACTAGGAGTATTCACCCCCTCCCTATCTGTGGTCGCCCTTTGGGGCGCCATAGTAGGGTGTCATTCTTTGGCAGGAAAAAAAAAAAAAAAAAAAAAAATCTCTTTAATATTAATTTAATAGACGCGTGTCACTGAAGCCATATAATAAACAACAAAAACATTTTTAACGTTGAGGAACGTTGCATACACTACAATGTACAACGCAAAACGTTACGAACTGTAGGATACCTGTGTATAGCGATCAAAAAAGGCATAGAAAATGCCACTATGTCATACTTCACATAAAGGTGTTTTACTTAAGATGTTTTGAGTTAATCAAATTATTTTGTATGAAAAAAAAAAAACGAAAAATTATTCATATGTTATTTAATTCTATTACATTGTCCCATTAATACCCCAGAGTTATGGGAAATCAAGCGAACCTTGTATTTAACATTTTAACTAGACTTTTCGGTGTGTTTGCGGAACCCGTGGTCTCGAGCGACTGTGCTGTGATATTTGTCTTATTTTAGATTATGAATCGTGAAAACAAGTTACAAAAAAGAAGATTGTAGAGTAGCCTCAACTAGAAAAAATATTTGATACCTTATACCTGATGGCATAAACGCTGTAATGATGAGGAGCGTACCCTAAAAGTCAGCTTTCTTTATAGAGACCATGGAGGGTAACTGGGTTGTCCTAGAAGACCTAATTCCAGTCGTTGACATTTTAGTTTCTTACAATATTAAATACCTAAGTAAGTGCTCACGTCATCGTGGCACTCTTATCACTTTCTCAAGATTAGGGATGCCATATACAAGTAGGTAGTATACTTTTTGATTTGAATCGACGAAACATGTCGAAGAAATAATACACAGATTCAAAGAGAGAACTGGCTTGTCTTAAACATATCGCTGGAGAATTTGACTGTAGTTTACACGAAGGGTGGACGTTGGGTGGAATTTGGGGCAATTGAAAATTTCATCTCCATAATGAGGAATTTTCTTTCAGCTTTCTGATTTTCTGATTTTCAGATAGATTTCTAGCTCATAAACATTACTTCATAAAACCTCTATAGATGTATCATATAATGTAGGTAAGTGGTATCTATCATCTATGGTTATTTATAAGTTCAATTTCTGATACAGACGTCAATTAATTTATTTTACTTTTAAAAACGCAGTGTGGAAATAAATGGCTATAGGACAGACAAGAACCTCACCTTTTGTAAAGTGACATCTATCGAAGCCTTTTGTACCATTTTTGTACCGTTTTGTTTTTTTAATGAGCTGTCAGAAAATCTCTCATTACGAATGTTTATCATATACGGCACGGCTGGTAATCTCCATAGTGTATATTAGCATCAGTCTATGGATATTGTCCATGGGCTCACATAATGATATTGACACTTGACTGCTGGAATTGGTTGAATAGTTTGATTGAATTGAAAGTTTCAATTCGAATTGAACAATCTTTGTAGAGATTGACACAATAACAATCTTTGTGAATTGATGTGTAAATGAATTTAATTATAAATAAATTATAAAAATATTGTATAAGTTGTGAAAATTGTGTTACCCTTATGTGAATGTCCAAGAAAATATACCAAAGGAAGTACCTAACTATAACTCAACAATACCTGAAATATACTGACAGCGAGGACTGAAATTATATACCTATATTGGATTTGTAATTGGATTGTCAGAAAAATTTATTTAATCACACCACATTGTCTAGCCTAAATTAAGTCTCATTAAGAACTTGTGCTATGGATACTAGATAACGGATAAATAAACTTAAGAAATATATAAACACATAGATATTTTTTATTTTTTATATAGAAAAAAATCCAGACCCATTTTATTTATTTGTAAATTTTATTATTTGGCAAAGGAATTACCTGTAGGCATAACATACTAAGAAAGTTCTTTGCCATGTCCGTAGAAAAAAAACTGCTACACCTCATAGTGTAGAATAACATTTAAAAAAAAACAAGCTGTCAAAATCAATATGTGAGCCTCGTATAGACCGACATCTATGACAAGGGAGTTGTCCGTCTGAACTTGTTCTCCTTATTAGTCTGTGATATACGGTCAAACTTCCGAACCCCGAAAGTTCACGGCGATATATTTCTGGGACGAAAGATTTGCCGCCTTAAATGTGAGATATTTTATATTAGGTATGAAATGGATTGTAACCAGGTGGATCATGAATTATCTTTTACTGTTACCGCTCTTCGCTTCTTCCCTATAGGTATTTGAACACGAAAAAGCAAATGTACTTAAATATTATGCATACAGAGACTCCAATTTAACGTAGCAATTCTAAAATTCTTTGTTATGCAAATATGAAACGAATGCAGATGTTTGAAACGTTCAAGTTTGATCAACTGTTCCTCCGTGAGACAACAGCATAAATGCAAGATTGGGAAGGAAATTATTGTTAGTTGGATGATTGCTGTCGACTTCTAAATTAATACGTAGGTACTTAAGTTTTATTTTCGGAAATGAGATTTTTTGCAAAAATACATACAATAATAGTTATAATTCCGTAAATGTTTTTACCATGTCTCTTTACATTACATTGACACAAGAAGTCTATGGCTTTACTTTTTGCACACTTGGACATTTTTATTTTAAAAATGTATATTGATCGATATCTTCGATACATATTTTTTTTATCACAGAATTAATTCAAAATCACTGTATGTTAAGGTACGTAGATTAAATTATAAAGGTGACACAAAATTTATTAATTGTCTATAACAATAATCTCCAACTCATTACGTAGGTATTATCATACATGATTGGTGGTCGTTTCCGATATAGCATTCCAATTGCAAACCCAGGTAAAATACGCATAGCCTGTCTGCAAATACGTGACAACAACGCTGCGACGACGCAATGCGTACCTTAAATAGGTAATTGTTTTTAGAAATCTGCGTATTTATCTCTGATGTCAAAAGAGACTTCAAAATTTTCTTCAAATCTTTCTTTTCTTCGCAGCTGTTAAATTTGATGAGATTAGATAATGAAAAGGTAATTATTTATAACTACTGTTATTTATTTTACACAACAAACTAGCATTTGGGAAACTATATATTTGGCTATCATTGCCAACCAACATATCATTCATTGACGCCTCCAATTTCAGGGGATCTACCGATACGTTGTCGAAGCTAGGACATTGTATGGTAAGTCCTAGGTAGGCCCTGGGGGCAGTAATGACACTGCTTTTCTTGTCTCTCTTATCCTGAGCACAGCATAGGTGTTCGGCGGGGGAAAAAAGCAGGTTGGTGTGTACCACAGACATACATCTAAATAGACAACGCATGTGTCACAATTTGTATTGAAACCAAGCGTGCCGACTTTTTATCACCTTTTTTGACGTCACAGCTGATACGTATTGCTGGGAAATACAAACCGATCCAAAGACACCGATTTGGCCGATTGAAATCAATTATTAAGAACGATATCGATATTGTGACATCGATTTTCTAACAGACATACTACGCGGAGACTGAATCTAGCGGCGATCAACCTTGACGCTTGATCGGGGTTCAGACACGCCGCGAAGAACATGCATTTGTGTTGTCTATGTAGATGTAAGTCTATGGTGTGTACCTATCGAAGGTACCTAAAGAAACGGGCACTCTTCCCAAAAGCCGCTCCCGAGTGTTCGTATTGCGCTGCCCTTGTTCCCTCCCCCGCACTCGTGCGGGTCAGGTGCCAAGTTAAGCTCTTTCGGAAAGTTTTCTCTTGTGGAGGCTGTGTGGTGTCGGGGCTAATTCATCTGCCCTTTTCAGGGCGGACCCGACTGCTGCCAGCCGAAGCATCGCTGGTCAGGTGGATACGTAACCGTGACAACTAAGCCTGATCGTCCGCCGTTCACCGGCAATAGGTCCGTACTTGGTCGTTTTCTTTTCCAGCGCAGTTTGTCTTCGATAGACTTTCTTTCAGCCCAGCATTATGCCTCGTCACCCTGAGTGTACCGAGCATCAATGCGAAGCTAATCGCCGTCGTATTCGTGAACTTAACCGAGAGGTTCAACTCTATTATCGTGAGACCATAGATGTTACTAAAAAGTATAACGACGAGACCGACTTCCTGAATAAGGAATTGGCCGCCCGTCCCTCGTCCACAAAATTCAAAAAGCTGTCTTCAGATTTCAGCCAGTTGTCCAGCGAAAAACAATCACTGGAAGCCCAATATGCAGCCGAGAAGGAAGCTCTTCTCGCTCAAATCGAGTCCATGCGAGAGCAATTGTCAGCTCGTTCCCAGGTCGCCTCTATTTCTCAGGGGTTCCAAAGCGATTCTCCGGCGTCTCCAGACCCATCTGAGTTCGTCGATCCTTTTTCAGATCGCATGTCGGTAGATTCCACCGCATGCAAACGGAAAACTACCCCGCCAGGTAGTGATTCCGACTCCGCTCCGTTAGTTTCAGAATTTCCTGCTCCGTTCACAGGGGTTCGCAAAAAGTCAAAGTCAAAGAAGAAGAAGCAAGATGCTTCTTCGACTTTATCTCCATCCGTTTCAGCTGCTCCAGCCGCTGTTCCTGCTCCGCAAAATGTCGCATCGGCGTCTGCTCCTGCGCCTTTTGTTTCAGCGATCCCGGCGTCACAGCCCGCGTCGCAATCAGATTCGGCTCCGCCCCCCGTCTTTCTACGGGACAAGAGCCGCTGGACCGAGGTCTCAGCTCTCTGCGGTAGACACAATCCCAAGATCCAGTATAGTAAGGCATCCAACGTGGGTGACTCTATTAAGGCCATTGTCAATTCCATTCCCTATTTCAGGAATCTTACTCGGCTTCTTGCTGATCAAAAGCTCGAGTACCACACTTACGCCCTCCCTGAGGAGCGTAAGATTCGTGCCGTCCTCAGGAACGTGCCGTTCGAGCTCTCGAACGAGCAAATCCAAGAGGACTTGTCTTCTCAAGGCTTCCCCGTCGAATCTGTGCACAAAATGCACAGCCGCCGAGGCAAGCAGTTCCCACTTGCGCTAGTAATCCTAGCGAAGAGCCCGCAAGGGCAGTCCATTTTCAGAGGCAAGCCCACCGTGTGCGGTCTCTCCAACATCCGCGTCGAAGTTCCACACAAGCGTGGTTTCCCAGGTCAGTGCCACCGCTGCCAACTGTATGGTCATGCGGCGGCAAATTGTTTTGCTTCCCCTAGGTGCGTCAAGTGCCTAGATCCGCATGGGACTAAGGAGTGCTCTCGCACTCCCGAATCGCCCACCGCTCCGTCCTGCGTCTTGTGCGGCCAGTCAGGCCACACAGCAAACTTTCGCGGCTGCCCCAAGGCACCGCGTGCTGCCAGGGCTACCGTGAAGCCCATCGAGAACTGGAGAGAGCGACCGCAGCCTAGCTCGGACGCTCCTCCAGTCAGTTCAAAGGCCCCCAAGGCCTTCCTCTTTCGTTTCAGGTCAGCGCAGCCGGGACGCGACTCAATCGCAACCGGCCGCCAAATCGGCTTCTCAGTGCCAGAACGCAAAAGGTTCTCAAGACCGCATGGCGTTCTGGATCCAGCTCGCTCCCATCGACGAGATCCTGGCTTTCGGCGCCGCTCTCGACGCCAGCCCAGAGGGTTTCAACGGTGCTCTTCCGGTCCTAACCAAGTTCGCTCCCCTTATTAGGAAACTCCAGCAAGCTCAACGTTTCTAAACGTAGTCCTTCTTTCCAGCATTCCTATCTCAGAGTGAGTCTGATCACTCTAGATAATCTCTTAGTTTCAGCTTTGTCATTTCTGCTAGTCTTAGCTTCTGAATTTCTCGCTTTCAGTTCCTTTTGGTGGCAGCCGTCCGGATGCCACTCACCGCGCAGCCTCTCTCTCCAATTGGCTGTCGCTCCGATAAATGATCAAGAACCTGGATTAAGGTAGGTCGTAAAGGGGGATGTTTAGTGGGTATGCTCGGCTTCACTGAGTGAGTCTCCACACTGTCTGGGCATTCTATTTTCCGTTAGCCACTGGGGTTAACAGCTTATAGAATGCCCATTCGTCCGTAATAGGATTCATCCTCCTCCCGCTAAAGCTTGCTTTACTGGTTAAAGCTTGTTTTAGGGAGTGCCAAAAATTTTCTGTGGCGGTAAAACAAAAAAAAAAAAAAAAACCCAAAACGGTTAAACCCCAGCCATCTGTATTTCTATATGTCTGTATTTCTGATATAAAATAAACTTTACATTAGAGAACGTCGATAAATGTCAAGTTGGGTTCACTTTAGGGAAGAAAAAAAATAGTGACGAGGTTAAATTGAATGAATGTAATTAAATCGTAATGTATGGAAAAAAAAAAATAGGCTAAAAATGGAAATAGGAAAAAATGGCTCACAAGACATTTCTTGTTTCATGGTGTTGTTAGCAGGCGCGGTCACATCTGAATTTTGAAGGGGGGTCACAACTAATTTTGTAATCAGAAGTACCTTTCTTTTTCTAGCTTCTTCTCTATCTTTTCATCATTTTGGTGGGGGGGGGGGCTCATGTCCCATGTGACTTAATTTTTTCTAATATTGTAATTTTTTCTATTTGACATTTCGGACTGTCAGTTTACTTCATTGAATTATTTGCCAGAGTATAAGTGAGATATCAATATGTGTAGTTTTATTTTTAGAAGCAGAACTAGGCTATTTATTAGTCGTCTGTCACCAAATTCAGTAAGTAGGTAACTGGGCCCACTCACTGATATATTATGTAGAATTTGTTAGTAAAAATGTAAGCTTTACGATTCTTTGTAGTTTTAATTAACGTGTTTGTTTATTATTCTCTTTCATTAGATTTCTATTAAAATTCCATAACAATTTAGTACCTAGTAATTATAAGCTAAGATGATAACTATCATTGAAGACCGTACTGAGGCCATAGCGAAAAGAGTAGATATTGTATATTAAACAGGAAAAAGGACATAAATATTTTTCTTGAATGAAACCATTTAAAATGCTAAGCAAAATTCCTTCATCAGATAATTATGATTAAATTAACGTTTAGTCGTTACGCAATTAGAAATAAGTGAATGAATTACTTCTGTTCCAAGCTGGATAAAGGTTCATTATGCAAAAAAATAAAAAAGAGATACCTAGGATTCAGTATTTATATATGAAAAAGTTACCTGTCTGTTATACAAACTCACCTTGAAATCCACCAGGTCGTTAGACATTGTTTTAATAACTTCAGCAAACAGTTACGTAAAGATTCTGTCAACGTTCGCCACGGCCACAGACGAAATAACTCAACCAACTCAAAACCAACTCTTTTCTATAAACTTCTCACAATAAAACAGTTTATGAGTCCTCGTAGTTAACACAATATACTTAACTCTTTATCTAAATTGACATGTATAATTATAGTAGTGATAGACTGATGTGATACGGATAAAGCGGTCTCTATTATCCGCATTTATTTCAGGGGCAATAAAATAATTCACTTTATTATTGTGTTTTGTTATGTAGGTGGTCTTTCAAACACTGAGTGATTCTGCAGGACGGTTAGATAACTAGCGGACGATGCACTTTGGCACGAGCTGTACTAATCTTGGATCTCTACCAAGCGAGCTTCATATGAAGGAACAGTTTTTTGAGAAACATGTTTGCATTATTTATTAAACTGCTGTATTCAAGGGCAATTCCATAATTTTATTGTTGTAGCTAAAATTATGAATGGTCCTTGCAACTTTTGTTTTCAGGAAAGCTTTAAAACAAATTTAGAACTGCTCTGTAAGATTTACTTTAAATTACTTAACTGTCGTTACATTATATTATCACAATAGTTTTGATGCTCGTAGATTCCAAAAAAAAACATAAATCATAATCCTTATTGTTTACTTAGATCGTCAAATTAAAGATATCTAAGATATACATACAGTTCAGTTAAAAGTACATACAGTCCCTACCTACATAGATTTTTAAGTAAACAATAAGTTTATTAATTATAAGTAAATGAAATCTATTTCATAGTTAACGCTACCTGTACCGTGACCTCGTCACTTTAATTTAAATTTGCCTAAAGAAGCAGGTTAAAAGAAAAGAAAAAAGTAACATATACAGGGTGATTGGTACATTTTTTCTTTTTGGATTGATAGTATATGCTAATTCTAATCGAAATTATTACAAGACCTACTGTCCTAAAGTTAATCCTTTCCAACATATACCAACTAAAAGATTTAAAAAAAAAAAAATCCTGCTCAGGATCTTAAAATATTAATATACCTAGGTATCTTAAAGATTAGTATTTGTTATCAATTTTGTTTTTATTTTGGTACAAAGATGTGCTAAATAAATAATATTAAAAATCAAATCTTCATAACTGCCGTTATCTTTTGCGAAAATCGTAAAAGAAAAACATAACATAAAAAAAACTTACGGCGACAGCCTCTAAAACGGCGATTTACTCAAAAAAGTCATCTACAATTATTCAGTACATAACAATTTAAAAATATCTATCTACGTTTCATTACCTTTTAAATGAGGTATCTATACATATAATAAAATGGTAGGAAAGTCAAAACTGTACATTGAATATTTTTTTAAAAGAATACTTGGGGTATGATCTACAATCGAAACAGAAACAAAAAATATAGTTTTTAGAATTTTTGTCTGTTTGTCTGTTTGTCTTTCCGGGATAAAATCAAAAAGTACTGCATGGATTTACTTCAAATTTGGCATGAAGATAGTTAAGAAGTCGGGTCAACATATAGGCTACATATTATCACGCTAGCAGTGTTATAATCGTAGGTGCGTTTGGTGCTGCATAGCGTTCACGCAGACGACGTCGCGGGCAGCAGCTAGTTAAAATCTAAAATCGCTTGAGAAACCACGAAGTGGTGAACAATGGAAAAATCCAAGGTAGAGCCCGAAAACAAAGGACTCAGTCGCAGGAGCTTGCTTGCCCTTTACTCAGTCCGCTCTTAGGGCGTGGACCCATGTCTACGGTGCGGCGCCGCTTGCCGTGTAACGGGACGGCAACGCCACCGGCGGAACGCATTTCGCCGGTGAAAAATCAAAATCAATCTTCTTTACAACACTTGACAACACAATAGAATGAGCGATGCGACCTGCGCAGAACGCCTTGGACGGCGCTGTGGCTCGGCATGGTGCCGTTCAGCGCATTTTGCCGGCGGCGGTGCAGTACCGTTACACGGCAAACGGTACCGCACCTTCGACTTGGGGTCCCACCCTTACGGTGAACTGTGTTCAGATGTGCTCTCCTAGTTTATATGCTCGTGTTCAGTACGGAAGAATACGTAGATATTGTTTACTTTTACACGTGTTACCCCGGTGTTATGTTTATTTAGCTACAAAGGAACCTTTCTGTGATTGGAATGCCTGAACAGAACATAAACTTTTCTAACCTACTTAAGGTTCGCATAGTACCATCTAGTTTCCTTTAGGGCACCTTATTATTTATTTAACTAACATGACTATATTGTATTTTTTAGTATATGCATTAAACATACATACATACATAACTTCACGCCTGTATCCCTTATGGGGTAGGCAGAACACCTGAGGTCATCAAACCATCTGATGTCACGTTTGACAAATTTCGAGGTATTATAATGATGGAGAGAGACTATTGCAGTGACAGGGAGTCAGCCTATCGCCCGCAAAAAACGCCAATAAAACCTCTGTCCCTTAACTGACTTTTACAGTATGCCCGGGAAGAGAAGCAGCTAGCACATTCTATGTTTTTCTTTCGCTCCCTGTCCAGCATGATGTATCAAACAATCCTAAACAAATCTAGTATTTGGTCTGCTCAACTCCGGCGGATGCTGCACACCAATCAATTTTG
Source organism: Stenoptilia bipunctidactyla (assembly GCA_944452665.1). Lineage (NCBI taxonomy): Eukaryota > Metazoa > Arthropoda > Insecta > Lepidoptera > Pterophoridae > Stenoptilia > Stenoptilia bipunctidactyla. The sequence goes on from OX101736.1 coordinate 14,108,634, forward strand.
CCTGCTGACCCTCATAGAAAGGATGCTGATGGGACTTGTAGAACAGTCTACCTGCTGTTCTGCAAAGCCCCTGAAGTATTACAGAACCAGGGAAACTCCATCAGCATCCTGAAAGCTCTGTTGAACTAAGTCCGTAGAGCGATCCACGGTAACGGTTGGCAAACAGGTTGCACATGTAAATTTTTTTGCGTAATTTGAGTAATTTATTGCGTAACTCATATTCCATTGAATGACCCTGCTGCTTCTCTTTGCGGGCATACTGTAGAAGTCAGTTAAGGAACAGAGGTTTTATTGGAGTTTTTTGTGGGCGATAGGCGGACCCCCTGTCACTGCAATAGTCCCTCTAATATAATTATAATATATATTATAATTATATATGTATTATATCTATATATTATAATGCCTCCAAATTACCCCACCCGCGTACGGTCTAAACTGTACTGGTGAGATTTACACCTGTCCCTTGGTTACTGGGACATTTAGAGCTTTTGCCACAGCAGATCATACGAGATCAGTCAAACACCTTGCACAGTTGTGCGATATCTAACTTTCTGCGGGAAAGGTCGGTTCAAGCAGTCTTAGATTGCTGCTCTTCTGAGCTAAAGGAAATTTATGCTGTTCTAAATCGGCCATCATAGGTGAAGCCGATGTCAGCACTGCAGTAGCAACCAATGTAGTCACCTTTGGAAAGATTCCACTGAAATGGAAACGTTGGACTCACATTATAAACAAAACATTGAGAAAAAGTCCCGAACACCAACGTAAGTTTGCTTGTGTGGCTTTAAGGTTACTTGTACATACAGGATACATTTTGATGACTGCGTGAAAAACTCGTTTAACAGAGATCGAATCCTTTTCAGTGCCACAGCTGAAAATCAGCGCCACAGCCATCGTCTGTAGCATATGCTGAGCTGTTGCCGTTTTCGACAATTTTTATTATTATTACGTTACTTTATCTTAAGTTCTTTTTGATTGTACTATTGTTTTAATTGTCAAATAAACCATTTCTTTTTTTCTTTTGCCATCGGCTTACCAGACGTAGACAGAACTTCTATTTCCTTGCCGTATAAATTCCAAAAAGTCGAACGAAGCGTTTTGATACTTGCTTTATGGAACGGGTCGCCACTTGTACAAAATTAGACTCTAATTGCATTATTAAAGTTAGATTGTCTCGAATAATTTGATTATGATATGATAATTTCTTTTGCAAAAGGTGCGGCAGACAGACCACTATGCAAGCGATAACAAAGCAGTTAAAAGTAATAAATATTTATAGTACAATATATAGCTGTTGGTTTTATATATATTGTATAATTTATTGCTTAGGTATTTTATTAAAGAATCATGCAATTTAGTTAAGAAGCCTCGGGGGTGTAGATAAATCTATATGCCTGAATAATATGCGAAGTAGCTCCCTTTCCATATAAAAATTGTCGCATAAAATAAACACCGCTTCAAAGTTCTGATTACGTTATTTGGGTCTACCACATACCATGCAATCGGAAAATAGCCCGAGTAGTTCCAATCGTAAAACCGTGGGCAAGCATAGAAAACTATAGACCATTGGCAATTCTGTCTGCACTGTCTAAACTATTGGAGTCAGCTGTTCAGACTTTTCACATAGTTTAGCGCATAACTATTTGAAACTGAACATGGTTTAGGGCTGGCGAGCGAGAATTAACGCCAACAACCTGCTAAGCACTTGGTGTCCGGTTGACTCTGAGGGCTAAGCTGATGTAGTATATTTCGACTATAATAAAGCTTTCGACTTAGTTGATAATGACGTGTTGCTTATGAAGTTGGCTGGCGTAAGGTTCACTCTACATTTTCTTGGTTTTTTTTTGCTAGTAAAATATGCAGGGCCAAACATCGGAGCCATATTTCACAAGGTCTGGTATAAGCTAATGTAGAAATCTCGGCCCTTTACAGTTCATCTTAGTTATCAATGATTTACCAAATTTAGTAAAGGTACCTATGTGTTTTCTAATACGTATTTGCTGATGAATAAAGTTACAGTTTCCCATCAGGAAGAAACAGCATTGTGAAAGATTGCAAGTTGACATATACAGAGTTTCAACAAGAGGTGCTGAAAATCATCTACAATTTAACATCTGAATGTTATACAATTTAACAAAGTGTTGGAGCTGATTCAGCAGATTCTGGATGGAAAATCAGACATCAAGTCGCAAAGCTCGATCTGTATGCCATATGCTGGAAGCTCACTTCAGAAAACCTAATGCCAGACTTGCTCAAAGGTTTTGGAAATTTACTAAGGATAAATCTATTGCTTCTCTATAACCCTCCAAGGGCCCGCTACATATGTGATAAGAATACACAAGAAGATCGCTGGTCGAGCGTCCACTGGGGAAACATATTGGTCATCGCAAAGGAGCTCGTGATTTTCAGGGTATGCCAGGAGTCGATTGTTCAATACCCATTCCAAGCTTTGGATATGCAGGTGATTGAAATATGTCAATAGGTGACAAGATCAGCACGGCTTCTATTTTTCAGTACTGACTATAGGTTATCCAGCTTCCAGGACTTGGGGACCACCGCTGCAGGAAAAACATTTTGCCTTGTCCTCATTTAGGCGCAGCAAAGATTCAAGCACCTCTTTGTGGCGAATATGAACAGTTTTAGGTTTCAACTGAGATAATTGGGGTATGTAAAGGTAATTTGTATTTATTTTATTTTCTATTTTAGTTCCATCATTACGTTTCATTTGTTTAGTTACACTAATTACACTTGCCAAATCCTAGTTGGATGATAAGATTTTAATAAAAATACCTACTCCTCCTAAAATTCCATGGTTTAAAAAAAAAATAACCTGACAATGGCCTTCTAAATTTAAAACTTTGTGATGTGAGTCAGTGCATTCTTATCCTCGTTTTCAAGGGACTTCACAAAGGGTTGTCTCGAAGAGATTGTCTGTAGATGATAGAGCCGCCTATTGTGCACTGTACCTATTATATTGTTAATAAAGTTATGTCTAACTCCATGTGGACAATGAAGAATAAATTAATAAATAAATAAAGATTGTCCTTAGGCTGTAGATGCTTCTACAGACCTTGGATAATCTTTGTGAAGTCCTCTAGTAGATAAGATCACATATGACAAAATAGATTATAACATGATTCCGACATCGGGACTTTCCGGTAATACCTAGTATCAGTATTAGTAATTTATTTTTCAATTTTGCTTAATGCAAATGAACGCTTTGCATCCCAAATATAATCATGTTTTAGATATTATCGAGGACAGTGTCTTTTCCTGGCTATAAAATGAAAATAATCTGATATGGTCCTTTGTTGTTTACTTTTTCTATGGTCTTCTATTTTCATCAATAGGATAGTCCAACCGAATGCTGGACATAGGTCAGCGCCTACAGAGCATGTCGGTTATCGGTAAAGAGCAGCTTGCGTCGGTTCCTCATATTGTCTGTGCATCGTGATGCAAACCAACCGCCGCCGCCGGGGGGATCTGAACGCGGTCTTCAGTCTAACACCTGTCTACTCCAACGGCCTTTAACATGCTGATTAGCCACGTTATAATAATAACTCAAAATTAACTTAACATTTTTGAGTTTTGATAATCACGAGTCATGATAATGTGTGTTTGTAATAACGCTGTATTATAAGGATTAATCTCTCACTGTTTGTTTGGGATTAAATCAATCTAAGTGCTTTATTTATATGGAACTCATGATATGGCACAGTTTGAAACACTCTGTCAGCTATACGCTAAGTTTATTTATTTTTGTTTTATAAGGTCGTGTGCTATTGCGCAATGAGTTGAAATATAAAGAGATCAGTGTTTAAGTTCAGTTAAAAGACAAACTTTTCTTAACTTACTCGTATTAGGTGTTTACCTACTAACATTACTAGCACTAGCTCTGCGTAGTGTGATAAATATTAGGTAAGGAAATTGAAAAGAATGTGTGACCCTTTAGGTGAGTTATTCTTAGAACTTTTCCAATTCACTTGATAAATAATCTTATAAGTACCTAAAAGCCGACAAAGATGCGTCATTTTTATGTTTCATTCATAATGATACAGTTTTTGCAGCGATAAGATAATCAATTATCATCAAAGAAATGCAGCTATCGAACCATTATCTTTTATCCAACTGGAATAAGTAAGTTCTGAATATTGTTTGAAAATATGTTTGCGCCTTAATGTTTCCAGCTTTATTTGTACAATATCTTTCACAACTACTTCAAGATCTATCTAATAACGATTGTAAGACAAAAAGCTTGTCTTCCATGCTGGACTGGGAGCGAAGGAAAAACATAGAATGTGCCAGCTGCTTCTCTTCTCGGGCATACTGTAAAAGTCATTTAAGGGACAGAGGTTTTATTGGTCATTTTTTTGTGAGCGATAGGCTGACCCCCTGTCACTACAATAGTCTCTCCATCATTATATTGCCTCCAAATTTGTCAAAGTGACATCAGGTGGTTTTATTGTATAATATAACCTCTGTTGTTCTGCCTACCCCATAAGGGATATAGGCGTGAAGTTATGTATGTATGTATGTACAAAAAGCTTATTCTAACGGCAAATATTACTTTTCCAATGGACATCTTATATAGGTACTTTTTTATGGATATACCTCCCAAAAGTTGTTGATATTAAAGATTTAAACAAGGTTTTAATCTATTATAGGTTAATTGGTTGAGTGCAATTGCGGAACACAACTTTACCGGAATTTAAGGATAATTCCACAGCGCCCTCTTATGTGACGTACAGAAGTAGTTTCAGACTTGGGTGCTGAAAAACGTGCAAACTCTAGCGGTGTTTACGTTGTATGTAATGCGATAATAGTATATTATGTAACAAGTGAGCGAAGTTGCTGATTACAGTCGAGGCTGTGATTTGAGCCCGAGCCGCAGGCGAGGGCTTAATAATGAGCCGAGACTGTAATTAGCAACGCTCACGAGTTACATACGACGTTTTTCAACACACTTGTGAGTAAAAGACAGACATACGTGGTCATAAAATAACAAACACACTTGATAACAAAGCTGTGAATTGTGATTGAAAAATGGCGCCGAACCTCGCGCATGCGCGTAGGTTTTTTTTTCCGTCAAATGTGTCAATGTCTGTATAGCATATACAACCTATTTTAAGTGAAAATGTTTAATTTGGAATGGTAAATGCAAATATTTTAATATTTTATGACAAATGATTGTAAATTGTGAATAATTTGTTTAATATACAAATTTATTTTACTAATTTATGGCGCAAACATTTAAAAATGTATATGGATTTTAAGTGGTATAAAACCTCTTTGTTGTTTCTGAAAATATTTAGTGTATAACCCGGGCCAATAAAATATGCTCTGTTTTCTCGCATGTTATTTGCACAAAGGTACAATTCAACTTTGTAGGATTCATTATATTATGCACTAGGGTATAATATATTATGCACGCGTGACTTATAGCCCCGTTTATAGTTCTAAATTCAATAGAATAACGCTCACTTTACGAGCAAGTGTGTTGAAAAGGCAATTAGTGACTTATGTAACAGAAAAGAAAATGTTTATATATTTCACTTTGTTGTGAAACCTTAATTATTGTTCTATCTAACATACTTTCATCGTTTTATTTTAGACGTTATGTCCTATGTACGCCAGAAATCAAACAATGTAATGCTAGTTTAACTTAGGTCATATATCATAACAGAAACTAATCTAAGTGAAGCTCTTTCGACTACCCATCTTATATACAAATAGCTTATTTACCTACAATATATACAATTACCGCGTTTTTTTTTATTTTAGTCTTACGCTCTCATCTCCACAGCATCAATCCTGCTTTCATGTCTCTTCTGCCACAGTAGCTCTTTCTGAGATATTTTTCTCCAAAATAATTTGTAACACCCTGTATAAGGTAGGTTTTTAGCCGGGAATCGCCCCTTTTTTTGTCTGGAGGAAAACGTGCTGTCACGTCCCCAATTTGCTTATTAAATTAGACAAGAATCCTGTACCTATGCCTAATGAAAGATCATTTATTGTAATAAATTGTTAAATAAATAAATAAGATAATTGTTCACGAAGCAACGACAGCCTGAAACTACTACCTAAGAATAATAGATATATACTATGTTTTTTTAAGATGTACAAATAAAGTAAATAATAAATAGAGATTAAAAATAACTTATGTAAGACATATCCTGAGCATAACATCACATATTGACGCGGCAACGCTCGTTCCGAGACTAGCGGCACGAGCGGCGCAGGGCGAATATTTAAACTAGGTACCTGAGGCGGGGGACGAGGTAATATAAATATGCGCGGGCGGAAAATCAAATTCAAATTCAAACATTTATTCAACATACAAACAAACAAACAAGACAACACATAAAAATCAAGTACAAAAATGCTATATAAAATTAAATTGAAAAATTAAGAAAATAACAACACAAACAAACATAATTAAAAATAGCAACAGTCACAAAAATCATTAAACAAAAGAAAAAATAGAATATTAAAAACACAATGGGAAATAATAAAATGTTGCTCTGTGCTGCAGTGGGTACCTACCTATGTTAAAAAGGACACATCTCAGCATAATGCTGCAGCAGAAGCCGCAGCGCTGGTTTCCAGATGTACCCTCGTGATGCGTGTGCTCGCGTACGCAGCATGTCACTCACAGCTTAAAAATTAAATATTATGCTTGCTTCATAATTAAACATATACACTCAAATACATAAATATAAGTACAAAAGATGTAATAATAAGGAAATAAAAATATAAATAACTAACTCACTATAACTTTGTATTGTTAAAAATTAAATCCATACATATTATAAATACAATAAAGCATAAATAAATATAAATACCTAAATAAATTGTTGAAAATTAGCATAACTGTAAACTGTAAATACAATAAATGCATCTAAGTAGGTACATAATAATGGTGTAAGTGTTACTGGTATGTTGGAACAACACGTACCCCACTCGGCATCATTTTTTGGTGTTGTATAAAGTGTTTTTTTAAAGATGATTTAAACGTTTGCAATGAGCCGAGTCCACGTATTGGAGGAGGTATGTTGTTCCAACATTTAGTAGCCGCGTACCTAAAGCTACCTTTCCGCCGAAATCCGCCACCACACGCTTACCGCTCGCACCAGATGTGGTTATCAGGATATGCCAAATAGGATGCTAATTGTATGTACTAAAGTAAAAATGATGTAGCATGTAAGGTTTATAGAAAAATAAAGAAAAGGTCCTAGAGGGGGAAAAAGGAGGTTTCTTGGCGGGAAATTAAGGCGGGAAAGTAAGGCTTTTTTAGCGGGAAAATGATGGAAAAGCGTAGGTGTTAAACCCGTGCCCATTGCCTAGGGCGACACTCTGACTTCAGCAGCCAAAGGCTAAAGAAACCTCCTCCTCGCCTCAAGACCTGAATGAAAACAAGAAGAAAAGTGTTTTTAGTTCTGAACCCCGAACAATAAGAAAATCTACAGTCCACTGCCTCTCGCCTTCGACGGGAACAGTCACAATAATAGATTAATTAATTTTTCAACACACTTGCTCGTAAAGTAAGCGTTATTCTATTGAATTTAGAACTATAAACTGGGCTATAAGTCACTCGTGCATTAATATATTATACCCTAGTGCATAATATAACGAATCCTACATAGTTGAATTGTACCTTTGTGCAAATTACATGCGAGTAAACAGAGCATATTTTATTGGTCCGGGTTATACATTAAATATTTTCAGAAACAACAAAGAGGTTTTATACCACTTCAAATCCATATACGTTTTTAAATGTTTGCGCCTTATATTAGTAAAACAAATTTGTATATCAAACAAATTATTCACAATTTACAATAATTTGTTATAAAATATCAAAATATTTGCATTTACCACTCCAAATTAAACATTTTCACTTAAAATAGGCTGTATATGCAAAACAGACATTGACACATTTGGCGGAAAAAAAAACCTACGCGCATGCGCGAGGTTCGGCGCCATTTTTCAATCACAATTCACAGCTTTGTTATCAAATGTGTTTGTTATTTTATGACCACGTATGTCTGTCTTTTACTCACAAGTGTGTTGAAAAACGTCGTATGTAACTCGTGAGCGTTGCTAATTACAGTCTCGGCTCATTATTAAGCCCTCGCCTGCGGCTCGGGCTCAAATCACAGCCTCGACTGTAATTAGCAACTTCGCTCACTTGTTACATAATATACTATTGTAATTTAGTCGCGTGAAAATCGACAAATCCGATTGACTGTGACGGTAGGAACCACTTGTGGCGTTAGGGCGTTAGTGTTCATCTGACTAGCAACAACCCTTCCTAAAAATTCTGCCGCCAAATATCATCGCTCCATGTACATCCGGATGGCTGGACCATTTGGCGTATAAAGCTGGCTCTTACATAGATCGATAAACAATCGTAGGTGACTGCAATCTGCCTACATTTTATCGTTTGTGACTGGTTAGTTTATTAAAAAAAAACAAAAAAATGGTGTCCAGCCAGCCAGAATTTCGTAATTATGAGCATCTCGGATCTCAGCCCCAAGACGGTTTTGAGAACCCAGTTCTTATTAAAAGTATAGTGACTGGATATGTGACTGCAACCAAAATTGTTTCATTCAATTTGATAAGATACTTTTCGAGAAATCACAAAAACAAACTGTCCAGCCAGCCATAATCCGGTCGGCTGGACCATTTCGTTTTTGTCGATATATCAATAATTATAACACTGAAAGCAGCTAATTTAGAAAAAATCCTTAGTGACTGGATATGTGACTAACATTATATAGCTATAAATATGAATGATTCGTGCATTTATGAGTTATTGGCAAAAAGATTTTGTTGACACCTGTCAAACTTCCGGCTGGCTGGACCACCCATTCCAGCACTTCTGAAAGGCCTTCGCAGTCGGAATCTTATAAAACGGTTAGTGACTGGGGCGAAGAACACAAATCTTCGTTTGTGACTACTCTAAATGCAGTCAATCAAAATATATAAGCAATTATTTTTATGCCATACTATGTAACTGAGGGTGACCATAATTTTTGGTTGAAACAGGGATTAAACTTGTTTAATAATGATATTCGAGTACTTTTAGTATTAAAAGTTGTAAAATGTAGGTATGTAATGTAACAAAATAATATAAATATTATACAGGGTTTTGAAATAATAGTGTAAAATATTTTAAGAAGGTATTAAGAACAGGGTATAGATTCGATATAAGTAAAAAGAAAAAAAATCATTTCAAATTCTGCTAAGTAGGTAGGTACTTACCTTAACAAAATTTAAATTGTAATATACGACTACTAGCAAAAAATAAAACCTAAATAACCCTCTTACGTGGCACGGTAACTACGCGCCTATGACGTATAATAAATGGAATAAACGATCATTGTGATATTGCTAACTTATTTATGAAGCATTTTACAGTACAATCACCATTAAAATCAAACGACAGGCAATTTCAGGTAAAGGACCCAGTAGGATCAGTAGGAATTACCTTTAATGCAAGAGATGTCTCCCGAATAATAAAAAATATGACCAGAGGTAAGTCGCCTGGTCATGACGGACTTAGCATAGAACATCTGCAATATAGTGGTTTACATACGCCCCGAGTTCTTGCTATGTTCTTCTCGTTATGTGTAAGCCATTCCTACCTGCCGCCGGATCTCATTAAAACAGTTGTAGCACCTATTGTTAAAGATAAAACCGGTGACTTGAGTAGCAGATGCAACTATAGACCCATATCGTTAGCTACTGTCATAGCAAAGGTGTTTGACGGGCTGCTTAACACACAGTTGGACAAGTACATAAAACTGCACGATAACCAATTTGGTTTTCGTCCTAAATTGTCTACAGAAAGTGCTATAATAATAATAATAAATACTCTTTATTGCCAAATAAAATACAATTTTACAATTAGGTACTAAATAATAAATATATTGACAATGTGGCGGCCTTATCGCTACAAGCGATTTCTACCAGGCAACCAATATACTGTGCTATACTGTGTCTTAAGCATACCGTTAAATACTACTTGAAGCGTAAAACTCCCGTGTATGCGTGTTTTCTCGACCTATCCAGGGCGTTTGATTTGGTCGCGTATGATATCCTGTGGGAAAAGTTGGAGACTGTCAAAATGCCCCCTGAAATCGTCAGTATTTTTCAGTACTGGTATTCGCACCAGATTAATATGGTAAAATGGGCGGGAGCCATGTCCGAGCCTTACCAACTAAAATGTGGTGTGAGACAGGGAGGGTTAAGTTCGCCCACGCTCTTTAACTTATACATTAACGCTCTGATAGTCGAGCTCAGCAGTCACCACGTCGGCTGTCATATTGACAATGTATGCGTTAATAATCTTAGCTATGCTGACGACATGGTGCTGCTGAGTGCGTCTGTATGTGGTTTGAGAACACTGGTAAATGTGTGCGAACGGTTTGCGATACGACATGGGTTAGTCTATAACGTTGTAAAGAGCAAAATTATGGTGTTTGAGACGACTGGTGCAAAATGCCCACAGAATGTTCCTCCGCTTCATCTCAATGGTGAAGTTTTAGCAAGAGTTCACGAATTTAAATATTTAGGCCACATTGTCACCACAGATCTCAGGGATCATGACGACATAGACCGGGAGCGGAGAGCGTTGTCCAGACGTGCGAATATGTTATCTCGTAGATTCGCAAGAGCTTCGCAGGCCGTTAAAATCACTTTATTTCGTGCATTCTGCACTTCCATGTACACATGTAGCCTATGGGAGAAGTATTCGCAAAAATGTTACAACGCTCTCCGTGTACAATACAATAACGCTCTCAGGGCTTTGTTGGGGCTGCCTCGCTATCTTAGTGCGTCAGGAATGTTCGCAGCGGCGCGAACTGACTGTTTCTACGCAACAATGCGCAAGAGATGCGCATCCCTGATGCGCAGGGTGCGAGCCAGCTCCAACACAGTCCTGCAGATGATAGCGAGCAGACTAGACTGTCCCTACATCCGACATTGTTGTGATAGACAAGTCGCGAGAAATGTCTGATGGATTGACTGTACCTACATTATGACTGACATATTATATCAACTGACATTTTTAATTTATTTACTGAATAGGTCCAGTCAATATATGTAAGAAGTTTTAAATTAATTTTAATCAAGTACTAAGTAATTAATTAAATGTAATTGAGACATTTATTTTAAATTTTGCTGTTTTTATATTTTGGATATGACATTTAGAATTATGATTGAATTTTATTTATGTAAATCCAAATGTTTAATTTAATGTATATTATAGTTGGGACATTTATTTTCTTTATTTTAATTTTAATTTATATGATGACATAATATTTTCGATGACATAACGTTTACTGTGATTTTAATTTTTTAATTCTGATATTTTAATTTGTTTTCCTAGTATCTATGTAAATTATTATTTCGATGTGTTTTATATACTTCTATGAGTCTATGCAACTCGAAAATAAATGATTTTTATTTTATTTATTTTTTATAACAGCTGTTTCGCCCGCTCGGGCGTGACCGGGAGTGACCTCGCGTCAAGGTACTTAGCAGAATTTTGAAATGAAAAAAAAAAAAAATTTTTTGTACGTAAATCGTGTCTATACACATTTCTTAATGACCCCTTAAAATATTTTACACTATTATTTCTGAACCCTATACATACTCACTTATATATACTAACCAAGCTGTGTTAAGAATAATTTCCCAAACTTCAACAATTAAAATTAAATTAATAAAGGAATTCTAAAAAAAATATTCTAAAATTTGGTCACCCTAATTCAACAAAACATGTCAAAAAAACAATTGCTTATATATTTTGATTGACTGCATTTAGAGTAGTCACAAACGAAGATTTGTGTTCTTCGCCCCAGTCACTAACCGTTTTATAAGATTCCGACTGCGAAGGCCTTTCAGAAGTGCTGGAATGGGTGGTCCAGCCAGCCGGAAGTTTGACAGGTGTCAACAAAATCTTTTTGCCAATAACTCATAAATGCACGAATCATTCATATTTATAGCTATATAATGTTAGTCACATATCCAGTCACTAAGGATTTTTTCTAAATTAGCTGCTTTCAGTGTTATAATTATTGATATATCGACAAAAACAAAATGGTCCAGCCGACCGGATTATGGCTGGCTGGACAGTTTGTTTTTGTGATTTCTCGAAAAGTATCTTATCAAATTGAATGAAACAACTTTGGTTGCAGTCACATATCCAGTCACTATACTTTTAATAAGAACTGGGTTCTCAAAACCGTCTTGGGGCTGAGATCCGAGATGCTCATAATTACGAAATTCTGGCTGGCTGGACACCATTTTTTTGATTTTTTTAATAAACTAACCAGTCACAAACGATAAAATGTAGGCAGATTGCAGTCACCTACGATTGTTTATCGATCTATGTAAGAGCCAGCTTTATACGCCAAATGGTCCAGCCATCCGGATGTACATATCGCTCCGGCGGTAATGTGCTCCGTATTTTATCAAGATCTAGTTCTTTCCTAACCCTGTGTACTATCATCATTCGAGCTTATCTTCACGAACCATCAGTATTTGAAACATTAAACAAAATCTGGTTTTATAAAATTATAACAAAAATTACATAGGTATCTACTATATGTAGAAACAAATAATCAGTTGTAAAGTCCTATTCTATTTCTTTATACTAAAATCAAATAAAGCTCTTAATTTAAGCATATTATTGACACCTCATTAATTAAGATAATTAGTTTTCGTTTTAGTAAAAGTACTTATGTTGATATGACTAAAAAATAAAAAATAAAACAGCATAGTAAATATTTATAAACGTAATTGATCGGAGGATCAGATTTTGTGGATGAGCTCGGAATAACTTGATTTATCGGTAAAGAACCCTACCTCCAGTGTACCTAACTGTAAATATTTTTCTTTATTTTTATTTCTCACTTATAACTTGCTTAAATAATAAATAAGTTTCACTTAACAATAATTTTATTTTAAAGAACCTTGCACTTACCTACTTCCTACTAATTGAAAGCAGCAAGCGCTTCATATGACGTGTTTGCTCACTGAACTCTTGTAGGCGCACAAAAAGTTCATGAAAAATATTAAGTAATTAGGAACCGGTGAAAACTTGAGAATAGTTCAAAATAAGTTCTCTCAAATTTCGCAGAAAAATATTTTTTCCATGTGTCAACTTTTCAAGTAAGTAACATAATAATATAGGTACATATTATGAATACGGCATAACTAACTGTCTACCAAGGTTATTTAATACCTACTTGTTTTAGGGGATTTTTTATTCGTAACTTTTTATTTAACGTTCAAAACTCAACTAAGTTTTTTCAAATAGAATAATACGCCTTCTCTCATGCCTAAACTTTATTATATAATTTTAAGTTTCGAAGTTAATAAGGAATTGAAAATTAATTTGTACAATCAAATAGCGCATTGGGCATATACCTAACTACTATTTAATAATTACATAATGGTTTAAAAGAAGACCCAAGTCTGACCCACGCGCCCCGAAGCCGGCACAAGCCCGACATGAGGGATATGTATGATATGGCTTTAACGACCAATAGGCTGGCCAGCAATTATAATATTTAAACAGATGCTTTCCTGGCAGCTGGATTGGCAAAGATGGACTCATTCCTTGGCCTGCTCGGTCACTAGATCTGAACTCGGTGGATTTTTCTTACACACCACTTTAATTAATTAAAACAAAAAAGAGTACATTTGGCACTATTTGCCAATTAATTAGCAGTAAACTGTAAACTTTGGGTAATTTCGTTAAAAAACTAAATAAGGTGGTAAAAAATAATAGACTTCGACTAAGACAACCATTGCTTAAATGATTCTAAATTGTTTGTACTTACTTAATCTTAAAGTTGTACACCTAGCTTCCTATCATCATGTATGAGATTTTCTAAAAAAGCACGTTCGGCGCGGTCGGTACTTGGATGGGTGACCGCCGACCATTCATATCGCACGACGACTTCCGTGCTTCGGAGGGCACGTTAAGCAGTCGGTCCCGGGTGCTGTATACTTGTATACAATAGTCAGAAAATAGTTTGTCAGAAGCCCTCTAGGCGCCCTAAAATTCTGGCATCCACCACCCAGCACTGGGCCAGCTTGGTGGATTATGGCCTATACCTCCTCTTCACCCAGGGGAGAGACTCATGCCCTGCAGTGGGCTCATTACAAAGAGTTGTGATGATGATGATGATGATGAGCGCTTTTGAAATGTGGTTGTAGATAATAGGTACGAATAGCCCGCAGCAGAAAGTCTGTATTTCCCCACAGGAGAGTGCCTTGGGTCATTAAGCTACGATAATAAACAAAAAATGTATCAAAAGCTGGTTTAAAAGGAGCTTTTTAAAAAAATTGCTTTGTATTTTTAATAAGGAGATAGTTCAGCTTTTAATACAGGACTAACTTTACTACGAACCATTAAATCAGGAAACACACCATAAAAAGCTTTTTTATTAAAATGTAGGTATAATAAAATATCATTAACTCGATTGAAATACAAATTCAACTTAAATTTTAAGCCTCAACAATTAAAAAAATGCTGTTCCTGCGATTTTTGCAGACCTAATCACATAATGAAATCTCAATAACATTTACTTAATATAAATAACACAAATAAAAAAAATCATTTCTCATGTTTGACACCCGAGTCCACTGACGGCATCCCCGCTCTCCAATCGAAATCGCTAAAAAACTTAATTTCGTGGCCGACGACGATGCGTTGAATCGCTATTTTAAAGGCTGATATATCAAGAATGTAACAAGCCCGTTTTATGAATTCTGTTATAGGTAACCAATTACCAATATTGAGACTCACCCAAAGGACTCCTGCAACCAGCAACACAGAGATCACCCTACCTAAAAATTTACGAGAGTTTTTTCTTTTGAAAATCTATTTAATAAGGCAAAATCTTATGTTGAGTAAGTACATATTTCACAAAAATTTAACGTCAAAACTTATAGTACTTAAACGATAGTAACGATATAGTATTACTAGCTGATTCCGTGGCTTCGCGTAGCCCACTTGCATATACCTATTAGAAATTTTGAACCTCCATTTGAGACGACGAATTCCAAAAGGCTAATGTTAAGTAAGTATCCCCAAAATAGATAAAGTAACCTGAAGTACCTCTTGAAGTCAAAGTACCTCGGTTTACCTGTACCTAATTACCAGCTGCTTCTGAGCATGATTTTCTCAAAAATGTATAAAGTGTGATGTAAAAACATGATGGAATTATTTGTTATTAGAATTAGATAATATTTGTTGATTATAATATAATAAACAATTAGAACACACAATATAAAGAAACAACACATTGAAATAATATATCTCTAGTAGTTTTGAAATGACAATTGATTCTCTTACCTATATTAGATCACTCGGAAAACCAAAAATATTTATGACAATACCCTCGTACTTATTTACAAAGTTACCTAAGTTAAGCTTTTCATATTGCAAATTTAAATAAAAATAATTTAAGTTATGACTATGAAAACAACTGAAAACTCTAATGATCAATTACAATTTCCTCATCTCATTTAGAAATTGCTAAATTACAGATACCATACGTAGGTAAAGTGGATGTATGTTGCATTTTGTGGCGATCCAATAAAGCAAATTATATTAATATTTTATTAAAATTTGCAAACATTCTATTATGCTAGGTACCTATTTACGTATTACGCTAGTAGCCAAACCACGCATTTATGCAGGTTTCAGTTTTGCAATAATATCAAGAAAAAAGACCTAAACGGTCATCTATTTTCATGAATGATCCTCTTTTCCTCTATTATTAAATCATATATTCATAAATATTTACACAATTTACAATGTCAAAACATCGCCAAACTGTAAACAGTTTGTTGGCGATTTAAAAGCACCTTTTCATACAATTACTTACACATTATTAATAAAAATCTTATTTATGAATAACAATCAATTTATATATTTAAGCATTAGATGTAATTTAAATTATTTGTTTTTATAAAAGGTAAATAAATATAAATATAATATTAAGTTTATTGATTAACTTTTATTTACTTATCTATTTATTAAATTACGCAGTACTTACAACTATTGGGTTGGGGAAAAAGTTTCTTCGCATTTTTTAAGAAAATTCAAAACATTTTTTAATATAGTTTATTGACATTTAACTAAAGTATGTATATAACATTTTGTTCGATAACCTTTTGCCATCTTGTAGGTAGGGACATGATCCCATTGCTATAAAAATTTTGGGACCTCTCATCAAAATACCGCGACAAGTGGATTTGGCAGTCCTCTCGTGATGTTAACCTAACACTGCCAAAAGAATTCTGAAGAGACCGAAACAGGTAGAAATCTGAAGGTGCAAGGTCAGGACTATACGGCGGATGCATTAACACCTCCCAGCCAAACTCTCTTAATTTTTGCTGGGTGGCTATAGATGTGTGAGGTCTAGCGTTATCATGATGAAACACCACACCCCTTCTGTTGATCAATTCCGGCCGCTTTCTCTCAACTTCTTCTTTAATCTCATAAGTTGTTCGCAGTAGAGTTCAGAATCGATAGTCCTGCCTGGTGGTAACAGCTCATAATGAATAATGCCCTTCCAATTCCACCACACACACAACATCACCTTATTGCGAGTTAACCCTCTTTTCGCACGTTCTTGTCGTACGTGATTCACGTTTCATCACCAGTTATCAGCTTCTTCAAAAATGATTCGGTTTCGTTACGTCGTAATAAAGAATCACAAATGAGTACACGGTTCATTAGGTTTCTTTCAGTGAGCTCGTGAGGTACCCAAATATCGAGCTTTTTTGTGTACCCAGCTTTTTTCAAATGCGCCAAAACTGTTTTGTGATCAATTCCCAGTTCTTTAGCTACGTCGTAACTACTGATATGTCGATCTTGCTCCACTTTTTCAAAAATGGCATCCATTTTATCCGTAAGAGGGTGACTAGAGCGAGGTGCATCTTTGACATCAAAATTTCCGGATTGAAAACGCTTAAACCAAATTTGTGCTACTCTCACAGACACTGCACTAGGTCCACATCCAAATTTTTTTTCGCGGCTTGCTTTGCATTTTTACCTTTTTTGTAGTAAAATTTTAAAATGTATCGAATTTCTTTATTAGATGAAAATCACACATTTTCCTAATTTGAATTTGGAATTATGTTCTTTAAAATTTTAACTTTCAATGATACCAAAACCAGCCAGATACAAATACTATAGCCAAAGACCTTTTCCCCAACCTATATAATACCTCTATATTTATTTTTAAACTGTCTTTTTCTACTTAGTAACTTTGCCTTAATTCTCAATGTTCAAAAAAAAACTCAAAATGAAATTAATCAATATTTTAATCTGTTTAGAACTACGCATAAAGCCATTTCTGAGTGATGCGTTAATGCAGAAATGTCATGATTATAGTTAATGGTTATAGCTTCGCTCGGGAGGCGTCTGCATCGCTTCGATCGGCCTTGTAAAAAATACTTCCAATAAGCCTACGTGGTTGAGGGGTCGACAATAGTTTTAATTGATGTTTTTTTTCGTTTTCTCATCAATTCTACATTGAGATTCGATGACGATCGATTCGTGATCATACAATTAAAAAAATAAAAGACCATTTAATTAAAAGAGTATTAAAAACTATTTCTGTATAAGGTGGGTATGTCGACGACGACCCTTGGCCCTGGCGACATACAATGTTAGGACACTGCGGACAGACGAAAAGATTGTTGAGCTGGAGGAAGTATTGAGTGGATTGCATTGGGATATCCTGGGGTTATCTGAAGTCCGTAGACAGGGAGAGGAATCGATAATCCTGAAATCCAGCAATCTTCTCTACTTCCGGGAGGGCGACCAACTGTCCCAAGGTGGTGTCGGGTTTCTCGTCCACAAAACCCTCGTGACCCATGTTACAAAAATCGAGAGCGTGTCAAATAGGGTAGCGTACCTGATACTCAGAATTACCAAACGGTATTCGTTGAAGGTCATACAGGTCTACAGGTCTATGCTCCGACCTCGACACACTCCGATGATGAGGTGGAGGCTATGTATGAGGACATCTCCAAAGCCATACACAGCTCCAAAACTCATTTCAACGTGGTCATGGGGGATTTTAACGCAAAATTAGGCAAACAAAGCGGCGATGAGCAGAAAGTGGGGCAATTTGGAATCGGAGTCCGGAACGTCCGAGGCCAGATGCTGGCCGACTTCTTGGAGAAGGAGGGCCTCTTTATGATGAACTCATTCTTCAAGAAACCGGAACACCGCAAATGGACTTGGATAAGCCCCGATGGTCACACCAAAAACGAGATAGACTTTATCATGTCAACGAGAAAACAGATTTTCAATGATGTCTCTGTGATCAATGCCGTGAAAATCGGTAGCGATCACCGCTTAGTAAGAGGCACATTGAGTCTGAATCCATAACTGGAGCGATCTCGACTGATAAAGTCTGTACTTCGTCCTGCACCCATCCAGATCCAAAACCCCGAAAGCTTTCAGCTCGAATTGCAGAACCGCTTTGAATGCCTCGGCGAGTGCGTCGATATGGACGACTTCAATAACAGGTTTGTGGAAACTGTCTCCACGGCTGGGTCTAAGTTCTTTAATACCCGCCGTGCAAAACGAACTGGA
Source organism: Stenoptilia bipunctidactyla (assembly GCA_944452665.1). Classification (NCBI taxonomy): domain Eukaryota; kingdom Metazoa; phylum Arthropoda; class Insecta; order Lepidoptera; family Pterophoridae; genus Stenoptilia; species Stenoptilia bipunctidactyla. The sequence continues at coordinate 14,127,262 of OX101736.1, forward strand.
AAAATCTCAGACTATACCCTCAAACTCATGGAAGAAAGACCCACAATGATCCTGCAGTCCCCGAAAGATGCTTCTCAGTATCGGTGGCTAAATAGACAAATCTCCAAGTCCCTAAAACGCGACCTACGCCGGTTTAATACAGACCGTATTGAAACGGCTATCGAGCAAAACAAGGGCTCTAAGGTCTTCGCGAGAGATTTGTCTATAGGCCAGAACCAACTGACGAAGCTGAAAACGGACGACGGCAGGGTTGTTTCATCTAAGCCCGAACTTTTGAGGGAAGTTGAGAAGTTCTACGGGCAGTTATACACTACAACACGGGCACCTGTTCAAGACATGGCAAAAGACCCACGAGCCAAATTAACCCGACACTATACCGAAGATATCCCAGACGTCAGCCTGTACGAGATTAGTATGGCCCTTAAACAGCTTAAAAACAACAAGGCGCCGGGTGATGATGGAATTACAGCCGAGCTTCTGAAAGCTGGTGGCAAACCTGTGCTTAAGACCCTTCAGAAGCTGTTCAATTCCATCATCCTCGAGGGCAAAACGCCCAAAGCGTGGCTCCAAGGCATAGTGGTCTTGTTCTACAAAAAAGGTGATAAAACCCTTTTGGAGAACTTCAGACCCATTACTTTGTTGAGCCATGTATACAAGCTGTTTTCAAGAGTCATTACGAACCGTCTCGCACGCAGGTTTGACGACTTCCAGCCTCCCGAACAAGCCGGTTTCCGAAAAGGCTTTAGCACCATAGACCACATCCATACGCTGCGGCAGGTTAAAGAAAAGACGGAAGAGTATAACCAGCCACTTTGCTTGGCGTTTGTGGACTATGAGAAAGCCTTCGATTCGATCGAGACCTGGGCTGTACTGCAGTCTTTGCAGCGGTGCCAAATTGACTATCGATACATCGAAGCGTTGAAGTTTTTGTACAAAAACGCCACTATGTCAGTCCGTCTTCAGGATCAGAATTCGAAGGCTATCCAACTGCAGCGGGGCGTCAGGCAAGGCGACGTTATATCGCCTAAGCTGTTCACCGCAGCGTTGGAAGATGTCTTCAAGCTTCTGGACTGGGATGGGCTCGGCATCAACATCAACGGCGAGTACATCACTCACCTTCGATTCGCGGATGATATCGTAGTCATGGCTGAGACCCTGCAGGACCTGAGTAAAATGCTCGATGACCTCAGTGGAGCCTCGCAGCGAGTGGGCCTTAAAATGAACATGGATAAGACGAAGGTTATGTCGAACGTCCATGTTGCACCTACTCCTGTGGTAGTTGGAGGCACCACGCTCGAAGTTGTTGACGATTATCTATATCTAGGACATAAAATCCAGTTAGGTAGGTCCAACTTTGAGAAAGAGGTCAATCGTCGAATCCAACTCGGCTGGGCAGCGTTCGGGAAGCTCCGTGAAATCTTCTCGTCACAAACACCGCAATGTCTGAAGACAAAGGTTTTTAACCAGTGTGTGTTGCCAGTGATGACATACGGCACTGAGACGTGGTCGCTAACTATGGGCCTTATAAACAAGCTTCGAGTCGCTCAGCGGGCAATGGAAATGGCTATGCTTGGAGTTTCCCTGCGGGATCGAATCAGGCATGAGGAGATTCGCAGGCAAACCAAAGTCACCGACATAGCCAGAAGGATTGCAGAGCTGAAGTGGCAATGGGCAGGGCACATAGCTCGAAGAACAGATGGCCGGTGGGGCAGAAAAGTTCTCGAGTGGCGACCACGTACTGGGAGACGCAGCGTAGGCAGGCCCCCCGCACGATGGACCGACGACCTGGTCAAAGTCGCCGGTAAACGCTGGATGAGGGCGGCGCGGGACCGAGCGACGTGGAAGACCTTGGGGGAGGCCTATGTCCAGCAGTGGACGTCTACAGGCTGTGGATGATGATGATGATGATAAGCCCCTGGGGCGTTATAAGACAATGTGTGGGCGCTATTATAAATAACAAAATTTTGAAGCATTAAAATTCAGTTATTTTATGACCAGCTATTCGCAGTTCTTATTTTTTTAAACAAAAATTTGTATTTATAGGCCAATAAAATGACATAATCGAGAAAAAAGAAGAAAGTTGTTAGATTATTACATATTATTGCTGCTTACGGGCGTTATTAAAAGCACCAATGTTTTTCAAAGGCGTCTTTTTTTTTTTTCCGCCAAGGAAAGTCGTTTGGCACCCACTAAAACAAGCTTTACCCAGTAAAGTAAGCTTTAGCGGGAGGAGGATGAATCCTATTACGGACGAATGGGCATTCTATAAGCTGTTAACCCCAGTGGCTAATGGCAAATAGAATGCCCAGACAGTGTGGTGACTCTCTCAGATAGGCTGAGCATACCCACTAAACATCCCCCTTTTGACTCACCTTGATTAAGGCCACTAGTCATCATCGGAACGACAGCTAATTGGAGCGAGAGGCTGCGTAGTGAGCGGCATCCAGACGGCTGCCACCAAAAGGAACTGAAAGCGAGAAAATCAAAGCTAAGACTAGCAGAAATGACAAAGCTGAAACTAAGAGGTTATCTAGAGTGATCAGACTCACTCTGAGATAGGAATGCTGGAAAGAAGGACTACGTTTAGAAACGTTGAGCTTGCTGGAGTTTCCTGATAAGGGGAGCGGACTTGGTTAGGACCGGAAGGGCACCGTTGAAACCCTCTGGGCTGGCGTCGAGAGCGGCGCCGAAAGCCAGGATCTCGTCGATGGGAGCGAGCTGGATCCAGAACGCCATGCGGTCTTGAGACCCTTTTGCGTTCTGGCACTGGGAAGCCAATTTGGCGGCCGGTTGCGATTGAGTTGCGTCCCGGCTGCGCTGACCTGAAACGAAAGAGGTGAAGGCCTTGGGGGCCTTGGAACTGACTGGAGGAGCGTCCGAGCTAGGCTGCGGTCGCTCTCTCCAGTTCTCGATGGGCTTCACGGTAGCCCTGGCAGCACGCGGTGCCTTGGGGCAGCCGCGAAAGTTTGCTGTGTGGCCAGACTGGCCGCACAAGACGCAGGACGGAGCTGTGGGCGATTCGGGAGTGCCAGAGCACTCCTTATTCCCATGCGGATCTAGACACTTTTTTTTTTTTTTTATAAGTGACTAAACCCGCGTTTGACCTCAATCTCACCTGATGGTAAGTGACGATGAGGTCGAAGATGGAAGCACACGGGTTTAGGAAGGAACTGGCTCTTTACACAATATTGCCGGAACACATTACCGCCGGAACGGTAACATTTGGCGGCAGACTTTATGTAAAGGGTGGTCGCTAGCCAGGCGGACCCAGAAGGGATCCTACCACCAAGCAAAAAACTTGACGCACCTAGGGGAAGCAAAACAGTTTGCCGCCACATGACCATACAATTGGCAGCGGTGGCACTGACCTGGGAAACCACGCTTGTGTGGAGCTTCGATTCGGATGTTGGAGAGACCGCACACGTTGAGCTTGCCTCTGAAAAGGGACTGCCCTTGCGGGCTCCTCACTAGAACTACTAGCGCTAGTGGGAACTGCTTGCCTCGGCGGCTGTGCATTTTGTGCACAGTTTCGACGGGGAAGCCTTGAGAAGATTAGTCCTCTTGGATTTGCTCGTTCGAGAGTTCAAACGGCACGTTCCTGAGGACGGCACGAATCTTACGCTCTTCAGGGAGGGCGTAAGTGTGGTACTCGAGCTTCTTGTCAGCTAGAAGCCAAGTGAAATTCCTGAAATCAGAAATTGAGCAGACAACGACCATAAGAGTCACCCACATTGGATGACTTACTATACTGGATCTTCGGGGTATGCGTTCCGCAGAGAGCTGAGACCTCGGTCCAGCGGCTCTTGTCCCGTAGAAAGACGGGGGGCGGAGACTTGACTTTTGGCGGAGCCGAATCTGATTGCGACGCGGGCTGTGACGCCGGGATCGCTGAAACAAAAGGCGCAGGAGCAGACGCCGGTGCGACATTTTGCGGAGCAGGAACAGCGGCTGGAGCAGCTGAAACGGATGGAGATGAAGTCGAAGAAGCATCTTGCTTCTTCTTCTTAGACTTTGACTTTTTGCGAACCTCTGTGAACTGAGCAGGAGATTCTGAAACTAACGGAGCGGAGTCGGAATCACTACCTGGCGGGGTAGTTTTCCGTTTGCATGCGGTGGAATCTACCAACATGCAATCTGAAAAAGGATCGACGAACTCAGATGGATCTGGAGACGCCGGAGAATCGGTTTGGAACCCCTGTGAAATGGAGGCAACCTGAGGGCGAGCAGACAATTGCTCTCGCAAGGACTCGGTTTGAGCGAGAAGGGCAGCTTTTCCATTTTCCATCTGATTGAAGTCTGAAACCAACTGATAGAATTTATCGGCCAACTGACTGTGTTCTGACTCTAAAGCTTCTACTTCCGCCACCACTGTTCTATGCTTGCCGTAGATTTGTATCGAATATTCCTCAAAGTATTTTTTATCACGAAAGATCTGATCGCAATGATCGCACTTAAGCCCGGTGCACTTAAGGTGCCGAGACATTATGCTGGGCTGAACTTTTCTATCGAAGCCAAACTGCGCTGAAAAAGAAAACGACCTAGTACGGACCTTTTGCCGGTGAACGGCGGACGATCAGGCTTAGTTGTCACGGTTACGTATCCACCTGACCAGCGATACTTCGGCCGGCAGCAGTCGGGTCCGCCCTGAAAAGGGCAGATGAATTAGCCCCGACACCACACAGCCTCCACAAGAGAAAACTTTCCGAAAGAGCTTAACTTGGGACCTTACCCGCACGAGTGCGGGGGAGGGAACAAGGGCAGCGCAATACGAACACTTACGGGTTTTGCGAACGCAAACGGGGTTTTGTTCAAAGGCGTCAATACCCTACTACGTTTAATAACGCCCAATGGATGAAAAATAAATAGTTTTTTTTTTTCAAAAAAAAATCTTGACAGCTGTTTAATGTTTTTATTTTGATTATTTAAACCAAAAAAGGCAAACTAAACATGTTTACTTCGAGATGTTACAAGCATTTTTAAGAGTAACACAAGAGTTCTTATTTTTTTGTTAAATTTTCGTTTTTGTATGCTTTTTTTAGTTCTCTATGAATAAATATTTGACATTATTGGCCATTATTGTTTTATTTAATTTCTAAAAACGATATTCTGGCTTTGAAGATTTTTTTTATAAACGGGCGCTAATAGACATACCCTTTCTAAAAACGCCAGAAATCATGTTTTTAAAAAGAGGCTATCATGTCGTGAAACGTACATATTTTCTCATATAAATTATTATTTTTCAGTAAAAAAAGCAATGATACGTTTATATAACTTAAAATTTATTGTCCAGTAAGCTGTTTATATTGAAAATAAATTATTTTTCGTTAAGTGGGCGTTAAATGCCTCTTGTACCTTAGGTACTTACCAAATTTTAAGGGAATGTATAAACAAAATTATTAAGTTACCTTAAATGCGGTTATTTTCAATTTTCTCGCAGATCAACTGATATTAGACGCAATAATGAATATAAAGATTAAATATAAAAAATACGTCATTTATTTTTAAAAGTGCTCATGTACAATAGATCAATTAGTTTTTAGAGGATCAAATAATATTGTCCCTTTATTTATAGATGGGGCACACTAAAGTTTTGCACTCCTAGCTAATCGGATCTATTTGAATTTCAAATGTTCTATTTTTTTAAATTACTTGCAACCTTCTTAGTGATAAAAAAATATTGGCGGGAAATCATTTGTCAATTTGTTTTTTATCACACATCAAAGTTCCACATGTGCGCAAAGATTTTAGAGCCATGATTTTTTATGATTTTAAAAGCTCTCTCTCTCTCCGCAAGACTGTACCGCTCGTCTTCCAAATGCTTTTGGGAGAGAAGCACCTTGTTTGAGCACCGTAAGGCGATGGTTTGCTGAATTTCAGGGAGTTGCGTTCCTTTACAGGACGAATTTAGTGAAGGGCGGCCTTCAACCGTCGTCAACGAAAACAATGTGGCTATTGTTATGAGGCTAATTGAAGCAAACCCGCAGATTACCTTTGAGACAATTCAAAGACTATTAGAGATTGGTATAAGCCAAATACAGATAAAAGAAGAATAAAAAGTTCGGAAACTTCTTGTCATTACTTTCGTGTCGTACTGATAGCGGAGCAGAAGCAGGATCGCGTGGAATGGTGGCCAAAGATGCTACTGAAGTACGATAGCGGATACTCTAATGGTGTTTATGAAATTTTCACAAAGATAAAAGGTGGATTTATAGTTTTGACCCGAAAAAAAAACAGCACAGTTGTGAATGGACGTTTCAAAATGAAAACAGGCCAATAAAAATGAGGCAGGCGGGAAGCGTTTGTTAAAAAGTTATCGCGTTTTTTTTCTCAACTACGGGTCCCATCTGCACAATTCTACTTGAAGATCAAAAAAGTATCAATGCTGAGTGGTTCTACCGTTTGTTAATCGAGGGTGTTAGAACAAGTGTGAGCAAGACTATCAAAAAGCCACATTCTCCTACATCATGACAACGCTTCTTCATACACGGCTAACAAAACAAAGTCATATTTAGCTGCTTAAAAAGTACAACTCGTCACCCATCCTGCACATAGCCCCGACCTGTTAGGTTGTGATTTCTCTATTTTCCTCAAAATCAAAGCTTTGATGAGAGGTTACACTTTTACCAACTCCGAAGAGGTTCAATCAGCACGAAAAATGGTTCGATCGCATGAAAAAATGTAAAGGAAGGTATTTTGAAAAGCAATATAAACATAATACTTTGGTTATAACATTTTGTTTTTTTAAGTTTCGCAAAACTTTTAGCTTATGCTAGTATATGCTAGTTCGAGCACAAATTTTCTTATACTTACTGTATTTATTTAATTGATTATTTTCGGCTGTCAATTATCACTGCTCCTGCGGTAATGTGTTCCAGCGATATTTTATGAAGAGCCAGGTCCTTCCTAAACCCTTGTGCAGTCATACTTATTCCACCTAAGCTCAAAAAAAATGTATCAGAATGCTGTGTGGTGCTGTATTTATATATTGACCATTGTAAACCTCTTTTATAAAAAAAATATAGTATATTATGTAACAAGTGAGCTAAGTCTCGGCTCATTATTAAGCCCTCGCCTGCGGCTCGGGCTCAAATCACAGCCTCGACTGTAATTAGCAACGCTCACGAGTTACATACGACGTTTTTCAACACACTTGTGAGTAAAAGACAGACATACGTGGTCATAAAATAACAAACACACTTGATTACAAAAAAGCTGTGAATTGTGATTGAAAAATGGCGCCGAACCTCGCGCATGCGCGTAGGTTTTTTTTTTTCCGCCAAATGTGTCAATGTCTGTATAGAATATATAGCCTATTTTAAGTGAAAATGTTTAATTTGGAGTGGTAAATGCAAATATTTTAATATTATATAACAAATTATTGTAAATTGTGAATAATTTGTTTGATATACAAATTTGTTTTTCTAATATAAGGTGCAAACATTTTTTTTTTTTTTTTTCAGTTTCTTTATTCAATATATAATAAGATTTACATTTTTTTTCTTAAATCTACACACTTGAAACCTATTAAGGTTTATTTAAGTGCGAGTAAGTCGCATTAAGTACTGTACATATCTATTGTATAATAATGATTGAGCAAACGTTTACATGTTTTATGATTTTTTGTTAACTTTAAAATTAGTTCCTCGGGGATTGTATTTAATATATTAGGAAGCATGTATCTCCACGTCCGTTTACCATATTCGTTATTATATTTAGGTAGTATATATGTTGGTGTATAATTAAGTTTACGTAAGTTTTGAGGTCTATTTTTCTTTTTGAGATTGTGTATATTATGATATTCGTCGAGGATTAAATTATAATTTATTTTATTAAACACAGATATAATTTTACAGTATTTTAATAAACCACTTTCGTCTCCTTTATATTTTTCCCTTATGTTTTTAGGTACTATATTTTTTAATATGCTAATTTGTAAATTATATATAAGGTTCGTATTAGTTTTATGGGTCCGACCATAACACGACAATCCATAGCTTATTATTGATTCCCCTAGTGACATATATAATAGTTTAAGGATATTATATGGGATTTTAAATTTTAATATTGCGAACTTAGCACGTATCGATCTTAATTTATTACATATTTGTTCAATGTGAGGCCTCCAATTTAAATGCTTATCAATTGTAAGTCCTAGGTAGGTATGTTGGTCAACTAATTCTAAATGTGCACAGGTGCAAGTATCACGATGGTCGTGCATGCACTGGTGTTCGTGAGCAGTAATAGTTGGGGTATATGGAAACTTTATATAGGGTGATCTTATATGCATGAGTTTTGTTTTACTTGCGTTGATGACCAACCCCATATCATGTGCCCACTTACACAATGTATCAAAATTATGTTGCATTATTGTCGAAGCTTCTTGAATATCCTTACTATGAGAAAGAATACACGTATCGTCGGCAAATTGATACACTGTGCCCTCAGTGAATAAATTGCACATATTGTTGACATATGCCAGGTATTCTATGGGAGCCAGTATGGATCCTTGAGCCGAGCCCTGCTCGGTGAGGATAGGATCACTGTAACAGTCATTTACCCTCACCATAGTTTTTCTCGATTTATGAAAGTCGCGGACCAAGTCTAGTGTTGGGCCCTGTATACCAACCTCCTCCAGTTTGGAAAACAATGTATTGTAATTCAAAACGTCAAAAGCCTTCGTGAAGTCGATGTAGACTACCAGCACATGTTCCTTATTGTCCAGGTGCCGGTTGACCTCATTGACAAACCTACACAGAAGTTGACTCGTACTGCGCCCCTTTTGAAATCCATGCTGGTTCTCATTTAATAAATTATGTTTTGCCAGGAAGTTTGATACCTCGGTACCCAAGTATCTTTCGATAATTTTATCGATACTGCATAAAATAGTTATAGGCCTAAAGTTATTGATGTCACTGTAACAACCTTTTTTATGAATCGGTCGAATAATACCTACTTTAAGTTGACTAGGGTAAAGTGACGTGGATATACATGCGTTCACTAAATGAGTAGGTAATTACAGGGGTGATCTGTTCATTTATACACAATAAATCTTTAATTCGTATTTTATCGATTCCAGGACTTTTTTTCTTATTCATACATTTTATAATATTATATATAACATCATTAGTAGCCTTTCTAAGTCTTATTGATACTGATGTTGGATTACTATACGATTTTCCTAATAATTTACTGTTACAATTACTAATAATATTTTTCACATTTTTTTCAAACCCATATGCAAAGTTATTACATATCTGTTTAATGTCACCCTTAAAATACTTGCTTATTATTTCATCCACAGATTTACTCACTCTGCCACATAGGTTGTTAATGATTCCCCATATTTTTTTGGAGTCTTTAAAGTTTTTATAAATATTCAACTTAATATAATTGTTTTTGGTCTTATTTATATACTTATTGGTTAGATTTCTATATTTATTATACAATAATCTGTTGTTTATGTTATTTTCATCACTTTTATATATTTTATACAGTTGTTCTTTCTTTTTACACATATCTATTACACGTTTGTTTACCCAATTGCATTCATTTCGTTTACTACAACTTATTTTGACATTTTTTTTACACTTCTCATAAGAAATATAAAATTGATCTGTTATATAATTTAATATATCGCTAGGGTTATTAAGTTTTAAAGCCGGTTCCCAATTAATTTCACATAATTCTTTTTGTAATTTTATCTCATCTATTCTATCGATATGTCTTTACTGTTTACTTTTATTTGTGGAGTTATAAACAATCACGGAACCGGTTATGTAGTGGTCAGCTATCTTATCATGCACAACAGCTGTTTTTACCTCACGACACTCAATAGTTCTCAAAAATATATGGTCTATGCATGATTTTGTAATTAAATCTTTTTTTACTTCAACACGGGTATACTGTGTAATTCCACACTCTAATCCTAATTCACACATATTTTTTAGGTATTGGGTTCGCACTCTAGAATCTTGGCATAAGTCAATATTTACATCACCTATTAATATATAAGAGTACTTACAGTTTCAAAGTTCAATCACTCGCGATAATTCTCTTATAAACGACACTTTATTTAAATGAGGTGGCCTGTAAACTGCACATAAGTTAGTCTTAAAATGATCTTTAGTTTCAATTTCACCTATTATACACTCAAAGTACAAATTAGTAACTGGACTCCGTGTAAAACTCAAGCTGCTGTGTATGTATACTAAAACTCCTCCACCTTTTGTTTGTGTTCGCAGTTGTGAGTACATATCGTAGTTTTGTAGTTGAAATAAATCCTTGCAGGTGTCTTTTATATTAGCTTCAGTTAGCACGATTATGTGTATAGTACGGGAGCTGGTTGATATAATATAATCCAACTGATCGAAATTTTTAAGCATTGATCGTATGTTGACGTGAAGTATGCACAGATTGTTACATTCTGTCAATTCAATATCATCCATGTACGCATTCCAATTCGTAAAGTTTTTTTCTTGAATACTGCAATATGAATCCTCCATTGTGCTAGGTAGATAGATATACGTTATGAATATAGGTACGATTTGTGTATTACACATTATTTTGTGTTGGTTAGATTATGTACTATGTTTTGTAAATCATTAATATTTTTAATATTATATATCTTTTCGTTATCATTTTTCCTTGCTAAAATGTTTCCATTTTTATGCCATACGTACTTAAACAGCCCAGGTTCTTTAAGGCTTTTTTTTGCTTTCCACAACAGGAACGACATATGTGGAGTGAGTAGTTCTCTCACATATATTTTATTGTTTTCGCTTTGTCCTATAGTTTTACCGGTTAATTCAGTTTTTTTCGATGCATTAATCCAATCGTTTCGGTGACCTTCTCGCAGTTGAAGTACAACGGTAGATGACAAAGTGGATTGAGAAATACCCTTCTTTTTTTTACGATAGGCTTTCAATATGTTATCAGGATTCAATTTTAGTGGAATGCATATTTTAGTACATATATCTAATATGTTCTCATTTTCATGTTCTTGAATGCCACACAATTCTACCTGATCTGCTATCTGTAGTTGTTCCATAACCGACAAGCGTTGCTCCAACGACTCATTTTTTATATTCAGATTCTTACATTGATTTTGTAGGTCGTAACACTGATTTTCTGTGACTTTGAGTTGTTTTACCAACGATTGCATTTTGAGCTCATAGTCATCGATTTTATCTGAGATGAACTGTAACGATGTTTGGAGTTCTACTCGAACGATTTCGCGAACTTCTCTTCGAATATCCGCCAATAGCTGGTTACGGATGCTGGAGCTCAGAATTTCACGATCGTTTTCGTCTTCATCTTCTGGAGGGATGCAGGACAATCGTTTTGGTTTGCCCATACCCGTGCACGAACGACACTTCCAGTCCACTGAATCAGTAGTTTGTAGCACATTTAATTGTTCTGTTGATATGGCCATACACGACGCATGAAACCATTTATTGCATTTATTACAAAGTATTCCGGGGGACTTTTTATTTATAAGTTTGTTACACTTATCACATTTCATTTTTATTGTGATTTAATAAGTCGCGATACTAAAAGATATACAATACTTATTCGTGAATTGAACTTATCAATACAATACGCGTCCGATAGTTATCACTGCACGAATGCGACTGCGAATTAAAAATGTATATGGATTTGAAGTGGTATAAAACCTCTTTGTTGTTTCTGAAAATATTTAATGTATAAACCGGATCAATAAAATATGCTCTGTTTACTCGCATGTTATTTACACAAAGGTAAAATTCAACTTTGTAGGATTCATTATATTATGCACTAGAGTATGGCCCACGAGAGAAAAAATAAAAGGGCATTGACGTCTCTCTACCAATGTACCCTTTTGTAAAAATTACACAAAAAAAGTGTATGGAAATTATCGCAAATATGTCGTAAACGACTAAAACATGAGTATCGTAGAAGTATGAGTATCGTATGAGTTTGTGTAAAACTTGGTAGAACTCGAGTCAATGCCGTTTTATTTTTTCTCTCGTGGGCCATACCATAGGGTATAATATATTATGCACGCGTGACTTATAGCCCAGTTTATAGTTCTAAATTCAATAGAATAACGCTCACTTTACGAGCAAGTGCGTTGAAAAGGATATTAACTGTACCCTTTGAGATTTACTTTGAGATTTTACGAGCACATCCAGAATGTTTTGAAACAAATCATGAAATGTCAAATTGCAGGGGAATTATACACATATGACAAACATACCTGCGCAACGACTTGACATATTCAAAAAAAATGTATATTGTATAGGGATCAATTCCTTACTCAATTATCAATTAGAATCTACCCTTAAATCGGTTACTCGAGGCGTGCCCCAAGGATCAATTCTGGGACCGCTCTTATTTATTCTGTACACTGCCGATCTAGCTGAACACATTCATCACTGCGGATATCATTTTTACGCGGATGACCTTCAAATATACACCCACGCAAATGATAAAAATCTATACATAGCTCTACTGCGAAGCTTAACGAAGATCTTGAGCGTATTGCTAATTGGTCGTCTAGCAATTCTCTGATGTTAAATCCCTCTAAATCTAAATTTATTATTATTGGCTCAAAATGCAAAGTTAAAAAGTTAAATGAAATAAATTTTAAAATTGAACTGAGCGGGACAGAAATCGAAAGAGTGACTGAGGCACGCAACTTGGGTATTGTGTTTGATGAGTCGCTACATTTCGATAAATATATAGTTGAATGTGCACGCACATGCTTTTATCGTCTCAAGTTGCTTTATGGGATACGGAGCTACGTTACAATAGAATTGCGAATTAAGTTATTTTATAGCCTTGTTCTATCTGAATTAAATTACTGCATGACTTTATATAGTCCTTGCATACTGGAACGATCTCAAAAATTTATACAAAGGATCCAAAATGCATGTGCGCGTTACTGTTTCAATATTCCACCTAGAACACATGTAACACCATACCTCGATAGCCACAATTTTCTCAAAATGAGGGCTCGTCAACAACTTTTTCTGGCTTGTCTCATGTTTGACGTCGTCTGGACTCAAGCCCCAGCGTATCTTCACGAAAAACTTGCATGGCGTTCTCAAAGCAGTCGTAACAACATAATGTCATGTCAGCATCGAACTGCAGCATTCCGTGGTAGTTTCAGATATCAGTCAAGCAAATGCTGGAATAATATACCACCACCTATCCGAGATACTAAGCTCCGCGCTAGTTTCAAGGAAAAGTATAGAATATATTTATTTAAACATCAGCTCAATGTATAAACACATAAACTTATATTTATATTTGTTATACCTGTTGTTTAAATCTAAAGTTAATACTTTTTATTATTAGTATTTATTTATTATTAGTTTCAAATTAAAACCTGTTATATTTATTCATTTCATTATTTGTAGGCTTTTCTGTTGTGCTTATGTTTTATTGCTTGTTTGTTTCTAAATATATTTACATTTTAAATTACTCTGCTGGCTTCTTCGTGTGTATGTCGCGTTTTTACCTACTCTTATTTATCAGCATTAATTAAGAACACACATATATATATATAAGAATGAGTCTGTATCTACCTACTCCCAGGCAGCGGCTGAAAATCAGCGCCTTGCTAGCTTCCTAGCAAAGCATTAGGCTGAGTCGTCGCCTTTTGTTTTTTAGTTAAGGTATTTATGCTTGTATATACACAAGTATGCACTGTTTAGTCATTAGTTATTTGTAGGTTTAATTATGTTACCTAAAAAACAATAAAGATTTTCTATTCTATTCTATTCTATAACTATATTACAAACATGACATTCAGGCAATTTAATTTAATTATTTGTTAGACAAGAGCTACTAGTCAGATAATGCATATTTATTATAGATTGAAATCCTTAGCTAATAACTAAATTCTGTATTTTTTAATTTTATGTTGACATTCATAAATTAAAACCTATGACAATTTTATATACCTAAATTAAGATCTGATTTAATCAGGTTGCAGAGATTTGCACACCGTTTGATGGGGTTAAATATGATGTACCAAAAATAATTATAAGACCTATTGTATCAACCATATTTTGAAAATAAATTGATTTGATTTTTTGATTTCGCGGATAAATCACCACTAAAAAAATTGAAAGATTTGAAAACATTTTAGTTTTAAACTTTTAAAAAGCAAACTGTGTGTCTTCCGATGGGTGTCTTAAAAGTGAACTAAGGTTTATTACAGTTCAGAGGTACTTTTTCTGTCTTCTAACGCCAACCTGTTTGCCGACCGTGCTGATTATTTCACCAACCACACATGATTTAGCTGTAAGCAATGTGTTATGAAATTAAAAATATCCCTCCTCTCGGACCCCTATGTACAGTTATGGACGTATTACAGCTATAATGATGTTGGTTATGATAAATAAAGTAGGTATATTGAACGACGAGGTATCCATTTCTTAAATTTTTGCTTATTATAGGTTGGCTTAAAGCGAAATTAAAGCTGCTTTGCTGTACTTGCAATGTGGTGGTCACCTTTGGTAATTAAAAATCTTTAGGAAAAGTAAGCGTACTTATTTCGTATTATGAGTTTGACATTTGTATTTGAGATTTTACAGGTTCCTTTTGAAAATCGAGCTCACAGCATGCAGGATGGTGACTACTTATATAAGTTAGCTTTAATCCAGCGTTGGAGCCGTTTTAACATTAATGGCTTCCGATGTTTACAGATTTTTTGAACATAATGTCTCAAACTTCCTTTTCTTCGTTTCACATCACACCTGTACCACTGGGTATTCGATTGAGTTGACTTGTTGTTTACAATTTTTACGAGGTTAAAAGTCTAAAAGAACGTAAACCGAAAAGAATGGTAAGAGGGAATGGGTTCAGTTTGTTCAAAAAGAGCACTCGCGACTTCACAAACGATGAAAAATCTGATTAAAACATTCAATTACAATGAAATTGAGATTAAGTGAACCGACAAAAGTGAAATTGAAAAATATAAATACTTTATTTCAGAACCATAGACTTATTTCTTGCATATTTAACATTTTTTATATCTATATTTCTTGTTACTTTTTTCAGGTACCAACCTAACGTACGTTTGGTCTAAAAATTCTCAGTACTTATTTTTTGAATATGAATAGGAATAGAATCCATGGCACATGGTGGTAAGTGGTTATGAAGATCACGGTGGTCTACGTCCATCGACGAGAAACCTACCTAATCACTCGAAGCTGAAATTTACAAGGAAATAATGGTCAGGAAAAACAGACGCAGGCAGTTCAATCCACACCTTAAAACGATACGAGGGTCATTTGAAAAGTTCTTAGCCTAACATTGTTAGACTCGTCGGTATATTTTATAACTACCCTCATTTTATAGCTACATTATTTAGCAACAAGTATGCACAGTTTAGTTTATTTGCAATAATTAATTGTTCGTTTACACGTGATACCGTAAGTCAAGTCAGAGCAATTTTTGAAAATGGATAAAATTGAACATCGTGCAGTGATAAAATACTTGTATTTGAAAGGTTTAACTCCAAAAGCTATACATGAAGACATGTCTGCCACTTTAGGTGAGTCCGCTCCTTCGTATGCGACTGTTAAAAATTGGGTGGCAGAGTTTAAACGTGGTCGTGAGTCCATTCAAGATGAGCCCCGTAGTGGCCGGCCCTCGACGGCTTCCACTGATGAAAACAAAGAAAAAATCTGTGATTTAATTTTATCTGACCGAAGATTGACAGTCGAGGAAATAGCTAAGACTGTAGGCATCTCTTCTGAGCGAACACATCATATAATTACTTCTGAACTTGGATTCTCTAAGGTGTCTGCGCGGTGGGTACCGCGGCTGCTTTCAGTGGAACAAAAACGCAACCGACTCACAACTTCCCGCGACTGTTTAGAGTTATATGAAGCTGATCCACAGGAATTTATTGAAAGATTTATAACCATGGATGAAACCTGGGTTCACCACAATACACCTGAGACAAAAGAACAGCAGAAACAATGGAAAAGGGCAGGATCACCCACCCCAAAGAAGGCAAAAGTGGTTTTATCGGCTGGAAAAGTCATGGCATCAGTTTTTTGGGATGCAAAGGGTATAATTCTGGTGGATTATTTAAAAAAGGGTGAAACAATAAATTCTGATTACTACTGCAACCTGCTGCGGCTTTTGAGAGAAAAAATCAAAGAAAAACGTCCAGGTTTATTGAGGAAGAAGGTCTTGTTTCATCAGGACAATGCACGCGTTCACACTTCTGTGCAATCCATGGCAGAAATCCATCGGTGTGGCTTTGAATTGTTACCTCATCCCCCATATTCACCGGATTTAGCACCGTCAGACTTCTACCTGTTCCCAAAGCTGAAAAAATTTTTAGGTGGTAAACATTTTTTTACAAATGAAGAGGTCATAGCCGCCGTAGACGCTTATTTTGAGGAGTTAGACGAAGATTTTTTTAAAATGGGTATCGAAGCCTTACCGGGTCGATGGAAAAAGTGTATTGAGCTCGGGGGAGAGTATGTTGAAAAATAAAAATATAATCAAAATCATGTGGTTTCATTAAGTACGTTAGGCTAGGAACTTTTCAAATGACCCTCGTAGATGGCTTACGTAAATTTTACTATTGTATTATGTATTTTTTAGATGGATTTATCGCCTATAATTGTATTAAAAAGGGCCTAGTTAAAAGCGATCATGTGTGAAACTATTAATGAACGTGAGGATGCGAAAGAGGTACCTATGTCTGGATTGTAGCAGTTGGCGTTTCTTAGTCTCTGTCTACCCCAAAGGGAGACAGGCAGATGTATGTATGTATGTAATTGTATTTAAGATTTTAACTCGACGTTACACGAGGTTCACGTGGGACCATAGAGAATTCCGGTCAAAAAATTGTTTTATCTGAGTAACAGCTTGGTTTAATTTAGAATATGTTTGCGTATTCCACAATACAACAAGGTATTAAAATTAGGAACCAGTAGGTAGGTACTAGCAGTAGAAAAGGCGTGGGAGCATTAATTGAACGCGCGCGCAGCGTACGGCGTTCTTCTCTCTTTGTGCTTTGACCTTGTTGGTGATTTGAAATATGACTGTGTAAGGACCGAGGTTAAATGGTTTATGGCTGTAAAAGTGAAGAAAGTTAAACCAAGACCCTATTTTAGGTCATCAAATTAGGTAGAAGTCCGTTTTGGGAACTTACTTTACGATACGCAAGCAACGCACGTACTCTATATTATATATATTTAGTGATGACGAAATGACAGGATACAATCTAGAGGTAGTCATTTAAAAAATATTTTAGGCCATTTTCTTACCCGGGTCAATTTCAAAAAGGCGATATTATTTATCATTTTGGTGAACTTTTTTTATAAGTTTTCTTTGTATTTTATACTTTAAGTTACTTTCGTGACTATCTCAATATGTATAAATTAAATGCAAATAAAAAATTATAAAGCACTAATGAAATAAACGTCTTTATTATTTCATGCCACCAATATGATAAAGCTGTCCACCAAAAATGATAAAACTTTTCCACTAAACTGATATCTACACTTATTCACCAAATTTATAACTGAAAAAATAAATAGCAACCTGTTTTAAATATATGTAAAAGGTATTTGAATTTTTACTATAATAAGGTTTCAAGTGATAAGAACTTTAGGTTCTTTAATTATTTAGAAGGCAAAGTAAGTAAAATATGGGATAACATCAGTTGAGTTCCATCAAAATGAAAAGATCTTTCACCATAATAATAAAAATGTACACCAAAAAAGAGATTCAAACCACCATGGTGACATTTCTCACCATTATGGTGAAAAATCCACCAGAATCACACAACTAATGAATTTATCAATATAATGATTCGGTTATCATCCTACACTTATTTTTTCAGATACTAGACATAATGACTACGAATCAATCCACCAAAATGAAAAAGCGGACACAAAATATTATTTTAATGTAATAAAATAAGCTAGAAATCAGAATTTATAATATATTTTTGCCCCAGGATGGCATTTGTTCACTTATTTCTCTAATAAAAAAAAAAAAACAATTTAAATTCCCTCCAAATTTTTTGTGCTTGGGAAAACACCCACCCGTTGTTAAATGAAAGATGTGCACTTATTTCTAAAAATTGGAATAGCTATAACGCTCTTTAAGTAATTTTAAAGCATTTTATTAAATTTAAAAGAAGAAGAAAGAGGTACAGAGAGAATACGGATCAGAATTTATTTAGCTTATGGTAAAGAGTAACAATAACTTTTAAATTTCGGCAACGAGCAATAGAGGCACCTACTATACTCGTACATTTGATGATTTAAAACTTAGTCTTAGGTATTAGTAACAACTATAGCAGTATAAGAATTCTGTATTTTGTAAGACAGCCCGCAACCTCGCCCCCCGCTGCACGTGGCGTGACACGAGGTGCGTGGCATCAGTGTAAATAGAGTAACGCTAGTTTAGAGACAGTAAATATTTTTTGTATGGGAAAACTTAAAATTTTAAAAAGCCGTAGAACCGATGTTATAGGTGTTGATGTGGAGAGGGTGCCTGCAGAAGATGATGCGCTAATTCAAATTAACCCTGTATATGCTGATGTTTAATAGCCTATCTATAGTAAGCACCGAGAACCCAAAAGCCTTCTAATGACCTGCAGGCCAGTGTCTGTTGATCTCACTTTCACAGGGCCAAAAAGTCGATCGCAGGTTTGCGGTAGCGTTGTCTTTCACTGACCTACCGTAGCAGACTGGCGTAGAAGCTTTCATAATAGAGGCGCTTACGTTACGTGACAACCCCATCACTATCGGGGCTATGAACGCGTTGAAACAATATTAGAAGTATATGTACGGTAAACTTTGGTTTCGGTTTTCCCGGGGTAAAAGAAAATTTAGTTGCTTCGAGAATTTCCTTACTTCCCGACCTACAATTTGGTTTATTTTAAATAAGCCAAAAGGATGATCGCTAGTCAGACGAACCAGTCACCTTTATCTAGGTACACGTTAATCTAGGTACGCCGCCGGAAGGGCAACTTTTTTCTAGCTACACCAACTGTCAAACCTTTCTATTTTTTTATTGTTTATGCTGAAAATAGTTCTTTTGTAAAGAGCCTACCTCTTAGGCACTTAGGGATTATATTAGGGGTAACCGTCTCAACTTTTTCTGACTACTACAGCGTTGATACTTTTTAATGTTGAGCGATAAGCGTGTCGCGAAATCCGAGTTTGTCTCGTTTCAGGGTCCGCCCGGCTAGCGACAACTCTTCATGTAAAACCTGCCGCCAAATATCACTGTTTCAGGGTTGATGTGTTAAGAAAATATGAATTTCATGAAGAGCCAGTTACTTCCTTAACCCGTTTATTAATCTTCAGCTTAATCTGCACTTACTATCAGATGAGATTGAGGTCATACGCGAGGTTCGCAAAGCTCAGATAGATAATCTTTAGCAAGATGTCCAAATGTAAAACTGCAATAGACAAAGAGTGACCTAAGCCCTACGGAACGACTTGGCACTTGGTGGTAGAGCCTTTTCAGAAATCGGCAAAAAAGTCTGCTGCTGGTGTGGTATCATTTTATGCAGGGCCAATTTTGTCGTTAGCTCGTATTCATCATATTTGACCTTGTCGTCATTTACATTATGGTGAGATTAAGGTCGCCAATCAAACATGTAATAAGCGACTTATAAAAAGTTGTCAGTAACGTGCAACATTATAAATTAGCTGTATAATACAGTTGAAAAGGTTTTAAAAGAGTTAGTGCTACAATAGAATCCATAGACGATTAGGCGAGGCGTAGCATCCGACCGTAGTGATGCGTTTCGTAGCGTATTTCGTGCACAACTTTAACTCAGTCAGTGTATGAACACTAAGAGTGGCGCGCGCGCATGTACTCACGCTCGGGAAATGACTATTTACGCGCGTAACTTTCAAAATTCAACCTTATCCCCATTTTTTTGAGAAACTTTTTGAAATTTAAAGTGATGTTTAATTCTAATGAATGTTTGATTGTATGATGTGATGTTTAACACAATGAGTTCACGGAATTGGCACAAATGGCTAGTGTTGCCGTTGCTCGGATTGGCTTTGTCCGTTCGTTCAATTGGCTGCGATTATGTCTCCGTCACTGAGAAATTTGGACCGGAAGCTGTGGCGAAGTGCAACGAGAAATGCCCGTTTCAGGTTTGGCAAAACTCAAACAATTATTCAAGTAATTCATTAAATAATAAATGAGAATAAAAAATAAAGGTACAGTCAGCAACAACAGTTTTTAGCGAGTCAAATTTTTTCAATACTTAGGTATCCTTAAGTCCTAAAGTAATTTGAGGATATATCGGCGTATGAGCATCCTATATAAGTATGCAAGTAATAGTTATTGAACTGTTATTTTTAAATTTTTATAATCTACATGTTCGGATTAGGCGAATTATACAACTAAAGCAATTTTAATACAATACATTTGATTTTCTTTCAATTACATCTTATTATAAAATGAAGGATCAAAATAACTGCTTATCTATAATACTAATATTGTTAGCATTCATAATACTTAGAAAATAGCAGCTTGATTTGTAAACAATAAGCACCCTTTTGCCCTATAGATGGATGCAACAGATATGCGCTCATTGATAAAACTCAAACAAATGATCAATGACAATTGAACGCAAATGAATTAAGATTTTCTAGGGTCGTTGCAACTAAGATTTTTATTTGTTTTTTATTCTTTTAAAATATAAAATAAATGAGGTAATTTCTATTTCAAAACATTTAAGGGACATAAACAAGAAGGATTTTTTGCATATTTGAATGGTGTTAAAGTGAAAAGTACACAATGCAGTTGGCAATAGAATTGGGCCCAATATGATGATCACACGATGTATGTAAACAAATAAAGACTAATTATTATTACTCTTTTTCGATAAGGAATGTCTAATAAAGCAGAATACTCGAGCTGAAGCCAAGAGTATCTGCTAGGGCTTTTAAGTGTGTAAATGGTGATGATACTCTAGCTAGATGATAAAAAATTGCGAGTTAAACGACAGGTGTTTAATATGGGCTTTTTGAAATATTTACCTGATAATTTTAAGACTTTAAGCTAGGGTTCTCATTATTAAAAGACCCGAAAATTTGACCAGTAATTAAAACAAATAAAATCATACTTATTTACAATAGGAATGTAAGTTTCTCTTTCGTATGCGTTCAGCGCTTTATTGTTTACGGCGCTTACGCAGGTTCAACGCACATGTAATTGTGATGCCGACCAATTAACGAACCGATGTAATCAACGCGCTAAATATAGATCACCATTAAATATTTGCACGATCGCGACTAAAACCCTTCCTAGTTGAAGTAAAGTAAAACAAATGTATGGTTGAGAAGAAGTTGAAGCGACGGAATGTTCTTAATTTGAAAGTTTACTAGGTAGGTACATAACGATAGCGGGAAGAAATTTATAGGACAAAAAACTTTATAGGTCTTTGTTTAATGCTAAATAGAAGCTAAATAGAAGGATTCATAAAGTTACTAATGCATTTATAGATTAACGGCTTATAATAACGTTTCCTAAATAAATCGTCTAGCACTTTCTGAATAAGGTAAAACAAAAGTTAATTCTGAAGAGAGAGATGTTTTGCAAAATCATCTATTCGTTAATAAATAATCGATTTAAAAAACTTTGAAATATTATTAAAAAATATTACTTTGTTAAGGAAAATTTTGAATTTGACTTTCCTACAGCAATCCAGTCTCAAACTTTACCGAATTGTCAACGGCATTTCGTAAAGTCACTAGATTCGGTTTTCCATCCTTAATTTTAAAT
Source organism: Stenoptilia bipunctidactyla (assembly GCA_944452665.1). Classification (NCBI taxonomy): domain Eukaryota; kingdom Metazoa; phylum Arthropoda; class Insecta; order Lepidoptera; family Pterophoridae; genus Stenoptilia; species Stenoptilia bipunctidactyla. The sequence continues at coordinate 14,149,039 of OX101736.1, forward strand.
CCCCTATTCGATTCTGGCACTTGGCATTTCAAGGAGAGTAATCTATATTTTAAAAAAAAATCTACTAACCATCTTGTTAGAGGTTGAAATGTTAATGGAAATTGATTGATTTTCAACCAACTTTTTTTTCTTTTTTAGTGTCTTTGTTACACGACATTTCGGACAATTATTAATTGATTTTGAAAATTGTTGTTTCATATGATAGAGATTCATTTAAATTTCATCGAAATCGGTTGAGTACTACATTGCAAATTTCAAACTTTTGAAAAAATATGTATGATTTCGGAGAATGTTTACGTTGATGACATTCTCAACTCAGTCAAAGTTTTGACGTGAAGTCGGTTTTTTAATGCTCTACGTTCGTTGATTATTAAACTATCGTGATTAGCATGAGTGCCATTGTTAATTTTAGTTCACATCACATCGTGTTGTTTTTTTGCCATGATGCCCTTTTTTCCATGTATACCAAATCTAACCTTCGATTATATATACACTCGCGGTCAAAAGTTGTTAAACAACGATGACTATAACACTCGGCCGATTTTTTATCAGCCGGCGATTTTAAATGTGTAACCGCAACGATCGCGTTTCGGAGGGAAGCCTCATCGGTGCCCGGGTCTGGGACTGATTCCGGTCACACGTTAGCGAAATAAAAAAGCTATCCGTTTTTTATAAAGGACGATGGTTATTACTTTCAAAAGGTTTTATTGAAATCAAGTCTATGCTTATTGTAATAGAGCTGAAAGCTTTATTTTTTTGTATTCTTGCTTGAACGCGTAATCAATTAAAAGTTTAGCTCATTCATAGAGAATAATCTAACAAGAAATTCTTATAGGACCGATAAACCCGCATGCATATACGAATAAAAATTTAAAACTCTGTACTTACTTGGTTTTTTTGCATGACGGTGTTAATCGTAAACATCCGATTGAGTAAACCTTAAATGGTAACTATAATAAATAAATATTTGTAACAGACACACAACATTATCTAGCCTAAATTAAATGTCTTAAAGTGCCTGTACAAATACAAATTGAATTTATAAATGTTATACCTAAATAAACTTAAATAATACCCGTGTTCATTACACAAATATCCAGCACAACCAGGATTTGAAGGCAATCTTGTAACCGACCGCTGCCGAAATATTTTTTTATTATTTAAAAACAGTGATCATTTGAAAAATTTAACGTATCACAGTCCTTCAATTATGCAGTTCGACCTTGAAATAAAGAAATGCTTTTTGCAGGCATAAGGTACTTAATCGTAATAGTTAACAATTATTTTAGATTTTATTATTAGACTAGCTTTATCCCGCAACTTCGTATGCGCTTAACTCCCTTCTCGGGAAATTTCAGAAACTATACAACCCACTGAAAGAACCTTTATACCAAGTATCACACCCATGCACTCAAGGAATAAGTTTTTTTCATACAAACTAAAAATTATATATTTCCCGTGCCCGTGGGAATTTTGGGAATTTTTTTCGTAGCACAACCAGTCACTCTTTGAAGAACCTTTATGCCAAGAATCACATCCGTACACTCAAGGAATAAGATTTTTCATACAAACTAAAAAGTCCAACCCCTTCTCGTGGGAATTTCGGGAATTCCTTCCATAATACAAACAGACACTTATTGAGGAACCTTTATATCAAGTGTTACATTCGTGCACTCAAGGGATGGGATTTTTTCATACAAACTAAAACATCATATATTTCCCGTTTCCGTGGGAATTTCGGGAATTCCTTTCATAACACAACCAGACACACATTGAAAAACCTTTACACCAAGTTTCACATCGGTGCACTCAAGGAATAAGATTTTTCATACAAACTAAAAAGTCCTATATTTCCCGTTCCCGTGGGAATTTCGGGAATTCCTTCCTTAGTGCTCCTCTACATCCTCTAAAGAATGTATGTTCCAAATTTCATCTCTCTACGCCCAGTAGTTACGGCTGTACGTTGTCTGTCAGTCACTCAGTCACTCAGTCACTCAGTCACTCAGTCACTCAGTCACTCAGTACCTCAGTCACTCAGTCAGTAACGGAACAGTTTTATATATATTGATTAAATTTTCTGTTATCTGCGCAATGTGATACCTAAAATATTTTTTCTTCGACATGTCGATTATGATAAAGAAACATAAAAGGACCACTGAAGCTTTTAGCCATGTAGGGTTAGGTTAGGTTACGGTCCTAAGGATAAGGTCCTAAGGATACTAATTCGAGTGACCCTTTGCGTGATGATTGGGTTGTAGCGACCGCTCCTCATGCTGCTAAATATTAGCGACCTTATGTCCGCTTACCATCAGGGAAGATGTCAAACGTGGGTTAGAAACCGTAAATAAGCTGACGCCTAAAGACGATATATTTATGTTATACACGCAAAAAAAGTAAAAAAAAACACTTTTTTAAATATTTATCTACATAAACAACAAAAGAGGTCTTTTATAGAAATTAATTTCAATGCAAAGAATGAATCTCTTAAAATTTCTGCTCAGTTCTGACAAAGATATATTATTTCATATAATAATCAACCAAATCACCACCTTGACTTCATTAATGGAAACATTTAATACGAGCATCAAAAAATTAATGTTTCCTATCAAAACAATCTCGGTTACCCATTTTGTTTCTGTAGCAGTAGTATTATGTAGACCAGCATGGCATCAATTATGGCATTATGTCAGTTAGAACACAGATAGGTCGGACTGCCCGGCACGCTCCGTTGCGCGCGCGCCTACCGCCGGAAATTGTCGCCGCGCGGTGATTCCGCCGGACTAAAAAACCGGCGAAAACGTTTAAAAACTCCTCAAAAAACACCCCGAAGCCAATCTTTATACGAAAGCTCAGGAAATTGGAGTTAAAAACATGTTTTGTAACGGTCGGCAAAGCTCCGTTGGTTACGTTTTTTTATAATGTCTTTGTAGCAGTCGTATGGAGTTTTAATTGCATTACTTTTGATCTCTAATTTCTTGATTACCTGACCCAAGAGGTGGCCTATCCTATTATTATTATTTTTTTCAAATCCAACTGGCAGTTTCCGAGATATACGTATATATGGAAATATTTTTTCCACGGAACGAGTTTCTTGTTGGGAATAGTTTGACTGATTTAAACTTTAAATCTTCATATGATGATAAAGATGCTTCATAATAAGTTAATTTACTATTTGAATTAATCTAAAGCCTGTGTTATGACCTTACTTGGTTGAACGTTGATCTTGATTCGCAATCAATACTTCATAGAAAACTATCAAAAAATTTATACTTTAGTAGAGTGCATGATAGACATTATGAGCTTTCATATATTAATTATTCTTGTATTCTTAAAGTAAACGAAATAACTTTTCGTGGGTATATCTACCTACAGATATTTCTTAAGTAACTGGTATTTTCCAAAATATTATTTCAAAATATTACTCACACTTTTGTTTTATTTTGCAGAACCGGACCACTGATGGGCATTTTGACGTGAATTGTGGCTACGACTGCAGTGTTCAACAGGTGAATATGAAATTAAATGAATATTAATGTTTGCTTGACTAAAAATATAAGCTCAACCGCAGAACATGTTAACAATGACCTACTAATGAAAAAAAATCATAGTTAGCTGACCAAGTTTTGCAAATATTTGAGGTACCATGTTCAGTGCACTAAAATCCTTAACATGGATTAGCAACTTCAAACTAGATTTAGGTTTTGTAAGATATCATTCTACAGCAACCGACACGGACGGTGTTAGGAGCTTTGCTCCATATTAGATTATTCAGTGAACATAATTTCTATGGCTATTCGTAAGAATTCTAATTGATTAGTGATCTACTGTTTTGCTTTTTTTACATTATATATTCAGTCCTAAATTTAATAACATAAATTAATGATGGTACTTACATTTGATATTATCCTCATGGTATCTCATATGCATTCCTCAATATTGTATTGTGACAAATATGTCGGAATTAGTGACAAACTTGTCAATTGTCATGATAAATAAGTCAAAGAATAATTTCTTAGAGACTCGACAGGCAAATCTGATAATTGTCACTCTTATTAAACAGTTTTTCAGCCTGACAACTTTATTAGTATTTGCTGGTCGCATTTGGACTTAATTGTCATCTTTATTAAACGCCACTTGTCGCGACAATTCTACTTATTTGTCAAAAAGTGTCAAATTTGTTGAATTGTCACGTTTATTAAATAGGCCCCAGTCTAATCCCGATTGGTCCCACACAGTGCTACTATTAACACGCACGCCCAAACCCAACGGGGGGGTTAGGTACAATTTAACAAGGCGTCGTCGTTCTGGTTAGATTACATACCTAGGTCCTAGATGATAACAGATGCCCTTATGTTATTGTTCATAGAGTTAATCTAATTCTTGTTTGGCGCCCTTGCCGTGTGCTGAACCAAGAAGCACGGTAAACAACATTATCGAAAAAAAAAACAATATCAAAACTGTACTGAGACTTGACTTTAGGCCTCATTATGGTCACAATTTCATAACTCGTTGCTTGAACTTGTGTGAGCCGATTTCTACTTAGTATTAACTGCCGCGGGTTCCGGTGGCATCTAGTTGTACCACTGTGACTTCCAAATTAAGCTATGATATATTCTGATAACTTTTCGTTTGTAACCAGAGATAAAATTTATGAGTGACATTGACATATTTACGGGCACCAGTAATAAATAATATCACTTGCTCTTGAAAAAATATTGATTACTTATTTCCGTGAACTTAAATCCATAACTTTTTAATGAATAAGTATGCTATTTAACGAAGTACTGATACTAAAGTAACTCGCTTCCGAACACTTAAATATTGTTTGCTTCCCTATAGGTAATATAAAGTTTACAAACAAAGATTTGAGTTTGAAATGTGCTGGTAAAGTCGTAAAATTTATTTGGGTGCGATAAGTAACACTACTTTATCCAAATGGTTTTATACTTTTTAATACCTATTAAAAATTACACAATACAACGATGCTCCATATAATTTTATTATTATAACTTATTTTGTTTCTATGGCTATGAAAATTTAACTTACTTTTTAAAATGCGATGCGCACTTGCCATAAAAATCCTTCTCATTAGGATTTATGTTGTTTACTTAGATAAAATGTTATTAAAGGAAGTCGTTCAATAAAGTTACAATATATTTTTACTGGGTTAACCCACGGGTTTATTGAATATTTTGACTAAATAAATTGTTTAAAAACTAAGGGGTATTTAGTCTGTAGGATTACCTACAGACAAAATGCGTCTCAGTCTCCTGTAGAAACTCATCACACGACTGTAGAGATAAATAGAATAGGTAGGTAGGACAGAAACAAAAATAATTAAGTTTATAATTACACGCTAGAGGTTATTTATCATTTCAACGGTGACCTGAAGATATAAGGTACGAGCATTTAATGAATATCGTTACCAAAACATGTGATAAATCATAGCGTCAGTTGACGTCTGAAATATCTTATTAAGTACGAGAGTATTAAAGATATACAAACTTTGTTGTCAACTTAAAAGTAATTGGTTCTTGACCTCATATTTTGCTACTTTGTGTACAAAATATTGATACAGATTGGTTGGTTGTTTTAAGAGTATCTTTGGAAATAATTAATATTTATATCGTAACTACGTGATATCTTTGCAGATTTTCTTTGCCTGATACGTTTACCTACCAAAGCAAAAGCCAAATGTATTGATGGTGCATTGATTTGAATTATATATTTTGTCTACAAATATTTATAATTTAAATATAACTCAGGCTTTGTTCAAAATCTAATTTCTAAATTCATGAACAAAAAATTCCAACGTGTCATTAGATTCATTAAAAAAATTCTTTAAAGAAAAAGAAATATACTGAATACATCTTTATTGCTATTTAAACTAAAGTAGGGCCATATTAAGAAGTCACATTTGACGTTTCCTTATATCAGCCAAATAAAGTTCATTATTGGTTGTGTTTTAAGAAAATGTATGAGATTGACATCTGTCAAAAGTGACCTATTATCTTGTCCCTACCTTAACTCATTGTTTACCCAAAATACTGTTATCCGTCATTTCACTGACATAAACCGCACAGGCCGACACATCACTTGGCCTCTGGTTTACGTCAAAATTATCGGCCGCCACTAATTTACGCCCCTACAGCGCAAAAACCCTGTTAAGTGGTGGCGAGACGAGCCACACTGCAACACTATACTAAAAACAAAAATAATTTGCATGTATTTTCGTAGTACAACAGGGCATGAGATTATTTTAAATTGCTGTTAACTGTACGTTCATTGCACCCCCCTTGTCGAATGCCGCAGTACAAATTGACTTGTCTCAATTTATTGTAATTTTGTTTCCATTATGACGGCGTATTTATATTCATAACGGTCGAATAAGTAAATTGTTTGGGTGCTGTTTGTTCAATCATTACTCTATTTTTATGGTGTACTTGGAAAAGAACTTGTTTAGGAGTGGAAGTCTTTTTGAGTAAAGGGCTCGTTCCTTTCTTTTCAGTCATCGCGTTATACTCGAGTTATTGGGTGTTAACAACACCTGACAGATACGGATGTCTGTTTTAACGCTTTCTAAGTTAGCATAAAAATACCTGGGTAAAAATAACTTACACTTTTAATTCTCATGAAGTTTCTGCTTTAAGCTTATGTTTTACTTTTTTGTGAGATATCTCAATATGAGATATTCCGTTATTTGAGATAAAGCCTGCAAAATGATATAAGTACATAAAGCTATGATAATTTACTTACTTAGTTAATGCAACAATCATCTGGCGTAATTCAGGGAAGAGTCACAGTACAGATATCTACAGTAATTCAACTTGGCCGCATCTTGGAAATAAATGCCTACAGCACTGCAGTACCGCCTTCAGCGTTTAAATTACATTTGCCTACTTTGTGTTTTTTCCACTTAGTTTGCAAATATACTTTTTTATATAAACAAATAAAATAGGTACTTTGTAAATTGAATAGGAAGTGTTCAACAAAAATACGTTTTGTGTCAAAAAACATGTTTACGTTTGAATAACAAAATTGGTCGTATAAATTAGCGACCGAAAAATACATGCGCCTCGACTGAGACGCATGAAAAGATGAATTATTAAAGTTTAAAGTATAAACAATCCGCATATTAACTTAAAGCTCAATCAACAATTGTTTCGGTATGTAGACATTCGCAACTGGCCGCATGCCGAGATCGAGCCGCGTAGGTATAGCTCGCATTTAGTCCGATTGTATGAAGTTGAATTACTGTAGATATCTGTACCGTGGAAGAGTCTTAACAGGAATAAACTCAAACTCTACCTGATTAGTTATATAGTTCTTATAGCCTGTTTGAAGGTCTCACAAGAAACAGCTTTGTGTCCTACTTATTACAATAAATTATAATAACTTAGCTCGTGATCTTTAAAGTATTCACATTTAAGGGCCAACACGCGGTCTACGCGCGTACCGTACGTCCGTATCGTACGCGCGTACGGCACGCGTGACGCAATGTCGATATTAAAATTTCATTAGCGTTCTTATACAGTCGTGTCAATGGAATACTTAAATTCTTTTTTAAAAACGATTTACGGGCGTGTACACGCGGGAGGCTATGTCGCACGCACGCGTTCCGTACTTCCGTGCCTTACGTCCGTAGCAGTTTTTTGCCCTAACACAATTTTTTTCCAACTTATTTCTTTATCAATTTAATTTATTATTTGATTTCATTTTTATTTAATTTCTTATTTAGTATGTTTCATATTTCTGTTATACTTAGTAGTTATACAATTTCAGATGTTAAATCGGACCTTCATGAAGTGTCTCACCATTTTATAAAATTTTTGATTTTCATAAACAGCCTATGAAAGTACATTGTCCATGGTAAAATAGATTTAATAAAAAGTAGTAAGAAAAAAAAACGCTTAAAAATTTATTCATAAAAGTTAGGGTTACTAAAAGGTACCTTAAACCAGTGATTCCCAAAGTGGTCTATATCGACCCCTAGGGGTCTATGACTATGTGCAAGGGGTCTACGACTGCGAAAAAAATGTAGAAGGTCCATGATAGTGGATCTCAACTTAAACTGATACTGCCATTACATTATCTTATAATATAAAGACATATAAGTACATTATTTGTAAAAGTACCTACCTAAAAAATTTAATATTAGTAAGTAAGGTAAGTAGGGGGTCTGCGCAAAGCCATAAAACATAGCAAGAGGTCTACGACGCAAGAAGTTTGGGAACCTCTGCCTTAAACGTAGAGTATAGCGATCTAATTATCGTACCTTAATAGCAATTTTTTCCAATTTGAGAAAATTATATTCATGATGGCGAATCATTTTTAATTAATGTTATATGATTTGACATTTTTAAGTGTGAAAACAGTCTAGCTTATCGGCTACACGTTGCTGGCATTTCAAATAAGGGAGCGATTTTTTTTGTCATTTTACTTGTTAACCTTAGGCTTTTTTCCTCTCGGTCTACCTAGGGTTCTACTTTCATTTCGTTTTTTAAAGCCGAAGAAGTAGTAGTAGACAACACTAAGAAATTGGTGGATAATTGGCGATCATTATCTTCATGAGCCGAGAGACGCACACTTATTGACGGAGGCCTTCCCCAGGATTCTTCGTCACCCAGACCCGCGCCGCCATCATCCAGCGTTTGACCTTCACAAAGTGTATAATAATTCCTACTGTGATTAAGATTTTGTATTTTCATTCATATCGGTAGCAGCTACCGAGATTATTCGGTATCTTACCTTTACCTCCGTGCTTCGGAGGGCACGTTAAGCAGTCGCTCCCGATTGCTGTATACTTATAATAACTTATACAGGGTGTAAAAAGACCACGACCTTTAACTTTAGGGTATGATTATACTACGTATACTGATTACGGAAAAGTAGTTTTTTTTCAAATCTGAGACCTTTTTTTTGGACATTTTTTAAATATTTTTTTTACATTTTTCATGCTTGGACACGAATAAATAAAGGTATTATCGAAGAATTTTAATGAAATTCGCAATTTTATTTTTTCAAAACTACCGGCAATGTATCGCGTACAAGTATTTTTGTCGAACCACACGCGCTCCGCATACCATTGAATCCTGCGGGCTGAGCGCCCCTCCACAACCGTACTATGCATGGCACCCCGCGCCCTTCCCGCGCCCCGCCCGGCCAGCGCGCGCGCCCAGCTGTGCCGCCGCGCCGCCGTCTCAAAGTTCAACGAACGAAACGTAGTGAACACTGAGCATCAATCAACCACGATCATCCATGGCACTCAGCAGGGTAGCTCGTATGTTTTCAAAATTAGCATTTTGTTATGCCTCATCATGTGTCAAAGCCGTAGTTTACATTAATTTCATCAACGTATGACTACGGAAAAGCTACGGACAACAGCAGCTGATCAAAGCAGCTTAAAACGAAGTTATTTTTAGATAGATTATTTTTAGCTTACTTTGGGACCGTGCAGTCGGTGTGATTGTCTGGGGATTTATTTATTTATTATTATTTATTATCTACCTTAAGTACTGACACGCTTAAAGTACTGATCCGGTTTGAATAAAATTTGATACAGAGATAGACCTGACCCTAAGGATGGACATAGGCTACTTTTTATCTCGAAATTGTCGTCCCAAAGTTAGGTAAACATAGGTAATGTTGTAAAAGAATTTTAACTCATTCAAAACGACGACTGTGAAGTAGGTACCTACCTATCTGAGAAAATAATGACCTCTTGCTTTTTCGCCCAGTAAGGTAACTTAGCCAAAAAGCCATGCGTATTCTATCCACGTAACCTCAAAGTACCTTCCTACTTTCTGTACGCAACCCAAACACTTAAACTTTCAAAAACACAAACATTTAACTATAGCCGTTTCCCCCGTACGGGTTCTAAAGCCGATCCCAATGCCGAGATAAGATCAGATTAAAAGTATCTACCTAGGTACATATCATATTCATATGTGTAATCCTTAAAATTTAAGCTGCATCCTTTTAGCCACTTCAACGTAAAAGAATAATAAAAATCCATCGTCACAAAGTTTATCGTTTTTTATAGTGAAATAAGATGGTATTTTAAAGTACAAAACGGTATTAGTTAGGTATTATAGTACATGTATAGTTCAAAAACCCCGTAAGTATAACCTGATAACTAACATCCGTAGTTTGTACATTATTTAAAAAAAACACTCACTTGACACTAAAACGACAAATGAATGAGCCAATGAAAACACATCTTTATTAACCGACTTCAAAAAAGAAATCTATCCCGTAAGTGAGTTGTTTTATCAGTTTTTGTATTAAAATTTCTTAGCCTCGAACAGCTTCCAAACACATAGATACTTATGCCAAACATAAGTGTACCTATGTAGATATGTTTGTCCATGCATATCTCGAAAATTATAAGTTTGAGTAGGTACCTAACATATTTTTAGTTGATTAGTTTTGGTTTAAATTCATCTTATTATGTACAGCAGTTTTTAAATTGAGATTAAAGTGTTTCTTAATCACAAGGCTCAAATCATAGTGTGTAAGTTATAAAATAATTTAATACAAAGTCGGTTTTTTAACGCTTTGCATTATTTTTTAAAGAATTACGTATGAAGTAAGGAACTTACCTATGTTGTGAAAGAACTGAATCAGTTATCTAACTAAAGATCCAGCATGACTGTCTTTACGTCCTTAAAAAGTACGTTCCATGACATACCTACTTAGGTACCTACCTATCACCTCGCGAATAGTCGGCGGCGGTTGAATACATAAAACTTAATTGCAACATAGTTCAAAGGGTAAACTAGCTACCTACACCAAACTAGTATCAATTAGTTGTACATAACATAACATGTGTCTCGTATTAGATACCTACCTGGCTATCGTAGTTTGTTTATCGCAATAATGCACTCATACAGGTATAACATTCTATTAATCACACATTAACCTCCAATCACCGTGATCATCACTGCTCCACAAAATAAAATACTGTTAAAATAGCTCTAACCGTCTTTAAAAAGAATAGGAAACGGAGAACTTAATCCTTTCTCAGAATATTAAATTTACTTGTTAATCTTATTTTGGTAGCCCGTGCCTCGCAAAAAACTTACGTTAGTACTTAGTAACTCAATGGCGCTCACTCACACTAGTTGAACACAAAACATAGTCACAAAACCACACAATAATCCAAAAGGACCTACATTTTCATTCTAACGATAACACTCTCAATCTGAACGCAAAACACTTAGCCGCTTCGCCACCTCCTTTTAAAACAGCGGAAAGCTAAAATCTATTTTCAAAAATAATTGTAATATAACAAAACAACTATTCTATCGATTATCTAGTAGGTACCTATCAATTCTCAACAAGAATCGTCGACTCAAAAGTCCGGAGCCGCTCAGTCGCTCGGCGGATGTCTTGCCGAGGTTTGTTTTCGTGCAATAGTCAACGAAATGCGTTCATACAACTTAGAACTTTAAACTATTATCTTTACATGCGTTTTAGATATTTACAAATGCTAGAACGAGTGACAACGTGAAGATTTTCTTTAGTGGAAGTGGTTGTCCAGTAGTGGGCTGCTTTCAGCTGATGATGATGACGTGAATCAAAGCATAATCAAATCATCGATAACTTCATACTTATTCGAAGGTTCTGTCTGTGTGAACTATGCATCCATAACCGCGCGCGAATCTGCTTGATCAGTCAGTCAGCCTGGTCAGCCAGTCCCTTGTTGGCCGCTGTGATTAAAGTAAAGTGTACCTATGTACTGCGTTTTTCTATCGTTTTCCGTTTATTAAGTAGGTATGTAGTTTGTTGTTGAGTAAATAGAAGAAATATCTTTTTTGCTACTTATACCTACCTACTTGGGCATTGAGACGAGAGGTGTGTAATACATGACATTTATGTTTTCACATTAAATTATTAGAATAGGTAGATACCTTAAAGCATTAGCGGCATTCCCACGTGCTTCTCCTAAGCACATCAACATCATGCCATATTCCCGTGGGCTGTACACATATAAAGAAGGCATTTTTGATTAAACACAAAACAGGTATAAACAATAATTATAAAAGTAAAAACTTACACTAGATTATTAACAAAAATTAACACTAATTTACAAACACTTAAATAATAGAAATTAAACAAGAAACAAAAGAATTAACACGAATTACACGGCGCGGCGATAGCGTCAATTGTATCATAGACGATACAGTCTTGTATGACAGCGCGGCAATCAAGGAACTGACTGACTGACCGAGGCCTACATTTTGCAGATTTTTAAAAATTTACTTTAACCCTTAATTTGACAACGACATTTTTTCAAGCAAGCATTATTTTGATACCTTTTAATCATCAAGGGTATGCTAAAAACTCCTAAAAAATTTAATCTTTTTCCATAGTTGGGAAAAGTCGTGTCCTGATAATACATCAAACTTAATTTGAGATTTATTTTAATATTAAAAATCACAAAATTCAGAACAAATTGGCCGACAAATTGTTTTCTTTTGGTAAAAAAATAAAGTTAGTATAAAATTAATATTTACCAAAAAGTAACATAAAAAATTATTTGGTATGGATCTAGTTAGAACTAGCAGTAAGATGGGTGGGTGAAGATGGAATCGAAACAATTGCAGATAATTATTTGTAGATATACCCCCTTATGCATAATGAAATGTAAAGTTAAAGGTTAGAAACATAAAGTGTTTAGTTTAGAGCTAGCATATTTAAACAATGTTTAAACTAAAATAGGTTTATCGTGCGATTATGAGTAAGAGGGTAAGTGTTGTCAACATAAAATTTTATTTCCTACCCATATTTTGAGAAATTTTCATAAAAAGTAATCGTGAAAAATAAAAAATAAAAACATTTATAGCACACACAGGTTTTTTGAAGATTGTGTCCGCTCCACCGTACAACGTCAAATTAAGGGTTAAAGAGCCGAAAGTCGAGCAAAGTAGTATTAGTACGTTAACATCAAACAACTCCGCTAAACACGCCGACAAGGCATCCGCCGAATTGTGGACTTTCGCGTCGACGACGACGACGCGGCGACGGCGAGCGAACGAAATGATAGGCATTAGGTATATTATTGTTTTAAATATTGAAAATAGATTTTAGTTTACTGCTGATTTTTAATGGAGGTGGTGGCGCGGCGGGGTAGTGCATGCGTTCGAAGTGAGTGTTATCGTGTAGTGATAAATTGTTTTAGTGTGTGTTGTGTTCTACTAGTGTGAGAGAATGTTTTGTGCGATGAATTGACTACGAAAATAAGGTAGGTTAACAAGTACATTTAAAGAATTAAAAATAAAAAGTATTTTTTAACAGTTTAGGTTGGTTCGAAGTTGAAGTATCGTTGTAGCCCAAGTAGCATAGGTAGGTAACATTCGTTGGAGTTGGAGGAGCACTAGTCGAGTGAACGAGAGTTCGCAAGTTCAAAGCACATCTTAGTCATAATAAGACTGTGGCACATCCGAGGCTAACCTAGCTCTTATTTCAGAATATTCATTTTTAGTGGCCTACTGAGGTTGTGAATGTGGTAATTTCTGACGTTCATTTAGTATAAGTATGCCACAGTGAATAAAATGTACCGTAAAATATGCCAACTTTGCCTCCTAGGGTATCTTTGCCCGAAACGCAATTTTTAAACTATTTCGTTAAGGTGTGAAAATGTATCGTTAATAATGTAAAATTTATTACGATATTAGAAAATACACTATAATTATAGCATCACTGTGTAAGATGTTTGTTGCAAAGTTCACTCAGTAATTTGTTGGAGCGTGTCGAGCGAGGACAGTGTTTTTGCGGGCAAAAAATTGTGGAATTATAAAAGTGAATTGTATATGATGGGGAAGACTCAGGTAAGTTTCTTTTATTGTACGTTATAAAAGACAATGTGCTTAGTGATTTGGTAATGGTTTCAACACTGAATATTGTTTTAATTAAAAGATATGATGATGGGCAATGTTACCCTGAAATGTTCCAACCTTTGAAAGCCAACATTGCCCGCTGACTAAAAAAGCCTAGGGCTGTCACAATTTACACACTGTATAATATACTAGCTCTGCCCGCGGCTTTGCTTTCGTTAAATTATATTGGCCTATCATTTACTGTTTAGGTATGTAGCGTACGCATCGGAAACTTTTAAAATGGTTTTTTCGCTCCTTCTGGTCACATCATAATGTTTTATAGCTTGCAGCCTTCCCTTGATAAACTGACTATTCAACACAAAAAGATTTTTTCAATTTGGACTCGCAGTTTCTAAGATTGACGCGTTCAAACAAACAGAACAAACTCTTCAGATTTGTAATATTAGTATAGATAATTAATAAACTTACTACTTACATTCGATCAATTAGATTACTAAGAGTTGGTAACTTATTGTAAAAAGGGAAGGCATGAATGCGAGTATGGTTGAAGGAAGTATTTCCTGGAACTACTATACCTGAGTTTCATATTCCAAGTGAACCAAGTCCCGGGCGTGGAGCCAATATTAAATGCTTTTGGCATGTCTTTCTTAGTAAATAAATAAATTAAAATAATTGAGGTGAAATAAATAATTGATTAGTTGAACAAAAAAAAAATGATAAATAAAGAAACAGATTTTCTCCTGACTGTTCGTTTTTTTGTTAGGTACCTAGCTGGCCCATAATTTTTATTTTATCTATTTTGTTTATATTTCAGAAAAAGAAATTAAATCCAGAATTTGACAGAGGAAAGTTAGACGTACAATTAGGGTCTAGAATATATAAAAATTACTCCGAGGTCATGTTGAGACATGCATGTGAGGCATTTAAAACACATCTTTCTTCAACAGATGCTGAAAGACCATTCGTTATCACAAGACGCACAATAATTAATAAAATTAAAAATAAACATCAGAACCCTGTTGGATATACTACCGCTTTAACACCCGCAGAAGAAATAAAAATTTTAAAGTTTAGCAAGTATCTGGTGATTTTTTCTCCCTGCTTACTAAGATAGACCTAAAGTTGGTTCATGAATACTTGAAGAAACATTCTAGAAGTCATATATTCAAGAGCGGAATGCCCAGCTGTCTGATCTATAGAACTACAACAGTTACTAAACTTGTTTTACTTGTTTTTTTTTTAATGAGTTCTTTTTTTCATAACACGTATAAAAATTAAACATTATAGGGATTTTATTCAAATGTGACAACCCTAGCATTCAGAAATCGTGAATTTAGGTTTGTATGGAAAAGTGAAAATATCCTTTGGTAACATTGCCCATTCGGTTTGCTGTGTGAGATTTAAAGGAAATGGTTAGATTTCTGCAGCAAACGCCATCATTACTCAAATCCTTG
Organism: Stenoptilia bipunctidactyla; assembly: GCA_944452665.1. Lineage (NCBI taxonomy): Eukaryota > Metazoa > Arthropoda > Insecta > Lepidoptera > Pterophoridae > Stenoptilia > Stenoptilia bipunctidactyla. Next base: position 14,164,334 of record OX101736.1, read on the forward strand.
AAGTGGGTTTTATTATAATGCAGATAAATTAGATTTTTGCGTCAAAAATCTATGTGGGCAATGTTGGCTAGAAATCCACATTACTTTGCCCGCCATCGGAATCAACCAAAAGTGGGATTAAATATTAAATTATTACAAAAATAACAAAAAATATGCATTCACTTCATTCTAAAGCTGATGTAGATAATAAATTAAACACAGGTACCCATAGAATTTTTTTAAAATATTCGTAGTTTTTTGAAAAAAACGGGCAATGTTGGCGTGTTTGACGGTATTTATTGATTTCGATTTTATTATTTGATTAAATGACTTAAATTAATTTGGATGGAACTTGGGATATTTGTTAGTCTTTCCCGAAATAATTGCTGTAAAACTTTAAAGGTAGACTAGACACAACACATTTTTAATTGTTAAACGCTTTATTAACGGTAGGTAAGGTTAAGGTTTTTCGTTACATAAGGGGTTTACGAGATACCTTACCACCATAGCCACTGTATAATTTTTTTCAAATAATTAGGTAGTAGATGTTCCAAAGTAAAGTGCTTGAAGTAAATTAAACTTTTATCTTAACGCAATCGCTTATTAAAACGGCGCTAAGTGACTGAGTCCTGAAAAGAAATTAGAAAGTAGGTACCTACCTTTGTTTCGCTGGATCTTTACTATGGTTTTCAGAAAAAAATCACAACATCATGCTTACCTACCTAGGTGCCTAAATTCATTCTCATGTATTAAAACTAAGTTGTATGATTAACAAAATGATGTATTTATTTGGAAAGCTGACAGCTGTTCTTACAAAACTTATTTAGCAATAGTTGTATCTTAAAAGCTAATTATAAGCTTACACATATTTAGTTGTATTTGCATGTTTTGCGATTTGTGTTAGTTTGAAACGTGAGATATTTCATTTTATTTACGTACCTGCCTACCTGACTATTTCAAGGCCATAATAGCTATTACATATTCTACTTGATTAATACATGTAAAATTTGATCTAAGGTAGGAAATTAAAATTATAAACGTAAAAGTTTGTTTGGATGGTGGTTTTTTTGTTACTCTTCCATGCTGAAGTGACTAAACGGATTCAGTTGAAATTTTGATCTAAGGTAGGAAAAAGCCTAGAATAACCCGAAGGGTGCTTTATTTAGCACCAATGAAGCATTTTTATATCCCGATACTCCTACAGGATTTAGATAAACTAAACCCACGTTTGACCTCATGCTGACCTTGTGAAGATGACACGGTTTAGCTACACGGGCTTAGCAATGAGGCCTCCTTAATAATCATGCCAGAACACATGACCACTGGTGCGGTGACATTTGGTGGCATATTCATTATGAAGGTTGGCTGCTAGACAGGAGATCCCTGCATGGGACCTGCCACACAGGCAAATGGGCACTTGTTTTTTATTACTTTTGTTATGAAGTTGTAAGTGTTTATGTTGCAAATTTCCGTCGCATTCCCGTACATCAAGTAGGCACTTTGTAGTTACGTGGACAGAGTAGGTACTTATGGCTTTTTGGTTAGGTTACATAATTGGGCAAAAAGGCAAGAGGTACCTACATGACATTTTGTTTACGTCATTAAATCGTAGTTTTGAATGCGTTAAAATTATTTTACAACTTAGGTACTTACCTTTAGAACCTTTGCTTAGACGGATTTAGAGAAAATGGGTCTTTTACAAAGTAATTTAAAACTTATTTCTAAAAAAAGGTAGGTAAGTATATCGTGAAGTGCGTAATAAAACGTTGTTGTTGAGTTGGATGACTTTCAATACCTACTCATTTGGTTTGTGCGTATAACACAACGAAGAAAGTACTTATGTACTTTTAAAACTAATTTAATACCTAGTCGTTATTTATGCTAGTCTTCTATTCAAGGTTTTCAATAGGAATTATCGTCATATTTTGATAAAATGAATATTTAAATTAATATCGTGTTACTGGATATTTTATTTAATATGAATTGAAAAAGTTTGTGTTGCATAGGTAGGTACCTATTACCGAAATATTCGCGCACACAAAGAACTTCATAGTTACTTGAATAGAGTAGATACGTTTTTTTGGTAAAGATAGGTAATTAGGTAGGTAGAAGATACCCACCATCTTGGGCGTTAAGCCGAGAAGTGGGGTTGCATGACGACTATTTTCAAACTCAATAAACTTTAAAGGTTTTACACGTTATTAACTACCTAGGTAGAATATGCAAAATCAAGTGCTTCGACTTTTTCTCATTTTAACCGGCTCGATAATACCCGGGATTAAATGTAGTAACTTCTTTTGAAGAAGGAAGAAATTTAACACAAATCTAGGATAAAGCGTGAACAACAATTAGATGTATAGTTTTATCCTGGTATTCCTACGGGATCGAAATAAACGCGGGTAAAATGCTTGACTCCGACCCAGACAATGGATAAGTACTTACTGCTACTACGTTAGGTGACTTGGCAACTTAAATGGAAGAGCGTCTGTTTGACAAATGGGTTCATGGCCCGTATAGCAAAAACATTTTTTATTAATTGTGCTAAAAAATTAAAGAGTTCTTTTTACGTATTTTCACCGAATTCCTGTACACAAACAACCTACGTACCTACTTTGTAGTTATGTTTTAACAGATAAGTTTTTGGTAAAGATTGGACATTGAGATATGGATAACATTTTTTTTTCAAGATACTTTTTAAATTATACCTACCTACCTAACTTGACTTTTTTCGCAACATAAGAAGGTACCTAATTTTGGAACCTTTTATACCTTGTTTCCGATGATGGTGTGAAGATAGGTATGTATAACGTGCGCGTGGCCATTTTTTTTGATAAAAAAGGTGTGAATTTGATCTCCACACTGGATTCGGTATTTACGTTACTACACTATGAGTAACATTTCGATAATTCGAATGAGATCTTATTTTAACAATAATCTATCTACCTACCTAGGTATCTAAAATGATTTCGTTTGTAGCTACTTTGACCAGCTGCTGTTGTCCGTAGTTTTCTAATCACGGTTTTCAATGGGAACGAGTTCAATACTCATACGTTGATGAAATTAATGTAAACCACGGCTTTGACACATGATGAGGCATGACCAAATGATTATTTTGTAACATACGAGAAACCCTGACTAGTGCAATGAACGACCGTGATGATGTTCGCTTCGTACGTTGTTTGAACTTTTTTCGCGCGCTCTGGCCAGCTGGGGCGCGGGAAGGGCGCGGGGTGCCATGCATACTACGGTTGTGGAGGGGCGCCCAGCCTGCCCGCACGATTCAATGGTTTCGGAGCGCGCGTGGTTCGACAAAAATACTTGTACGCGATACATTGCCGGAAGTTTTGAAAAAATAAAATTGCGAATTTCATTAAAATTCTTCGATAATACGTTTATTTATACGTGTCCAAGCATGAAAAATGTAAAAAAAATAATTAAAAAATGTCCAAAAAAAAGGTCTCAGATTTGAAAAAAAACTTATTTTCCGTAATCAGTATACGTAGTATAATCATACCCTAAAGTTAAAGGTCGCGGTCTTTTTACACCCTGTATACTTATATGCTGTATACTTATAATAACAGTAGTCGTCAGGGTTTATCAGAATTCATTTCGGCGCCCTAAAAGTTCTGACATCCACCACGCAGCACTGCCAGCTTGGTGGATAGTGCCCTATACCTCCTCGTTCGTCACCCAGGAGACTCATGCCCTGCAGAGGGCTCATTACAAAGAGTTGTGATGATGATATTTTTAGCTCAAATGAAGCCCACCAAATGCATAGAACCCCGTAAGCAACTAATTAACTATGCAAAAAAATTGCTAAAGTCAATCTAACTTTGAACAGCCTTCTTTGAACAGCCATGGAGGTATATGAGATTTGGCATAATTTAGGTTCATATCGAAAAAGAGTGCAGATAAAAAAAAGTTTATGTACCTATGATAAAATTGTTGTCGAATTTTGACTAATCTCATAAAAATAAACCTTTATAAAGTATTTGGGAAGGAACTGAAACCCAGTTCACAGCTAACACAACTTTGGGTTTCAGGGCTGGCAATTATTTTATATTTTTTCCGTAAATATAATAAGACACTCACAGTGTTATTTAATTTGGAAGTTGACAAATTCAACACATCGTCTTAGGGTGTTACCACACCATAATTTTTACTAGACCAATCCAATCAGATTCATTCAGAAAAAACCGATCGACGTCGATCAATTCGTCTGGTAACACCCTTACGGGCAGTCTCAGTAACTTACCAAAAAGGAGTAAAGATAAAAACTCCTAGTACCTATAGTATCTTGTGTCAAATTGTCCCTCGAGCTCAAGATACTATGGGATAATTATTGAGGCTGGCCGTTAGTACGTTTGAGTAGCGACTCAGAACACAGCTCGCTAGTTTAGCCACACGCACTATACTCTCGTGAGAGCTCACGGCCGGACGCAGGCAGGAAGGAAGCAGCTAGTTGCAGTCCCCTCGCTGGCACATCTCCGCTATAGGCCCTCTGCCAACAACGCCCCGATGGAAAGAGTTACCCTCCGTACACCAGGGAAGTTGAATCGCTAAATTGACATAAATCATAGCGTCTATGGTTGTGGTGTTTTGGATGCCGTGAGAATGTATGGCGGGTCAAATTTTTCTTTTTTGAATGTTGAGCCAGTAGTATGCTTTTTTTCTTTTTTATCTGTCTGTTTTATAATATTGACAGAGAGATTACTCAATGTTAATTTAAGCTTTATTTTACACTGAGATACATTAAAACTAGGCGTACTAAAAGAATTCTGACTAAGTACTTATAAGTAGCTGGTATGTTGAACATGCGATGACCACTTTGGCGATGGAGAAAACCTATCTGCCTCAGACGGCAGTATTTGCGGGATCGATTCCCGCACGGAACAAGAAAAAAAATGTTCCGAAGAAAAAATCATATTTAGCAGTAGTTCTTTTATTTGAATTTGTTAGATATACACACACATTGTTTGAGTATTTTTGTTTCCTTTGGTAGGTAATACCTACTGCTTGTTGTAGTCCACACAATAAAACACTTGTTAGCGATGAATAAGTTAATTGCAGTTAAAACGAGGTTATAGGTACACAAAAACCACCTCGTTTATGACATATTGAAATGACATTGACATTAACAGAAATAAACTCAAACTCTTGCTTATTTACTTTTCAACCGACTTCCAAAAGGAAGAGGTTCTCAATTCATGTGTATGTTTAACTGCATGTGTATGTTTTTTTTGTGTCTTTGTTACACGATATTTTGGATAAGTATGAATCGATTTAGAAAATCCTTGTTTCATATACCTATTAGAGGATACTTCAGGGTTGGTCCCATATAAATTTTATCGAAATCGATTATGTAGATACTTTATGAAAAGTTTCTATTTTTTTTTTAAATATGCATGATTTCGGGCTCCGTGGTTCGGAGATCGAATACCTTATACTTCAGCCAAAGTTTTGACGTGAAGTCGGTTTTTCAATGCTCTGCATTCGTTGATTATGTTTCCTATGGTAATACCTACTATTTGTTGTAATCCACACAATGAAAACACTTTTCAGCGGTGAATAAGTTTATTGCAGTTAAAACTAGGTTTAACACACAAAGAGCACCTCGTTTATAACATATTTAAAATGACATTTATGTTGTCAGAAATAAATGGATGATACAATTTAATATCTCGCTAACAGAATTCTTGCTATATTTATTTTCCATCCTCTATAATGTCAAGCTTCAGGGTACTCAGAAATATGTATTAAAAAAATATGAATGGGTGTGATTACCGGTAGCAGTCACCCACCATGTCGCATTGTGGAGGAACTTGATCGAGTCGCCGCGCATCGGTGCGCGCACTTCGGAAACGAATTACTTCCAACGGAAGTTATGGTGCGATGCCTTTTTTATTATAAACTATATCCTTTTTTCAGTCACTTGTAAAAAGGTAATAAAAAAGGATTTATTTATATTTTACTAAGAAGATTATATGTATAATAAAAAAACTTTATGAAGTTTATTATCTTAATCCCCGCTAAATACAGTCTACTATTCACTTAAGATCGTCCGGAAATTTTCAGACGTTCTTTTTCATATTACAATTCGAAAAAAATAGGTTGGTATGTGTTTAAAAATACCGAATCTATAACTCGATGAAGCAAATTGCTCCAAAATAGATGTAGAGTTAAACTTGAACACAAACAAATGCAAATGAACTGCATTTGTTTGTGTTTTGTTGTTGTTTTAACTTGTTTTACTAAAGAAAACAAGACATCGAGTAATTAACTAGATCAATATATAATTTTAAAAATTATTTACGAATATGTTATCTAAGCTTCCCTTTAATTTAAACAGCTTTCGAACGTGGGAACTGACTTACAATTCATCGTCCACTGGTTAGTTTAAATTTATTTATTCCAAAAAGTCAGTAGAGCAAAACCATCAAAACAATGATTTTCATATAACATTCATGAATGTACCGGTATGAAACCAGCGCGGCCGTTGGCCTGGTGTCAGGTGGACTCATGAATATTCGGAATTCATAATGATTCCAATAATACTGCATGTATTATTTTTATGGTGAATATGTTAAGGGATAGTAAGCAATAAACAGGAGCATTTACATGCCCCAAATAATTTATATTATGATTATTAACCATGGAATTAATAAGTGCTATGACGTAGTATAAAACGTTTAGTTTGTGTCTGGCTTACGGATATCACTCAAGCTATTGCTTTCAATCTTTTCTACGGGTATCTCGAGATTAAAATCTGTTTTTTTTTCACACATGTCAATATAATATAATTTACAAAGGGCCTGTAGTCATAGGTGCCATATGTGATATCGGTTTTTATGCAAAATCGAAAAATAATGGTCGATAGAGCGTTTCGCTGTCAAACATAGATTTCGAATTGGGGCAGGTGTGACTTCAGAAGAAGTATGAGGACCTAAGGAAATAGTTTTCTTTGTTTGTTTTAAATATTATAGGTACGAGTATGTTGTCATTTTAGATAAAACATTTTATCAGTGACGAGTTCTTTCTAAGCTAAAAAAACACCCAAAATCAAACAGGCTCTACACACTTTAGTTTGGGAATTAGTGTTTTGGGATTTCGCTGGTTAAGCCGCATAACTTCCATAATGCAACAAGTACAAATAAAACTTCCAAAACGAAATTATCACGTTAACTTATATTATACATTTTAACTCGACTTTTCGGTGTCTTTACTACAGACCGCGTGGTCACGAGCGAGTAAAAAACTGTATCCTATAGGTACGCGATGAATTCGGTTGAAAAGTGTTTTAGTCCAAGATTATGAACCGGAAAAACTTACCTGTTCCATAACTGGTGAGTTAGTCTTGTGAAGAATAAAGGCGGATCCTTAGTTACGTGAAATAATGAGAGTTTAGAAATCTAATCATCTTAATAACTTATTCTTCTACGAATTTTCAACACATTGGTTTAAAGTGTGTAGCGTTTTTAAAATAAATAAAGTTCGTCCAGAAATTGAATTGTAAGTGCCAAAGACATACAAAACATATAGGTATTCAAAATGCAATATCTTTAGTAAGTATAACGTTCGTCTAGGAGTATTTTTTGCACTGAATTATTCAGGATTTAATTCCGAATAGTCTAATATGTTTTTGTTTGTTAAATGCCACAAACTAACATCAACTAAAACATGGCCTGCTGCCACTGTTCTTTATTGATTTACCATAACTCAAAACAGCTTATCACGCTTTATTGCCAAATTATCAAAGAAGCTTTCAATCTTAATCTACTTCGCTGCATTAATCCCATCTCTTTCACACGAGAACTTTCTCCTATGGTGGACATGACATGGTGTCATAGCAGTAATTACTAAAGTAATTGAGAATGCGATATAGAGACGTCTCGGCCCCTGCACTTAATGAACGCTGATTATGTTTGTTTATTTTTGGATTGCGCAAAGGATTAGTTCTGGCTTTTTAAACTGGATCTTTGATTTTTATCCTCGGGTGAGCTGTCACTTGGCGAACTCTTCGTTTTACGACGATTATGAAACTCCATCAATTATGAATCGAATTTGATGATTCTTATTTCATTTGGTTAAAGATACTTCAGAGGTGATCTCATATTAATCAATTTTATCTTCTCGAAAAATTTGCGTTTTCGACAATGAAATTAAAAAACCTTATACCACTAGTGTTTTACGTTTTAGTTTGTGGCTTTTTTTAACATAACTTTTGACAAAGAGTTCAAAACGTAGAAGTCGGTGTTCAATGATTTGCATTCGTTGATTATTTAATAATAAGATAATGTACTAGCAGTCGGTACTTTCAATGATCAAGTTGCAGGGGGAATTGAGAACTTGGAATTATAAAAATGGGCGGTCAAAAATTTGCCCGTTCGTTATTTCATACATTAAGTTTACCTACCTATGATTGTAGTTAGTATGCCTTCGAAGTTCGTAAGCAGTGACCTGCTACGTCGTATTCTATGGCTAGGATTGAAGTGTCTAGCGTTGATTAACTCCCAGACGCCTTAATGATGCTTAACCATCTTGCACAGCAACTTGCACTCAAACATCATAATGATTACTTTAACTGAAGCTAGACTAGACAAACAGTGAATTTTTACCTGATGCGTCACTCTAAATCGTGTTAAAATTCAAAAAATGAACTTTGTATTGTACCTAATATCAAGTGACTGGTAGGTATTACCCTGTTCTAATATGAAATATATATATATTTTCTTTTCTTTTACTTTTTTCTTATCGTAAACAACTTAGAAGGAGGAATAATTAAATACATGACATTACTTACTAGCAGTGAAAATGCAGTGTAATATAGGTAAAACCGCAACAAATAGTTTAGGCTCAAATAAAAAATAAATAAGCGCTGACTGAGAAGGGTAATTCGTTATTTATCAGCCCTTCAGGTATTTTTTATTTTTTGTTTAAGATTACTGACTCAGCAACAATATTCCTTTATCTATTTAGCTTCAGATCATATTTTGACAACCCAAATCAAACACTGTAGACTGATTGATTTCTATCGTTTTCAGCTTCATTAGGTATACTTTACCATTGTTTCTCATCGGTCCCTCATGATTGCAATCCAATCAATAGAATGAAATTTAAAATACAATAAAAGGTTTTTATTGGACATTAGGGCCATTTTAAAGAAATTACATTAAATTTATTTCTAAAAAAGTGATTTAGGATCAGAACTTTTGCTAGCTATACGAGTTACCGAAGCTCGAATCCAGTCTATTTTTCAAAATTATTCCTTTCAAAAAATTTTGAGTAGCAACCACAGTAAACTCGTTGGCAACTAATTCTTATTTCCTCATTAGTCAGTTCCCGCCTGCGCTTGCGTTGCGCCCATTCAAGAACCCCGCCCCCCGCAAACCCTGACCCCCCGCTCCCCCCGCGCGGCTGTTGAGCAAATTTGCAGAGTGCACTCAACCAATGTTAAGTGTTTTGATTTATTGTCCATTTATTGGACTCTCAGCGGTTGCAATTGAATAAAAATAGAATAATCCTCATCCTCTCATCATTTATGATAATTTGTTTCCTTTTTACACTTTTTAAAATGCGACTACTTTTGAGGATGGAATCATCAATTTAGAAAGATGCGAAATAGACGTTGTTAATCTTATATCTTAACTTTCGAATAGGTCACTTTCAAGTAATAATATTGAGGTAGATGGTTCGTTTAACCTAAATACTAAAACAGCCGAATGGCTGGTAGAGGCCAGCGCTCGACTAGGCGACGCGACGCGCTGCGCGGGCGCGGGCGGGAAACGCGATCTGTCCCAATCACCGCCATTATCCACTTGCTGACTACAAGTGGTTGGCGTGGGCCAACGCGTGACCTGCTCCTGTGCTCCTCATAACTTCACTTACCTGGTTTATATTTAGTCAACGTTATGGGCGTTTTATGTTGACGGCAAGCTGGTATGTAACAAATAGTGGGATTCTATATTCAAACTCAATTTTCATTCCAGGATTTTATCACAGAGAGTAGCAATCCGGATTTTTTTGGACAGCGCTCATACAAGTACCTTCTGTTTGTAACCTAAGAACGAGAAATAAAATTGACTATTGAAATAATAGTGGAATCCTAGTGGAGGTATTATTAAAACTCAGCACTCAAAAACTAGATAATTTGATCTTCATTTGACTATTCGGTCAAAATTCATCAATTTCATCTAACCAAAATCAAACCCTAAAATATCTCTTATTTAAATAAATGAAAAAAATGTGTTAAATAAAAATCACCCGACCAGGACTCGAACGTGGGACCTCTCGTTTGCCGGACGAGTGCTCTCCCACCGAAATACCGGGGCCTGGCGGTACAAAATTACCTAACACATTTTTTTGTTTTTACGTTATTATAATAAAGCTTTGCAACTAAGACCACCCGAGGCCAATTTCTTTACAGAAATTGTGAAGCATTGCAATGTTTAATAATATTAAGGTTTTGCATTTAAAATGCTAAATTAAAATATAAATATAATTATCTCTTATTTACTTATCCCTATATTAACTAAAATTACACCTACCATGTTGCATGATCGATTAAGCATCGGTATAGGTACATAATAGTTTAACGCTTATTTTAATTATAAACTAATTAAATATATTTATTGAATGACCTTATTAATATTGCCTAGCTCTAATAAGGATCGTTCAATTTATATAATATGCTTAGTTAGAGGGCATATGGATAGTTGTAATGTAAAAAATAATAAATAGAATCTACACCTTCCTATTATTTTTGATTGGGGCAAATATTTTGCACAGTTTGATATTATATTTTCCAATTTCAAATCTCTTAATTTGGGAACTTACAGCTTGTAAAAGTAAAGCCGTTTTTATTGGTTAAAACTTGTAAAGTTGTAACCAATAAAAACGGCTTTACAGTAAATATGGTTAAAGCGGTTTGCAGCCTTTAAAATTGGCATAAGAGAGACAATTGTTCTTTAAATTCAGACGTCATATTCAAAAGTTGCCAACAAAAACTGATTTTGAAGCTTAACTTTGACATTAGAGAGAATTGAAATTAGAGATTGCAATGTCAATCAAATATGGCCCATTGGCTCAGACACTAACAACGTGCTAACAACCCTGCTGTATCAGTGTTATTATACAAAGTAATAATACAACAAGACACATCGTTCTTATCATCACTAGGTAAGTATTTCTTTTTGAACGTTAGTTTAGTCATTTTAATAAAAAGATTAGTCTCATATACATATAAAGCTGAAGAGTTTGTTTTTTTTTGTTTGTTTGAACGCGCTAATCTCAGAAACTACAAGTAGGATTTGAAAAATTCTTTTTGCATTTGATAGCCCAACTTTTGAGGAAGGTTAAAGGCTATATTTTATCCCGAAATTTCCACGGGATCAAAAGTTACGCGGGTAAAACCGCGCGCGGTGGCTAGTGTTTAATAAAATAATAGAAGTTAATTCTTACTCTACTATTAAACATAAACATGATTAACATTCCCCAAGCCACTATCAGCTGTTTGCCGCGTGTATTATGTACTACTTATATACCTAACTTAATGTTTATGTGGCTCGGCAATAAACAATTTATAAAACGCTAAAGAAGTTATCTCCGGGTTATCGAATGTCAGCAACGAGCTGAGTTAGAAAAACTAAAGTTAATGTTGAGATGGCGCCTATTTTTGATATGACTGATGATAAAAATCGACAACATCTATGCTACGACTACAATGTCGTATATAAAACACAAAATAAACAACGACTTATCTAAGCTTATTTTAATATTGTCTTAATTTATTACGATTCATAATCTACATAAAATAGTTTTTAACCGGATTCATCGCGTAAGTATAACATTTTATTTTCATATTTCAAAATTGAAAAAATTTTATTCATCTTAGGAATTTCACAAAACACTTGATGAAGTCAGTCATCACATACTTCGGCTTTAACTAGTTGTTGATAGTTGTTAAATAAGATATTACAGTAAACCAAGAAAAAAGCCGGCGGAAAAAGACTCTTGGCACTCTTTTTTAGTCAGAATTATCAAATTAATACAAATAGGTACAGTACAAATTGACCGTGATATGAATAAAAAAAACAAACACAAGACAGCTTATTGTGAGAGCCAATGTCATGCCACAACCACATTGCTTACATAGCAGGTGCAATGAGCTATGGATGCACAATACGAACATGACAAACTGGGACCAGAGTATTTGAACAAAAATGTAATAAAATAGTCATAGTATCATTAGCATCTCCTTAATATCATCATGCATCAGCATAATATCATTTTACACTTTAACTCGACGTTTCCCCGTGATTATCACACTATTGGTGAGTATCGATTAGTTGGCATGGCTTGGATGACATTAAGCCACCTTTTATAGAATAGTGACACCTAGTCCGTTGGAGCCTAAAATCTTCATCATGCGTATCAAGCATGGTTACATTTTCAGCCGCTCCCAAAAAGAGGAGGTTCTCAATTAATGTGTACCTGTATGTTTCTTTTTGTATGTCACACGATGTTTGGACAGTTAAAAATTGATTTTAAAAATGCTTGTTTTATATGATACAGGATATTTTTAAGGTAGTCCCATATAAATTTTATGGAACTCTATTGAGTAGGTACCTACTTTAAGAAAAGATATTTTTTTTGAAAAAATATTTATGGATACGGGTAATGACAATGATGATATACTTCAGCCAAAGTTTTGATTGTCGAAGATTTAAAAATGTTAGTTAGGTCGGTTTTTTTAATGCTCTGCATTCTTTGATTATTTAAAGGTCAAAAAAAAATCAAAAAGTTTTATTCTTTTTAGGAATTTCACAAAACACTTGATGAAGTCAGTCATCACATACTTCGGCTTTAACTAGTTGTTGATAGTTGTTAAATAAGATATTACAGTAGACCAAGAGACAAAAAAGCCGGCGGAAAAAAACTCTTGGCACTCTTTTTCAGTCAGAATTATCAAATTAATACAAATAGGTACAGTACAAATTGACCGTGACATGAAAAAAAAACAAACACAAGACAGCTAATTGTGAGAGCCAATGTCATGCCACAACCAAATTGCTTACATAGCAGATGCAATGAGCTATGGATGCACAATACGAACATGACAAACTGGGACCAGAGTATTACAAGAATGGAATAACATAGTCATAGTATCATTAGCAAAACGACCTGCACCGCTAGCAGCACCCGTTCACGAGTTAACGCAAGCACCAGCCATCACCCTCCTCAACCATATTTTACTACCACTAGCCATGCCGCCTGAGGGAGCATGACGTACTTGCTGTTGTCGTGACAAGAAAATAAGTGAGTGGGACAGTCACCAGCATGTCATATATATACCGCACAGCCAAGCCGTAAACAAAATTATTAAGTAATTGGAAACTTTTAGAAATATCCTGTTGTGCTTAATCCCATGCCTTGAGACACAAGCTATAAATTACCCAATTATCTCAACTGACACCCCATCTATGTGGCCGAAAAGTAAGCTTTTTTATATTAGCTTATATTCAGGAGACCACAAACAGAACTGGGAGGTATACAACCCGACACGAGTAAAAAAGTTCGTTTCCTAAACTGCAGTGCGAGAACTTTATCGACTCGTAAGTTTACGAATGTTCGTATAGTATGGAGTCGGTTGCAAGTTTTTAGCCACATTATAATGTTTTATTGTACAGTTATTTAAGAGTACAACATGTTTACAAACATTCAAAAAGAACAAGTCACACATTTATTTAAGCTGGCCGTGCGGCAATGGATAAATTTCAATTATTGCTTACAAACCGTCTCCAGGAGTCCCAGGAGTCGAGCCTAGGACATGCGACATCACGTGCGAACACTCGTCCAAACGCACCACGGAGATTGACAAAACTAAATAACTGATAAACTACTAAAATAGATCAGAGAAATCGTTTATTTTTTAATTTACTGTAGGATATTAAATTAAACTAAGTACAGTTAGTCATGCTAATTCCTCCTCTCTCCCAAAATTGCAGCGCCTAACAAGGCCCTTAATTGTCATTTTATGGTTAATTATTATTACCATGTATAAAAATGTTTTAAGGCAGCAATAAAAAATTGAGTATTGAGTATTATTCTATATTCTGTTATAAAGTATTTAATAGGTAGAACTTGATGGCGCTTCAACATAATACCCGTTTTTGACGCCAGCTCCAAAATGGTCTTCCTAATAATGGTCTCGTTACACTTCCCTACGATCATCATAGTCTTATGTAGAGGAAGACCAGCCCAGTAATTAACGATTAAATGGTCATGAGTACTTTCACATAGTGCACATCCGCTGTGCTCTTGCGCTCCCAATTGGACTTCCGAGCATATTTCCGAAATGCCCTACAATGAGTTGACGCGATCAGTTTAATGACTTCGGAACAGCTATTGTTTTGTTATTATTACGGCACGAGACAGGATGCTGGCTAATTAGACACTAATTTACATCGTTACTTTATTAACGTTATTTCCAGAAGAGGTTATAATTAGGTGTATAAAGGACGCGTGCCGTCAATCGTCATTGGTTTTGTTGTTTCAATTTCGAATTTAAATAAATTAAATGTAAAAATAGCAATACAAAAGATTTTTAGGTGAACTTGACCGACAAAACCATAAACCATAGTAAGCCTTTGAAAACGCTATTTTAGACGCAATTACCTACATTTTACACGTTTGACATTTTCAGTTGGCGATAACACACTCTAATACATAATTTACACTTTCTACTTACCTTCTAAATGCTTATTTACAAGAGTTGTCGCGAATACTCGCTTTTATTCGGTATTACTTGAATTTTTTTGATATTCGTCGAATACCGAATAATAGCTAGTATTATTCGGCAGTCGGCTAAAACAAACTTTTAACGAAAAAAAAACTAATGAGTTAAAAATAATAAATTTTTATTATTTTCCTCAATAAAACAATACACAGTATTTATTATTATCTGTAATATGTGCCTGTGCCTATCATATTCATGAAATTAAATTAGCCAGGCTTTTTAATTAATATTTAAAATCCAACTGAAGCAGATTGTGGTGCAAAAAAAACTATTTCATACGTTCGGGTGCAAGTCGGTTTCGCTTTTATTTTTATTTCTTATTTCATTTTTTTTTAATGTTTTCACATTCATACATAGGTATATCATTCTTACGGCTCTTTTGACTACTTATACTCCTAATATTTAATACAATAGTAATGTCAAAACAACCGCCTTTAATCAGGATTGACAGAACGCCGCAGCAAAGCAGGCGGAGTGTCAGTCAGCTTCACTCGGCTTCAATTGACAGTTCCACTGGGCGTGCTGTTGTGACAGCTAGCCCGGAAGCACCCAGTTAGCAGGGGATGCTGTCACGATTGACAGATCGACATCACTGTGGAACTAATGAAATACGGCACGCTAGGAAGTTACTAGTTTACGGCATTTTTGTGGTGTTTTAAGTAATATAGATGACGTTAAGAAGATAGATTTAATCAGAAAGACGACACGTCATATTATATTCTTTTGTTTATACAAATGACAAATGTTCTTTAAAGAATCATAAAGTTAGTTAGGTATTCAAAATGTCATAGGTTGGCTCCCCACAAAGCTTTCAGTTTAAATTAAAGATAAGTTTGACGTTGTGGTTAAACTGTGGTTCTATTCAATTGATTTCGACAAATGATGCCACAGAAATGTAGCCTTTGGCGTATAACATTCAACAAATTTAGTAAATGCTAAAACTATGCCTCTACCGTCTCTCGAAGAATATCTAGCATTCCCGATTGCATACTTTGCAACTCTTGTGACAAGTAATAAAATATTTTTACGTACCTATCACATTATACTGTACGTAACTCCATACTAACATAATACGTTTACAACACAAAGGTAGCTTCCAGAATCAAACACATCCAAACACCGCTAATCAAAACGAGCATTCATAGTATGTACCAACGAAACGAGCATCCGCACTCCTCATTGACTCAAGTGGCTCCTGACTCCGACTGTACCACTTTGACCCAATTCGACAATGGAAACGCGTACAGTCATGACCTTACTAATTGCACACCCGAAACAAACCCACTGATCGCGGATGAGCAACTTTAATTGCTTTAATTACACCTCACCACGCAATTCTGTTGCTGATTTTGATTCCGCCAGACGGTTTTTAGACGTAAAGCGTAAAGCTATCATTTTCCGTTTAAACGTTTGGCATTTTCAAGATTTTTTTCATGGACTGCTGATAGCTTAGCTGTAGATAGTAGAATGTCTTTTTGATATACATATATAAATACTTTGGAGGGCAACTTAAGGAGGCAGTGACCTGAACTGTTCAGGTATTTGTAAATAGTAGTCGTCTCCACCTTAACCCGGGGAGAAAATAATGACCCTGCAGTGGGCTCATCAATAATGGTTGTTATGATGATATAAACATAAAAGTTTGTCAGACAGATTGATAGAGTGGAGTTTTTACAAATCTTGCACGGTGATTCGTGTCAACAGATTAGGTTGAAATGGAGTGGATGATCATTGCCTAAAATAACAAATGGGAACATTCAATTTACTCAATTTATTGCATGAGATCCGCTTGGTTAATCCATGGTTAACGCCTAGTTTTATAAGGGCTTGTGAGGTAGGATAGGAGGGATGAAATTGTGTTTGTCTCTCTCGCTGAAGCGGTTGATGGCTTGGAATCTCGCACACATGGAACATAGCCTGAATTAACGTAGAGGATACTTTTATGTAGGTATTCCCTGTTGTATTACGCAGCTAAAACAGCGAAAAACAGCTTGTGTTCAAAGTGCCTAGCGTATAACGACTTGCCGGGTAGACATTTACTCATAGATATTTACTTTTTCTTTTTCTTGGTATAGTTTCTCTTTAAAAGATAATCCTTTAGCTCAATGTAATATGTACCTACGGAATAATTAAATAGTAAAATGGATACAAAATCATAATCTCTATTGCTCTCATTGCAATGGCTCGTGTATAATTAATAACTTGACCTGGTATTTTATTGGCATTCATTGTATCTAGTTGTTTGTCATTTTAAATTGGTTTTGGTAGCACGCTTATAATAATAACTTAATTTATAACTAAAGACACCCATTGAGTCCAGATTGAATAATAGGTTGTACTTTGCAGTAATGGGTTACTTACGTTTGAAATAAAGTTCCGTACGAATAACAAAAAATATATAATCTCGTATAGTAAAAGAAATGAACATGACCTTACACCTACCTACCTAATAGTTGACTAACAAAAAAATCTCATCATTTATAAGAAACATTTATTCATTAACAACGAATAAAATAAATAAATAAGTAACAATCAATGACCTTAAATATTTTTTCCATATTTAATTTAACCAATAGTAATCATAAGTGAATACAATAATAAGCATTTATAAAACGATGGACAAGGCACCTGTGTCCCTTCCTGTAATATTTGCAGACTCACCATCCGTAAAGGACGTCTTTAGACCGTGAAAATCCGTTACAACAAACACCCTACGCCTTAAGAACTACCCTTCCGTATCTTTGGATCTTTCCCAGGCCCCGGTAAAACAGAAAACAGGTTTTATGTACAAAAAACTGACACAGAAGCCATATTATCTATGCAATTTGGTACCGCGCCACTTGAGACGACTCAGAGCGATCGTTGTTTAAACAAAAGTGTAACACGTGTTGCGAGACGCGTAAACAGACGCGGATTCTGCTATTCTTTTCAAAAGTTTCATAACACATGAAAGAAACAAACACAACTACACTAAACTTAACTGATGCCGGCCCAGTTTGTGTCCCTCTGAATAATCTACATGCAGTTAATGAAATTAACTCACTTCCGTTATAATTACGTTAAACAAAGAATATTTTAAAGTAAACTGTGCATGGTAATTGGATTAGAGCCCGCACCATTAGACCTTTAATTGCCGTAAATCATGCTTTTGGGTAAATAGTCATATTGGTCTTGTCATCACTTATTTGGCCTCTAGATAATTTTGACAGATGTGGTGACTACACCGACTGATTTACATAATCCCATAATTAACTATTCTAGTTAATTTTTAAGTATTGATAACAAATGAGATAACAAATCCATAAATTTTAGTTAAGGGCCGTTACGGTGCAGCAGTTTTGACGTTTCCACCCCAATTAACCCTTGTCCTGTCGTATTATACGCTCTAATACTCCGTGAAATTTGATAGTCATGTATTTGGTGATTTACTAGCAAGTGAATTAATAAAAGTCATTCTTCGCGGTGAATTCGGAAATCTATCCCTAGTTCGATATCTAGCTTGGGATGGAATCGACGCAATTTATACAAACTAATAGAATTGATCTAGTAATTAACTGTAATTTGAATATATACCTAGGTAGTTATCAATACTCTTGTGTTCATACAACAATTATTATAGATCGGTTAATCCATATTTAACGATTTGTTTATATTTTTTTATTATCATCAATTAACTCATCATTCTTGGAGTATGCGATATGTTTATTGATTTACACAAACTAAATTATAACAATCTTATTGTCTCGAGAATTGAAAAGCTTAATACAAATGAACTATTGAATCAATATAACTGATTATGATTATACCGGGTATTACAAATACTTTTGTTCTACAAACAAACAAAATTTATGTCTAACGAGTTATAGCATATAAAAAAAAACATTTAAATAAGGAATTGTTAGATCTGTGTATTAATAGATTTCCAAATTGATTTGTAGTAGAACAAGCTGATGAAATTAAATTTATGAAAGTTTTATTTATAATATTTTGTCTATTTTCAGTGTAAACTTGGCTGCAACTTATGGCGGGAGGGATTAGAAAATTCGTGCCAAACAGTTTGTGTAAGTAAAAAATCCTTATCACGTATCAAAAATCCTATACTTACACAGAGATTAACCAACACGGTTCCTCTCACCACAATATTTTGCTTCACCCTTTTGAAAAAATGGAATCGTAAAAAAGGGATTGAACTTGTGACCACTAGCGTCTAGAAGCAATTAGTGTTAGCCTATGGTTACCTACCGAGCGGCTTTCAGGTAGATAATACTATGTTCGCAACCCAAAATATACTTTTTTTTTTTTTAACTTATTTGTGGAGACACAATTTGTTATAAAAGGGAACGCCCGTATCTCTTTATATTCCACATATCTGTATATCCTGAGTTGCAACAGTCTAAAGTCTAGGAATAATTTGTGGGCCCTCTTTAGGCTAGTCAACATCACGATACATCACTTACGAGCCGTGTAATGACGGTTTTTGACAAGATAGTCGGTGGAAATATCGATTAGAAAAAGCTTTTTCTAAGCTCAAGCAGCAAAGACAGATATGTGAGGTGATGTGTTCCAGTAATATTTTATGAAGAGACAGGTCTTACGTAGACCCGTGTCAGTCATCTTTGACCTCACCTTCACTTACCATCAGGTAAGATTGAGCGCAAACATTGGTTTAGTCAACAATAAAAACCACTTGAAGCCAAACTGCAACTATACAGTCACGTCTATTAGTATGAATACACTTCGCAACTTATTCCGTTGTAATAAGTCTCAAAGTCCAATAAAAATATATACATATTATTGCACGTGACTGTACCTAAGTAACCGCCGCGCCGGCTCTACATTGCTTTTATATAAAATGTTATTTTTTTACAGAACGTAACAACGGACACGGTATTTTCTCGAGAACTGTACTGTGTGATGGGATGCAATGAGGCCCTGAATGGTTACTTTCAAATGTTACGAGGTAAGTGAGAAAACGTCATTTTGACTGGCCGGTTACTAAAACTGGTTAAAAAAGCTTTCGTTTGATTATCGCATGTTGCTACGAGTGTACCTACTAAGAAAGTAGTCAATAATATACCTACCGATTTGATAACTTTTTAGCTTCAAGCCTCTAGAATATAACTTAAGGTAAATAAATCTATATTTCTGTTACAACACATCATCTATAGCACAATTCGAATACTCAACAGTTGCTAAGAAAAACTGATTTCAAAGCCTTTTAGTTTGACATTAGAGCGACTTATAATTTGAGCGCGTAATGTTAAATACGGCCCTTTGAATATATTAAGTAATATTATACTTGAATATTAAAACGAATGCTGTAAATTGAACCTTCGACTACCCTTATATTCATTTGCTAAGTTTATATACAAGGCTGGGCCTGAAAACCAGCGCTGCTAAAATATAATGTTTAAGCAGCATAATGCTGAGGTCAAGCCTATTATCACAAAATGTATACCTATATAATGTGTAATACCATATTTACCGTGATTATGAACCTAAGTTCAAAATCACATACAACCGTCTCTCTTTAAATTGTATTGATTTGTATTCTTTTTTATTTTTAAGTTTTTTTTGTGATAATAAAATTATTTTCTTTCTTTCTTTCTTTCATATACCTAAAATTTCATAGAAGCTTGAATGATAAATGGAGACTTCAGGGAAATAGAGTTACCTACACCCGATCCAGTATAGAACAGTTGGTTTTACTAAAATTTAAAACTTCCCGGATGACCAGTCGAACACACCACAGTAACACTGTTTTTCTTTTTAAATAAATAATTAAAAAAAAAAAACCTAACCGTCTCAGAAACCAAAAACGTATATTGTGTAACTGCCTGATGCGCTTTAGTTTAAGGAGTTTCCATATGATTTTGCTTTAGGGTATTTTCATTTTGCCCCGCCGCCGCACTGACATACTGCCTGCCGCATCTACGTGCGGTAATTACGATAAAAGCACTTCAGCAATTATGCGCGTAGGTGCGTCACAGCTCCAGTGCTCCAGTGCAGCGGTAGTGTGGATATCGAAAGCTCTTTTAGCAGCAGAAATTTGATAACCATCATTTATCCTCAGATTTAATCGGCACTCCTCCCGCGCCTGCCCTCGTAGCAGACAGTCTCACATCCACCTCGCTCTCCCTGGTCTGGGAAGCTCCAACCCTCGGGAACCTCAGCTATCTGGTGCAGTGGCGGTATGAGGAGTTACCTGGCACTTGGCAGTATTACTCCAACGCCAGTCACTCGGACAGGTCCATTATACATGTGGAGAACTTGAGGCCGTATACGAAATATCGTGTAAGTATTTGCTCATATTAAGTATTTCGTCATATAGGATCATAATGGACACACTAAGTAAGTTGTTTAACGATTCCTGTATGATCGGGGTTCACTACGCCTCTCCGAAATACGAGTAACCATATTACATTTCTAATATGATGCATCATCGACCATCCAGTAAACCTTCAGTTTAATTCATAAGGTGTTTGATAATATGCCTTTTCTCATTTCATCATTGCTACGTTTCACCTTAGCTCTACGGGGTGACTGGTCACTTGTAGATACTGAAGGAGAGCACTCTGTACTGGATTTCGATCACAATTATGTAATAAAAGTAGGTACAAATTTTTTCACTAGAATTCCCTACAAATAAATACTACTATCTTACTATTTACTTTACATACAACTGAGTCAATCGCGGCACGTGACCTGGCACGCGGTTCGCTGCCAGCGCTAGCGTAACCATCATCGTTGCGTAGTCAATTCTTTAACTTTCGGTTAAGTTTACTCAGTAAATAATTAATATTTATTTTTTATCATATTTTTTCTCTTCATGTATGATCTCTAACCTGTCGCCTCCTTGAATTTTAAAAGTGATCCACCAGTCACCCTGTACACAACAAAATATGTTTCATCTAAGTAATATTTACATTTACTACTTATAAGCAAAATACAACCCGAACTAATATTGCTCAGGCCGATCAGAGTCTTGATCGAATGGCACGTAACTATCATTCGAATTAATAAACTGTAGACAAAATAAACCACTAATAAAATGTCATTAGGTGAAATTTACCATAGGTGTAATGTGATTTGTCATAATGAAGCTTGTAATATTAATTACGCGTTGGACGGTATGTAGGTTGAAATACCTCCTTTATTCACTGCAACTTATGTCCACTCTTACAACCCCACGTATCTTTCTCCACAGTTCCGCGTAGCAGTATTCCTTCCAGGACGTGGGGTGACGGTCGGCGAGCCAGTCTACTCGGCTCCATCAGTGGTGATCTCCACGTCCGGGCACGGCCGGCCGTCATCAGCGCCGGCGGCGCTCCGCTGCGTGGCGCCTGACGCCTCCCGCGTCGCGATCTCCTGGGAACCTGGACCATTCCCTAATGGACCTCTTATTAGCTATGTGCTGAGATTGGTGGATATGAAGCCTAATACGAATGATGCTTTGGAGGTACATTGATTTTTTTCTTATTCGGTCTGTCAAACGCGGTTGACACAGAGAGCTAGATGTAGAGTCGGCTTAGAATGGTGTTACTACCCCTGGATAAGCATTTCGTATTAGCTGGCTAATCCGAGAGATCCTCGCTTGGTGATAGGACCCCTTCAAGATTTCCGTCGCCAACAACATTTCATATCAAGTCTGGCGCCAAATATTACCACTCCGGGTGTGACGTATTTTGTCATTATTTTATGAAGAGCTAGGTCCTTACTAAAGCTGTCAAATTCAACCTCAACTTTACTCACATCAAGAATTGCGTTAAACATTTCAATAAACTTCACATTAGAAATAAAAACATAGTTAAGTAATCGCGATAGGCTATCACTTGCTATTTCGATTTCCGTTGCGCAGTTGAGTATTCGACTGAGTTCTTACTCTACTTACAAAAGAGGTCACCAAAAGCCCCAAATAGTTGTTGTGATACTTTGGTAATTTATTTTATCTATTATTACTTATATTAGGT
This sequence comes from Stenoptilia bipunctidactyla, assembly GCA_944452665.1. Lineage (NCBI taxonomy): Eukaryota > Metazoa > Arthropoda > Insecta > Lepidoptera > Pterophoridae > Stenoptilia > Stenoptilia bipunctidactyla. The sequence continues at coordinate 14,187,077 of OX101736.1, forward strand.
TTTCAATTATCTAAATTGAAATTAATTGATACAGTAAATGGTACTGTTTAACATAAGTCACAACAGTTGATATGATAAAAATGCCAAATATGTTCCAAATAGTTTTTTTTTAATCAAAGGTTGCACTTGATGTAATTCGTTAATTACATCAAGTTAAATTACAACAGTGCCTAGTTGGGGCCAAGGCTTGTATAGAATTTTTCTCAAATAATGCGCGGAAATTAAATAATTTCATGACACTCTTATTTTCACTTGAACTCATTTTGTCAAATACAAAAGTATTTAAAACCAATGACGAAGTTCACGAACAACTAATAACAAAAGTTCTAGTTGAGTTCGAAATTTAAATTAAACCTTTGATAAGTTACCTCTTTGGTCGCCATGTAGAAGATCGTTGTATTTTTAAATTCCACGACAAATATGATTTTTTTAATTATAATTTATTTGGCCGCTAAACACGACAAATATAGATTTTCATACAACTATTTCCGGCCGCTGCTCGACCAGTACAGCAAGTTTTTATTTATTACGAAGAAAATTGTCAGAATAATGCTCAAATTTTCAAGCATGTTTGAAAAAATAATATTAAATACAATAATTTTTATCCGGATGTCATCGGGAATAATTAAATTTCACATTTTAACTCGATATTTCGCTGTCTCAACCTAGTCACTCGTGACCGTGTGGTCTGGTCTGTCGAGTTAAAAGGAGGAATTTCATGGTCAAAGGATTATACTCGTAGTACCAATTTTGCTTTCTTAACCATAAAATCAAAACCTTATTATTTATATTAGAAACCTTATATAGAATTTTATTTACCAATCTGTTTTATTTTTCTCGCAGGAGATGCCAGCATCAAACAACACTCTGTTCTACATGTTCCAAAACCTGGCTCCAGCGCGGGAGTACGAGGTGTCCGTATCCATGAGGAACGCGGTGGGAGAGGGCCCCAGAGCGCATGCGCGGATATCCACACCGCCTTTACCTACTTGTAAGTATCATTTCTAAGACACGTTTTAACTACTACTGATTTTACAGTATGGTTCTGTAAATAATATGAAAAGACTGCCAACAAAAAACCTCGCGATGATGTCTTCCGGAAATATTTTAGCCAGTTTCTTCCTAAACCCTTTTAGCCCATGTAAGGTCGGCTTAGAATAACCATACCGCCCCTGGATCTGGTATCGAAAAAGGCAACAAATCCGAGGGGTGATTGGTGATTGGATCCCGACTGGCTAGCACCAGTGACGACCACCCTTCATATAAAATATTACCGCTCCAGCGCGGCGGTGATAAGCTCCTGCAATATTTTATGAAGAGCCAGTTCTTTCCAAATATCTATGCTATAATTTAGTGTATAAATAAAAAAAGCTCGCGTTCCCCATTAATGGCCAAATAAAAAAATGTATATTCATTATAAATTCTTGCTGAATCAATCAATAATTAATTAATATTTCCAGCGGTACCCAGTCAACAGCCTGTCCTCATACTAGGCGGAGAACACAATGTGCTAGCGGCTCCTGCTAATGACATATTCTCAGATCCTATTCAATTGTTTACCACTAGTCAACTTATTACAGGTGAGTTAATATTACAAGAAATAGCTGCTTTACTTTAAAAACCCCTTCTGCATTTTCATTTTCATTTACTAGGCTATGTGCCTAGTGATTAAGTTCAAATGAAAATCAGCGAGATTCAAGTAAATTATTAGTAGGGGAAGTCCGGACGACCTACTCAGGTGGGAGAGTTGAACCACCTTCTGAAACTCAGTTTAAATTTCGCTCTAGTGAAACGTCAAAAAGCTCATTGCCAGAGCGCGGGAGGCCAATAACCAGCACGCAGGTATGTTGTAGGATTGCTGATTTGTTTGGCTCAAGTTCGAAATTTAAACAAAAATCGGTTCAACTCTCCCGGACTTCCCCTTCTTATTTTAATATTATATTACACACTTCATTGCACATCTTTGATATAATTTTCAGTCACAGGTCATAAAAAATATTTTACAGATAAGCATGCAGCAGCATTAGGTACTTTCTTGTTTATGTTTCCGCTTGTTTTTACTGTGAACATAAATTGACAAATAAAAAGAATCGGAGCGATATAATTTTATTGTTCCAATATAAGATTATTACTCATGTATTAACTTTTTCAGGAATCGGCATAGATTTATCAAGTGACAGTTTATTCGTGTCTGTCTCCAACGGATTCGTCTACCGCAGCTCTTTGACCAAAGAAAGTGTTTATGAGCCGATACTGTCACCGGAAAACATCTCCTACAAGCCTTTGGACTTGTCCGTTGATTGGTTGAACAAGCATCTGTATGTTCTTGGTGAAGTTTATTACAATAAAGAAGGGAATTTCCGGTCGAATGACTCCATGTTTCCAAACTGGGAGATTTTGAGATGTGATTTCGATGGGAAGAATCAAATTGTGGCATTGTCTGGTTTTAACACGAGGCCGATTCATTTTGAAGTTGATGCTTATAATGGGTAAGTTATCATCATTTTTTTCTGTCCGTCCTTACCAAAGCGCATTGTTACTTATGTTTTAATTTATGAAGGCAAACGAAAAAAATCATATTTTCTGTTTTTTTTAATCAAAAATGTAAAAAGGAAAATAGTTCACATATTTCACGCGCTATGTTACCACAAAAATTCCTACCTTTCATCTTTTTTTCAGCTACCTTCTCTGGTCACTTGGCGGCATAGTAGGCGGCGGTCTCTATCGGCTGGACCTAGCAAACATCTCCAACGGGGTACACCACGACGTAGTCCCAACGCAGATAGTTCGCGACGCACACCTTGGGCCATTCACAGTAGACCATACGGACTTTAGACTGCTCGTCACTCATTTGAGAAGGAATACTGTTCTAGCAGTGTCTTTGGATGGGTAAGCCTTTAGTTTACGACAAAATTATTTTATTTGAAGAATTGACGTAACATGGTCGCTTGCTCCTTTCGAGATGCTTACGCATGGTGGACTGACGATATAGTCCAGGACGCTGGGTGTGGGCAGCACACGATCGAATGACTTACGGAACCTCGCAGAAGGCTTTTGTCCAGTGGGCTTCTCCTGGCAGATAGATAGAAACTTTTCTTAAAGCTGGGTTATCCAAAAATACAAAAATAGTTTCACAATAGCAGCTTATTTATTCAGCTTTATTATATTTGAACAAATATTTTATTTTTCCAAAGGCGAGAAGTAACAGACTTCCGTAACAACACACAAACACCAATGTTCCAATCGACGCGTTCAATCACCTACGCAAACGGCCTCTTCTACTGGACCAATGGGAAAGAAACCCTCACAGAAGAGTACCATGCGCAGAGCAACAGCTACTTTCATAACGAGTTCCCATTGGCTTATAATTCGAAGATTGTTGAAACCCGCCTCGTATTGGTCGCTTTACGAAGTTGCCAGCCAATCCCGGTGCCTGTAAATCCGCCGATTTCGGTGCAAAGTGTTATGGGCATAAGTAGAGCTAAGGTGTCATGGGCTGCTCCACATTTGTTGGGCCATCAAGGAAAAGGTGCGTGGCAGCAATGGATGTATCATGTGCAGTTAGTACATTCGGAATCTGGGCACGTTATTGACATGTGAGTACAAAATATGCCTTAAGTATTTGTTTCATATGACAATAGGAAACATATTTATTTTTATTTCAATTAAGTACGTGTACTCGTGAAATATATCAAGCCAGACTCTAAATACATTGTCTAGACTTGTAGAAAATTTTCCTACAGAGATTAAATAGGTACCTTGTGCTAGAAATTTTCATTTGATCCATTACCTCAGAATCCAAAGGTACAATTTTATGCCGAAACCCGACATAGAACGTTTTAAAACTATTTATTTAAAAAACTAAGAATTTTCTGAATTTAGTTATAACTAATCAAGTGTCCTGTCTAGTTTTTAATTTTAGTTTTCTTAATTGCAGAAAAAACATTACCGAATCATTTTACAACGTGGAAAATTTGAAACAGGATGCGGAGTATGTTGTCAAGGTCGCAGCAGTTACTGTTTCAGGAGCAGGTAGGGATCTTGAACTTTAATATGTTACATTTGCCTGTAATCGATACATTTATTTGTTTATCATCACATTGACAATCCGCTCCAATATCAGATATCAACTCGACAAATAGATGAATCTCCGCAGATGTACCCTAACGACGGGAAAAAATTCTCAAGTTTAATGCAAATGTGAAAGACAGTTTGTTCAATTTGCACGCGCAATGAATGCACCAACTTGATCTATAAATGGAGATATGTTTAACATCAAAAACGAAATATCCAAAATCACCCGCAGGGTTAAGTTTACGAAACAAATAAACCAAATAATAATTATGCTACGTTATCCAGGTCCGTGGTCCTCGGAATTTGTTGGAAAGACGCTAGCGTCGACACCTACAACGTTACACAGCACTTTGCTCTGGTCGGGGCCTGATGGTCTGCTGCAGACCGACCTCACAGGAGACAATTTACAGACGTTGATTCACAGGTAAATGTTTAAGACACTAAATAAAAATTCTACACATATCAAAAAAAGTTTGAGATAACTAGCAAAAGTTGAAATATTTTTCAAATTTTATTTTTTAAATGAATTTTGCTTACGCAACATCTTTTTATAAAAAGATACACTTTTTGAAATAAAAATAATGTTTTTTATTAAATTGACTAACGAAAATTTTATTTAAAGGTCTTAATGCAATTTCGAACAGTTAATAATTGAAAGCAAAAGAGGATTTAACTAAATATTGTCAACATTTATTTTCAAATTGTTTTTATTTAGTACTAGCTGTTGCGCGCGGTTTTACCCGCGCAATTTCGATTCCCGCGGGATTTTCGGGATAAAAAGTAGCCTATACGGATTTGGAAGAATCCCTCTAAGTAATGGTAAATTTTGAAATCGGTCCAGTAGTTTTTGAGCCTATTCAATACAAACATACAAAAATACAAAGGTTTCCTCTTTATAATATTAGTATAGACAAGATAACTCCTCCCCTGACTCGAACACATGCGGCAATTCTTGTTGGCATGCTGAGAATCAAGTTATCCACATTTCTTGCGGTATCCTGTCCCATTCTTGAATAATGGTTTCTCTGATCTCAGGCACGGCCTTGGGAGGTGGCTGACGGTTCCAAATAGCTCACTTGACAGCATCCCACGCGTGCTCAATCGGGTTTAAGTCAGGCGAGCCAGCAGGCCAGTCTATCCTGGTAATGGCGTATTCACACAGAGCAGCGTTGATTCGTTGAGCTTGATGTGTGAGTGTATTATCATCAACCATTACAAATCGAGGACCATGGTTTATTTTAAATGACCTGACAATTCCATCAACAGCAATGGTTTGGTACAAAGCTGCAGTCATCGAGCAAAAATACGAGATCAACGGCGTTCTAGCACCAATCATTATACCACCACACAAGGATACCGATTTCCTCTCTTGTTGAACGGTTTCGGTGGCAGTTCTTTGTCTTTCAGCGTTCCCACGTCTTCTACAGACACGAAGACTTCGGTTTTCTGTATCATTGCTAATTCTGGACTCGTCAACGATGAGACAAGTCCGCCAAATGTTTTCCTCGTCGTTTTCTTCATTTTGGCAGAGCCTAGCCTACTGCAATCTGCGTTGCTGTCCTTGCTGAGTTCAGGGGTGCCCGCCAGAATCTGCTCGCTCGTAATCCAACCTGGTGTAAGCAATTCCTAATGGTCTGAATGCTAATTTGTAGTCCAGTAGCAGTCTTAGCTTTCTTAAATTCTTTTGTTATTAAAAGATTTGTTTTTAAATGAAGAATCTTAGAAAAAAATGAAAAAACAACAAAAACGAGGTCGTATTATCAAAGTGATCTCAAACCTTTTTTGATGTGTGTATTTTTTGCGCATATACTCGTAAGATTTACGAGCAAGTATGTTGCGTATAGAAGATGATTTTGGAAACCTAGAAACAGTAAATATAAGCATCTGAAGCAGTATAGTTATTTTTTTTGTTAGTTGTTTGTAATTTCATCACTGTTTTTCATTACGATTTTGGGTCTTTTTTTGAGAAATTGTGTTATATGCATGGCTCCTTATGTCATATCACTACTCTTTATAATGAGCCCCTGAGTGACGAGGAGATACAGGCCATAAAATACCAAGCTGCCCCGGTGCTGGTTGGTGGTTGTCAGATATTTCAGGGCGCCAAAATGGCATAAGCTGCAATATCGATGGATATGTCACAAGTTTTTCATAAAATTTGGTATTTGATCAAAAACTGGAAGATGTTAAATTTTAAACACAATTCCATCATAAGATCATAGATTTTTGATCAAAAACCTGAACAATCACGGGTTTGCTTTCTTTTATGACAAATAATGTGTCAGCTGATTCTTTACCCGGGAATACTATAAAAGTCAGTTAAGGGCGGTCCTCTTACTAAACATTTTTTTTTGAGCGATGGGCTGTCCCTCTGTCTCTGCAATAGACTCTGTCCACCACTATAATGCCTCCATTTGTCAAACGTGACACAAGATTGTTTTATAACCCCTGGTGATGAAAATGAAATTGAAACCTGAAAAATGAAAACCTGCGACAGATACTTAAGGTAGCCACTGCGACGGCTCCTTATTTACTTTACATATTTTTTTTGATAACCATACTTTGTCTATAGGTCCCACTTAAAAAACCTACAAATAACAGACATATCGTGGTACCAAGATAAGCTATACCTAGTGACGAACGCGTCCACCGTGCTGTGGTACAACACGACGACCCACGAGAAGGGCGTTATGGAGAACATGGACAACGTGGGAAGTTTGGCCGTGGACTGGGTCGGGAAGAAGATTTACTGGTCCAACCCTCAACAACAGCTGGTGAGTTCGTTTTTCAAAAGAGTTTCATTTTAGAAACGATAAAATTAGACATAAGATAAAATATCATACCTCAACTGAACTTTTATATATCGTATAATTGTTCGTCTGTTTTTATTTATAGATTATCCCATCCAATCAATTAACGCTTAGCAAATCACTTTGTATCTACACATTTTCAATAATTCCAATCGGTTTATTTTTATTTGTTACTGGGTGTTAGAATGTTACCAGTTATGGATTTCATTATGCAATCCAATACGTAATGATACGCAATAGCTGGTTTTGTACTTGGATCGACCTTTGTGTTAATTTTTAAAATAAAATACTCTATACGAATTTAGGTCATTCGTAAAAATTTGACAAAGGGTTAATGTAAAATAGACTTCATGTATAGTTGTTTCTTCTACTTTTTAAATCTCAAACTAATTGAAAACAAGTAATTTAATGTCAGTAAAATTCAAATCTATTTACTTTAGATAACGCGAGGCAACTTCGATGGCACAAACCGTGAGCCGGTGCCAATAGTGACAGTAGCTAAGGAGCTCACCATAGACTCCTTAGAAGCCTACATCTACTGGAATACCGGCCATGCAGTCGAGTCAGCCAGGCTGAACGGGGAAAACAAGATGGTGTACTATCCGGCGCAGTTATTTAGCGGGAAACGAGGTAATAGCGGGATCTTATCAGTTCTAAATATTTTGTAGTAAATTATCCTACAAATACTGCTAGACAGATATTAATTACTGTTTAATGTTTAAATATCTTGACTGATTGAGGTAAAACACTCATAGAGCCAGCACTGGGCAAGCCTGATGGTTCACAGTCTAAACCTCCTCGTCACTCAGGGGAGAGACTCATACTCTTGCAGTGGGTTCATCACAAAGAGTTGTGATGAATGATTAAAAACTCATCGAAAAGTCTGGAATAACCTTTTCCCACGACAATTATATATGAAAGATACATAGATATAAATGGAATCTTGATATTAAGAACTGACATGATATTCCTCCCAAGTAGGTAATTGGCTAAATTTTCATTGAAAATTGCTAATTTCAGTGATGGGCCTAGCAGCAGATTTGGAAAAGAAATGGCTATACTGGCTTGTTCGAAGTTATGACGGCTCTGAACTACATAGAGCACCAACTGCTGATCAGATATCTTCTGGAATTAATGAGGTTTGTTTTGAAGTTTATTATCACTTTGACAGAAATTTCTAATTTTATACATTTTATTTGGCCTTAAATTTACAATGCAAATATCATTTTAAAACTATACAGGGTGACTGGTGACAAATTTTAGATACTGAAGGAGAGCACCTGTGCTCGATTCGGCTCATAATATGTGTAAAAAGTAGGTACTTAATTTTTCACTAGAATTCCCTATAAATAAATTAAGTTCTGTCACTATTTACTTTTCTTACTCCTGAGTCAAACGCGGCATGTGACCTGGCACACGTATCGCTAAAAACGCTAGTGTAGCCATGCGTTGCGCTATGAATTCTTCACCTTTTGTATTTATTTTTTATTATATTTTTTATCTTCATGTATCTCAAACTAACACGTCCTCGAATTTCAAAAGGGACCTACCAGTCACCCTGTATATTTAGAGGTACACTAATTCAAAAACCTTAATTCTGACATCACGGGTAATCGGATTTTTGCCTTCATTTTTTTAATGATACCTTGCTATGTGCATTATTTAAACACTTATCAATTCACTGACTATAACCATACTGATATTGCGTTATTTTCCACAGATATCAGGTTCCCTAATAACACGTCTATCTGGGACCGCTACTTTAGGACCTCTCTGCTATTTCAGCGCTCGCCTTGTGTGGGTGCAAGACGCCTCCAGGGCCGTGGTCTCAGACTTGGCAGGAAAATATACCGCTGAACTGGTACCGAGGGTCCATGTAATAGCTGTGAGGGACCCAACTTTGCATGAAGGAAGTGGTGAGTTTCATACAGTAATTGCATTTAGTAAATGACGTAATAAGATCAAAAAGCAGTTAAAACATGATGGTAAGTTCGTATAGTCAGCAACAATCAAGGGAACCAGATGCTTGAAATTTGAGTTTAATCCTGTAGAAAATAAAATCTGCGCGGTTACTATTCATTCATACTTTTATTTCTTCAGTCAGCATTAATTCGTCCAGTTCATCACTAAGAGTTAATCCCTCAATGCGTACATAATCCTCAATACTCTTCAGATTTATAATATTAGTATAGACCATTTACCATATAAAAGACATAATCGTAAACAATCTTTTAACAAAACTTGGCTTAGATTAGAACTTTAGAAGGACAAAATTCTATGAAATCCTTAACTGCACAAACGTATATCCTTTCAGGAAGAACACCCGAAGTGGTAGCTTTTCTGTTATCAATACAATAAAATTTGCTGTAACAGAATATTACCTTAAATTTCCAAGTTGTGTATAAGCTTAATGGAGAAGCAGATACAAGAAATTTCTTAGATATTTACTAACCAATACTGGAGTGCCGAAGGAGTGACTAGTGATATTTACAACCTAGATGCAACCGGTGAAAGTTATATAAATTGAGATTATTACAGGGAAAAAATATGAAGTATAAGTAACATATGAAAAAAGTAATTAAAAAAGTACTGTATGAAAATGTATGTACCTACCAACGAAACAATTTATGGCGCAACATCAAAATAAATCCCAAAAACGAAAAAACCTGATTGTTTTAATGGAGAAAAAAGCAAAGAGTGAAGGTTAAAAAGGGAAATATGAAAAAGATCTATCATGATATATTTCTTTATATTTTAATCACGACAAACAAAACCGACGAAGAGAAGAGACGCACGTTGGCAATAAAAAATATAAAACTATTTTTCACCAAAAATTGTGTTTTGTTGTTATTGATGAAACCGAAATTTGTGATCTTATAAGTATTTAACGTCTATCGTTGCAGACTTTGCATAAAAATACCACTTACATTATAAAGATTAAGTTTTAGCATTTAGACCTAATTATACACATAACTGTATTGCTATTAACGATTTTTGACCCTGCAGCATAGGCGATGGACAAAATAATTATGTATAAAATGAGCAAAATAATAAGAAAATTGCGAATCGACAGTATTGGTATAGACAGCATCAGTACAAAGTCAATCAAATTACTAATAAATATTATGGAAGAGTTATAGTTCCCTGCATAAACATGCATCTAAAACTCAGTGTTATTCCTAATTTATTTATTATTATTATTGTTATTACTAGCCCTAGTGGTCCCAAAATTTGGCAAAGGCCATCCATACATACATAACTTCACGCCTGTAGGTATCCCTTTTGGGGTAGGCATAACAACAGAGGCTATATAAAACCATCTGATGTCGCGTTTGACAAATATGAAGGTATAACAATGATGGAGAGAGGCTATTGCAGTGACAGGGGGTCAGCCTATCGCCCACAAAAATGTCTCCAATAAAACCTCTATCCCTTAACGGACTCTTACAGTATGCCCAGGGAGAGAAGCAGCTGGTGCATTCTATGTTTTTCTTTCGCTCCCAGTCCAGTGTCGAAGATAAGATAGATAGATTTCCGCGGCCCAGTTTTGGCAAAATGCACCCAGAGTGCCTAGTGCGAGTTTGTTAACTTTATGGAAAACCGAATTTGTAAGGTTGTTTCAAGTAATTTACTCGATTAATGCAATGGTAAATTCATTCGAATAAAGTCGCACTAGGCCCCCAGATCACCCTTATACCAACGGCATGGCCATCGACGTCGTCTTTTAGTGCCGATTTACTTAAGTTTGAATACTGTACCAATTCTCAAATTGTTACTCAAACCATGTGTTAGACTATTATCAGTTTACACCACGGTTTCGTGCACATATTTACCTAATTGTTTTATATCAGACAAATAGCTGTAGAAGTGCATGACAAAATCCATAGGACCTAAACTAAGGCAACACTCATTAGTATCTTTTTTGAATTCAGAGTCTATAATTGCGATTCCTGAGGCTGTAAACGCATCTTCAATACAAGTAGTCGGAAAATGGGATAAGTTCAATGTGACATGGTCGCCGTCTCGTAAAGTCAATATGAATAAAAGCAAAGTGTACTACGATATCAGTTTGGAATACGGACAGCACAAAATTGAGGTAAGCTATTTATTAAAAAGAAAGTTAACAATTTATTATTAAGCACTTTTACATTTGCAGAACGGATAATGTTGAGGTGAATAAGTGAAAACATAAATAACTAAGTGGATAAGTGAAAAATAGAGGTTAAGAAAATAATAATTCTAATAAAGGTAAATGTGAGGATTTCTTGAACATAAAGAATTCAAGTCTAGGGAGGCACAAATCTTGTTTTGTTATTCATCATACACCACTTAATGTGAAAATGGCACGTAGACCACACACTAATAAAGATTTTATGACTTCAAAAGAGTTATAATTGTGACTATATAAAGGCCCAAAGTAACCTCAAACATACAAGTGTAGTTAATGGCTACTGGCAGCTTTGAAAAGTTAATTTCTCAAAATATCCTTACAGACGAAGTGAACCAATTGTACTCAAAGCCGTTAAAATTATCTTTTTCCGCTTAAGAAATATTCGTGAAACCTAAAATTAGTAACCTCAAAGTAGAAGTGAATGCTACTTATGCAAGACCCTAAGAGATTACTCTGGCAATGTGTGAGACTCGTGAAACGATTATATCCACTAAAAACCTTCTTTGAAGATCATGATCTTGTTAGGGCCCATTGAATGAGAATGGAGGAATGGCTAGATGGTTTAGAGAGGCTGCGTAGGAGCCATCCTGACGAGAGTCGTCAAAAATTTTTCTTTATTTATCTTCTCTATAAAATGGCTCACCTTGGTGTAGTTAGGACATATTCGTCTAGAATGCAATGACAGCCAGTCGAACTAGAAAATCTGCGCAAAGAGCATACTGACAGCGGTTTCGCACTGCATCCGATCCGGATCTGAGAAATCACGGTCCAACGTAGAACAATTTCTATCGTAGCTTACGCACTAGATCCGGCTTCCATCATCTGCCATTTTATACACGATTTTATTTCGAATTCGATTCGGATCGGATGTAGTGCGAAACCGTCTTGAAGGAGTCAATAAAAATGATCTTTCTTTATCTTCCCTACAGAGGACGGTGTCGTCACCTTTCGTGCAAGTGTCGTCAGTGCCCGCGTACAGCGCGCTGCGCGTGCGCGTGGTGGCGCACTCGGCGTGGGGCAGCGGCGCCGCGGCCGCCGCGCGCGCGCGCTCCCCCGCCGCGCCGCCACCTGCGCCGGCACAACCCGCGCTTTACACGCACAGGTTTGTACAGAGGAGGAGTCTTAGTAATATCTCTCAAAGGTTGTAGCTCAAAATCAGCAACAGTCAAGGCTGATAGCATAATGCTGAGCTGCGACTACTTCGGCATTTTTAATATTGTTTCTTTTTTCTTGTTGCCGAATAAGTGTTTCTTTCTTTCTTTCTTTCTATGTAATCTTTCTTTATAAAAGCCTGCCACATATTATCATTAGTTTGTACAGCAATGCCTTAACTTTACGGAAAGAGAGATTTTTTCACGATGATAAGTAAATATTTATTTATTTACACTTCAGGATACAGTACAGACAGTAAATAAGAAAAAAAAACAGTGTGTTGAGTAAGTACTACTAGGCGGTCTTATCGCTGACGAGCGATTTCTTACAGACAACCATGGTTGTGGAAGCAACATAAAAAATGTGTCGACAAATCCTTAATAATAAAATTACAAATCACACAAACATAAAAAAAAAAAAAATACTCGAAGGCGCCATAAGATAAAACTAACAATAAAAGGCGTATTCACATATTGATCACTAAGCCCGCAAATGACTTCAATCTTATCTGGCCATAATGAAAAAAACGGTAAAAGAGAGTCTTTTCTTACCCAAACTCCGAGCTAGCAATTTAATCTAACAACAATGCCTCCTCAGAGATTCCTCAACAAATGCAATCTTCCGGTGGACGGCTCCTTCGCAATCCAACGGTATGGTGCTGGGCTACGAGGTGCAGTGCTGGGCCGAGGGCGCGCCGCCGGGCCGGACGCCGGGCCGGCCGGACCGGCCGCCGGCACTGCCGTCCGCCTGCGCCGCCGCCTCGCTGCCGCCCGGACACACGCAGCTCGTCTTGAAACACTTAATTCCTAATACTATGTATTTTTTTAAAGTAAGTTTATTGCTGACTTGCTAATTCGCGCGGATTTACCCGCGCCATTCCAAATACCGCGGGAATATCGAGATAGAATATAGCCTATTCGCTATTCCAGAATGTAAACTATCACTACGCCAAATTTCATCCAAATCCATTAAGCCGTTTTGCCGTGATAGAGTAACAAACATCCAGACATGCATAAATCCATACATCCAAACTTTCACTTTAATATACAAAATTTTTGTTTGCTTTTATTCGATAAATGTCGCTGTATGTCGATTAAATCACGCAAGAAGAGTTATACTCGTAAATGACTTGGCTATATTTATTTTGTAGACTTACTTTATTCGTTCTCACTCTCACAATCATAATAATAGTAGGATACGCTTTGTGAGGTTTTCCTAGTAGCTTCTGATCTTACAGGAGTTTTCAATCTATAATTTAAGTACTTCCCTCGCCCGCCACTTCTATTGATCTGTTTCCGATTTATTGGATTTTCATTCATATGATTCAATCGATTCGTGAGGAAGATTTAAATGTATTTGGTGTTTGTATAAATTTGCTGAAATATGATTGCGATTGTTAGAAGACGTCGTAAAGAAATGGGAAGTTCAATCTAGCCTTGCGAGGAGAGGACGATGTCTACTTATTTCGCTAATGAGCAATATGCTTAAAACTCCAAAAGATTTTAACGTTTTGCTTTCTCACCAGGTACGAGCCTACACCGAAGCGGGTTTCGGTCCATATTCCGAAGTAGTATCAGTTCTATCGGACGAAACCAATCCTATACCAAAGGTCATGATATCAGCGCAAGAGTCCCTCAAGATCTATGACTTGGATCTTGGCGAGAGTGAAATCATACCGAAAAGTGCCGGGATACCTATAGACTTTGCAGTGTCCATTGAGGAAAATATAGTCTACTGGGTTAACAATTTGGAAGAGATATTCTCTTCGCGAATTAATGGGACTGGTCATTATAAGGTAAGCTGTTGTGTGTTTCAAGTAAAATGAATACTTGAAATAAAAATTCAGGTCTATGAGGGAATTTGCTCTTCGTACACGAGGACATTATACATAGTGGCGTATACATATAACAATTTTTCATAAAAATTCTTCGTTCAGATCCAGATGAAATCACCTAACGTTGTTACCATACGTGTTAATTTCTTACTTTCTTTTTTATTTTAGCTATCTATCTAATGATATTATTTTTTATCAAACACAACCTGTAATTGTTAGGAATGTTAGTCATTTTTAGAGACAGGATTTTTTAAATGGTTTAAAGCCGGTTTCCAAAAACGCCAAAGACTTTATAAATGTATGCTCGATAAAAAGGTACCTCTTACAGCTGATGTCAATCAACGGCTCAGCCACCAGCGTCTGTGTGGACTGGGTGGCGCGCTCCGTGTACTGGTCCCAACTAGAGATGACCTCCACTGAGTTCTACATCACATACAAAGCTATATTAGGCCTGGGGAACGCCAAGCCGCAAGTTAGAAGACTGTTTTCTAGACGGCAACCTATTTATAACTTGCAGATTTCGCCGTTAAGAGGGTAAGTTTATAGTCGATTTTATTAGATTTTTCTATTTTAAGACTATGTGACTGGGTGTATTTAACGGTTGCAACGGTTTCTTAAATAGAAATATATTTTTTTATAATATATTTCGACTTGAATTTTTGGTATAGATGTCGGAAAACGAGACTAAATTTTGGGATTCGATTCCGTCCATTGTAGACTTATTAGAATAAGTATTTATGCCCTTTTTTCAGGTCCTTATTTTGGTACGAAGAAAGTAGACATCCTGGCTTGGGTACACTAATGACAGCGAATCTAAATGGATCCCATATACGCACATTCTTTAACAACACCAAAAACCATTCTGGATGCAACTGTCCTGAAAACCCTTTAGTTTCAAAATCTTTCGTCTTAGATATAAGACATTATCATAACGAACTATATTGGGTAGATCCCTGGGTCAACCACATTGTATCTTCCGATATAAATGGTTGCAAATGTAGAGTAGTCGTCGAAGTTACCGATAAAAACAAGTACGGATTTGTGCCTATGTCTATCGCTGTAGACAGCAAGTACATATATTGGTACAACTCTACAGAAAAAAGCTTTTTCTACACTACAAAACATAAGAGAAACGCGATACGAAAGGAACAAGCACCTTATGGGTATAAAATAATGGGTCTCGATGCCTCGAACCAACCTTATCCTCCGAGAGAGTGCCTATTTTTAAAAACTCAAATTCTCCGACCGAGAGCTACTGGCAGTTCAGCGAATAGTTTGAACCTGAGGCTGCCTGTGATTGGCAAACCCGCCGCTTGTTCGGATTTTGAATATGATATGCCAGCGACCGAATATACCATATACTATCGTCAGCAAACGCATAATGATACGACGTCGTGTGCGAAGGAAATCTGCCCGTTTATAGTGACTACCAGCCCTGAGGTCATGCTTACAGAGTTGAAACCGTTCACAAATTACACCGTAATGGTGGAAGCTACCAACTACTATGCGAAACTACATGAAGTGAAACCGATTGTTGGTTTAATGATCACCGTGCAAACTGCGGCTGAAGGTAAGTTGAAGCCCCTACAACTATCTAATGAAGTACGTACCTACATAAATATGCTCCACTACTAAGTAAGTAAGAGTTTTAAGAGAAGCGCAATTTAAGCATATTTATAAACTAACAAAAATATTTGATGGATTTTACGTCTTAAGTTTTCAAAACTTTGTAAACTGTTTTTAAACATGTTTGTGTAATGTGATATTGACTTATTCTTAATTATTATTTTTAGCTCCGACTCCTCCGAAAAACGTGTCCGCAATAGCTATAAGTCCAATATTGGCGCGAGTAGAATGGACCCCTGACCCTGGTCTGTGGTATGAACTGCACTGGAGGACTGAGGAGTCTTCGCCATCATTACCGCATAAATTGAAAGGTTAATACTTATAACAATAATAAGCCTAAGTACCTATTTACATAAAAATCAAATGAACTTACCTCACTTTTACAAACTTGTCTTTCAGAACACAATACGTTCGAAGTATCAGAAGGTCGGTCAGCCAACATGAGTCGTCTGTCTCCCAACACCCTGTATAAGGTGTGGGTTCGCGCTAAGTCCAAACATAGCGAAGTTTCGGCTGACTCTAGTGCAATGCGGCTGAAAACCTACGACCTGCCCGCTCCTATTGTGTTGAAAAACGCTACCGCTTATGAATTAAAAGTGGATTGGCAAAGACCAACTTCTTATAAAGTGCAGCAGTAAGTATTTGTGTTAATTAATTGTAATTTTTGCATTTGAAGAAATTGACATTTTATTTTAGACAGAGATAACTTCTTATTGACAATATAAGTTAGGATTTCGTGGTTCCCTTGTGACCAATACTGTTGCAACTCGGTAAAAACGTCGACGTAAATAAATAAACAAATGTTTTAAAAATGTGTATATATAATAACTAGGCTATATTTTTTTCCCAGATTTCATATAGAATACTCAGAAGTGGCCACGTTTCCAATAGACTGGCAGACTTGTCGACAAGTAGACAAGGGTTTTGTTGCGTCGTCCCTTAGCCCGAAAACTCGCTACCGCTTCCGCCTCCGCTTACTGTATGTCCCGGATGGTCCTCTGTTTTACTGGCCCAATGACGACAAATTTATATTTGAGACTTTAGGTAAGTGCAACCAACTTGGGGTTTAGCATAGAGTAGATTTTGATTTATTTATTTTACTAACTGTATAGTAGAAATTGAGTGGTAAATATTACTTGTAATTTGTGATGGTTGCGATCAAGCATCAGGTAACCTCCATGACATCCATCATTACAATCCTATGTAATTTGCCCTTTGCAGGGCCATGAGTCTGTTCCCTGGGTGACGAGGAGAGCCATAAACCATAAACCAAGCTGACCCAGAGCTGATTGGTGAATATCAGAATTTTCAGGGAAACGAAATGGCTTCTGACAAACCCTAACAACTATACTAGTACAGCACCCGATACCGAATGCCTAACCTAACGTGGTTAAGAAAAAATTATGTTTGACGCTTGTTCACCAATCCTTGTACCGATCGCGCCGAACAATGCTTAATGCCTAGGACTCAAGTTTTTTTTTTTTAATATTTTTGGATTGTTACGCTTGTATACTTTTTAAACCCGTCTAAATTTTTTTTCGAAGACTGTTCAGGTTATCGGTAGGTCCTTTTAATATTATAAAATGCACATTGTACATTGCTGGAAATAAAGCTATGGACGCACAAACGTAAACAAGGGCTAAAAAAATATTGAAACTCAACTTCGCGTTGCATTTAAGAAAAAAATAAGAGTGATAGATAAATTCTGAATTGCTTAAACATCTCTAGTGAGCTTTCTACGGATATGCAGTTTATTTAGATAACTTTTTCGTAAGTAAAGTTATTCGATCTTTTTTACCAAGGCCATTTCGACAAAAATCTACTTATGTGGAACGTAAAACGTTATGCAAAATTTATTAATGCTAAGGATGAAAAACATGAAACGACAAATTAAAATCTGGTATATTTTATTAAATATACCAGAATGATTTAATTATGTTATTGAGGTTTTTGATAAAAGATAAGTACCTACCAAATTTCAAATGGCCTTTTATTTTTTTTCAAACATAGCATTGATTTTTGCATAATATTTAACTTTCCGCACAAATAGATTTTCATTGAAATGGTCCGTCTTGGTAAAAAACATCGAGTAACTTTACTTACGAAAAAGTTATCTAAACAAACTGCATACCTATCCGTAGAAAAAGCTCACACTTCAGAGATTTTTTAGCAATTCAGAAGTCATCTATTACTGTAATTTTTTTTTTTAAATACAACGCTAAATTGAATTAAAAAAAAATAAAGCCCTTTTTATGTTTGAGGGTCCATAACTTTATTTCTAGCAATGTACAATGTACATCTTTTAATTTTGAAAGGACCTACCGATCACCTAAATTGTACCTAATAAAGAAAAAAAAACACCTGTCCTTTAAAAAAACTTTGACCGTTTTAAAAAGTACATAAGCGAAACAATCCAAAAATATTAAAAAAAAGCTTGAGTCCTAGGCAAAATCTTTCGTGCTGGTTAGTTAACGGACCACCTACCCCCCATTTTTGTATGTTCAACGTTGTGCCGAACTCCCTGTATATTATAATATGCACTGCGGCACGACGACTTCTTTTCCCCTATTCGAGCATTAAAAAAAGGATTTTATTTTTTAGCGGCAGACTTAACTGACATGGTAACTTCTTCACAGCGGATGTGCCAGCGGCTCCCGGCGCGCTGCGCGTCGAAGCGCTCGGAGACAAGTTGCTGCGAGCGTGGTGGACCGAGCCAGACGCGCGCGGTGCCAGTGTGTCTATGTATCGGCTGTGGGGCCGCCCCCAGCACAGGTCAGTTAACAGACTCCGATCCAGCCCTTACAAAAGTTTTTATAAATATGGAGTATGAACACGCTTATGAGCGTAAGTCAAGCAAAAAAATATGAGTATGAATGAATGTCTTTACAGCATTTTTGTTGCCTGGCAAAGCAGATTTTATTTTGTGATGGTGACTAATGATGATCGTGATGATCTTACCGGCCAATTTCGGCCATAGCGGCCATTTCAACTTCTAGTGGTACGGCACGGCGCTCGTACATCCGAAAATGGTTTATGTAGCTAATTTTCACAGTAAACTTCCGTGCGCATTTAAGGCACGTCAACACTCCTTGCTCCTTGAATGGCAGCAGGTTGGCGAAATTTCACCTCGTCGCGTTTAGTGTCAAGGTCAACTTCACGTTGCTCATCAGAATCGCAGGCCACTGTCAACGTTTATAAGGGTGTTACCAGACCAATCGATCAACTTCGCTCGACGGTGTCGTAAAACGTCGATCGGTTGTTTCTGATTGAATCTGATCGGATTGGTCTAGTAAAAAGTACCGATGGACGTCGACTCTACTCAGCCACTCAGCCATTGCTTGTCGGTTAGTCGATCGGATTTTTTGGCCCAGTAAATACTTACTATCGTCTAGGAAAGGCGCAAAGTTTTTTTCCTCTATCCGTCACGGTACTTGTATGCTATCAGTCACGCGGTAATATTTAGCTTTAGATAAAGTTTATCACCTACTTATGGCTGCACTCTCAAGCAAGCAACCCGACTCTGAGGAGAGTCCCTCTCGCCGCCGATCTCCGTCGCAAAGGGCCTGGCAAAAGGACCCTGTTCAAGACGAACATGGATAGGAGAATTGACGACGAGATAGCGGAACCTCCCGAACACCATATCTCCCACGGCCGTTACAACCGCGGGATTTAATCTGGGCTATTTCCTGTTCGCTCGCCGCTACTTAGGAAATCCTAGTTAGTTTCTTTTCATCCGCTTTCTAATATGATCCGTTCATACTATCTACTCGACGCCTTCGATCGATAATCGATCGATGGGTGTGGTAACACCCTAAGGAGTCTGCTTCTTATTTTCAGAGCCATCGACGACAATGACAACCTGACAAAAAACATGAGCGAGTTGCTGCCAGCTGATCTGCCTGACGACATCGATGACGATCTCAAGCGGCGTATTCTAACTGAGGGCTTGGAACTGCTTCATAATGGAACTGGTAAGGAAACTTTGCATGCTGTTGAACAAATTGATGGAATACTTTAAAATCAAGTGAAAGTTGTAGCTCATATTATCTTTAAGTATAATTTTTTGTGATGAAATTTTAGATACACGTAACTAAGGCCGAGTTTCCATGCTTACGAGAAGACTCACATTGAAAACGTTGTGTAACGCGATTACTTACCGTCAACTTTTTAAGATACCTTGCACATTTAATGTACATCAGTCGTTTTACGAAGTCTCACAAGGCAATGTAATGTCAAATTTGTAAAATCCGTTAAAATCGGTTTAAAAGTTCTTTGTTTATGAAGAAACATGACCGAGCCCTACTCGCAGACAATACACAGCCTTAGGTACTATTCCCTATTACCTGCCCTAATATTAACCTCACAAATCCTTATCTTCACAGAACCCTACTGGCTAGTATCATCCGAGAGCGCGCCCGCCGACTTCATAGGCTTCGTGCAAGCGTGCAACGCGCGTGGTTGCGGCGCGCTGTCGGCGGGGGCGGCGCTGGCGGCGGGCGTGGCGGCTCGGCCGATAGCGCCCACGCCGCTGGCTGCTGCAGCGTTGGCCGCCGCGGCTATACTGGCTGCGATTGTTACGCTGTATCTTTGTAGTGAGTTTGAGTTTTTGTTTTTTGGTAGCTTGTAGATAAAAGATCATAGAATTACGTCCGCGGGCTCGGCTCACGCCGTTAGCTGGCAGCCGCAGCGTAAGTAGCCTCTGCTATACTGGCTGCGATTGTTACGCTTTATCTTTGTAGTGAGATTCAAGCTTCCTTATTTTTCAGTTCTGCGAACAGTTTAGTAGTCTTAGTGCCAACGCTGCGTCACGCGTTCAAACGCGCGTTTCATACAAAACTGCAACGTCCGTACCATACGATACGGACGTTCTGAATGCGCCAAGCTTCGCGTATGATACATGCATACTGTTATAACCTAGCCTAGTTTGGCCCTAAGCCTGAGTTAGCATTTTTAGCTCGCTATAAACTTTCCATGACACTTTTTGTCAAGTTGCATATTAAGATTACCTTTTTAATTAAATCTTTTAATCCAGTCAGTTAGACTCTGGAGCTTGTGATAACCACTTCTCTTAAGTTGGTTGATTTTGGGACACCTTCGTGTAGAAAAGTTTAAAAGTGTTTTCTTAAATAAAGAATGTGTTTCGGCAGTAAAAAGATTTTTTTTAAACCAAAAACCAAAGACCTCACAACAGTACGGTGCGGAGTTATGAAAGTTTGTATGTTTGAATCTCTCTCAGTAGGTGTTGTATGAATCTATGGGTAGGAGTGCCTATTTGAAGATACGGACATAAGGTACGCGCGTTCGAACGCGTAACGCAGCGTTGGCTCTTAGGGCTAGCTAAAACTGCGATCGGGACAATAAGTCCGGTTCCTCTTAATAGTTATAAGTTTGTTAAAAAGCTAGTGTTGGGCGAATCAATGAAGTTACCGGTAGATAAGTTACATTAAAAACGGTTACCGAAGAATTAAAAACTAGATTTGGAATCGGGACCATCCTTTAAACACATAATTCGATGGGGAATTCGGAATTCTCTGTCGCCAGAAATCATCATTTTGACAATACATAGTGTGTTGTAGCAATGTCTAATGTACCAAGAGTACCGAGAGTTTTTTTCCGCCGACTTTTTTTGTCTATTGGGCTATTGTAATATTTTATTCAACAACTATCAACAAATTGTTAAAGCCTTAGTAGGTATACAATGATGACGTCATCTGATGATCTGTTAGTTCTTACGATAAATAAAAATTTTGAATTTGAATTTGAAATCAGAAGTCCCGTTTTTGGCAGAGTATGGATCAAACGCGGTTTTATTCGTTTGAGAACATTCCATTGAATAATTGTTATATTTTATTAGGTATTTTATTCTATTTCAGGGTACAACAGACGGAACAAGAAGACAGTTATGGAGAGTCAGATTACTACGACCATACCGCGGAGAGGCCCTGATGTGGAGCTAGCTACCCTGCGGCAACTGCCGATCAGGCATTCTTCGAATATATTGTACAACCAAGTGAGTAATTTAAGAAGTCGGGGACCACTATATTTCAATTCATGTTTGAATCAGCCTTTTCTCAATTTTTTGTGTCTTGCTGGTCGACCGTCTTTAACGTTTTAAGACCGTAAATCTTACAGCTTTTGTAAATAAATAAAATAAAAAGATAGGCTTTACTAAAACAGTACTTAATAAATTTTCAGTTGAACTGCCCAACGGACGCCGAGCTGGCAAGTTTGCCACACATTCGCCGCGAACAGATAACTCTTACGAAGTTTTTGGGGTCCGGCGCTTTTGGCGAGGTCTTCGAAGGACAGGCTAGAGAACTTACCAGTGGGGACACCAAGGTTGCAGTGAAGGTAAGTCTTCCATTATTATACTTACTTGTAAGCCATTCTTGCCTTTCGTGAAGTTTGAGCAGTTTACTGTGACATACATTTATTGTACAGACATTCCAGTTTGAATAATATATTCTTCTTTATAGTACCTACGTGTTTATTAACTTAATTCACACAGTCCCTAGTAAACTGGCAGAACTTGTTATTCAATGGTCCGTCAAAAAGGTCGAGCCGGATTCCTTTCTGAAATTGTTCAAATGAAGTGGCCGAAAAACAGAATAGTGATTATGTTTAAAAATTGCACCTTTTTACAGACGTTACGAAAAGGAGCGACAGAACAAGAAAAGGGCGAGTTCCTCAAAGAAGCGGCCCTCATGTCTAACTTCAAGCACGAGCATATACTGCGGCTGCTGGGCGTCTGTCTTGACAACGATCCCAACTACATCATCATGGAGCTGATGGAAGAAGGAGATCTGCTCAGCTATCTACGCGCCAAACGAGCGTCTCTGGTACGTCTAATGAGATTTCAATATTTTGTATCATGCGCTCCTGCTTTCCAATGTTATTTTTGTAGTTTCAGCGACTTTTCAATTCAAAACTAGTATGAAATTTCCACGCCAACTTACACCTAAGTGGCTCCAAATAAAAATAAGAAACGAAATAAGGTAGAACAGAAGTAGGTACGTGAGCAGTAACCACGCAATTAGCTTAGAATAGTTCATTTGCTAGGAATCGAAGTTTTGGGGGGGGGTCATGTCCCCTGTGACCCCCCCCCTGGGACCGCGCTGGCTCTGCACATTACAATTTATGATACAATTTATGAGCAGACAAAATGTTTACTTTTATGAAAGCATTCCATTTTCAATTATCTTTTTTAAATTTCAGTACACACCAGAATCTCTCACGCTTCTGGACCTATTCAACATGTGTGTGGATGTGACCAAAGGATGTTGTTACTTAGAAGAAATGCATTTCGTGCATCGCGACCTCGCGTGTCGGAACTGTTTGGTGGCTCACCGAGGGAACACGAGGATTGTCAAAATTGGCGACTTTGGACTGGCCAGAGATATTTATAAGAATGATTATTATCGAAAAGAAGGAGAAGGTAATTATTGCTTTTATTTAATACTGTGTAATTAGGTGTATAATTTAATTTCAAACATAGATCCAAACAGTTTTGAATTGGCTAACACCCTCAAAAAGGCCGTCGTACCAAAATAAAATAGGTAAAAGTTAAAACGAAACATTTTGAGTAAACCTACTTCTTCTCAATAGGACTGCTACCCGTACGATGGATGGCGGTGGAATGTCTCGTGGACGGCGTGTTCTCTAGTCAGTCGGACGTGTGGGCGTGGGGGGTGCTTTGTTGGGAGGTACGTGCACTGTTCTTATTTTATATCTTTAAATATATAAGGTTACCGTACTGGGGTAGGTATAGTTACCATTCCGATGCGAAAAAAACTTTGAAATTTTGGGAAAAGGAGAGTTCCGCGTAGTGTTGGCGTAAAAAGCCGTAAGTGTGTCGTTAAAAACGACTAACCCGAGTGAACCCTGCTTCTGCTTCTATCAATGAACTCAAAGAGTGCTAGGACAAACAATTTTAAAATCTTTCACGTAAATCGTTAACCCATCTCATAGTTATCTTGATTTGATTGCTAATCGTTTCTATTCTACTTGTGGTTAACTTTGGTTTACTTAAAAATCTTCGGTGGTGTACCTACCTTACTAACCTCGGCAACATTTAAAATTCGGTAACATGCTGCCACAAAAACCAAGTTCTTTCACATGCTATAAGACGCTGGATATTTATTACACGCTGTGGTGGTAGATCGTCACGCGGTCGTTTATGTAAGGAACCGCGTCCGCAACCGCAGTTTTAAATAAATAATAAATAATTCTGACACTCACACAGCATTATCTAGCCCAAATTAAGTTTCTTAAAGAACTTGTGTTATGGATACAGATAATTGATATACTTAAGAAATATATAAACATACGTATTGAATAAATACATATTTTTTATTGGAATAAACTTAAATAAACATATAAACATCCATGACTTGACGGCTAATATCTGTGTTCATCACACCGATATCCGCCGCTACTGGGATTCGAACCCAGGACCTCTGGTATAGAAGGCAATGTATGTGAATGTTGAACTTTTCATGAATCAAGAAAATATAGATATTTTATGTGTAACGGAGCACTGGCTAAAAGACCATCAAATGATATTTTCATTCAATAATCATCAAATAGCTAGTTCATACAGTAGAAGCCAGGCAAATTGTGGCGGTTCCTTGATTATTACACACAAAGGAATGAAATTTAAAGAACGAATGGATATTATTAGTCTTTCTGTTGAGCAAACCATTGAAATGGCATGTATTGAGCTAGGGAAAGTTATTATAATAAGCGTATACAGGCGGCCGGCTTCATCCTATGATTTGTTTGAAAAAATTATGGAGGAAGCTTTACTGAAACTTAGTGATACTAAAAAAAATATCATTGTTTGTGGTGATTTTAATATTGACTTACTAATACAATCATCGCTGAGTAAAAGGGTAACAAATTTGTTTCTTTGTTATGGACTTAAAAATCTCTTTTTAGAGCCTACACGAGTTACAGCCACTTCAGCTACATGTATTGATAACATTTTCACAGATGCATCACCCAACAGTCAATACATATTTAATAAATTAAAATCGGATCACAGTGGACAATTAGCATCTTTTGACATTAACACAAACAAGGCATTAAGAAGAGAGATTAAGTTTGTACCCATGAACGAGGGTCGGCTGGAAAGATTCAGAAGTAATGTCTTGGATAAGTTGTGGGAACTTAAATGTTATGATGATCCTGTTAAGGAATATAATTGTATTTTTAATTTAATTAAATGTGAGTATGATACAGTATTTAAATCTAAAACAATAAAAATAAATGATAACTCATTTAAGTTTAGTGACTGGGCAACAGTAGGAATATTCAAAAGCAGAGACAGATTATATGAATTATATGATGAAAAAGCATATAATCATAGTGAAACCTTTAAGGAATATGTTAAAAAATACTCTAAAATGTTCAAAAGTGTGTGTAGTATTGCAAAATCAAATTTTATTAATAATAAAATTCAAAATAGTGTAAATATACCTAAAACTACTTGGCAAATTATAAACAGCGAAACTGGAAAGTCAAACATTAGAAACGCGGAATATAAACTGAAAATTGGTGATCGACTGTTGACATCAGATACAGAAGTTGCTGAAGCTTTTGAAAAATTCTTTGCAGACATTCCAGTTTCGACCACCAAGACATTAAATTCATCAGTCAAAATTGCACGGTCTTTTCTTGAAAAAAATGTAAATAAGTGCAAAACCACCTTTACTTTCAGGCATGTTACTGAAAGTGAGGTATTGAAAGCTTTTAATAGTATTACAGTTAAAAACACTGCTGATTTGGATGGCATTTCCGTTAAAATCATCCAATCCATCATTGATATTATTACACCTAATTTAGCTAGTATATTTAATAATTGTGTTGATAGTGGTGTGTTTCCTGATTTAATGAAACTTAGTAAAATTATTCCTGTATTTAAAGCTGGAAGCATAATCGACCCCAGTAACTTTAGACCAATCTCTATATTACCAACACTTAGTAAAATTTTTGAAAAGCTTATTTTAAACCAACTAGTGGTACACTTCTACAGCAATAATTTAATGAATCCAAATCAGTTCGGTTTCACACGGGGTCGCTCAACAACTGATGCCAGTGTTGAGCTTATCAAACATATATTTGATGCCTGGGAGGAGTCACGTGATGCCTTCGGTGTCTTTTGTGATCTGTCCAAGGCTTTTGACTGTGTTCACTACGATACACTCCTCATGAAGCTACACCACTATGGAATCAATGATAGGGCACTTGATTTTATGAAATCCTATTTATGCAATAGAATTCAAAGAGTTGATATTAATGGAAAGAGATCATCGGGATCAGCAGTTCATATGGGAGTGCCCCAGGGCTCGATTCTTGGGCCTTTCTTATTCTTAGTTTATATAAATGATTTGCCATTTGTGGTAAAAGACAAGTGTGAGGTCATATTGTTTGCTGATGATACCTCTTTTCTATTTAAAGTGAGTAGGCAATTGAAGCACTGCTTTGAAGTAAACAGTTGTATTGAAACTGTGGAGAAATGGTTTTCAGCCAATAACCTACTCCTCAATGAAACTAAAACAAAATTTTTAAAATTCTCATTGCCTAATGTCCGGTATGTTGATACTAACTTAATTGTAAAGGGACAAGAATTGAGACCTGTAAATTCAACAGTGTTCCTTGGCATAACCCTAGATGCACAACTACAGTGGGGTCCACATATAGAAAGGTTGGCGAAGAGACTTAGTTCTGCAGCATATGCCGTCAAAAAGATGCGAAATATCTCTAATGAAGCTACTGCGCGGTTGGTTTATTTTGGTTATTTTCATAGCTTAATGACATACGGCATTCTCCTGTGGGGAAATGCTGCCGATATTAAAACCATCTTTGTGCTGCAGAAACGGGCTATTCGCGCAATCTACAAACTTAATTCCAGAGCGACATTAAGAAATAAGTTTAAAGAAATAAATATTCTTACGTTTGCATCACAATATATCTTTGAAAATCTTATGTTCGTAAAAAAGAACTTAAACATGTTCCGTAGAAAATGTGACTTGCATAATATTAATACTAGAAATAAGTACAAGCTAGCCGGCTATGATAGTAGACTTCATAAAGTCACTAACTCATTTATGGGTCAATGCATACGTTTTTATAATAAGGTTCCCACAAATATTCAAGACTTACCACTTGATAAATTTAAAGAAAGTATTAAACAAAAATTGTATAATAAAGGCTTTTATACAATATCTGAATATATGGACGATAAAAGTCCTTGGTTGTAAATTATTTTTCGAAAGTTCTCAATCTCCAACTCCATCTCCATCTCCTTCTTATCCAACGCCATCTCCATCTCCTTCCAATCCATACAACAGCAAGAACGTCATGCTCCCTCAGGCGGCATGGCTAGCGGTAGCGTCGGGTGTCGGGTCACCCTCTTCCCTAAAATATGGTTGAGGAGGGTGATGGCTGGTGCTTGCGTTATACTCGTGAACGGGTGCTGCTAGCGGTGCCAGGTCGTTTTGCTGAAGACTTTATGACTATGTTACTTTTTTGAATTTGACTCTGACTTCCCCATCTCCATGTCCACGTCCGTGTTTGTGTCCCGTCTCTTTCCACGACTATTCCCATCTCCATGCACATTATCTGTATTATCTCTCACCTCTATCGCTACATCTATCTACTTCTATCTTTACCTCTATATCTATGTCTTATGTTTCTGTCTAATATTTGATTGCCTATTGTATAAATATAATAGTAAACTCCAGAAGATCACCAACTCGTTCATGGGTCAATATGTGTACGCTTTTATAATATAATTCCAAAATATTTAAGATTAACCCTTCGATAGATTTAAGGATAAGTGTTATATAAAGTTTTACTATAAGTTATCCGGATGCAAGAAGATTGTTAATTGTTATTGTGTATTTTTAAAAGATGATTGCTGTTGAGTTTCTTGCCACTTCTTCTCAACAGATCGACTTTCCGAAGTGGCGGTAGATTCAGTTCAATTTGTAAATTTTATGACTTATTTCAAATGTATTCAAATACTTACGAAATAAAGATTCTTTTGACTTTGACTTTGACTTTGTTACCACTTCACCAGCCGGTCGTCTATGTAGTTTTAGACCTTATATTCACGATCTTAATAATTGATATACCTAGGTATCTTTTAATCGCATGTCGTATCTGTAGATCCTATCGCTGGGGCAGCAGCCGTACCCGGCGCGCACCAACCGGCAGGTGCTGGCGCACGTGCGCGCCGGCGGGCAGCCCGAGCGCCCGCCCAACTGCCCCTCCAGGCTGTGAGTATATGTTTGCCCCTACTTCCCCGAGCCTAACGAAACCTCACTATCGATGACCACCTAATTTCCCCTTTATTGCATTTCAATTTGAAACGATAGTGCGAATTTGTTATAGGACAAATAAAACAATCCACTAAGCTCATTAGATTTTTAGCTTATCAATTAGCACGAATGCTGCGCACCCGTCGTCGCCTAGAATATTAGTTATGACTATATTTACTTTTGGTGCGGGTCGCTAAGATGTGAAACGAACTCGGCCTATTCGTTATGAGTTGACGATGTTCTTAGTAACAACATTATTGACTAAAGCCATGATCATTAAATGCTATGAAGGAAAAAAGATCTGAAACAGAAAATTATGAATTTGAACTGTTTCTTGCTGGTAAAAATTTGATAAAAATTATGATTACAAGCAGTTAGGAGTTCCGTTGACAGTACTAAAAATGTATGAATAAGAAAAGTATCAAGAATAAAATAATGAAGAGTGATTATTATGAAAACAAATCGGTTGTAAGACAAAAAATCGGGGTTAGCATTTTATGTGAGCCGATATGGCCCCTACTACTAACAACTGTTTTATCACCGGGTGTACCTGAACACATTATTTTAACGATGTTTATTTAACCGTCACATTCAATGACAACCAGATACGAGCTGCTCCAACAATGCTGGAGTTACTACGCAGAGCGGCGGCCAACGTTCCGCGAGTGTCTAGAGGTGGTGGTCATGTTGCGAGACAAGACGTCGCCTCGCATCACACTCACGCACGCCGCCAGCTCTACGACTTACCTCGCTCTGTTGCCGCACGGTGAGTTTAGCAAGACCTAGAAGATTCATAAAGAGGTTTTCATAACGCTGATAAAGGAAACCTATCCTAACAAAATTGCATTTAAACACCTCATTAAGGCTTCCTATCTAAAACACGCCCTACACCACCTACAACGGCACATAAGCCCATTAGAAGAAAGCTTAATTCAGTAATACAAAAGCTTAGTCTTTTTTTCAAATTGGATATATTTTTAAAGGTTTATTTAAAAAATAATTAAATAACATATAACATAACCTACCTACCTTACTTAAAAATTACTGACAATCCTGCTTTATCTCGCAGGTATCTACTTTATTCTTAACTAACTTCGTACGCACATAAACATTGTTTATGTTTAACACTGTTTAACTATATGCCAAGTATCACATTCAAGCACTTAAGGAATAAGATTTTTCATACAAACTAACTTAAATAGTCTAATAATTCCCGTTCCCGATGAAATTTCGGGAATTCCTTCCTTAGTGCTCCCCCACAAACCTTAAGGATTGCTTTCTACAGCCAGTAAGTAGTTATGGCTGTACGTTGTTTGTCAGTCACTCAGTCAGGAACGAAAGAGTTTTATACAATTATGATTTACACAAATCTCACATCTCAACAAATGCTTGCATGAATCGAATCTAACGAATTTTAGGGTGTGCTTTACAAAGATGTGAACATACGATACACACCATAGCCCAAAAGAGTTCAAATAACTCCTCGCACCTGACTCATATTTTGTCATTGAAAAAACTTGCTGACACTGAACTCAAAATTAGTCACTAGGTACGATTCTTGCGTTTTATAAAGTAGTTTGTTCGTAAAATCAATTTTTTATTGTGTTAGTCAATGGTGTCATATCAATGACCATTAATTGCTTAGGTAGTTACTTACCTACTAATCCACCTGCCTCATAATAATCTTTAAAATTGCATGTTCGCATGTTCAGATGCTGTCGACAATCGGACCTATCTGCTGGACGAAAATCACAACGCTTTCATAGGTTTGTAATGTCAAATACCTTTTGCATAGATTTATTGGTAGGTCTACTCTGCGCTCCGACTAGTAAGTGCCTGGGCGGCAAAATAGAACTATAGCCTGAAAAATGCGATAACTCAATAATGTATTGTGAATTTAGTCAATAGGCCATGCCACACATTGGTGGAAAGGCAAACTATTAGTTACGTTACCTACGTATTATACAAATCATCCTGATTGTCAAAAAGTAGGTCTAGGATATGCCGAAATACGGCGCAATCTTAATTGCCGTATTTTACGAGTATTTCGGCGGTACCTACCTATCTAGACGTAATGAAGCGTAGATCTATCATTAATTTATGACCTATCGTCTTAACATGCATGTTGTGTGTTTCTTTGAATGTAAATATACCTAGAATGCTACAAAGTATTATACATAAACTAGTTTTCAATTTAACTCTAGATGAGTGGTATATGTATAAGAGCTGATATCGTAAATGGGGTAAAAACGTGTTCCCACCCACCTGTTTCATCTAACAGACATCCTTGGCCAATTTCATAGTTGTATAATAATAATAACAGTTGGACATGTATTTACACTGTAATGTCTTGCCTTAAGCATTGCATATATTAAGTATAGCTAGGCAACAGATATACATACATAGGCATGCCTACTTTTTTTCTCAAGCACCGTGTTTTATTTTCTACCTCATTGTCAATAACATGCCTACTAATAACAAACACTAGGATATTTTGAACATAACCCAATATAGTCCAATTCATATTTTTGATGTTTTTCTAATGATGCAGCAATAAAATCTCAAATTCTTTAAATCCGCTATCACTTACATCTAGGTTTTTTTATCGAACTAACGTCAAAATACACAAACCAACCCACCGGTGGTACGACGATGCAGGTTTAAGATTCCTATTCGCTCCTTCCGTAGTATTCTTAAAAATGGGAAGTGACACAATCATAAGCTCCAAAAATCCAAAATCAATCACAAACTACTACTAATCGGGGTACTTAATGCAGCATCAACCAGAATACTGAGAGAAATAATAAGTCCAGCTACAGAATGCATTTTTTGGCCACGTGATCAAGCTTCCATTTTCATAACTTAGCCAGGAGACAATAACTTTTGCAAAAAATGTGTCTTGAAGCAATTTATACTATAACTATACCATCATAATTTATACTAAGTAATATATTCATTAACATTGCGATGAAAAATATTATACGACAAGAAGGGCTCCCGTTCCGGAAGACGTAGTCGGTACGGTTAGGTGCGACGACGAGCGCAGTGAGAAGGAGCAATTAGGTTGCATATTAGGAGGAGTTAGATACAAAAGCCATAAACCCTAGAGCTGTTTTAAATAACCCCGACGTGGTTTGTGGCACGGATTGTGGCTGACATAGTAATTTAGAAGGCAACTTAGATTTTTAGAGGGGAATAATGCTATTTAAAAGAATTCTTTTTATTAAAAAATAATTCTTTTTCTTTTTTAATAATAATATTAAATTTTACTTACAGACGAAGACCTTTTGGAGCATGAAATGGAGCCTTCCCGAATGCTGCCAGCACAGACACCAAAATACCTCGAACTAATGTACAACAGCGATTCGGGTTCCAATTCCATAGACGGGTACGAAGTACCCCGAGCGCCGATTGCGTACATGCCATTTTCTAGACATAGCATAGTGGGTGTAGCTCCGAACAGGTTGATAAAGCCTCCGTTGTACAGAACTCATTCGTTGAAGACTAACACGAGGCCAAGAAACGCTACTGTAGTTCCTTTACGAAACGGTATAGTGAAACGTGCGTCTCTCTGTGATAGTGCTTTAGGAAACTCCTTTCTAGACAATAGCCCGTGCACATCTCGAGAGAGGCATTTACACGAAACTAATGTCGATAGCCACAATCTTAAGACTATGTTGTAATTACGAAACTGTGATATTATCATCTCTATATAATACTCCACCGATTCACAATTAATATAAGCTAGTTCATAAGAGATATTTATATTTATTTGTAAATATGTGTGTCATTCATTGTAAATATTTAGTTTAAGAGGCGTTTTGAATGTGGGCTGATATCAAATGCATTTATAAGAAACCATTCCTGGTAAATAAAACATTGTTTACTATATTTATTACGTTCTTTTATTCACTAAAAATAACATTATAATGATAGTATGACAGGGGTCATACAATGTAGAGATTTCACATAACTTTTATGTAAGTATATAAGTTTACCCAAACTAAATACTATTATATTTTTATCACTCATTCAGTAGAATTAATTGCAGTATAAGCATACAGTGAATAAGCTAACAATTTCACTTTTATTGCAATTCAAACTAATATTTAATCTTAATAACTTAAAATTGCCTCATAAAAAATCTATTTTATAACGAGCAATATTGCTTATGGGTCAATAAACACTTACAAACTAAGAGATATAATGTAAGCTATTAGTTTGAATTTGCACAATGAGATTGACATTGAATGTTTAAATCAAATTCAACAAAAAAAACATGTAACCATTTATTTGCGATTAACTTCCTCCTATCTCTATTCATCTGTTTAATCAATAACAAATAAACTATAATGTATTATCTCGTTGCGCCCGCGACAATAAAACGTACGAGACGAAACATTAGTGCGAGAGAGAGAGTATGATTAGCTGTGCACATACTTGACATGTCATTTTGAGTATTTGTTATTGCACTGCCATCATATTGCTCACACGTATTATTACCGCGGATGCATCGTGATATTAGAGAAACTACAACTATTTCAACGCAAACTATTCTCCATCTTCCTTAACTTCCTCCTTAGCTCGTTTTTCCTTTTTAATCTGATCTGTGGTGGTGACAGCGGCGCCTAATTCCACTGGATCATGATGGTCATCGTCCTGGGCGTCATCTTTACTATTCTCATGTAGGAGGACATACTCGCGCTGGGAAAACCCGAATTTAACTACGTCTCTTTCGAGCAGTTCGACGTACCGACGTGGCTCGATCTTTTTGTTGTTGACGAATGTCCCATTTGCTGATTCTGTAAACAAATAATTTGAATTAAACTTTGTCATATTTTGTAGACAGCCTTAAAATTATGTATAATGAATTACAACTAAACATGAGCGTTTCACAGGTGCCGCATGTAAAATTCTCAACCCTTTCTGGTCTAAGTACCTGAGATTTTGTTTATTTTTTATAAACTATCCTTAGAATAGGATAAAAAAATTATTACATATAAAGCAGTTAGAATGAATTTTTAAAATCGTATCGTGAAAGCTTAAAAGAGGTCGTTTATCAATTTCTGAACTAGTAACTGATTGAAAATTGGCACCTTAGCAAGCTAAACAGTTTTCACAGTAAAGCTTTGTCATAAAGTAAGTATTCACAAGTAGAAAACTCTTAAACAAAAAAAATATTTAAAAAAGTGGTATTGGTTTCGCATAGATGTTACAACTTAAGCCTTTGTTTTTTCAATGATACAAAATCATGAACATACAAGTACCTCTACATCTTTTAAAAGGAAACATCTGTTTGTTTGTCTTGTTCATAGTAAAAATCATCAGAAATGCTAAACAGATTTCGGTCTATACCTTGGAAAATAATTCAATGCAGTAAACTGATAGTTCGAAATATCAAAAAGAAACATAATGATGCCAGATAAAATCTTTCTAGTATTAGGTAGGTACTGAATTTCCTAAGCAATGCAATGTATGTATATACACGTGAATTTGAGGTGTACTTTACCATTACAGTAACTTTAATGGAAATAATGAATTAACAAATATACCTAGTGCTTTAAAACAGTTACAATAGAAGTAGAATTAGTTTTTTTTTTCAATACTTTAAGTCAACTCAGAAAAAGTAAGTGACGTAAAGCATCTGACGTACCCCACTCTAGAAATGAGAAAATTAAAGTATAAAATATTTTGTGAGTCAAAATATTTGTTTCTCGACTTGAATTATTTAAAAAAAAAATCATTCATTTACATAAACCGCATAAATTTTTTTTTTTTCTTCCCTAAAGTGGACACACTGGAACTGTTATTTTACTGCATTGAACTATTTGTTAAGGTATAGTTTGCACCACCAGCACATTATAGGCTATTGACATTAATACATAAATTATCTAAGGTCAACAAAGCATAGATTTGAAAAGAATTCAACCGTTAGGCCGTGCCAGACTTAGCTTCAAATGTTTGAACAAAGGTTTGAACAAATGTTTGAACAAATGTGTGGAGCTGGACTTTGCATATGTATTCAACGTTTGCACAAAGCTTTGCACTTTGCCATCCGGAGTCGGTCTTTTTCTACACATCAAAGCATTCAAAGTTGAATTTGTTCAAATGTTTGCGTGCCTTGCCACACTTGTTCAGTGTCCAGTTGCTCAAGCGTTGTTGAGCGGGACGGTTGTGTGCATGTTACACTGCATGCGGCCATATAATGACTGGGGCAGCGAGTGCGTTCTGGAATTTGTTGAGTTGTTACAGGGGCAACTATGTACATGGAACCCGAAAAATAACAAATAAAAAAAATATAATTACATGCACACAAATAATACAGGCTAACCGAGTCTACAAAATCGTTGTCCATCTTGTTTGTTGTCTACTAGCATACTGTGGAGAAAAGTGTTTGCGAAGCAAGTCTGGCAGGTTACGTCAATATGTGTTCAAATGACTTTGCAAAGTCGTCAAACATTTGTGCAAATCTTTGAAACTAAGTCTGGCGCCCGGGTTAGGACAGCAAAACCTTAAAGTCGAACTACACCCAAGGAGAGCTGGGTACTAGAGCTGGGTTATAATATCTTATGACTAATTATTTCATTTTCATTTCTAATTTCATGTCTACATATTACCAAACACTTACCCAAATCAATAACATACGGTCGCACCCGTCTGCCCTGCGATCCGTCAGGCCTTGTAAACGGCGTCGCTCTGTACTGCAAAGCTGCATGTTGCTTACTAATCGATGGATGCTCCAACGCTATGTCCACTACTTTCTTATCACGTCCTATAAGGAAGGCTGACTGGCGGTGGATGTACAGGATTGGTAACGCTTTGTCGCCTTTGAATGGGTAGAATCTGTAATAGAATATATTTTTATTGAGGCTGCAACGGAAACACAAAGCGGTATGTATTTATGCTAAAAGAAAGGATTGCTACATGAAAAAACTATGAAGCCTATGTTAAAGTGATTATCAACCTGTAAACAGAAACCAAGGTAGTGTAAATGATGCATTGACTACCTACCTAAGATTTAGGTTGGATAATATTATATAATATTTTCTTAAGTTTTCACGATTCATAATTTAAATAAAACTACTTTTTAACTGGAATAATCGCATATAATTTGTATTCTACATTTTAACTCAATGTTTCGGTGTCTTTGCAGATCCGTGGTCAAGAGCTAAAATGTAAAATATAAATTATACACATTGATCCGGTTAAAAAGCTGTTTTTATTTAAGCCTTATATACTTCAGAAATAAGTCTGCTGGACTGGGAGCAAAAGAAAAACACAGAATGTGCCAGTTACTTCTCTTCCCAGGCATACTGTAAGTCAGTTAAGGGACAGAGGTTTAATTGGCATTTTTGCAGGCGATAGGCTGAACCCTGTCATTGCAATAGCCTCTCTCCACCAAAAAATACCTCCAAATTTGTCAAACGTGACTTCAGATGGTTTTATAGCCTTTGGTGTTCTGCCTACCCCATAAGGGATACAGGTGTGAAGTTATGTATGTATGTAAATAAGTCTGCTCTAGTCTTTTGTGGGATATGAGCTCCCATTGCAATTTAGATTTTAAAATTATTCCATTCATACATACATTTCATACTACCACCACACTATCTCCATAACACAATATTATTAAAGCTTACTTTGCAGCTGGATAGATCTAATTTCGAGTTCCTAAGAAAAACTAATTTTTATGCTTCCAAGTTTGACTTTAGAAAGCCCTAAAATTATAAAATAATAAGTTACTTATAAAATCCCTAGACAATCACACCAACTACAAGGGCTCAAAGGAAGCGAAGCTTGTGTTATGAGATACAATGTAACGAGCTAGGTGTGTACCTAGAATATAAATATCTACATAAATAGATCCAGACCCAGATTTTTTTTTTCTTGTTGCGACCGGCAATCGAACCCGCAGTCACTGGCCTCTGAGGCGTATAGGTTTACCCCATCGCCAAAGTGGTCGTCAAAATTAAAGAATGTAATGTCAAATACGGCTCCATAGTAGGTATAATTATTAAACAACACCCACCTCCACCGTCTCTTTGGTTGCTTAGCATCGTCCGGCTCGGTATACTTAATAACAACTCCATTAACTGTATTTGCATCTGCTGTGAGCTTGCCAGACAGACCAAAGTTGGGCTTTTCTTTATCTTCAGTTGGTTTATCTCCTTCTGTTTTAACGTCGCCCTTGCCCCAACTGTACTCTTTCTTATCATCTACGTCAGTAAATCTGAAAAAAGCGAATAAGTAGTAGGTAATCTGAAGAAAAGTGTTATAAGCAGTCCCGCGCGCCAGAACTTAATTATCTTGAGATCAAAATGTCTTTTATGCAACAACTGAAATGACACTTTCAGGCAATGTGAATTTTTCAAATCTTAAGTGAGCTGTGAGGTTTTCTAAGTAAATTAGCAAACGAAGCTTTAGAAGCCACAGCATTGAACTCACCTAGATTTCCTCTCTTTAGACCTCGGATCATCTTTATCTGCTTCTACTTTAATCCTTTCTCTTCTATCATCTCGCCTGTCATCTCGTACTTCCCTATATCTGTCCTCTCTGTCTAACCTTTCCGGACGACGCTTTTCACGATAACGATCTTCGGGACTTCTGGACCTAGACGGTTCTCTGCAAATATTAAACAGTTTTTAAGAAGGAGGCTCAGAACACTAGTGGCTATAAAACCATCTGATGTCACGTTTGTAAAATTAAGAGGTATTATAATGACGGAGAGACTATTGCAGTGACAGGAATCCTATCGCTGAAATGATTACTTTTACTTGGGTAATTGATACTGGATAATATTTAACTTAGTAGGTCTAGTTAGAGTTTTATTTTAATTGAATATCTAGGATATGTGTTTCGAATTTTGAGGCCCATATTAAAGCTTTCTTAAAAGATGATCATTACTCAATCGTAGGTTCCCCCCTGTCAATTCTCCATACAGAACTGTCACAAAATCTATACTTAAGTAGAGTTCAAGTCTGAGGAAGCTTTCATAATATAAGTCTTGTCTTTTTTAAACCTTTTAAGACAAATATAAAGTAGATTTACGTGGTTAAATCTCGAGTCCCACTAAGGCTATTAAGCATCGCGATACATTACCTACAAGCCAAGTTATCACGGGTTTAAAAGGACTTCAAATCAAAGACAGAAACAATTTAAAGTCAAAATGCACCTGAGCAGAATCAAGTACTACAGCTAATACATACAACAATAAAACAGATGGACGTAAGTTAATCTATTGAAGCTCAATTATTTTTCAAATGAGTGAGAAAGTTAAGACTGAATTCACCTGCTTCATTACAACATTATATTTTACAAATAGACTGAATTAGTTCAGTGACTGTTTAATTAAAGTGACCAATAATAAGTGTTATTTATGGTGCTACTGCTAGTAAAAATCGATATAGTAATAAAACCGAAAAATAATATCAGAATCCGAAAAGCTGCTTGAGATGATATAAGAAAACCTTTTTTTTATTAGATATGCGTTTCGGTACATTACTGCAATGTTATATGTAATATATTATTCCGTTATATGGCGCTTGTTATTATTTAAAAGTTTTTTGTAAGTCTTTTTGCCAAATGACTTGAGATAAACCATTATTTTAAAAACTATAGAAATTATACCTGCGTCTAGGTGGAGGGGGGTTATCAACCCTGGGAGGAGGCGGCCTGTCCCGACGACTATCGCGACCTCTGCAATCGAGAAAGCAAAACCATAAGAACCCAACCTTCACCTACCATCAGTTTCGACTTA
Organism: Stenoptilia bipunctidactyla; assembly: GCA_944452665.1. Taxonomy (NCBI): domain Eukaryota; kingdom Metazoa; phylum Arthropoda; class Insecta; order Lepidoptera; family Pterophoridae; genus Stenoptilia; species Stenoptilia bipunctidactyla. The sequence goes on from OX101736.1 coordinate 14,224,821, forward strand.
ACATTACACGCGCTTTTATTAGTTTCAAAATAATTAAGACAAAAACTTCAAGGGGTACAAAAAAAAACAACAATTTAAACGAGCATAAAAATAAGTCTTTGATTATTCTTTTCCAGTGCGCACGCAAAAAGAAACGTGTCCAATAGATGATTTAATATCTGATTTTCTGTTGCAAACAGGAGAGAAAACTTTAGAAAATGCCCACACGTAGTATGTTTGACGCTCCTATTGGCGAGAACTTACCGTTTTGTAGTTAAGAGTAGTGATGCTAGAATACCTACTGCTCTGCTAAATCCGATCGTGGATTTCTCGCCTCGAAATATCTATGCAGATTTTCAGTTTAATATAATTCTTAAGAGCATTTGGCTCGTGTTTTATTTCAGCTCGTAATAATCTTACTGTCTAATTCAACTTTTATTATGGTTCTGATAATTCCCATGTGTATTTCTTAGTTCGTAATTCTGTACGGTTTATTTAAAGATTCCTCTTTGAAATTTACAAAATATGTTCCTTGTGTTTGTAAACAGAATGTTTAGTAATCTTCTATCTTGAGTTACTTTTGTTCATTCATAAAATTTCAAAACATAATTATGGATTTTCATTTCAGTTAAATTTTGTAACAATAAATTTCTCATTTTCATATTTGTTAACTTCGAACTTGCTTATAATTGTTGTTTGTTAATCATTGCTTCGAAATTTTCATATTTTTTCCTCATTACTATGTTTTTTCATTATTGTCTAATTTACCATCTTAATTTTCTCTTTAATTTATTATCTTGTCAGTATTCAGTCTTCCTCCGACTTTTCTTATTTCTTTATCTGTCTTGGAATTTTATCTTCATCATTTACATATTTCTGCACTTTACTTCGAATTGAAAACGAATTTTATGTGTAAAGATTTACAACTTAGCGATTATTCATGGCAGCATTTTGCGATATTATTTTCACATTTACCATTTTCCACATATTTATGATAAGCGACTTGTTTCAGGCGAATTTAATATGTTGTCAAAGCGTAGTAAAACTTACTATAGGTAGAAAAATCCATTTTTAGTTGTATAATTCAGCGTCATTTTGAAAAACTATGCTCGCAATTACATGCAATATTAGCATATTTAAGTACATTTTTAAGCGAGAAATAGTCATTTATTCGGCATTGTGATTTTATAACGACTTCGGTAGCCGTAGGAAGTATAATAAAACCAGGTCCTCTTAGCCTCAAGAAACAACTTTATATCAAAGTCCCCTCACATCAAAGTTTCTTCCATCAATGAATTAAGATCAGAAATGAACTCAAGTCACACATGCCTAGATGGATCATCTATTGTGTAAATATTAAAATATCTTTGTAACTGCAACATGTTCTCATGGAACCGATTACAATTTTCTGAAGAGATGTCACTGTAAAAACAAACACAGTCATTTAACCACGCGAAACAACCGTTTGGTGCAAAATTAAGGCTTGCACAAACGCACATGCAACTCTTTAAAGTTTTAATATCAAAATCTGATTTAGTTTACGAATGTATTTTGAAATGTCAAGTTGCTCCAGTGGCATTCCCTTAATTTTTAACAAGTGATATGGCTAGAACGAACCTGTCTTCCGGATATCGCTCGCGATCGTCATGGAACTTTTCTCTTCTGTCTGCGTACTCCCTTACCCTGTAGCGGTCTGGCTCTGGCGGTTGACGGCTAAACAACAAAATTAATACTAGGTATAAAAACAGAACGAAACAACAAGAAACAAACAATTATCTGTTAGAAGAAGTTGGTACCAAATTAAAGCACCGGCTTGAGGATCTTACTCTTCGTATTTAATCGCAATCGCTATATCGTCTTTGCCATTGCATTTTTTTTAGCATTCCATCGTAAAATATATTATTTACTCTTTGATGAACACGAGAGATTTCTTACGATTTTGATAAAGGAATTTAGGAATTTAGTTGATCTAAAGAATTTTAGTTTTTGGGTTTATCGAATACAAACAAACTAACCTCCTTATAATAAAATACTTTGGAAGTTAAAGACAGAAATAAAATACTTACTTAAACCAAGATAACTATTGTTATCTACCAATTAGACAAAAAAATCGATAAACTAATTTGAGCATTTAACGAACGACAAAAAGCATTAAAAAATAATTACCGTTCCCTGTAATCTCTTTCGTCTTCTACTTCACGTCGCCTGCGGTCTTCATGGCGCTCAGTACGAACGTATCCTGGAAAAAATAATTTGTTTTATAGAACATGTAACCCGAAAGTTTGTCTTAAAAACAATTTGAAATCACTGTTTTCCAATCATGAAACGCATGAAATATACAGGGTGTCAGGAAGAAAGATACGTTAATTGCTGTTAGGTTAACGGTATAAAGGGTAATCAACCCTTACGATGAGATGTAGTCACCGGCCAAATTTTTTCAAAAGTATCATTTATAGAAATGATTTTTGCAAAATAAAGTATTAATTTTTTTAACAAGGAAATTAATATATCCGCTAACATATTAAGCAAAGCTTGGTCACTCTAAATTACCATTAAAATAAAGATGATTGCACGATACTACAGCACGTAGTACTACGTTGTAGTATTATCAATGAAATGCCGCGTCGTAGTAGCTATGTTCATCAGCAGCGACTATTGTTTTAAAAGTTTGTGGTTCCATATTTCTACTTTTTTGTACTGAGCGACGCTAAAATAAATATGCAGGTATTTTTATATAGTATCAAAGAAACTAACATTTGGTGACTAAAAATCAACAACAAAATCTTATAAACAAATAAACAGTTTTTCAAATAAGGACATTCATAAAATCTCGATTATCTCAGAAATAACTGGGTATCGGATATGGCACCACATGACTCTAGTTCAACCCCTGGGAGGAATGTTTCTTATTTCCTAATACCCAACTTCCTTTATAGTCACTACTTGACCCCATGTAAGCATTTGGTATGACTTAAATATGTATTTTTTTGTTTGTTTTGACTCTTACTTAATCGATTAAAGAGGCGTAAGTGTTATGTTCTTCTTTTAAATATTGTTTCTGTATTTACTACTATTTCGTTAAGGTTTCCCATGTAAAATAAATAATTCATTGGATTAATAGGAGAATATGAAAGTTGTATGTATGATTCACTTATTATTATTATTTTTATTTTACCCTAAGTGAAGCTATGCTACTGAGATTGTATGGAAGACAGAATGCGCATTTTAAAAATATATGCTAAAATTGTCTACCAAATAGGAGTGGCATGAAAAACAGGCTATGGATATACATAATACTTTTCAGTCAATATGCTCCGTAATTCAATATTTTACGAGTTTAATGTCGATTTAATCTTTTGACCACTTTGCAGTTTTATTACTTGCATTATATATTTCTTTTACATATAAATAAGAAAAGATATAAATGAATTGTGATATTTTGGTACTGAAAGGTTTTTTACCAAACTTTAAATCCATACAAAAATTCCCACATCTGTGACCATCCCATTATAAATTAATATTGATATACCTAATTTTTACTTAATAACCCCATTAGAAAAAAAGTAGAATGAAAAGAAAGTAATGGTAACATGTAATAGAAAATGTTGATAAAAAATATTCGCAAGTTCGCTGAAATTTAAAAGGCCTCAATGCCATAAATTAACTTTTGTTTGAAAATAAACTCACCTCTATCATGTTCACGAACATAAGCTTCTTCTCTAGGCTTTCTGTAGACTTCTACTACAGGAGACCTACGCTCTTCATACCTTTGTTGTCTGAAAATAGATTGTCAACTGTGATCATGTATTTGTTACTCATACTATGAAAATAAAGATTTTACTCCTTGCATAGCAAACTGCTTCCGAGCTGCAACAGTCTGTAGTCAGCTGATACTTGGTTTGATCCTCTCTGCATTACTATATATATATTTTTATGGGTCTCAATTTTTTCTTTATATTTGTATAGTTGATTCAAAAGATCTATTTAAATAAATATATTATCCATTATCTGGTTCTCATATAAAAAGCTCTAGTTAGGGCTAGACGGCACTGTGTCAAAATAATGTTCAGCATTACATTTTTTTTTGTAAATCATCTTAAACACTCAGGTGATGCCATCATGAACTCATTATACGGTAGCAGCTCAATCGAAAGTATTCAGAAAGAAAATGTTGAGATACAGCAACCTGCGAGTTCCATATTTCTTTTTTCAATAGAGCTACACATATTATTCATTTTTATGTATTAATAAACCTGCACTTAGAATAGAATGTGATGTAAAATCTTAGTTTAATAGTCCTACAATATTATTAACATGCACATCAAATTTGATATCGTTTTTTTTTGTTTTCAAAAAGTATCAATGCTTCTTCTCTTAGCAGTGTCAAAATAGTACACGTAAGTAGCAGTCCCAAAAGTAGGTTGTCGAAACGAACAGTTGAATTGCGAATCGGACGTCCGGAAGCATCTGTGTGCCAGATCCCCACACTATATTCCACTAATATGAAGTAATGTCTGTGATGATGTTATCAGGGTGTATCTGCCTCTTTAAATTAATATTTATCAGTTTATATCTGCTTCTATAACAATACTCTAAACTTTGTCCATAACCAGGTTTTTTTCAGTTTTACCTCTTATACTCTTCATATTCTCTTTGGCGTCTCTCTCTCTCGTATTCTTCAGGTGGATAGTGGCCTCTAGGGTCACGCTTTTCTTTAGGCCTCTCATATTTATCAGGTTGCCTGAAAAAATTAAATGGTAAAAAAATGGGTCTATAGTTTGTATAACATATAAAAACATTATAAACTAGTAGTTGCATGGGCATTTCTGAAAAATATAGCCTATAACCTTCCCAAGAGATGGGAAGAAAGATAGAAATAGAGATAAATATGGTTTACATTTTTATCTTGAGGAATCCTAAAAATTACCAATAATATTTACATACATACATAACTTCACGCCTGTATCCCTAATGGGGAAGGCAAAACACCAGACGCTATAACACCATCTGATGTTTCACAAATTATGATGGAGAGAGACTATTTACTTTATATAGTGTAAATAGGTTAATATTTTACTCAAAGTAATATTTGAATGTTGCAAATTAATAAGAGAAGTGTAATGTTGAGCTAACCAGGTTGTATAGTAATACATTTCCCATGATAATGTCTAGTATCTATATATTTGTTAATTCATTTAAATAAAAGTAAAGGCTGTATATCTGTAAAGGATGGAATTCTCGAAATCCCCATGGGAACGGGTTGTTTTATACAAGGGATTCCCAAAATTCACACAGGAACAGAAAATATATGATTTTTTAGTTTGTATGAAAAAATCTTTTTCCTTAAGTGCATGGATGTGATACTTGGTATAAAGGTTCTTCAATAGGTGTATGTTTGTGTTATGGAAGGAATTCCCGAAATTAATACGGGAATGGGTTGGACTTTATAGTCGGTCTGAAAAATCTTATTGTTTGAGTACACGGATGTTATACTTGGCATAAAGGTTTAACAAAGTAACGCAAGGAATTCCCAATATTTCCCACGGGAACGGGAAATATACAAAGGTTACAAAGGTTCTTCAATAAGTGTATGTTCCTATAATAGAAGGAATTCCCGAAATTCCTACGGTAACGGGTTGGGATTTTTAGTTTGTGTGAAATATTTTATTCCTTGAGTGCACGGATGTGAACTTATTATAAAGGATCTTTAATGGCTGTCCATTTGTATTATGGAAGGAATTCCCGAAATTCTTACGGGAACGGGAATTATAAAACTTTTTAATTTGTATGAAAAAACCTTATTCCTTGATTGCACGGAAGTGATACTTGGCATAAAAGTTCTTCAATGAGTGGCTGGCTGTGTTAAATACCTATAAATAAAGCGCGTACGAAGTCGCAGGTAAAAGCTAGTAAATTATAAAGATTGACCTAATTTCAATGTTCAAATTCGCCCTGGCTCCTAGAAATCTAGATTATTAATAGTAATTATTTTCATTATTTACTAAGCAATTTGTCTGTATTTTTTTTTTTGTGTCTTTGTTACATATTTCGGACAATTATGAATTTATTTTGAAAATTGTTGTTTTATATGATAGAGGATACTTCATTGTCGGTCCCAATTAAATTGAAAATTTCAAAATTTTGAAAAAATATGTATGATTTCGGAGTGTTTATGTTAATGACATTCTCAACTCAGCCAAAGTTTTGATGTGAAGTCGGTTTTTTTAGTGCTCTGCATGCGTTGATTATGATTGCATCGTTAAGGCTCTCATTGTACAATTTCAGGTCATTATTTTATATAAAAAAAAATTCTATTCAATTCAATTCAACATTTAAAAAATCAAACATTTTATAAAGTCTATACCAGAAAATTACCTAAAGTAGTTAATTATTTATTTAAACACTTATTTAATCTAAGAAATCGATATTCTTTGATTTTCTATAGAATATTTAATCAATACTGTCGGAGTCAGTTATTGAATCACATGCATGACTTTTGTTATTTAGAATCCATCACTTTATCAATGTGAAATGTACCAAAACAAACTCAAGGTTTTTGAATTATTCTGTTATTCCAATCACCATTGTGAAGCATTAAGTGAAAGGTCATCATAAAAAGGTTAGGGGTCTTCTTGCTTATATAAATATGACTATCTCAGATAATGCATTCAATTATTTCGTTCCTATTATAAAGGGTGTTTGGAACCTCTATAAGGCCATATCAAATTGATATGCAAAAATCTCATGCAAAAAAGTTTTTTTATCACAAATTAAAATTTCGGTAAACGCAACCCCTTTCATTAATTTAATTTCGCAATGTTCTTAATAGTTTTTATAGCTTGTGGCATATCATTGGAAAGAAGAAAGATTAGAGAAGTTTTTTAGGATTGGAAGATGATGGTCATTTTATTAAAAAAAATTATACACATTTAAAGCCAAAGACTGTATTATTTTTAATGTTTTTAAGTTTTTTGCATTTATAATGCTCAATTATTCTTAAATAAATTTTTATTTATCACATTTTTTCGGTTACTGTATTTTTTTTTTCCGATTCCGAAACTTTGTGGGAAAATAAAAGTTCATGATATTGTTTTGGGTATCAAAAGACGCCTAAAACAGTACACATTTATTTGAAATCAAAATTAGCTGCCTACACTGAATACTATTTTTTATTTTTACACTTTTATGATGATTTTGGGGTGATAAACAAAAAAAATTTTAAAATGTTATTAAAATAAAACCTCATGGTTTTTGAATTTTTAATGGCCACTAATCTATTCTACAGGCCATATCAATTAGACCGGCGACGGACCAAACATCCTGTATATTTTATTTTCTAGGTGATAACCTCAACATATGAAATTGTTTGGGTAAAAACAAGGTGTCGCAAATTGTCAGTTTCATAAACAATACAAGGGAGGAAATTAATAGTAATTTAGAATATAAGTTACTATTCATTTCCTCCCTTGTATTGTTTATGAACCTTTGTTGTGTTAAGTTTGACCATTACTGAGGCTGCTACAAAGGAATTTTTCAACTTTATATTCAGCTTGTATTATAAAATCTTACTCAGATTTCTCTACTAATACTCTACTCTACAATATAGTTTTGGTCAGTTCTTTATGAAGATTTGAAAATAGTTGTATGTATGAGCCACAATCAGAACTTCATGGAGTATGTAGACCCTGGGACATTTTCAGCTTTAAATAATTAAATGTGGAAAAAAAGTCTTTTACTTAAATTTAACATTTTGCAATATTATTTACAATTTGTAAATAAAAAATTAAGTTTAAAATAAAAACTAAAACCCAATTACTAAAAGCACACCCTAAAAAGTATGAATCAAGAAAATAGACTCCCCTGTACCTAATATTTATTATGTCTTCTTAGTAGTTGGGTTTTATTTTTTAAACTTTATTTTTTATTTTCTTATTTTGAAGTAATAGTGTTTACATATTTAAACAGTGCTAAGAAATTCATTTACACAAGAAACCATCTCATTCTTTTTATTTCCTACTTAAAGTCCCCTAGAAGTTGCTGTAATCAATTGATATCATATAGCTTATAACCAGCAGACAATCAAGAATCTAATGACAAGTCATTTTTCTAATTATGATAAGTATTTGAAAATTTGTGAGGGAACAGATGAACATCCATACCCACATACATACATAGCCCTCCTCTTTGATTCACAGTAGTTGGGTTAGAAATCTATTGCTTTTTCGAGTAATACATAGATTACTTAACTGCATAAAAATTAAGAAATGTGTTTAGTATTATAGTCAAATATTGTTTTATAATGATATTAATTAAGGCCAGTTGGCCAATTAATTAATCATTATCATTACTCTCTTGAAATCTTCATCAAAAAACATACTTTACTTTACTTTAGTGTCATATTGACCCAGCACACAATGCTCATACTTCATACTTTGCTGAATCAAATAAGCTATTTAGTAGTCCAATTTCTATATGCAATAAGTTAAGTCAGATGTATGTATTCTAGGCTGCTCATTTATCTCCAAATTTACAAGCAATGAGAATAATTTGATAATGATAGTAGTTTCCAGCTCTACACTAAAAAGGCTAACCTCTCATTTCTTTCATAATGAATGGCCTCTGGATATCGCCTATGTTCCCTGCTAGACCCCCTGTAGAATCGTTGAACTTCTTTTTCTCTTTCATATTCATCAGTAACTGGCCGTCGGTACTCTTTTCTAGATAAAATAAATAAAACTTCATGAAACTTAATGTTCCAAGCAAAACTTAGATTATAAATTCAGAATACTTACTGATAATAAGTATGTGTAGGTTCATCTACTTCTTCAGAAGAACCCCTACGCTCTTTGACAACACTTTGCAAACGCCTTTCTTCATGATTATCTACAAGATTAAATAAAACACATTTAGAAGTATTTTATGTAGGTTATTTTAGCTTAGATGTCACATTATCTATAAATCAAAAAAGCCTAGTTTTTTACCTTCACTAACTGAATCTTTTCGATTTCGCTTAGAGTGTTTATGCTTATGTTTACGTTTCTTTTTTGGGGATATTTCACCTTCACTTATCGAGGTATTATCTTCAAAAACACTCTCTACGGACTCAGACCGACGTTTCTTTTTACCGTGTTTCTTCTTCTTCTTTTTATTTTTACGCTTTTTAGACCGTTTGTCACCGTCAGAATCACTTCCAAGAGATTCGTCACGTTTTCTTCTTTTTTTATGTCGGGGATCTGACTCTGACGACGCCTCACTATCGCTATCTGAAGAGCTGCTAGATTTATCACTTAGGTCGTCAGAAACTTCCTCTGAAGATTCTTGATGGCGTTTTTTCGACTTCATGATAAAAATAATAAGCACTGTTTTCTTAGAAATATGGTTTTAGAGACAAGAAAAATAAAAGAACGTGCAAACCACACACACAACACACAACCGAACGATTGATTGAACGAACAGAATTGGTTGGATTATTGGACTGAATGGAATGGATGGAATGAATGATGAATCACAGATTATAAAGTATGTATCACGTATCACTTTAAGTAGAACGACAACATTGTACACACAAAATGACATCTTTCAATCTCGGTGGCCAGAGTAATAATAATATTAGGGTATAGAGCGCGCGTATTGCATTTTCCGCCTAATGCGAAGCGTAGGCAGATGAATATTATAACAGATAAGGTTGTGAATTTTATGCACCTCCTACAAGATATCCTCCTACCAATAATTACACGTGTACTTAACAAGTCTATCACTTCGAATGAGTATCCTTTATGGAAAGACGCTGAGGTTATTCCATTACCCAAGAAATCAACTCCTTCTTTCAAAGACATCCGACTCATCTCTAAACTGCCTTTTTTATCCAAAATTCTCGAGCGCCTTGTCCACCTTCAATTAACAAGCTTTATCACGAAAAATCATATGTTGAATCCATACCAATCCGGCTTCCGAACTGGACACAGTATGGTCACTTAACCGAAATCACAGACGATATAAGACATGGCATGGAAAACAAAATGCTAACAATTTTAACACTATTAGACTTCAGCAACGCATTCAACACAGTTGATTTTGATATCCTGCTAGAGTTGCTGCGCTCTCTTAACATATCTCCATCGGTAATTGAATGGTTTCATAACTACTTGTGTGGACGACGCCAGCGTATAATTACACATGATTATTTCTCCTCTTGGGCCGAAGTGCGTGCAGGAGTCCCACAAGGTGGCGTATTGTCTCCTCTCCTTTTCTCTATTTTCATAACTAATATTTCTCATGAACTTTCTTCGTCCTACCATATGTATGCAGACGATGTACAAATATACTTACAGTGCGACCAAATAGTCATGACAAAAATTGAGGGCGCCACTTACAATTACTGAATGGAATATGGCAACACACAGAAATAGGCTGTCGAATGATTTTGATATTTGCGTTATAATTTATTAAATAGGATAGTAATATTCACTTTTTAAATTATATATTCACTTTACACCCTGATAAAATGTGTGGTGGTAACTTTACTCCTAAAGCTTTATTGAATAATAAAACAAATAAATAAAATCACCAGACATTCACAACAACTAGGTTCATGGCCCTAAAGTAAGTATTATGGGATACCATTAGCGAACCAGGGACCTGGAATACACATATAAAAACAATACCCAAACGCGATGAATTCAATGAAGTCACGGGCAGCAGCTTATTGTACATATAAACCTTTCAATTGAATCAGTCTATCTATTTGAAAAACCCGCATCAAAATCTGTTGCTTAGTTTTAAAAATCTAAGCATAGGGACAGACAGTGGGAAGCAACTTTGTTTAATACTATGTATGTAGTTATAGTATGATTCAAACTTTTTAATGATTCAAATAATGATGTTATAAGGATTATTGACTATAGAACACCCTTTTTTTCTCAATTATTTCACTAACCCCCGAATACTCAAACGCATCTCAAATTAATGTGTAGCTCAAGTAACGAGGTTTTGACAGGTGATCATAGAAAACTGTCAAAAAATCGTGACTTGATCGACGCTTTAATCTGAGATGCGTTTGAATATTCGGGAGTAAGACTTCTATTCTATACACTTGTTTAAAAAAAAACAAATCAATATATTTTATCTTTATTATTTCATAGATACATCTAGGTAATCAACACCTGATAACTCACTATCACTGCTGCTGTCATTACTTTCGAATTGAATTATTAAATTATCAATATCATTATATAATGTCCTCCCACGCTGGTAATATTCTTTTTCTATTTTTGTACATGTTCACAACAATTTTTCCAATTTTCAGCTGTAATATGGCTGTAATACTGTTAAATGCCTCTTCTGTTAAACTTTGAACATCGCGAGTTCCCACATTATGTTCGGCTACTATTTTTTTTGGCGAGAGCCCAAATGAGCTCAATAGGATTTAAATCACAGTGATAAGGTGGAAGCCTAGCTACAATATGTCCATGTTCTCCAAGTAACTCGTCAATTGCATAAATTGGCTCTGGTTTATTATTTTTTAAATAACTTGAGTAGATTTGGTTTTCTGAGTGTGGGATTAAATGGGATATTATTTTCCATCAGCCATAATTTTATATCGTCAATGCGAGAACTTGAATTTGGCGCTTTGTTTGTTATTATTGACTGATAAGGGGGCATTGTCAAAAACAATAATAGAATTTTCATGTAGATTTGGTATTAATTTCTCTTTAATCCTCTTAGTAAAATTATGCACATTCTCATTTCTGAATGATAATCATCCATTTTATTTTTGCCATTAAACACAAGCAAAAATTTCGGGACAAAACCTTTAGAACTTCCAGCATGTACAATCATGTACCTCTTGACCTTGGAAACATTAGCTTGTACTCCCGGAATGCCAGCGGACGGCCAACATTTTTTTACTTTATATGACTCATGAATATCATCAATATAAATGATTTCTTTTTGTAATTCTTTTGGTAAATTCCTGTTATTCATTATAATATTCAAGTATTCCTCTCTTTTTGCAGAAATAAAAGGTTTTTCTATCAAAGCTAATTAGTTAGATTGACATTTTTTGTAGGAAAATCCAAGAGCTTTTAAAAAAATTCTTAATTATGTTCTTGACTACAATTGAAATCGAGATGCGTTTTAGCAATAGCCAAAACTTTTTTAAGCGTTGGAATTTCTTTTTTTACTGCATAAAAGAAATGAATTTTTTGACGGAGTGCACAAATAGTAAAATCATCCATTTCTTTTCTTGGACGTCCACTTCTATGTTTACCAGGAGTCTTAAATACACCATTGTTCTGAAAACCTTCATCTATAATTCGTTTGATAAAACTTTCTGATTTTCCTGAAAGTAAAATTTGAACTTTTAGTCATTTACAAATGTTTGAATAAGCAATCAATAAATATATATGTACCTAAACTAACAATAAATATTTAAAAAAAAAGAAGTAACTAAAACAATAGGAAATGGAAAAGTAGCATGTTGGTTCGGCCGAACTACAAACATAACCTCAAAATAGTGCAATATAAACAATATCAATAAATTGAAAAAACTGTAATAATATCATATTAAGAGTATCTTTTTCGATTTAACATTGACTTTATCTCTGCTACATACCTGTCATTAATGCTGTTCGGCCATAAACATCCTCCAAATCTGATAAAATGCTTCCATTCTGGTATTCCGCAAAACACCGTTGGAACACGTTAAAAATTACTTGCCGAACTCCACTACGAATTGGTTTTTTCTTTTTCTCTTTATCCATGATGATAGCTAATAATATTAACGAATATCACACAAGAAACTGAAAATACAATAAGAAAACCGAAGACCAAGGAACACTATACTCAAGAGAAGAAGCGCCACTTCATACAAAAGAAATTACCCCGTCAAAGAAATAGTACCTGCTAAGTAGGGTCAGATAGCGTTGGTGTCGGCTTTTTTGAGCTGGCGGGAAATTTAAAATTCATGCAATTACTTTATGGCGGGAGATTTAAACTACTACGAGATCGACTAGGTGGGGTTCCACTATCATTGTGTAATATTATAATTTTATTCTTAATAATTTTACCTCGAGCAACAGTGTAAATATTAAAAATAATCATGAAGCACAAAAACAACAGCTAAATATATTGCTCGAGACAAAATACAACATCTTCAATGAAACAAGGATATTTGAGAATTTTTCAATATTTTTAATTTTTCAAGAAATGTTTGTTAGCCAACTCACTGTTGGATTGTCATTTGAGCCACCGTTGGCTCTTACAAGCAAAACAACCACAGCTATTTTCCAAAGGATCTTTGTTGATACTCCTTACGGCTAGTCTTTCAATTTTATTTCTTTTATTTGGTTATCCCACAGCCGTTCATAACCATTAAATAACTTGAGTCAGCCCAGTTGTGATGGTGGTTTTCTTTTACATCCTATAAACTCAATATTCCTTATAATTGTTTTTCACTGGATGATAAATTCCTTATGTGGACTACTGGCTGTCCAATTAGTTTTAAATACTTGTCCATCTTCTTTGTGGAGGTGAGGTGGAGTTTAGTAAATCGAATAAATTATCGAAATGTAAGAGGAATGTGGCCGTTGCAATAGTTACCGCAGGCATTTAATCTGAAAAAGAAAATGTAACTATGAGCACTCTGTCAAAAATCTCTTTACATATGGTGATCTCTTACACTACTGGTTTCTCATTTGATAAATTGTAAAGAAATGTAAACTGAATATGAAAACAATAAAATCATTATTGGAAATAATACAAAATTTTATAATAAATTACAGCTTAATATATTTTAAAGTATTTTGGCATGATGTTAATATCTATTTTAATATTTATTTGCATTTTATTATTAATATGTACTTTACAAAGAGCAGAACTATAAGATATAGTCATAATTTATTTGAGTTTATTTACTTTTGTTTGTTCAAGCTACTGCTGCATAGGGAGGGTATGATGGATGGGGCTTATTTACTGGGCTGTAATAAATATATGTATTTACGTTTATGTGTACTGGTACTAAGATAAATATATATAATTGCCAATAGAATGATCAAAGTTTAACTTACTTGTTGATGCTTTTGTATATAGGTACTTATGCCCATTGTCAAAATATCTGGGTGGCCAATTTCACTCGCACTTTCTTTTTCATTGGGTTTGATATGACGCTTTGATAGGTATGGAGTGAACACAAAGTGTCGATAAACAGAATCAAGTTCAAAGAACTGTTCAATATGCTTCCAAGGATAACCCTCCATACAGGGTATAAACAGGTGCTAAAACAGCGTAATACACAACACAACGTATGTAAAACTTCTGCTAAAGTGAATACGTAAATCTAATTGTAAGAAAATAAAACCAAAAGCCGAAAAGGAAATCAATCAACACAAGCAACAAAATCTCACAATGAAAACGTAAATAAATATGGCCGCCGGCCGGTCGGTCGGTAATGGCCGCCGTGATTTGTTGCCATAAAAAAGTGTTCAAAAATCTGCCGATGTACTAACCTAATATTTAATTTCATGTTAAAATTAATTTTAAGCTCCAATATTTTAATAAAATTAGGTAAATTTCTTTATAGCATTGTTAATCAAAGAAGTTTGATAATAATTTCACTGTTTTTAAAAACAAATCACGAACTTATGAAACTATAATGCAGTGATTTGCGCCAACAATAGCAACACTTAATCCAGATCAACTATCATAGATTTGTGTATGTGTGCGTGATGTGTGTACATACACGAAAGTGATCATGCCCTGCCGAAGACTCGTACACCATTCAATCAAAGATATCATAACCATATCATAACAGTGACGTTAATGACAGTTCAATTTAGAGTTACCATATTCAGATTTGTTTTAGTTCCTCAAACATTCTTTTCATAAAGTATCTTTTATAGGTTGAGATAGAGATATCAGCTAAAACGGAGAACTAGCGCCATCTAGAACTTAGTGACGGAAACTTTTACTAGAACCAGTCGGGAACTTTCCCTGTATTTTTCTTTAAGAATATTTAAGATTCCTCAAATATGTATATTATCATGATTATATGAAATATGTATATATCAGAAAATCGTTATCACTATCGAAATTCCAATAAACATGCAAAGGTCGAATTGCAGCGTTGCTTCCGAAATTGGAATCGAAAACGGGTGCGCAGTAACGAATGAAAGATAGATTTAATGAGTCGGTAAGGTGATTGATTGAATGGACCGAAGGATGAAAGAGACATTGTCTATAGCATTTTTCTAATTTTATAAATTATAAACAGCGCCATCTATATCTTAGTGATACTAACGAAATTTAGTGAAAACACTGTGATTCTTTTCATGACTTTTTGGTCGTACTGTACAGTGTAGCCTGGATAACTTACCTCAAACAATTATTGACGCTGTTAATTTAGACCTATCAAAAATTATGTCATTAAGTATACAGCATGGTTTAATAGTGAACCCCTCAAAGACCCAAGCAATAATTATTGGCAGTCCGAGGCTGATAAATCGGATAGACTGGTCGCTTTTAGCTTTTAGCCGGAGTGTCAGAAACCTCGGTCTAATATTTGACAATACAATGTCGTGGAATACCCAGATGGATGAAATGAGCAGGAAGATGTTTTTGGCTGTTAACTCGCTCAAACGCTTGCGCCATCTATTGCCCATTCCCACCAAAATATCGATTGCGCATTCCCTTTTTCTCCCTATACTTGATTTTTCTTTTGATTTTTTTTTTCATATTCATTTTCATTTTTTTCATTCATGTTCTTTGTCTCGTGTATCGCATTCTGTTCAATCCCATCATACCAAGTTATCTACAACAATACTTTAAATATCGCCACGCTCAACATGAGCGCAACCTACGATCTACTGACAACCTCATGCTCAGTACTCCGATAAATTCTACGGACTACTTGGGAAAGTCATTTATGGTTCGTGCAGTGGAATGAGCTGGTATGGTATGGTACTTTGTGGAATGAGCTGGTACCTCTGAATATTAAATCTGCCGAATCTCTTCTCACATTTAAAAAACGTTTACAACTACACTATCTCTCAGTATGTGCTGTCAATTAATGTAATTATATTTTCATGAATACTTATGTTAGTATCTTTTTATATTATATTATATGAATTTATTTATATATATTATTTATGTATTTCAAGCTTGCTATATGTTTATATTGTCTATTTATGTATGTAATTTTACATTATATTATGTATATTCTTATTTAGTTTATTTATATTTAAAATTAGGTATGCCTTAATCCCAACTCTCTTTTTCCAAGTTCTTTAACCCTGGTTGTCTGGCAGAAATCGCTTGCTAGCGATAAGACCGCCAATTGTGTTACTGCAGAATAATTTTATTTCCTGTTGTACATATATGTTTTGTTTCTAAATATGCAATAAAGTGTAAATAAATAAATAAGGGCTTCGTTCTGCCTGTAACCAAAAAAATACTTTTATAACTGACTGACTGACTGACACTGGATGGACTGTGACATGACACGAGTGACGGAGGGGTGACATGTGACATGTGTTGGATTTTTGGATTTGGTTTGCGGAATGATAACACATACGTACTCAATTAAAATAATTATTTTTCTACATACGTTCGAGATGTAAATATCAATAAGCTCTTTTAGTCTTCAGATAAAATTTACTAACGACTTACCATCATCGCTACTTTATGTTAAATATCTAAAGTAACGTAAAACTAAGTGCAAAAGTGCATTGTAAGTTATTTGTGGTATGAACACTATTTAAAAATACATATAGATATCTTCAGCTATGGCTACAAGAAAACGGAGTGGCTCCGGTTCAAAAAGGCATCTTAAAGAAAAAGTTGTACAGATTTATGAGTCCTTTTTTAAAGGTGAAGACCTGTCAACTGATAACCCAACATTTTGGGATGAATTCTTTTTGTTGAAACCAAAAATACCTCAACTGGAAGCAGAGATCAATAAATTGTCAGCTGAGCAACTGAACAACATGAAAGATAATATGAATTTATTGGTGCAACAATGTGTTGAAATGTTAGGCCAAGAACATCAAATAAGGTATAAAATTATTAAAGTAGATTTTTAGAATAAATAAAATTTAAAATCTCTCATAAATTTTGATATATATCTGCCCTTTTCCTTTTTCTTAACTTGCAGGTTAGTGTATGCCCTTCAAACACTAAGTGGACTATTGTCTACATTGTTTCATCGATCTATGCAAGATGCAAGCATTAACATCAAAGTGACTCTTATTGGTGTGGAAAATGGTGATTGTACCATGAGGAAACTATTGGAATATGGTGGAATTATCCTATCAGGTATTGTTAGATAGATAGATAGATAAATCATTTATTCATTCATTATCATGTTAGTTGATCTTACTAATCTTACTTCTTATTTATATTATAAATGTGAAAGTCATGGATGTTTGTTCCTGATTCAAGGCAGAACGGCTCAATGGATTTGGACCAAATTTGGCATAGTGATAGTGTACAGTCTGGTATAGCACATAGGCTAATTTTATGCTCCCAATATTCCTGTGCTAGTTATTAATATTTTCTTTGTTCTATTTCATAAATAAGTATTTTCTAAATTTCTATTTCAGGTGATGTGCCAGATAGCTTAAAGTCAATGATTCTTAAATTATTATTGGTAATAGTTACTGGTTTGGAGAATATTGATGAAAATCCTCTCGTTGAGTATTTAATGCAATACTCTCTGTTTGATCCTTTAGTCCAACTATTGTGCACCTCAACAGAAAGGCAACAACATGGTAAGTTCTCAATTAATTTCAAATAATATCATGATAAAAAATAATCCAAAAGGTTTTTATTGTGCTTAATCTACTAGAGGTATAAAAATTGATAAAAAATTATTTGTTAAATAAAATAAATTGTTATGTGCAGACATGTTTAAGAAGTCAAGGTAATTTAAGGTAATGGTAATAATAAGATAATAAGATCACATACTAATTCTCATTTTTAATTACCAAAACTAAAACATTACCAATTTATTGATACATATTTTCTTTTCAGGTTATGATGTGGTAATGTTACTTATGTTTTTGGTGAACTATAAGAAAAATGAAACTGCAAATCCTTATGTGGTGAAACTCTCAATACTTGATGATGAACTGGCATTAAATGGGTAAATATTATTTCTTGCAATTAGAATAAAAACCAGTAGAATTTTTGAAGTGTGTCTATCTGCAAAAGTGATGTGACATGTTCTAAATATGAAAGTATTGGTTACATTTTGACATGGTATTTAACATAACAACAACCAAACTTACAACTGAATATTTGCAATCTTTTGAATATGAATAAATTTATTTAATTTTTTATTATTTCTGTTACAAATAAAATAAACCAAGCAAATTTATTTAAGACTGCAGAAGAATTTTCAATTTTACTTTTCATGTTTACTATAATTCATGAGCTGGAAATTAAATTAAAATTGTTACCTAATTTTAAAAGTGTTAGTATGCAGTTTTTTTTTATTTAAGCAGGTGTTCTTTTTGATATCCCATGACTTTGAAGTTTTGTTTCTTTCTAAAAAATAATACTTTCTTCCAAAAAATATTTGGTTCAAAAGTTCACACTTTCCAAGATATCATCAATCTCAATATATTGAGTTCATAAATTATCACCCTTGTAAAATCTCTTAACATTCATTTAATAGATGTGTGTCACTCAAGCCACACAATAAACAACAAAAACATTTTAAACATTGAGGAAGGTTGCATACAATGTACAACGCAAAACATTGCGAATTGTACCTGTGCATAGCGATGAAAAAGGGATAGAAAATGCCACATTGTCATACTTTGCATGAAGGTAGTTTACATAAGATGTTTTAACTTAATTGAATTAGTATGAAAAATACAAACAAAAAAAATGAAAAGTGAAAAAATATTCACATGTTATTTGAGATTATATTACATGGTCCTATTAATATCCTAGAGTTATGGGAAATCAAAAGGCCTTGTACCGATAGATTGGGAAATTTACAGCCACACTTTTTTTTTTTAATTGGGGAAATCCTCCACGGATACGATGACGCTCGGGGGAGCGTGAAAGCTATGCCTGGACTTTAACCGGCTAAAGCCCCAATGTGTTCCACTACGCACCTGTTGGCTGGAGTACGGGGACGCTTACGCATTCTTCCGCGAACCCGCCGGTGCTATCCGCTTGCGCGAACCCTCCCCAAATGCAGCGTGTCGAGAACACCAGACACGCCGCACCTCAGCGAACTCCCTTGAGCAGGAGCGGCAGATACCCCCGTATCCACCGCCCAGGGACTTCACCATGGCCGGGAAGGGTTAGGGACCGGTGAAGCGTTAGACCACCAGCATTCGGCTTCAGCCTGCCATCATCCGAGGAAATCGCAAGCGTTAGATCCCCGTAGGCTTTGTCCGCAAGAGATTGCAAAAGGTGTTTCCTGTTCGTTCATAGCGACAGGAACGGGGGCCTAACGGCTGCGAGGAAGAAAACCTCTAAAAAAATTACCCCAATCCCTGGGTGCCGCATTGCCCAAAAGTGTTTCGGTGTTTCGTACATTCGAAAATCGAAAGTCTTCCGCCTCCTCTCGCAGACGACTGACACCCACAGCCACTCCTCCCGCAAGTGGGCAATGCGGCACCCAGGGATTGGGGTAATTTTTTTATAGAGGTTTTCTTCCTCACAGCCGTTAGGCCCCCGTTCCTGTCGCTCTGAACGAACAGGCTTGCGGGTTGACCGAGGATTCGGATGCCGAAGCTATCCTAGTCCGCCGAACCACAGAGCATCTGGTGGCTCAAACCAGAGCTCGCCGCCCCTGTGCCCTCTCTCCCTCTCCTCTTTCGAAGCGGTACCCCCCATTTCTGGGGGGTATTCCCCTATCCGCCACCTGGGGACGCGCCCGATGGGAGACCAGCAACTTCACATGGACAGCCACACACACACTGTCTTAAATTACATCAACATCATGTTTTAAGACATTATAGGAAATTTTGCTGCAGGATTAATAAACTCACATATTTTGTTAAGACATTCATCTTACTTCTTAATAATATTATAAATGTGAACGTTTGGATGTTTAGATGGAATGGATGTTTGTTTGGATGAAATTTGGCATAGTGTATACTATACAGTATGGACTTTTATCCCGATGTTCCTGCGGGATTCGAAATTGCGTCGGTAAAACCGCGCCCAACACATAGTAATTATAAATAAAAGGTTCATCAAATAAAATAAAATAATATACAAAACTTTGTGTTCCAGTTTTAAATTAAGCAAATTATTGTTTTTTTATGTAACTCGTATAGTGCGCGTAAAATCTCGTTGAAGTTGTGTGAACGTCACGCCTAAGTGTATATTGCATTGTGTCTGTCTCAACAAAATAATGTTGTAAAATATTATTCATCTGGAGTTTCCCTTATCCAAATTTATTCAAAATACACTAAGTAAAGTATTGTAAGGCAAAAATAGCAACTTATTTGCACACTGCAACGTAAAATGACATGGTTCCCGTTTCTCGATTTTCTTTCTCCTTTTGGCATGCTTTTTCCGGGACATCTTGTTTTTGATGCTCTCATTTTGATGTAATCATGTTTTTTGCTGTTTAACTGCTACAAGCTGCGAAATATTAATTATAAAAATGTATTAACTAATCCACTTATTAATAATGAAGAATGAAGCTGACAGAGGCTTACAAAGTGTTTTGTTTCTTTCACGCCATTACTTACAAATTGAAAGAGCGGCATCATATTTTACCTGTGTTTTAACTAAAATAAGTATCGTAGGTTTATGAATGGCATGGTTATGGTAAGTGTTTAAAATTAGTATTTGATTTCAGATATGGTCAAGTAATAACAGCGTCTCTTAACGACTATGTTATGTCTACATTTGGCGGGATGCAAGCTAACGGCGGCGGGGGGTGGCTGTCTTCTCTCACGAGTATGGTTGGAGGCATATTTCTTACAAGTGATGAAGCACAACCAGTATTGAGAGGACAGAGGAATAGGTATGATTTAATTTTCTTTTCTCGATTCATAATCTTCTGAAATATTTGAATTGTTTGTCCAAACATTTAATATAATATGAATTTAAACCTTACATTATAATAAACAAAAAGCTGTTTTAACTAAAATACTAAAATTGCTTACACAATACTGTGATATACCTATAATTGTGAACAATTTTCTTTTCTCTTTATATTCATAGATATCTCAAGTTACTATTCAACTATAAAATAGGACTTTACAAAAAACATGCTGCTAAAACATTTGTTAACGTATAACACCTTTTTTTTTCGAAATACTATGAACTATGTTCCCACCAGCAAAATAGGTCTCTAGTGATTGAGATTCTTACCACCTGGCAGTATAAAAGTTATCCATGCGGGAAGAAAGTGTTCACTTTCCTTGGTATAAACCCATAGGCTAGTCAGGGTAAACCTCGAGAAAAGAGTAGATAACGGTTGCTATTTTTGCGATTTAATTAAAAGACACGCACTTTATTTTTTTAAACGATACTTTTTTTTATTTCGCAGAATTAATCTTGATGGCAAAACTTAATCGAATAACGTGTACCTACTTATTTGTTTTTGGTAATAACTAAACCTGACATTAGATATCTTTTCGGAATTGCAAGTAATCTTTCAAATTCGAAACCATACACAAAATATTACAAGTATCCTTATTACCTAAGTATATATTTCGATAATCAAATAAACATACAAAAATAAACCTCATAAGAAACCATTTTTCATAATACAAGTATTCATACCCTTGTTAACTAATTGTTATGAGAATCGTAAGTAATAAGGTTGTAGATTAAAACTAAATCTGTACGTCAAATAATACCTATGTTTAATAAAATGCTAGTTAAAATTTTGACTTAATTTATTAAGTGATTATAAGATATTTGACTCCATTTGACGCTGACTGCAGTTTGTATTTGCAGCGGCGGCGAGGAAGGCATGTTATTAGCACTGTACGAAGCGGCTCACCTCAATCGCAACTTCATGACGACTCTCGCGCATTCAAGCGCGTCGGCGTCGTCGGCGCCGCCCTCTCCCCCCGCCACCTTACCGCCTCACCAGGTAATTTTGACGACTATTTTGGATAATTTTGCAACTATTTATGCACTTGCGACGGTTTTTTTATTGCAAGTTGCCGTAGTATTCATATAATTTTTTTGAGATAATTTGATAAAGAACTTCGTATCAGACATAAGGCATAAATTATTAGAGTTGTGTGAACACCACAGTACTAAAATATCTTTAAAAAACACAGATAAGTACTGAGATTCCATGACATTTTTTAAGGACAGACAATATCGAAGAAAGAGGTTTAAAATCCGAAATTAGTCAAAAAATCCTAAAGATATTCAGCTCTGCTCAGCCAATGCTAGAGCGGCCCTCACTGCATAATATACAGGGTGGAATTTTCGAATGCCCCCTGGAGGGAAGGTACTTCAAATAATACAATAATACAAGTAATAGAGATAGCAAATTTTACTCCAAACAATCATTCCTTTATTTTAGAACAGAAATAAAACTGCATTAAAAGATTTTTCGAAAATTTGCTTGCTTCACCCAGAAATCGAATCGACTAAAATCTAAAAATGAAGATTTCATGGTTTTTCTTTCATTAAATTAACCAATATGCTGGAGAGATTTAATTCTTGTGATTGACCCTAACGATTGATGCAATAAAATTATAAGGTGTCATTTTTACAGATTTTAGTTCATTCGATTCCCGGGGGATGCTGCTTCCATGCTGGACTGGGAGCGAAAGAAAAACCTAGAATGTGCCAGCTGC
This sequence comes from Stenoptilia bipunctidactyla, assembly GCA_944452665.1. Classification (NCBI taxonomy): domain Eukaryota; kingdom Metazoa; phylum Arthropoda; class Insecta; order Lepidoptera; family Pterophoridae; genus Stenoptilia; species Stenoptilia bipunctidactyla. The sequence goes on from OX101736.1 coordinate 14,247,593, forward strand.
TTCTCTTCCCGGGCATACTGTAAAAGTCAGTTAAGGGACAGAGGTTTTAAAGGCGTTTTTGCGGGCGATAGACTGACCCCCCGTCACTACAATAGAGAGACTCCATCTTTATAATAACTCCAAATTTGTCAAACGTGACATCAGATGGTCTTGTAACCTCTGGTGTTCTGCCTACCCCATAAGGGATACAGGCGTGACGTTATGTATTTGTGTGATTCCCGGGTGAAGGGTGCGAATTTTCGAAAATCTTTGAATGCAATTTTATTTTTTTTCCAAAATTAAGGAATGTTTCGTTGGAGTAAAATTTGCTATCTCTATTATTTGAAGTACTTTCCCTCCGGGGGGCATTCAAAATCCCACCCTGTATGTATAGTTTATCGATCTTCAGATATTTTTATCTTCAAGGCCAAATCATAAGACCTCAAGCCAAAAAAAATGTTTAAGATTTGAGATCTAGGATTGAGACTTGACCACTACTATTCATTTTATGTTTAATACACATACATACATAACGTCACGCCTGTATCCCTTATGGGGTAGGCAGAACACCAGAAGTTACAAGACCATCTGTCTGATGTCACGTTTGACAAATTTGGAGGTATTATAAAGATGGAGAGAGACTATTGTAGTGACAGGGGGTCAGCCTATCGCCCACAAAAACGCCTTTCAAACTTCTGTCCCTTAACTGACTTTTACAGTATGCCCGGGAAGAGAAGCAGCTGGCACATTCTATGTTTTTCTTTCGCTCCCAGTCCAGCATGGAAGCATTTTATGTTTAACATTATTAAAATCAAAATCTTTTGTCTTCAGACTCCTCCCAACTTAAGTCAAATTCAAGCTTTGGACAATGAGCAACCAACAAATCTCCTAGTTACATTCTTCCAGTACTGGTAAGACATTTCACCATTTTATATAAATAATTTTATGCGTTGAGATAAAATAACCGGGCAGGCACACTTATCTTAATGCTTTGCATGATCAATGCATTATCACAATAGATACTTATTAGTGCTCGATACTTTTAACTAAAACATTCTTTTATGTTCCGTAGTTATCTTATCAGCGTGGAATCGGTTAGAAACTTTTAAATATGGAGCCTGAATAATTGTAGTTTAATAGGTTATAATCATAGAGAGGCATGTTTCTTTTTGTGACCTCTACGGCGATGTTATGTCTAAACGAGGTTTTTTGAAGAGGATTCGTCTCCCGATAAAAAAATTATACTCATTCAAAACACAATGTTGGACTTAGATCAAAAGTGTGTTTGTATGACGAAATGTTTTATTTTTATAAATATAAAATACCTACAATGTTTAACTGGAAGCACCTGATATCTACAATTGTTAGTAAAATATTTTATTGCGACGTCTTTTACTCTGTATGCGAAACTTATGTCAACACAAAATAATATTTTCAACCGAGTTCTAAAACAGGAGGAGGTTCTGAATTCGTCTGTATTTTTTTTTGTGTCTTTAATAGAGATAGAGTCAAACAATAGAGAATACTTCATAGTTAGTCCCATATAAATTTCTTCGAAATCGGTTGAGTAACTCATTGAAAATTTCAAAATTTTGATAAAAATATGTCTGATTTCGGAGAATGTTTAGATGGATGACATTATAACTCGGCCAAAAATTTGACGTTAAGTCGGTTTAATTCTTTGCATTCTTTGATTATTATTATTCAAAAATAAACGATAAAAAAGAAATATTTTCAAGGTTTAAATACCTTGCTATGAAATAATCATGTTGTTAACTATAAAACTGCTTAAACAATAATAAACAATTATGTACCTATGTTGAAAGTTTCTCTTAACACTGCATTCCCTGGAGTTTTAAAAGTAAAAGAAAATTTTGTTTGTCGGCTGACTAATTGAAATTGTTATCTTATCAAATTTCTATTACATTTGTTCAGCTGTACGGTACTATAAAAGTTATACTATTTAACTACTGCAGCTGATTCGTAATATGTTATCAGCTGTTATCAACGTAGTATCGGTTTTAGTAACCTAGTATAAATGCAAGGATTTTTGGTTTACTCATGGTCAAAGCATGCAGCGTTCGAAATACTATCATCATCACAACTCTTTGTAATGAGCCCACTGCAGCGCATGAGTCTCTCCCCTGGGTGACGAGGAGGTATAGGCCATAATCCACCAAGCTGGCCCAGTACATTAATTTCTCTCGACACCCGGTAGTCGTCGTGAGAAATTAATGGTCGGCGGTCACCCATCCAGGTCCCGACCCAACCGAACGTTGCTTAACCTGTGATATCGTATGATACACACGGTAACCACGGCGCCTCGACGACTTCTCGAAATATACACAAGATCATCAAGTATGAGGGTTCAAACTTACTTTTAACTTACCCTGCTAGTGACCAGTTCATTCATACAATGATAAAAGTTACTTAAAGGCTGCTGAGTCTCTTTTTTCGAAAGTAAGAATTGTGGTTAGTGATAATAAAATATAACAGTTCAGCTGTAAAGTTTCCGAAATGTCCATACCACAAGTCCATATATTTTTAGTTCTATATGTTTTCTTCATATTATACAGGGTGACTGGTACCAAACCCGCCATAGCAAATTAGCATATAGAGGAGGTCATTTGCTAATTATTGGACCTTACTTTCCCTAACTAAAGTTTTATACTTTAGGAGATATGTCAATTTTTATACATTATTGAGATTTTTCCAAAATTTGACCTTAAAGCATTCGTAACTTTATTTTTCGTCATTAGTTTAGAGTTTTTTTATTATTTCTTGGTAGTCATTAACATTTGTGAATAAAATACGTCGGAACTTCCCTCAAACTAGGGTTAAAAAATAAGACGCTTATGCTTTTAAAAAAAATCAATAAAGAAAAATTACTTTGCGATCAAATTCAACCGGAAATAATAAAAAAACTACGGCGTTTTAATAATTTATTCTACTCTAAATTAGTTCTCTAGTTCGTCACCTTACCAACGGTACTAAATTTGCAACGGAAAGTTTGATTCGCTAAACATCGGTAGGATTTTCAGGTCAACCAGTCATTTTGATCAAAAATAGTGAAGGTCCCAACGACAGGATAAAGCTAATTTAGCAAAGTAGTTTTTGCAAATTTATGAGTAGGTATTAGATAATAGAAATTGAGTGCTTAGTGTACTTAATTTTTTTTTTTACTTTTACCATGTAAAGCAAGAAATCAGGAAAAGATATCGAGCATCAAAAGAAAAATTTAAATAGAGAGTTATATTCAGGCCGTCGGAGTAAGGCTTTTAAAAAACAATTTACTTAATAAAACTTTAATATAGTTACAATTCAAAGACATGAACAAGACTGAATTAAAATAATACAAATATAAAACATGATATCGACTAAAAATGACAATGCAGCAGTAATAGAATGCTTCTGTCTGCTGCGAGTGTGGGAACCTGCTGACTACGCGCGTTATGTCCGCGTAACTCCTCCGTCCTTAAGAGAGAAGCGCGACCCGCAGCTTCTTTCAACGTCCTCGTTGACATCAGGTTGGGATGGTATCTTCTTCTTTGACCGCAGCTTCCAGGCGATGAAGGCGACCGCAGCGGCAATGTATATGGTCACACTCGATAGACTTGGTATTGCAACTGCTATGGGGAAACTGAAGTCCTGTTCTTCCATCTGTATCTCTTTGGCTTGATTTATCAGCTCATGGATGCTGTCGAGTCGAATATCCTCAATTTTGATCTCATACTTCGTTAGTTCATTGTTGATATAGTTAGTTTTCGGGAGAGGTATGATATCATTTATACATAATGTTTTGGTGTGTGTCTGCAAGGTTCTGTTCATGATGGTTATTTGGCAATCATCTGTGAGTTTCAGTAGGTAAGCACCAGATAACCGCTTGTATTCTACTTTTTGTTCACACTGTTTTCTTAAAATTTCGTCTTCTTTAGTAATTATTATCCAGGTGTTTTCTTTGATTTTCTGTATTTTTCCGTTTTGTAAGTCTACTTTCGCGTGAGTACAGTTGGTGGGCCTGTGTTGGATGAGCGAGATGATGCAATCTTCGGTGAGATGGCTTCTTCTTAGATTTGGTAGTTTACAGAGACGTGTATCATCGGAGATGCTGCGACAGTCCTCTTCCAGGTAAGCGAACTCTTCGCTTCCGAGTGCAAGGTATTTGGATTTGGGAATTATAGATTTGTTTTGCTTATTAGGGATGGAGTAGAGGTGAATAAAATCATAAATATTAGGGGTGACTACAGGGATCTCTAAAATAAAGGTAAGTGAGTGCTCAGTACTATACGCTTTTACCTCTATTGACCGTTCAATCTTATGTATATTTCTTATGTCTATTTCCGCTACTGGTTTATATTGTAACTTACTACTAATATTTAACATTTCTAAAATTAAATTTTGTGGACTTATTATACTTGGATGCATAGTCCCTAATCTAGAAAAACTAATAGCATCTTCTAATAGTGAGAGCTTATCTAAAATAATTTGTAAACTAAAATCTATTTGTACGTAAATATCTAAAAACTGTAAATGATTACTAACTAAATTTGACGAATTTGTAGCCCTTAAAAGGTTAAATAAAAGTTTTCTTTGATTATCATTAATTCTCTCTAATTGAGAACTAAACTCCTTAATAGCGTTATGTGCTAAAGAAATAGTTTTCTTTAATGGCGTTTGTAGGTTTTGTAAGCTAGATTTTAAAGTATTAATTTCACTTTCTATTTTTAGGGCGTCCTCGTTATCTAAATTTCCTGTTATTGATTTTACTATTGAACCTAAACCGTTAATTAAACCACGTTTACGTCTGGTTGGCGGCGCAAGGAAAGATAACTTTTTATTTATTAAACTTAAGTTATGTTCAATTTGGTCTTTATAAGTTTTGTGTATATCATCGGATGGTGTATTTGCCTCTGCTCGTTTAGTGCTTGCATATAAATTAGTGATACTAAAAGTTGTATCTCGGAGATAAGTTACATTATAGACACATGCTAGGCTAAAGGAGTCCACATGTCTACGTATTTCGCCTTGTTTAAGTAGTACTATACCGTTGGTGTTGTCGATAGGGTCTAGGATTAGGGCTGCCTTGGCGCAGAGCAGGATGGCTCCTGAGATGACAAATCTGGAACAAGGTGAGGTCTCCGTAGCAATTTGAAGTGTACTCGAATCGATTTAGAATTAGGATGAGTACCTATTATTTCAGCGACGCTGTTGGGGTGTAAATGTATAATTTTATACGGACCTTTAAATACCGGCTTAGTTTTATCATTTCGTGCCGTTTTGGCAACCTGTTTATAAACAGTTTCACCTACCTTGAAGGTGATTTCTTCTGCATGCTGGTTTCGCCTAGAAATGACCTGATCTTTATTTTTAGATAAATGCGCTGAAATGCATTCCTGTACGGCTTCCGCGTTCATCTTATGCTTAATAATGTAGTCTTGGTAGAATTCTTTTGGGTAATATAGTTCAAGTGGATTTCTGGATGAAGTATGACCGAAAAGTAATTCGTGTGGAGTGTAATTTGTAGCAGAGTGTATGGAGTTATTGTAGGCTATTACTGAATATTTCATTATATTTTGAATGGGGTCTTCTTTGTTAGTCATTCTTTTGATTCTAATTATTTCGCCAATTGTGGAATGAAACCTTTCTATGGGGGAGTTAGAATTAGGATTATATGGTGTAGTGAAGTGTATTTCTATGTTATGGAGTGCACACAATTCTTTAATAACATCGTTCTCAAATTTGGTATCTGAATCTGTAGTAATTTTAAGTGGTAGGCCAAATACAGAAAATATTTGAATCAGAGCTTCCGCGATATGGACACTACTGCAAGCTGTTAGTGCAATGGCCTGAGCATATTTGGAAAAACAATCAATTATAGTTAGGAAAGTAGCTCCGCCTGTGGAATAAAGATCCATAAAAAGATGCTGCCATGGTTTAGTTGGGGTTTCAGTTATGGCTAAGAGAGGTCTTAAAGGGTTGCGTTCATATTTAGCCTTTAAGCAAGTGTCACATTGATTGACGTATCTTTGGATAGAAAGGAGCATATTAGGCCAGTGATAATTGCGATGAAGATGTTTGTACGTCTCTTGAATACCACGGTGTGTTGTTTTGCCCTCGTGGTACTTCTTTATAAGGGCCTCTTGTTCAGACTTATTTTCGACAAGAGTGACACGAGTGGAACATTTGATTAATTTAGGACCTCTGTCATTAAATATGGTAGTATATACTCGGGAAAATACATAGTAAAGTTGTTCGTCATAAAAATAACAATGAAAAACTCTATCTGCTATGGTGTGCTCCTTTAAAAATTTTATTATTTGTTCCTCAGTATTATTAATAGGTATGAAAACGTCTTTGATTACAGTTCGGGAATTGGTTGACCTATTCTCTACTCTGTATTCAGAACCTGGTGTTGAACGAATATGAAATTGTTTGAGTTGTCGGTCAATGGCGTCAGTTACTATTGGAATACCTCTATTGTCGTTGTCAGGTTGTGTGTGGTTGGTAGATACTAATTCGTTTGTGTCAGTTACAACACTCATGGAGTCGGATTCGTTGTCTACTGAAGGAGGTGGGTGAGTAAGGTCACTATTTATGCTAGGTGGGTTATTAGAGACAGGATTTTCAATTGGTTGATTTTCATTTTGTGCACGCTCGTCAATCATGTCAAGTATATCGTCAATTATTTGATGTTCATTGTCAACGTTAACAGCAAGTGACTCTGTACTATTGTGAAAAATTTTTGCACGTGAAAGGGCATCTGCGTTGGTGTTTTGTCGGCCCTTTTTGTACACTATTGTATAGTCGTACTCAGCTAGCTTCAAGCGCCATCGGGTGAGTTTCGAATTTGGATCTTTTAAAGACATTAACCACATTAGAGGGCGATGGTCAGTGTAAATGGTAAACTTTCGACCATACAGGTAAGGTCGGAAGTATTTTACGGCCCAAATAATTGCTAGTAACTCCTTTTCGATGGTAGAGTACCTAGATTCGGTGTCAGATAACGTTCTAGAGGCGTATGCTATTGGTTTATCGGATCCAATATTACCTTGCGATAATACTGCTCCTAAAGCTATGTCTGAAGCGTCAGTCGTGAGTACAAAAGGCTGGTCAAAATCGGGGAACTGTAAAATGGGTGCGTTGGTGAGAATCTCTTTACATTTGCAAAAGGAGTCGAGAAACTCTGGGGAATGAATGACTTTACTATTTTTCTTTAGGCAAACTGTCATAGGTTTAGTTAGTTTAGCGAAGTCCTTTATGAACTTCCTATAGTAACCAACTAGCCCTAGGAAAGACTTTATTTCTTTTTGGTTGCTGGGTAGGGGGAAGTCTAATACTGCTCTTATTTTATCTTTGTTAGGTTTTAAACCCTCATCTGTTAATTCGTGCCCTAAGAAGTTGACTTGTTTTGCTAAGAATTCCGATTTATCTAACTGAATTTTGAGGTTATGGGTTCGAAACCTGTCAAACACATCTTTGATTTTTTGAATGTGTTCCTGTAGGGATGTGGATACTATTATTACGTCATCTAAATAAGTAAAAACGTTACTTAAGCCTCTTAGGATATGGTCCATTAGTCTTTGAAATGTGCTAGGCGCGTTTTTTAAACCAAAGGGCATTCGAAGGAATTCGTAATGGCCTCGTTCGGTGGTGAATGCAGTTTTCTCTATATCGTTCGGGTGCATTTCAACCTGATGGTACCCGCTAGCTAAATCTAGCGTGGTGAAATACTGCGCCCGCCCTAGCCTGTCTAAAATGTCGTGAATGTTAGGAAGAGGGTATTTGTCTTCAATAATCCTATCATTCAGTCGCCTGTAATCGATGACAAGTCTCCATTTCACCTGTCCGGATGCATCAGGCTTTTTAGGTACAATGTGTACAGGACAAGACCAAGGTGATATGCTTTCCCTAATTAATCCCTGCTTAAGTAATTTGTCAACCTGATTTTTAATCTCTTTTCTTTGCTGTGGTGCTTGTCTATAGCTCCTAACAAAAACTGGAGTTTCATCTTTAAGTCTGAGTTCGTGTTTGACTGCATGTGTGAAAGTCAATGGTATGTTTTCAGAATAAAACAAGTCCCTATACTGGTAACAGAGTCTGGTAATTTCCCTTTTCTCTTCGTCATTGAGATGGCTTGTCTTTATTTTATTCAAATTATCGACAAGTTCTCTCTCCAAATCTGATTCTACGTCCATAGTCATTGAATTTAAATTAGTTTGTGAAAAATTTTGTAGGTCTAAGTCATACCGTTCTAAGTCAATGTGAGTTTTATTTGAAATGATTTTCTTTTTATCGCTAAAATTTATTACAGAAGTTTTAAACGATCCATTTTTTACTGTAACTACAGCTGAAGGAGATTTAAGTTCATCAGACCAATAAAATTCATCATGTAAGTATTGTCCGTCAGTGTAGTTTGTTTTAACTGTAATTATTTTAGAACACTTTGGATCAACACTTATTTTTCTAACTGGATAATCGAAATAAAGAGGTATGGCGGCTGTGGATGTATGTAAAGTCTTATGTTTCAAGTCAATGTTACTATCTAAAATTTTTAATAAGTCTAAACCAATTAATCCCTTATATTTAGTGTCAAAATCAAAAATTAAAAATTTGTGTATAATGTTAGTGTTGAAAATGGGTGGTAGGGGTAGGTTTACTACGTGATTATGGCGAGTAATTGCATGTGCAGTTTTAACTTCAAAAGGTTCCACTTCAACATAATTTTCAAAAATAGAATTCTTAATTGCTTCGGGAGAAATCATTGATCGAGAGGCCCCTGTGTCTATCAAAAATTTACCATTAAATTCTTTTATTTCGACATAGGGTAGGTGATCTTTATCCTGGTGGTTTAATTTTACTAAGTTTGGCCTTCGGTGTCCTCGGTCAATGAAAAATCCTGATTAATACTATTACTTACCTCGTTACTGCTACTCTGCTCAGCAACATTCTCTAGCTGGTACGGTTCGCAATTATTATTCAGTGTAGTGTAGTAGTCCGGTTCGCTGTAAAAATAGGGTTGGTTATTATTTGGTATAAACTGTTCGTCAGGCGTGTAATACAGTTCCTGAAACTGTGGGGTTGCAGGTTTGTTTACCGATCTCATGGTGACGTCAGATGTTTTCTGCGGAGGGTTGTGTTGCGGCACGTTCTGCTGCCTGTAATTTCTGCTGTTCCTAAAATTACCTGAGTTCCTAGGTTGAGTAAAATTATGCTGCCATGGTGCTGCAGGTCTAATCCACTCGCGTACTTGCTCTGGTACTGGAGGATTCTGGAAAGGTGTTACCGTCTGCTGCTGCACAGGATATAGTACAGGCCGCTGCATCATGGGGTATATGGGTCTAAAATTGGGATTAAAATTACTGGTGGGCTTTTGTGGCTCCTTGGGTCTAACGTGTGACGTCATTTGAGGTAGATTATTAGAAGGTATTATACGGTTATGTGCAAGCCTAGCTTCTTCTTGGCGAGCGGCAACTATAGCTAACTCTAATGTAGTAGGTTGAGTGATTCTAACGCCAATCGAAATATTAAACTCTAATTGATGTATATATTGCTCGATAGCCATACTCTCATAATACATTTTATCTGAATGACCACCGACTGAGTGAAGCGTATCGAGCATCTCTCGAATGCGTTTTCCGAACGCATCCGCATCTTCACTCTTATTCCTACGCATCCTAGTGAGCTCCTGCATCAATTGTATCTCGTTACGGGGTTCGCCTAGCCGCCTAAGTAGTGCGGTTTTGATAGACACCCAATTGTCTAAACACTCCTCGTACGCAATACTATCGATAGCCGGGCCACTTAATCGGCTCTTAATTAAACACACTAATGCTGGGTGATTCGCATCCGCAGGGGTCATTAATGAGATAATGCTATCCACTTCTCTTATATAAAAATTAAGGGTTTTTGGATTGCCATCATATCTTGGCATTAAATCCGCAACTATTTTAAAATTAGATCCGCAATCTGATAACGCCATCTTAAAAAAAATATACCACTTTTCTACGTAGATATACTATTAAGAAACGCGTAGACTATATAGCGATAATAGCAAATAGACCGAAACACACACTTAACACAAATAATACGTATATAACTAATTATCGGAAGGAAATATAGCACGGGAACTCGGAAGTTTCAAAGAGCTTACCGGGATATCCTTTGCTTCTCCCACCGGGTCTTGTCAGTCACGGATCTCCTTTATTCCGGATTTCCGTTCTTCTCCGACGCCTGCGTAGATTCTTCTTATACGGATCGCGGTTAGAAACGATAAAAACCGTTCACTTCGATGATTCGCGAAGAGTTTAATTCAACGATACCCGAAATGCCACGATCCTACCGACTGCGCCAGTTATATTCAGGCCGTCGGAGTAAGGCTTTTAAAAAACAATTTACTTAATAAAACTTTAATATAGTTACAATTCAAAGACATGAACAAGACTGAATTAAAATAATACAAATATAAAACATGATATCGACTAAAAATGACAATGCAGCAGTAATAGAATGCTTCTGTCTGCTGCGAGTGTGGGAACCTGCTGACTACGCGCGTTATGTCCGCGTAACTAGAGTTAAAACTAAAAATTCTGCTCGAATTGCTGCCCGCGATTTCTGATACATGCCCGATATCTTTTCCTAATTTCCGTGGTGGTAAGACTGAGTCTAATTTCTTGTTTCATAACAGAAAATGCATTATTAATTTTTTGAATTAACTCATCTTTTGTGGTTACTTCTTCATTGTAGACCAACTCTTTGGCCCGGCCCCAAACGTAGAAATCGAAAGGTGTCAAGTCTGGCGACCGAGCTGGCCATTCAATTGGCCCACCTCTACCGATCCATGAATCGGGGAATGAACTATTTAAAAGTTCTCGGACGTCCAGCCTGAAATTTTTTTTTTTTTTTTAATTTATTTATTAACAAAACTGGTTACAATAATTCAAAACATATTATCTCGCCAAACTTATCGTTTGAAGGCGAGTTGCGCTCCTTATTTGTACATTTATATAACCATAATAACAACTTATTTTACTTTTCTTATAATAATATAAACTCATGTTCAAAAAAAACGGGCACCTACACGAAAAAAGTAATACGTAAAAAGTACTTAATTTAAAAAGGTTTTATTGATTTCATTAGTTGATTAGTGCAATTTTAACATACTGGCAAGGTAAACCAAGATTCTAAATTCAAATTTTTTATTAAATTCGTTCATTTGTTTGATTCTTCTATTCAGTTTCTTAGAAAAGAAACTTTTTATGGCGGGTAAATTTATTTGATTTAACACATTTTTTTAAACTATTGGTTTACAAATTGATTGATTGATTGGAATTTACCGCCAAAACATGGCAAATAAAATCATAATTGCTTCTAAAGTGGTAACTTTGCTTGAAGAAGGCTGCAACCAATGTTACACTGCTCAGCAAGTTGGAGTCAGCCGTTCGACGGTCCAGAGAATCTGGAGAAGGTACCAAGATACTGGCTCTCTCAACAGAAGGCCCGGCTCTGGCAGGAAGAAGGTTACAGAAGCGAGAGACGACCGTTTTCTTATTACGCAAGCTTTGAGAAATCGCCGATTGTCTCATGTTCAGTTGAAAAATAGCCTACGAGAAGTAAGGGGCGTTCAAGTGAGCCGTTCCACCGTCAGGAGGAGATTATTAGACGCAAGCTTGCACAGTAGAAGACCAGCTAGGGGTCCAAAATTGCTTCGTGGGCACCGTGTAGCTCGGTTGACTTTTGGTAGAAATTGCGCCTTATGGACTCGTGAAGATTGGAGTAGGGTACTATTCTCTGATGAATGCCGTATCTCAATACATGGTGAGGATCGTCGCCGAAGAGTGATAAGAAGACGAGGTGAACGCTATGCAGACGTTTGTTTTGAAGAAATAGTGCCATATGGTGGAGGCTCGGTTATGTTCTGGGCAGGAATAAATTTCCAAGATCGCACAGACTTAGTCTTCATAGAAAATGGTTCATTAAATGCACCTCGATACATTACTGAAATCCTAGTTCCACATGTGCAACCGGCACTAGCTGCTATTGGCGACTATGCAGTGTTTATGGACGACAATGCCCGAGCTCACCGTGCCGCCGCTGTGAACGAGTTCCTAGAAGAGGTCGGGATACGTCGTTTGGATTGGCCAGCACGTAGCCCCGACCTCAATCCCATTGAACTCCTATGGGACATTCTAAAAAGATGTGTTCGAGATATGCAGCCACCTCCACAGACAATAAGACAGCTAAAGACTGCTATCGAAAGCGAATGGGCTCGGATTCCTCAAGAAGTCATACAAAATCTCATCAATAGTATGGAGAGAAGAATTCAGGCCGTTATTACCAGTCGTGGAGGTCATACACGATATTAAAATCTTCGAAGTTCATTTAAATTGTAATAAATACTGCATAAAAATGCCAAAATCCGTTTCTTTATTCATTTAGTATTAAAACGATTTTATCATTTTTTTTCTGTTTTTCACTATTTTTGACCTTAGGAGTAAATTATACAGACATTATGAAACGCCTGGCATTCTTTTTTGAACACTAATATAAAATATAATGTAATTTAACCTTTAAATCATCCTCTAATTCAATAAATCTAGATAAAACGCAGGTGCCCGTTTTTTTTGAACTTGAGTGTATATATGACAACAAAATAAAAGTACATTTTCTCTTATTTTTATTTTAACAATATCAAAGTTTTACATACTATTCAATTTTTCAGTTCGAGCAAAGTATCTCTTAGCTTTCTTTTTAATAAATTTTTAGACAATTTTGGACTTTGTCTTAATAATTCTAATTTATTATATATTTTTGGCACCAGGTATTTGGATAATCTTTCTCCATAATAATTTTTAACACTAGATTGTATAAATTTTCCTTCCCTTGCACTTTTAGTTTTATATTTATTTTTAATTTTATTTTTAAATTCTTCACTGAAGTAGTATTCTAACCCAATTAAGTATTTTAATTTAATATCTACTGGTAAAATTTTACCATACTTAAAAAGTTGATCATAATCCTTGTTGCACATATCTTTATCTTTTTTACTAACTAAATACTTAAGTAGCCTTTTTTGTATGTTTTTTATGTCATTTAAATAGGTTTTAAATGTGCGACCATATACTATAAGACCGTAGCCTATTATTGAGTCTGCAAGTGCATTGTATACTACACGCATAGTTTTTTTGTTTATAGTTCTCTTTAATTGAAAAAAAATCCCTAATGTTGATCTTAGCTTATTACACACATCATTTATGTGCAGTTTCCAGTTAAAATGTTTATCTATGTTTAAACCTAAATACTTGAAATCCTGAACATACTCGATTTTACAACACATACAATTATATTTATTATTGTGTAAGCACTCATATGTATGGCCAATAATTGAATGATTTTCCGACTTAACATTTTTAGCGACACGATTATATGGGGAGTAAATATGCATGCATTTTGTTTTATTAATATTAAGAATGATCCCATTGTCATGGGCCCATTTGGTTATCATATCAAAGTCATCTTGTACTTGCTTTTGTGCCTCTGCTATGTGTTTCGAGGCTGAGACGATGCACATATCGTCTGCATACATATACACCTGACAGTGGCGCGTCACGTTGGCCACGCTGTTGACGTGCATAAGGTAGCCCACGGGCCCGAACACCGACCCGGTCGGGACTCCTAGCTCCATGGCCGCCTCCTCACCCATCACGCCGTTCACACAAGTGCGTATCTTTCTTCCGCTAAGGTAGTTCCTGAAAAAGTCGTTGGTCGGGCCACGCACTCCACACTCATCCATCGCCTTCAGCAGCATGTCATGGTCAAGAGTATCGAACGCCTTTTTATAATCAATAAAAAGAGCTATCAATTGCTCACCCGAGTTTAGGCAGCCATTTAAGTAGTCAGCAAAACCAGTGAGGGCCGTGCTAGTACTTCGCCCTTTCCTAAAGCCGTGCTGGCTTTCATTTAAAATTTTATGTTTTTCTAAGAATGCGCAAATTTGGTTCATAATGCATTTCTCAACTATTTTATTTATCACTGATAATATTGCTATTGGCCTGTAGTTTACATACTCTAAGTGACTGCCAGTTTTATATATTGGACGTATAATAGCATGTTTTAATTGATCAGGATAAACACCTTTCGTTAAGCACAAGTTAATGAAATGAGCTAAAATAGGACTTAATTTATCAGATAAGTATTTAATATCTATTATTCTAATGCCATCTATACCTGGAGCCTTTTCACACGATAATTTATCTATGATTTTTTTAACATCCGAAGTCGTAACCTTCATAAATCTAAAGCTAACATTGCTAGGGTTCACATAACTTTCTCTATTTAACAAATTTATATTGCACCTATGTTTAATGCTTTTAATTTCATGAGTAAATGTCCTTGAGAAGTTTGTACATATTTGAGTTAAATTCTCTATTTTCCCTAAAAAGTTTAAAATCACATTATCTAGTCTGTTCTTTTTTCTACCTATCCATGAATTTATATTTGCCCATATTTTTCTAAGATCACTATTACAATTCTTTATTTCATTTTGCCTGTATTTATTTTTTGCCTCGTTTATTAATTTATTCACCTTATTCCTAAATTTTGTATATTCCAAACGATTATTCATATTGGATGGTGTCGATTTCCATACTTTAAATAAATAATCTCTTCGTAGTATCATTTTATACAAGTATTTATCTATCCAAGGTTGCCTTTTTCTCCGCTCAAAAAAGGTTATATCAATCGTGCTTTCTTTATAAATATCACTTAATAAGGAAGAGAGCGTATTATATAAGATAATCGGACACTTAATTAATAGTAACTGGGTCCAATCACAAGCATCGAGTCTCTGTCTCACCGCCTTATCACTAATCACCTGCCGCACTTTATCACTGCACTCATTGTCAAGGTCATGCTGATTGCCGCGTAAACACAAGGATAGCCCTACCGCGTGATGATCGGATATGCGCGTCTCGAGGACGTACGATGAGACCGCCGAATAGCTGCTTCCCGCTCGCACCCATACATGATCCAAGCAAGAAGACTGCAATCGCCCGTTCAATATTGCTTCGCGCGTAATTTCGCTGTTAGGAATAACACACTGCAAGCCATACTCACACAGGGTGTTTTTATATTTTGTGGTGGTCGGCGATACTAGATTATTTAATATATTTATATTGGTGTCTCCTATGATTATAACTCGTTCTGAGATGGGTATTGTATCCATGACCGACTTTAGTTGTTCTATAAATCTTACTGCGTTTTTACATGGTGGTTTGTATACTGCACATATGTTTGTGATACTTCCTCCTAGTTTTATTTTGCCGTGTATAATTTCAAGATCTTCTAAATTTTTGTTACAAGCTTCAAAATATAAATTTTCCTTAACGTATATCAATATTCCACCACCTCTTGATGTTTTTCTTGCCCGTATATGTGTATTATATCCCGGTATTTTATAAAAAGCCATCTCCCACTCTTTTATATTTATTTCACTTAGTATCAATACATCGATAGTATATTTATTCTGGTCCAGTAATATTAGTAGTTCGTTATAATGTTTCCTAAGGGAACTTATATTCCAGTGTAATATATGTGTTTTACCACCCTGTTGTAAATTTAAATTATTCGTTAGCGTTGTCATATTATAATATCTGGTATACACAAAATCATCTGATATATCGTTTAAAGTATCGAATTTTAAAGTAACAAAAACATGTCGTGTGCGCCTGGCCGCTAGCTGCGTTTATTTAGTTTCGGTCGATTTTATCGCCGAAAGCTAATAAGTCGCTCTCGGACCTTATATTGTAGATTTTTTTTTCATCACTATTTTTTTTCGCAAGAATATTGCCGTTTTGTATCCATATGTATTGAAAATCTTTTGATTTAAGTGTATTTCTGGCGGACCATAACAACTGGCGCTTGCATCTTGGTAGATCCTCATTAATAAATATACGCTTCTCGTTTCCATTACCGTAAATGTTGTTATTAGTTAGTGTTTTATTCTCTTTTCTAGCAATTAGCCAGTCTTTTTGGGCATTTTTAGAGCGTAGGGTAACCAAAACGTTCCTAGGCCTCGGGTCGTCTTTTTTATCATGCCCTACCCTCTGCGCATACTCAATGTCGTTGGGGTTTAAGTTGATTTTTACAGCTAATTCTTGTACCACAGATATTATTTTTTCGTTAGGCTTCATCTCCAAACCGTGAATTTCTATATTCTTTTCTTTGGATTGCACTTCAAGCTCTGTCATCCTCTCCTCAAGAGCTTTGTTACATTTCTCTAAAAAGACGTTTTTTTGTTCCATAGCTTTAATTTTCTTTTGCGACTCTTCTTTAAACTTCACGAGGATCTGGTACTGCTCAGCATAAAATTCTACATGAGTTTTGAGGTCTTCAATCTTTTTCTCAAGATTGTAAAGTACTTCTAGTTTTAAGTTAATTTCTCGCAAGACTTTTTCGCTCGAGCTTTCATCTGCAGGCTTGGATAAGGAGGATGTTGACTGAGGCATGGGGCTACTTTTGTTTTTGTAGCAATCCTCACAGCACTGGCGTTGTAAAAACTGTTTGAGGTTTTGTATACATTTTTTATGATATGCTGCTTCACAGCCACCTTTACACTGTAACACTTCATCTTTGTTCAAAGACACATAGATCTTACACTTCTCACACTTCACCTGCACCATTTTAGAGTCTTAACTGAGATATTGCTCAAAATACTGTTAACTATAAATCGATTGTATTTGTTTACTGCGTCGTCGTACTAAACACTACCGTTCGCTGAGCGCGTGAGCGACCGACTGAAATGCGCCGGGCACCCATCGTGTTGAAACACAATGGGCGTGTCGTCGGTTATTCCATCCAACAGCAGATCAGGCAAGACGTCCCTTAAAAATTCTAAATAATTTCCCCCATTTAAAATGTCTGGTAGGAAATAGGGTCCAAAGATATTACGACCAATAACGCAGGCCCACACATTAACAGAAAATTTCCGCTGGACCGATGTAACCCTCTTTTTATGGGGGTTATCATGGGACCAGTGGTGCAGATTGTGGAAATTGGTGATGCCTTCTCGGGTGAACTGTGACTCGTCGGTCCAAAGGATACGCTCCAGAAATGTTGGGTCGTCGACATCGGTGTGAAGAACGAGGCGACAGAAATTCAACCTCCTTTCGTAGTCGCCATTTTCAAGCCCTGCCAACACTCCATTTGTTAATTATTTACGTAAATGTTATTCTAAAGACAAAATTTGATTTGGATTATGTTACATCGAAGCTCGTCGTAATATTAATAATTTCTTTAATTCTAAAGATAACACTGGTCGCTTTAGTGTAAGTAGGTACATAAATAAACTCAAAATTACCTTGAACTGGCGTGTAATGATACGGGTGTTGATGGTCCCCATGCATCACTGACCAGACTTTCCACTGGCTGACGCCCAAAGCGGCAGCTACCACTCTGGTGCTAGTCGTGGGATCTTCTTCAAAAGCTGCCAAAATCTGCTGATCAATTTCAACAGGTAATTGTCGCACAGCTGCTTGGGGTACCCTGACGTTCAAGTTACCCGTTTCTCTAAACCGACGATATGTGGTAGGAAATGTGTCACGGTCAGGTAAGCGTCTATTTGGATATCGCTCCTGGTAAATTCGCCGCGCTTTGCGGGCGTTACTGTGTGCAGCACCATACGCCAGCAGCATGTCGGCGTATTCTTCCCTTGTGTATCCCGGCATTTTAAAACGAAATGTCTTATTTATTTATACCTGTGTCTACTCAACTATTTGTGAAAGCACACGAAACGGAAAGGAAAAGCATATATGACAACAACTTAAATGTCATAGAGATGGGTCCGACCTCATCTTTTTCATTTGACGTCTAAAAGTCATTGAAACTGTCATTGCAAATGAAAAGAGTTGGTCTACAATGAAGAAGTAACTACAAAAGATGAGTTAATTCAAAAAATTAATAATGCGTTTTCTGTTATGAAAGAAGAAATTAGGCTCAGTCTTACCACCACAGAAATTAGGAAAAGATATCGGGCATGTATCAGAAATTGCGGGCAGCAATTCGAGCAGAATTTTTAGTTTCAACTCTATTTAAATTTTTCTTTTGATGCTCGATATCTTTTCCTGATTTCTTGCTTTACATGGTAAAAGTAAAAAAAAAAATTAAGTACACTAAGCACTCAATTTCTATTATCTAATACCTACTCATAAATTTGCAAAAACTACTTTGCTAAATTAGCTTTATCCTGTCGTTGGGACCTTCACTATTTTTGATCAAAATGACTGGTTGACCTGAAAATCCTACCGATGTTTAGCGAATCAAACTTTCCGTTGCAAATTTAGTACCGTTGGTAAGGTGACGAACTAGAGAACTAATTTAGAGTAGAATAAATTATTAAAACGCCGTAGTTTTTTTATTATTTCCGGTTGAATTTGATCGCAAAGTAATTTTTCTTTATTGATTTTTTTTAAAAGCATAAGCGTCTTATTTTTTAACCCTAGTTTGAGGGAAGTTCCGACGTATTTTATTCACAAATGTTAATGACTACCAAGAAATAATAAAAAAACTCTAAACTAATGACGAAAAATAAAGTTACGAATGCTTTAAGGTCAAATTTTGGAAAAATCTCAATAATGTATAAAAATTGACATATCTCCTAAAGTATAAAACTATAGTTAGGGAAAGTAAGGTCCAATAATTAGCAAATGACCTCCTCTATATGCTAATTTGCTATGGCGGGTTTGGTACCAGTCACCCTGTATAGAATCTTATAGAAGGAAACGTCAGTCCGTCTGTATGTTCTGAATCTACTGAACGGTTTTTGATCTGTTTTGCAACAGTCATAAGTTTTAAACATAAGTTTAGCCGAGTTATCGCGGGTTTTGCCTAAAAATTTGGTTTAAAAGATCAATTTGAAAAGACTGCAACAACTTAAAACTAAACTGCACCCCGAAAGACTCCGAGAGACTCAAAATCACCTTATCAGAATTTCACAGGGTTGTTAGCAAACAGTACCTAAAAAAATCCCCAGATGATGATCGCAACTACATGACCCTAAAATAAGCAAAGCTTAGCTTATGTAATGCTATGTAGCAAACAAGGGGGAACCTAGAATATAAATACGTACACAGGTAAAAACCCAGACCCGAAACATTTCTTTTATCATGCTCCGTGCGGGTATCGAACCCGCAATCTCATGATTTTGCGTATCACCTAACACCACTGCGCTACGGAATAGTTCGCTAGTATAATGTAAGACGGAGTATATACTGAATGGTCTATCTAAATAATCTTTACGTTTTCAGTTCAATAGTAATGGCGGACACGAAAAGCGAAGCCAGTATAAGCAAGTGCAGCCTGTGCTTCATAACCCTGACGTGTATTACTGAAGAGCAGTTCGCCAATTCTATTATGCATGATCAAAATCTCACCTTCAAGGTAATGTAATGTAAGGTATGTTTAGAGGATCGGCTGGTGTAGGGGTAACGTACATTGCCTTCTATGCCAGAGGTCCTGGGTTCGAATCCCGGCGGCGACGGGTATTTGTGTGATGAACACAGATATTAGTCGTCAAGGCATGGATGTTTATATTTTTATTTAAGTTTATTTTCTAATAAAAATATGTATTTATTCTATATGTATGTTTATATATTTCTTAAGTATATCAGTTATCAGTAAACTTAATTTGGGCTAGATAATGTTGTGTGGGTGTCAGAAATATTTATTTATTTATTATTATTAATGTAGTTTACTCAATTACTTACTAACCCTTTTTTACCTTTTTCTTATATGGATAAGAGGTGTATTAACAGTTCGTGGTCCATAGAAGTTTTTGATGTCTTGTTTTATATGTTTTATATTACCAAACCATTTGGTCAATTCAATTCTTTATTGCATTCAACAATGGTTCAGGTAACAATTTAAGGTAGTAGTACATACATTAAAGACATCGGTCTTTTTAAAAGACATATTTTCCAAACATTGTTATATTTTATATATTTTACCGGTAGTCGTTATGGATATATAGGGTCAGCTAAGAGAAGCCCTGCAGTCTGGATATCTGACTAATGCAAAGGTATCGGTCAATCCGCTTGTGGCAGGTCCTCTTGGAAAATGTCTGGAATTTGGTTTGGAAAACTTAAATCAGAAGTTTTTAAAATCGCTGTAATAATAAGTTTCCAAACTCAATTTCATTTCAATGGATTATTTCTTTACAGGTACAACTGTACAGGCTTCCTATGCGCCATAGAAAGATAGTTCCTGAAGAACCGCCCTCGCAAACCCTAGCATCTACCTTAATAGGTAACTTGAATAAATCTCTATGTACATTTTATAAAGCAGAAGCCCTACACCTACCACACGTTATAAAAATATTTATCCATGTGTCAAGATGAAACCTGTGCTTGTTTGCGAGGCTTACTTAACATAAAAAAAGAGTTTACATATTTTATAAAGTTGGTATTAACTGCCCGACAAAATCAGAAAAAAAAACATATTGGAACAATATAGTTGCAGCGCAGACATGTGACTATCCAACTTTTTAGTCTATTGAAATAGAGCCTTGCATTTATATGCAGTAATGCATAGAACGCTAAAACCGTCCGGCGCGCAAAATCCAATTAATTCATGCAGACCGCGCCTTATTCTTTATTTCTTCCTGATTTTAATTCAAGTACCAAATAATCTTTAGCAATCCCTGCTTTGCGTGCAGGTACGTCCCTACTGCTGACTGAATGTGTAAAGAAGTGCGTCAAATCTGTGAAAAATCCGCAACGGAAATTTCATTGCCCTTTGCGGACTTATAGTGCTGTGCAAACTTTGTATGTGTCTTCTGTCCTGCACCATAATTTATCATAATACTATAATCATCTTCATTTTACTATAAAATAACCATCTCTCTCCCATCTTTCCAGACTTACTTGTAGAATTCATAATGTGCCATTTACTAAAGAAATTCCCGGACGAGCTCTACGACCTCTGCCTCGGCGTATTATTGAGGTTGTTGAGCTACCAGAAACGATGTCGAGTGAGGTTGGCGCGCGACTGGCGCCCTCTGTGGGCGGCGTTGATAGCTCTGCTTAAATATTTAGTGACTAATGAGAGCACTTTGTTGAGAAGGCATAATATATTTGTGATGGCGCAAAAGGTACGTGCTTTTCAATTATTTTAGAATAATATAATATTGAATTGTTTTCATATAATAGGGAATGTCTGCCTGTGTGTTCGGGGTAATATTTGAAACTACTGAACGGATTTTGATATGGTACGCAATAGTCTGAGAGTAGTTCTCGGAACTGACTATAGGCCATTAAACATTAATATTCATTAACTACTAGTCGGGTTATCCCGTTTTTGTCAAAAAAAAATGAAAAGACAACTAGAAAGGCCGCAACAACTCATAGCCAAACTACGCTGAAACTAAAAACTCTTAAGAGTGGCATCGAGTCACCTAGTCAGTTATTGTCTCGGCAGTAGCTATCTGCTTCTAAAACGTAACGTTTTTAATTATCATAGAACCTATGTATAAGTTACACTATCTTCGCCTAATGGATCTATTGAGTATACCTCAGTAAGACTAATGATAAGAAAAATACGCTTCCGATGTAAACGTCTAATAACTACCTACATTTTCATTGGAATTTGAACCTTATCACTACTTAATAAGTTGCGAAGTGATACATCTTATTAGACTGGCATGTACTTATTAAAAGACAGCCTTTCAAACAAGAATATTTGACGTACCGCGCCGAAAATGTTTAACTACTAAAAACGCGAGTTCTTCCCTAAATTAATTTAGTTAAAAAAGTTGTGTAAGTTTAGGGCCTTTTTTATTTCAGGTGGTGAATATATTTAATTTATTTATAACTTTCGGAGACACGTTTCTACCAACACCAGCTTCCTATGACCAATTGTACTACGAGCTAATAAGGATGCATCAAGTCTTCGACAATTTATTCTTTATGGGTGAGTTTTTACGACTAATAGTAATTTATAGCCAAAATAGTTAAGACTAAAATCAACAAACAGAAACGTTTTGTGTATTTTTACTGCAAATAAGCTATCTTTTAATTAGTCTGACACAAAAAAGTAATGTACTTGAAACAATAAATATTACAAAAATCATAAATCTGTTAATAATGAGAGCGAGGCTTCCCCAACACAAGTATCGTCCGATCACTTTCTGGGAAGCCCCGGCAACTGATTTGTAAATAATTTACCGAAATAAACATTTTTTAATCACAATTTTGGGTGTTAGATCATTTTATAAATAACACGTTTCATTTTAGTATGTACGTCTGGCCAGCACCTGTGCCAAAGAAAATAGTTGTGGAATACCATTATGAAAACACTTAAAATCACTGTTAATTAAATTGTTAGTTACTTTTCGTGTCCATTAAGAAAAACTACTTATATCGAAAATGACCACAGGTGACTGACGATGCCATATTGAAGTCATATTTTTACTGATATTCCTATATTTTTGATTTTTGCCTGGACATAAAATATGATTTCAATAAAAAAGACTAGAAAAGCAAATTGAATTAATAAAATATTGTGTATTTTTGGTAGATATTAGTAGTGGTGAAATGTCAATTCCGTACATTAAGTATGTTGACCTTTCAAGATCATCTCTCTTTAACCGTTTTCTAACTTTTTGTTTTAAAACTCGTATGCTTCGAAGTAATAATATATTTTTTAAGTTTTTGATATTTTTTTATGCATTCTAAGAACACAAGACAAATCTCTATAAGTTTGGAACACATTTTATTGATAGATTGAGTATGTACATACAGTAAGTACTTCCGGCCATTTTGGATAACTGTGGAGATATATGGCAATACCGTCGTTTTGTTTTTTCATTTGTGCACCTAAATTACTGATTCAACTTTAAATGTTGTATTTTTGTTTGATTTGTGAATAATTTCCACGATCCTAAAATTTGGCACAGGTTGCGGCCAGGAATGCAACGGAACATTTAATTGAAAATTATAACTAATTAAATTTGAACAAGAAGTCTATAAAATGTTATGTCTTTTCTTTTCTATCTTTTTGCTAATGATTCCTATTACATCTATGATAGAACTTAAGATTTCAACAGATATGCCCCTCAAATCAGTTGTCTTTTTAACATCAATTGTCTTAAATGTTTTAAAAATGTCCCCGGTGTCTATGGGTTGGTACTTGGAACTTATACATGCAATTTTTCAACAGTAAACAGTATAATGTAGTGAAAAACAGTATAATACTGTTAAAAACAATATAGTTGGCCCTAGCCGGAGCTTTGTTAACTGGCGAAAGATTTTATATGAAGACGAAACCTTAAGGGTTCCTACCGCCAAGCAATCGAATGTTCATAGATATTGCCAATAAGTTCAATTGTTATTTTTCAGCATTACGATATTCAACCGGCGATGGAGAGTTCAAAGCGGAAGCATTACGGCTGGCTAATTGCTTGGTTAATGTTCGGGCGATAATTCAGCACTTTTCTCCTAAGATTGAAGAATGGTTGCAGTCACAGAGCCTGTCCACGCCCACTGAAGATCAGGTATTGTTTTGGTTTGGTTTTCACGATTTATTTATAGAAATTTTAATTTAGGATTTTAAAGCGTTTGGTAACAGGACTGATTCACTCGTGGTTCCAGTACGTTATGATTCCGAGACATCGCGTTAAAATAAATATTGTTAAAATTGATAAAATCTGTATAGTAAATAGTATTTTCATGCAATTATTAATTAAGTGTATAATAAAATAGCTAAATTTATGTTAAGCAGCATCTTTGACCCAATTTGATTTCGATATTAGCAATTCTAAATTAATTATTTAAGTCACTTGAGAGCCAACTTTTAAAAATAATATTCAATGATTTAAAAAGAAATTAATTTCTAGACTCGTCTTGCTAGTTAAAGAAACTGAAATACATAATATGCAATTTAATTCACAGATACTCGAAGTAGTCCGCAAAAACTACGACAGCCTTATTCTGAAACTCCAAGAAGGTTTAGAAGCGTACGAGCGATATTCCGAAAGCAGCTATCATCCTCTAGTTTCGAAGCTATCAACCACCGCCGCTTCGTCAGCAAGAAGATGCTCTAGAATAACACCGCCGTCATTGGACGCTCTTGTTACTTTGTGCATCAATCACTCTTTGGACTGAATATGACTGATTTAGCAGAAATATGTTTAATGGATCCGTAAATGGTGGATAAAAAATGATGGCGCTTAAGTCAATCTTTACTTGCAAGATGTCAGTTAAGTACGCCATGTTTTTTTGAATGTCAGGCAAGTAAAGTTAGTTTGGATCTTGTTGCGTGAATAATATTTTTTTGTAAGGGCAACAAAATTTATCAATCTAAAATAAAATCATCGATTTTGCTACGTTTTTACTATATGTAATTTGAATCTTAAAGGATGTGATAAAGCAATGAATATTGGATTAGTCATTCCCTTCTAACGAAAATCAGGCATAATTCTAGCAGTGGTAATTCGCTGTAACAAATTTGGCATTTCGGTCTTTAAATACAAACATTCCAACATAATCCTATTGCAGAAAGGTAGCATTAACATACATTTTCAAACACCCCAATAACATATCGTCGTTCGACTCTAACTAAAATGTTAGAAAAAGTACTGCCTCAAGGTAGCATCTTGGCCCCAACATTATTGATGTAAAGGAGCATTGGGTATAACCACGTCTATTAAAATGTATACTTATTCCGTTGTTATAAGGTTCAAAGTTCAATGAAAATGTATACATATTATTAGACGTGACCATACCTATTTCTATTGTGAGATCTCCATAACAAGACTTGTAGAGCTCACTTTTCATAAACAAAGTTTGGCAATTCTATTTGTGAGTAGAGTTTATTAGAGTCTAATTTAAAATATTTTCTTTTGAACTCCTACATATGATAACATTCACTTATATTAATACTAAATATTAAATTTTAATATAATCAATTTTAGTGACGACCAGTTATCAATATAATTCCAAAGATATCTTTTTAACTAAAATTTGCGTTGAATAATGTTATGGTAGAAAAAAATATGGACTTATACATGCAATAAATTAAACCACACTAGGTTACTTAGATTATAATTGGTTCGAAAATAAACTATAAACAAAAAAGTTTTTTTTTTAAAGTTAAAAAGTGTCAATTAAGTTTTGTTGCTTAGCAACTAATACTTATTGATCGACTTATAAACGCACTTATTAGGTGTATAAAGTTCTATAGTATATTATATATATATATATATATATATTATTTTTTGTGTGCAGAAGTATTATTATAACAATGATTCGTTTAAAAATGTTTATGTATCATATTCCATAAGACACGTAATTAAATGTAAATAGTTTTACATTTTATTCAGTGGGTATTATAATTTAATTTATTTTGGAATGTTTAAATAATAATCATAAAATTTTTGTATATTCTTTAACTGTGTTTTTTTGAATATGTTTAATAAAGCTCCCCCCTATTTTTGTACATAGACAAAAAATTAACAGAGGATGCGAAAGTAGATAGATACTTATTAAAACAATAAAAATGATGTTTTGAAGTAATAAAAGTTTATCGTACATCTAAGTTGTTTTTCTCTCTCACATATGCATGAAATAAAATCTTCGGGAAAATTTTAGCAAAAATGTTTCTAATACACTTTAGAAGACTAACAGATTTTAGTTGTAGACCAGAGTTGATTTATAGGCGAATCTGGGTGGCCTTCTTGAATTAACTGCCATAACAGCTATGTTCCAAACATAGCAGTGCCTTAAATAAAGGTTTTTGGCCAATGTATGTAGGCAGTGACGACGTATGGCACTGAGACGAGGTCGCTATGAGCTTTATAAAGAAGCTCACAGCTGCGTTTGCAATGGAAATGGAATGAAAACTCCAAACTCGAAGTCACCCTGCGGGATCGTATCAGTCATAATCGCAGGCAATCTAAAGTCATCAAGGGTGTATTATTTACTGGCCATTGGGATCAATTGGGACAGGAAGATTCTAGAGTGGCAACCACATATTAGTTTCTTGTAAGGGAATTGACGATCCTATCAAGTTCGACAGTAAACCCTGGATATTGGAAGAGCTGTGCGGACCTTTGTCACGCAGTGGACGTATCTATGATTTAGACCAGTTTAGAATTATTTGAATCAAAGCTTTTTGTACAGCTTAGCATTAATAGCAGTAAAGATTTGGTTAACATTTAGCATGGCTACCATTGTCTAATACTGGAAAAACAAAAGTTGACAATAGATTAAAATCTGTTCATCATAATGAATTGATTATTTGTACACACTATTATTGTATTTGAAACCAATTCTCCAGTTGATCTGCTAGAAGAAAATTTATTAGAGAACTGTACCTATGTACTTATTTTTGTTCTCTATCTTGAGATGTGACCGCGCGTCTAGCCTCACTAACCGCGTCTGTGTCACTTGCAAGATATAAACTGTGACGGTGCTGGAATCTGATACCTATCAATCATTCATTGCATTTAGCTCACTCAATAACATTGTAACTTCCATTACCATCAAGTCATACAAACATCGTAATATTGCAAATTGTTGCTAGCTCTGACATAATAATATAGCTGAAGAGTCAGTGTGTTTGTTTGAAAACATTGAACTTTGAAACTAGCAGTAGGTTTTAAAAAATGTTTTAGCATAATTGTCCAAAGCAGGCAGATTTTAGGGAAGATTATCAAGAAACTATGCGATTAACTCTTACTTAGCTAGCTCAATAAAAGTCACAATAAAATACTTAAATGTTTAATAAAGTTTAAAATGACTAGACGTTTATGCAAATAACATAGCTATGTACTATTTTACATTTAGCACATAATATTTGGAATGTTTAAAGCAAGCAAAATAAAGAAATCTTTATGATTCATTTCTAATTTCAGCAATAGCTTCATTAACTAATTCTTCCAGTTCTTGAGGCAAAACTACCTTAGTGGATCCTAGAAGTTCATTTTTAGACTTATTCTGTTTGTATGAGCTCTCCTTTTCTGATGAGCTATAACTTTCTTTGTTTTCATCTTCAGTATCATTTTTAGTATCAAATTGCTTACTATCTGCTTTTTCTTTTTGTTCATCAGACTTATTAGAGTCACTTTCAAAATCTTCCATTAAAAGTTGGGAAGGAAAGGAAGGGACATATTTTTGATCACTGCACCAACTATCCAGAGTTTTCTCTAATTCTGTTATTCTGTTGGCCAGTATCCTGAAATAATTATTTATACCAGAGTCATAAATCATATTTATTTATATACCTCCAATAAAAATATATTAAAACAAATGTGGTCTTGCTGAGCACATGTTAGCATGTCACAATTAGATTTAAGACTCGGCGCAAATTGTGCCACCGACCACAGCCACCGGTGGCCAGCCACCGACCACAGCCACCGGTGGCCAGCCACCGCCACTTAACACACTTTTTCATGTACTTTATATAGACACGCCGCACACTTGTGGCCGGTGGCGGCCACTCGCTACGGTAGTGTCAGCGACTCGCCACAAGTGGTCACTACGAGCCACACAAAACATCGACGATCGCCACTGTCGCACTGCTCCAACCCCCGCGCAGTTAACCGTCCGACGTTCTACGTATCGCAAGCGTTCCATCATGGAGCATGACTATAAAAGAAGATATGTTTGGTACCAAATACATCTTCAGACTGCAACGAGCGGGTTATAAAATGTAGTGGCTTCCTTACACCGGTGGCTATCGCTCGCTTCTGACATTCTAGAAATGTGGCTATTTTACTAATAAAACTATTTTAATAATAAATAATAATATAATAAATGGATAAATACATACTGATTGGTTTTACGTTGATGTTGCAATGCTATAGACTTATCATTTAAAGCCTCAAATAAGCCTAGACATAGAGATTTAAATTCAGCTGCTGATGACTTTTTTAAACCAGTCCTTGATGTCAAGTCCAGAAATTCTCTTACTACAACAAAAAATAAATTGTTGGACTTGATTTTAATATAGGGTTGTTGTATTATAATCATGCACATGACTGTACCTTGCTTTTGCGTCATTACACCAGACATTCCACCTTTAATATTGAGTGAACCATTGTTTCGATTTTCCAACAAACCCTGTAAATTAATAAAATTAAGAAGCAATTTGCACTTTACAACTTTTATTCTAGACATGTACCTACAGATACACACCTTATATTTGGTGAGAGTTCTTTTGATTATATCCTTTTCAATTTGCAACTGTGTGATTCTCTCTTGCAGGTATTTGTTTTCAGTTGCCAAAGCATCAATATCTACTATTGGTTTTACAGTATCATTTTTATTGTCACTTTGATTTTTGTTTTTACTTGATAAAACATAACTTATTTGATGATTCAATCTCTGCACTTTGCCTTTATAATAGTCTCTATCAACCAATAACTCATCTTTTTCATCTTGCAGAGCTTGGTGTTCAAGAGTAATCTGTTTAAACTGCAAAGTAACATACACAAAAACATATTTTTAATAGCTGTGCATGCTATTACAGTAAAAATCATGGACTTAATGGCATTAAAGTAAGAAAGACATACCTTCTGATGCATTTTTTCAAGTTCTTGAACAACATTTTCATAATCTTTGTTTGAGGGAAAATTTAAAGTGCCATTTTCCCCATACTGAACATTATGAGAATGCAGCTGTTTCCTTAGTGCAATAATGTCACCAGTAGCTTCTTCTAGCTTATTGCGAAGAACTTCCACCTAAGTTTAATAAAAAATTAGCTGTTGGTGCAAAGCTCTTTTTTAAAAGTTGTTTTAGCATACAATCTTACCTCTAATTTAAGCATATTGTTATGATCTTGTGTTTTAGCAAACATTTCACCACCTGTGATGGTGTTACTAGAAGTATATTTATAAGAGTTTGAAGGTTCTTTCATTGATACATTCTTGTTTGTTAATTGCTCAACAAGCACTTTGTATCTATCTCTTTCCATGGAACATTTGTCAAGTTCTCTATTCATTATGGCTAAAGCATCTAATTTACTTTGCAGTTTACTTTTAAGAACTGAGTTCTGAAAATTTACAAGTAGGTATATTAAAATTTAACATTAGTGAGGTTCAGTCACGAACATCTAATTCAGCCAATATAATTTCATATGTAATTACAGTTTACATGTATTAGGTCCCAAGACATAATCCACTAAATAATAAAATCTAATCCACGCCCATTACCTCTAATTTGAAATCATCAAGCTGGGAATCTTCAAATTTAACTTTATTGACATTATTAGCTTTATAGATAAACATTGTGTTTTATTTATAAGCACTCTATATAATCATAAAATTCAACATTATTGTATTAGTTTAAAGTATGCAATATTTCATTTAAAAATCAAATCTATGAAATAAATAAACAACAAACAACCAAAACATATAGATCAATGTCAATCCAATCAATCAATCAAGCAGTTCGTTCATTTGTTTGTAGTAATCTAGCTTAGAGTATATTATTACTTTAGTAATCTGTACTCTATGTTCATGCGCTTAGATAGATCGATCACAGGTTATAAGTACACAACATTAAATTATTGTTTTTATGTAAATAAATTGATTTTGACGATGATGATCGATGGTTATGCCTGTTCATGTCGAAAATAATATTGCTAACTGGAAGCTTTGTGTGCCGTCAGAGTGAAGGCAACACGGGTTACTAGACAGTATGTATTTTATAAAAGGAGGTTTTCCCCTCTTTTACTTCACTGTTAACAAAAATAACTATCATATAAGACTCACTTGGATTTCGCAATGATTTGATCATACACTCTAGGTACTCGAATTCGAAAGTACAAATTGTTTTTTTTTTTAGTTTATTACTCGGTAGTTCATTTATCTTAAGAGATAGGATATGGAGTTATTTTAACTTTTGTTCTTATCTATGGTTATAGTATACTACTCTATATTATTGTGTGTGTGGTGTTGTGATGTTTGTGACTTTTTTTTAAAGTTATCTTTTTGTCACAAGCGATGTATGTTCATACCACACTGGATGTTTTGTGACTACTATAGAACTAAAACAATGTTTAGG
This sequence comes from Stenoptilia bipunctidactyla, assembly GCA_944452665.1. Lineage (NCBI taxonomy): Eukaryota > Metazoa > Arthropoda > Insecta > Lepidoptera > Pterophoridae > Stenoptilia > Stenoptilia bipunctidactyla. Next base: position 14,277,622 of record OX101736.1, read on the forward strand.
TTCAGAAGAAAATTTTGTTTGAGTGTGCTGACAAATTGAATTCAAAACAATGGCTGCCTCTGGAACTGAAATCGAAGATTTCTTAAACGGGCCTCTGGTTTCGTGGGTGAGTGATCAACGATCCGTGCTATTTTATGTCTTCGAGTCGAGCGTGAGACAAATTCGCAGAGGTTCCGTTTCAATGATTTTGGGCATTGTTGTTACATATTAATTTAATTTCTTTTTTGAATTTTGCGTAGATGAGACGTTCATTAACTCAATCTTTTATTAAAGGTAGTTAGTTAATTTCTAATTTCGCATTTGTGCTAAATTGTAGCACACATAGCAGAAAGATTTTAGGAATAAAATGGAATTGATTTGAAGAAGTCATGGATTTAATCTGTCTAGTGTTATGTTTCTATTTTTAAATTAAAAGCTTTTCTACTTTTACTCCTTAAGCTTTTTGCACTAGTGTGCTGGAATTTTAATAGTATGCAAGTTACTTTCCATAACTACAGCACCAACATTACACCAACAAAGGATCTATTTTCATCTTAAAACCAGTGACACAGTATTCAATAAGTAAATGCCAATACTTAAGTGTTCTGAAGATGTACTAGTTTTTCTGCCACATTATTACCTCTGCCTATGCAGGGAGTTTAATATTGTAGAATTTTAGTTTCTTACAAGAGATTTTATTATGTAGAGAATAAAATATGGTTTTTGCGTCTTTCCTGTGGTTTAAAGATTATATATTTGTTTTTTTTTTATCATCTTAATATATCACAACTTTTTCTACTGGATTTTATACCATTTAATTAAGTTAATCATAAACAAGGTTTCAGTAAAGACAGTTTCATACAAAGTAACACAGTTAAAATTTAAAATAATAATGCATAAACAATAAAATTGGATTTGAATGGTAATTTACATAATGTTTTTTTTTTTGTTATTGAACTGATACCTATAATAACATAGTGTAAACTAAAGTTCCCTGACTATATTATACAAGTGAAGAAAATATGAAGCTCTAGCCGATCTAGCTCACATTTTTTCATATTAGAAATACTTGTAGTGCTATAAAAGATTGTCAGCACTCACACATGTGCAATTAATTTCCATGTTCTGTCTTGTTCTGTTAAAATTCACAGTATTAATTTTATGCAATACTATTAAAAACAAATGCTATGCAAATAATCTTTGCATTGTAAAGATACAAGTTTAATTTCTGTAACATATTTCTCCATATCAGCTACAAAATTTAGAATAGTTTATATATGTTTTTATTTTTATTGAGATCATCATTTTGTAAAAATACTAAATTATATCTAAGTACAGCATATTTAATTTGTAGTCCTTAAGATGTATATTGATGTATCTATAATTACATGTGTGTCTATGCATTAAACAGTGAGTTGCTTATGTATTTAGGTCGAGGTGCAATAGCACAATACCAATGATTTATCAATGGTTTTACTTGCAAATTCTACTCCTACACGAAGTTTATCAAAATATTCCCATAGAGTAACTGGTATCATTGTTTCAATTCAGCTATACTTTTGATTTCTCATCATAACTTAATAGAAAAAGTTTGTATTCTACTGGTATGACTTTCACACATTGAGAAAATATTTAAACCTCATTAATCAGTAATTGGGACCTATTGCAATTTCTGCATCTTGACTATTATCTAACATAATAATTATTTGTAAATAAAACAATGGGGTATGCAGGTTCCCATGAAATGTTATCTTCATGGAAATAATTATTGTTTCTGCCTTTTATCTAGAATTAACTTTCTTTAGACTCTAGTCTGAAGAATAGCAGAATATGTTCGAGTGCCTTATAGTCAGCTTTGCTTAGTTTATAGGCAATTTCAGTGTAGAAGACTTCCTTCTACTTTTCTGATTCTAAATCCAATAAATATCTACTTCTAAACAGTCTTACTTTAATATTCTATAGAAATTAACCATTACAGTGTGTATAATTTATGAGAGGTCCACCTTTTTATTAAAAACTTTATTGCTTTTGCCCCTTTATTGACTTCAAAACGAGTATTAACCATTTCAGGACTTTGGTTGGTCATTAATCTTATGATAACAATATTTTGTTATGTTGTTGCAGTTGAAATCATGTTTGCCCAATCCAGAGAGTGTCACAGAATATTCAACCCTATTCAGTGGGGATATTCTTCATCAAGTATACCTCCAGATAGACCCGGAGCCATCATTCCACATCACAAAGCTGGCTGGTCTTGAAGACCAATCACTTATACTGGGCAAGGTGAAGAATTTTGATGCTATAGTGAAAAATGTAAAAGCATTGTATGAAGAAGAGTTGGGTATGACTTTGCTTGTAGTACCAGAGTGTATATGCTTAGGCAAGTCACCTGAGTCTAGACAAGGTTTAGAAAATATGAAGCTGTTAGTGTTGCTGCTGCTAGGAGCTGCTGTGCAGTGTCCGAACAAAGAACTGTTCATCACCAGAATTAAAGAGCTTGATGTGGAGTTGCAGCATAACATAGTGGAATGCATTAAACAGGTTAGTTATTGAGACAGACTGGTAGTTTATTATGCATTTGTGTGGGCGAAATTTTGTAACTGGATTTTCTGCTATTTATTGAGCCAGAAGCTTGAAGGTATAATATTAATAATATGATCAATATAAACTATTGTGAGGATGGATGGATGAAAAAATGAGACAAAAATCTTGCAAAAATATTTAATCCCTCATGAGTAAAGTATTCTATATAATAAAATAATAACAGAAATATAAATTATTGGTTGAGGATTACAGAGGATTAAAGTAGGTATACAAAAACTTTCTGATGCACTTGATAAAGTCGATTGCATGGCCTTTACAGTTTCATGGCGTAAGTTAACAAGAACAATAAGTGTGAAAACCCCGTGCATTGAAACAATACTCAATAGTGCAGTCGTACTCGTAAATACGTCTTCAATTTGAATATATGTGTAAACTTTAAAAAAAAAGCACTTTAATTAAATTTGTAATATATATTAGTAGGACAGCTGAATTCTGTGTTGGATCTTCCATTCAAATTTGAATTCCATTAAAATAGCGCGAACTCACAATGTGGTACTTACATTCTGCCGAAAATATTTATGCAAAACTCTCATAGACTTTCTGGTACATTTTTTAGATAGCAATAAATGCTGTTTTGTAAATTAAGAATAAAAATATTGAACGACTGCGCTCGCGCAACCGTGAAGTTGCTGTTACATATGAATGAGACAAAACACGCTTGCAGAATTTTTAACCAGCGGCGCCATAAATCACTTGGCTATTGACACCATAATTTTCAAAGAAAATTACATTTAATAATTGATTTAAATTATCGCGGTTTCATTTAATCATAGTGAACTGAGATTAAATTTCATTGAACGGTTTCCGTAGAAGTTATCGTTGTGGTAACAATCAACTCCTGTCGATATTGTTTGATATAGCAGGTCCAGCGACCTCGTTCTTGCCGGTAGAAGAACAGATTTAGCATCCAAAACTAATAAATCTACTATAGCTTTCATATTTCGGAGGTTTCGCCATAGGACCCAGTAGCTATAGTGCTTGTATACAGTAATCTTTTTATTTTATATTCTAGGTTCCCTCTTAGTCCGCTACATGGTATCCCATAACACAAGCTATGCTTACTTTGAGGCCATTTAGTTGGTGTGATTGTCTGAGGATTAAATATTTTCATATTAATTTTACATAAAAATTAAATGATTCTGGAATTAGTTTAGATTTTAGAAAATATGTTACAAATCTTTGGCTTAAGAGTTCAATTGGGGTGACAAAGATTTTTGGTTCGATTCCTAGTTGGTTTAACGATCCTTGTAAACGTTTGGTCGTATTTAAAATAACTTACGGTAAAATTTTAAGTTTCAAGAAACTGAGTAGGTATAATTATTATCATACAGGACATGTAAAACCCTGTTTGTGCCTCCAAGAATTATAATTTCCTTCGAATCATCCAAAGGCAGCCATTACTGTGTCCTTGAGTTATAAATAGATACCCAAACTCAAAGGCTTCTCCGGTGACTAATTCTATTAAATAATCTAACAAGTACAAGTAGGTACGCAAGTTTTTGTATCAAAATTGTCAACTTAAATTAGGTATATGAACGCAAAAAACGCTGGTAATACCAACGAAGCGTGACGAACCAAGATAGTTTCCTAGATAATAGGTGGAATGGAAGCATGTAATTAATTATGATATCGAATTAAGTGCGTTTTATTGTAATAAGGTATTTATTACTGCTGCTAGATTACAATTTAATGACTGTACCTAAGAAGTACACACGTAGTGAATAATATGATTATTATTTTTTTTGTCGAAAGCATTGCTGTGTATTTTATAGCCTATGATTAGATATATAATTTTATTATCTATGTATAAATTATATGTAAGTATATCTAATAATCGTAGTACGCGTAGAGCTAGTAAAGAATAGTTCTTACGCCCTGGATACCTAAGTGTAAAAAGCGTTTAAGCCGAGTAACTAGAAGACCCCTTTAGTTCCGCCTGGCTAGCGACCGCCCTTCATAAAAAGTCGGCCGGCATATGTCACCGCTCCTATGGATATGTTTTATGAAGAGCAAGCTTATTCCTAAGTTCCTTACTTACCATTAAGTGAAATTGGGGTGAAACACGGTCAACAATAAAATAAGTTAATCTACAACAACTATTGTTGTATAAAGTTAGTAGATGTTAAGTAAAATAAGCGCACATCTATCTTAAATATTGGTACCTTCTTTAATTATTTAGATGAACTCTGTCTATGATTGAACTTCGGCGCCGATGTTGATACAGGGATCGACTCCCATCTAGACCAGTTTAAAAACATACTCATATAAAACTACCTTTAGCGTAGGGCCGGGTAATTCTTCGTTTTTGACATTATTCACATAATTTCCATGGCTTACAATTTTTTAATACATTTTATACTTATTACACACTTGTGCTAAAATAGAATATAAATGATTATTTTTGTTACCAGAGGCACCATTGTACAATGAATAAATCGAAAGTTATAAGCCATCAAATATTTTATTGGCCATGGAAATTTCGAGTATACCATAGAAATTAGAAAACATGTCCATGGAAATTTTGAAAGTCCAAGGAAATTAGCATTCCTGAAATAAAACATCTTAAAAATATAATAACGTATCGGTTTTATTTTGCAAGCATGTAATTTTTAAAGAAACATAACATAAAGTATTATCAATCATCACAATCTTTTACAGCGGTTGTTTATTTATTTTAATTATACATATATAATCACATAACAACTACATAAAAAAATACTGTCATATTCATTATATAATTTTAAGTAACTTACTCTTATTAACAACTTTTTTTAATGAGATCCTTGCCATGAAACATTACTGTGTACGACATGTAAGTATTAGTACCTATATCTAAGCAGTCTTTGAGTAAATACTGAAAAATTTTTGTTATATTTAAATGAGATCACTTACTATTTTTCTAAATATTATCAAATCAATGAGTTTTAGTATCTTCGTGCTACCATAAAAACCTTTATCTATCCTAGTAGGTAAGTCTTAAAGTATCAGTATTTTAGCAGTCTTAAGTTCTTAGAAATGTACTAATAATAAATTTTGTTGAATTAACCCTTCTTATTACGTATTAGACCTTCTTCTCCGTTTATTATCTTCTTCTACTCAATCGATAGGCCTTCAAAGTCATCCTGAAAGATTAACTGATCTCTTCTGTTTATTTGGGGTTCATTCACTGATTTAACTATTGACGATATATGTACAGTGTCTTCATCAACAATGTCGGGAAAAGTAAACAGGTTACTTGAACCCTTATTTTTTCTCACAAATCTCACAGAGAACAGATTGTTATCTACGTTTAAAATTTGTCCAATGAAGTTTTTTTCTTGTTTTTTGGTATAGTATTTAACTATAACCCAAGAACCTACTTTGTAAGTTACAAAGGAAGCTGCTATCTCTAAGGGATCTAGTGAACATTCCGTATCACTTCTTAATTCCTCAGGAACATCGTATTCTGAGCATGCTGTAAAGGCAAAGGATCTATGAAGGCCAGTTACAGGTAAGCAGTCGTAAGATACAGCTTCAGCATCAATTAAATCTTCAAAATCAATGTTATAAACCTCCCCATCAGCTTCTTTGATCACAATGTCTGATAAAATATTAATTTGTTTATTAGGATTGACTGCAGTGCGGGGTGACTTTTCTTGAGGCTCACTGTTATGAATCAAAACTGAATGTACACCACGGATCACTTCTTGATCGTTTTCACTTTCACTAGAGAACTCCTTACTTTTAATCTCATATGTAGTAGGGGAGGTCCATTCCAGGGGCTCATCATTATGAATTGAAACTGAATGTTCAACTTGGATCAGTTCTTGGATGTCGTCACATTCTCTTGACAGCTCCCTGCTTTCAAGTTCATAAAAGCCAAGATGTTTGCCATGTTGGCACATAATAGAATTGTACAAACAGTCTGGTTCTACGCAAGATAATGTCCGCATTGCAAATTTGTTTTTGCTTATTATATTCCAGACCACTTGGTGAACTTTCATAGAACCTGGGAACGGTGGAATGTTGTCTGCAATTAAAAAGTCCTTTTCTTCTATGTCATACTCCTTTACAATTTCTGTAATTATACCAGGCACAGTGGTCTTCAAATGATGAAACAGAGATTGAATATCTGTTATGTCACTTCCATAAGCAACCTGTTGATCGGCTGTTCTTTTTGTAGTTGCTCCGACACCATCTGGTGCACCTTTCCCATGGCCGCTTTCTGAGTAATTCCAAGTTACGTGTTTCAATCCATTGAAGTACCAGCATAATTTAGATATTATGTAGAATATTTTTCTATTCCTGTACTGAGACGAAGGTGAGTCTGAAATTATATGGATGGTGTTAACTTGTGGGGCATTTTTTTCTATGTGTCTCAGCAGTGGCACGAGGTGAGCCCACACTGCTGCAGCGTCGTGTCGCAAAGACTCACTCAATGTGCTAAAACACTGCTTCTTAGGTTTGCCTTCCTGGTCAAGATAGTAAATTACAGCCGTGTGTATCGTTATTTGCTGTCTGCTGCCACCAAAGTGTAGTGATTGAATTTCAGAGGCATGCTTTGTACTGTAATTCTCGCTGTAGTCTATGTGTATAACACATTCTTCTGTACCTAGACTTTCTTTGATGTAAATTTTGGCAGAGCTTTGATTAGCATCATTGGCACAGTGCTTTAAAAACTCGGGGAGCAGCTTTTCAAATTCTTTGATGACTGTTCTTGGATTGGTCCTTACAGATACTTTCTCGGAAACCCTTGCTCTTTTTTGAATCCCATCTTTGAGAAAAGATTTTATTTTCATTTGCCATAGCCAGTATGTAATGTTTTGCGAATCGTCAAATTCCAAATAAGTAATAACTTTATTTTTACAAGCAAGACATTTTCTCTGCAAGCATGTAATATTGTCATCCATACAACACAAGCTTTTCAATAGTTGAGTGCTGTTGCTCTCATTTACAATCTTATTTCTTTTCAGTGAGTTGATCAACAGTTTCATATTCGCGTGGATTTTACACTGACAAGTGTTTCTGTCTGTAACTTTTGGTGTTACAACCCAGAAAGGACGTAACTTGCAGAAAGTTGAGTAGTGGATTGCATAACCATGTTTTTCTAAGAATTTCTTATGAAGATTTTGTCTGGAATCATTGAGATATCTTTTTTGTTTCTTAATTTTGTTTCGAGTGATAGTTTCTTTTTTACCAGGACAAAGTCTACTATTCTCGTCATGCTCGTAAAATTTGGCGACGTCTCTTCTAATGTCACTCATAATATTTTCGGCGGAAGCTCTTACCAGTGCTTGAGATGGTGAAATTTTCTTCCTGCTCTTGTCAATGTTAGAAAGGCCAGTTTTGTCAAGCCTCATTATTTTTTGTCTATATGCTTCTTTGAGACGCTTGAGATGTTTTATTTGCTTCTGCAGACACTGGATTTCTTTTTGTTTTTTGTACCTATATTTCCTTAAATTATTTTTGCCGGAACCTGAAGTTGTGGAAGCAGAAGACATCGTAGACACAATGCTGCTACAGGAAGACAGTATAGCTATGTTAGTTTGGTTTCGTGTCATTGGTCGAGCTGGTGTTGACATCAGTATCTCATTATCAGATTCTGGGTCATTCTCTTGCTGAAGATGTTCTTCTAAAACCTTCTTTTTTTTTCTTAGGTAATAGTTTTTAAAATTAATCCTATTTCGTTTTCTTTGTATTCTTTGGCGCCTTGGAGTCATTTCACTCAGAGGAAGAACTTTTTTTTGTTCTTTTTTAATATAATATCTGTTTCTATCATTTTCTTTAAACTCTTCATACAACTGTGGGTTGCTTCGAATTTTTTCTCTTCTTTTTTGTTCGGCTAATCTTTTTTTCTCCAACCTCTCTTCCCTTGTTTGTTTTTTCTTAGGTTTTCCCATCTTAATTTTGTCCTGCAAATCAAAATATAATTTTATATGAACATACATATATATAGGTATTATGCTCACAACTGTAATCTACGTTTTCCTTCATCGTAATATAATTTTGGAACAATTTAATTAACAATAATTATAATTTCCCTGGCACGTAATAATTTCCATGGACATCATGCGCCACGGAAATCCATAGAAATTAGTGACATGGAAATTAGAAAAATGATGTAAAAAATACAGAACAGCACAACGGTTAATCCAATTTACAAATTGATTGAATCACGAAAAAAGGAATTCAAAGTCAATTATTAATAAAAAACACTGTTTCATTATGTGTCGTAAGCGTGCCAATAAATTGATCCATGGAAATTATAAGTGGCCGTGACCAGGTACCGGAGAATCGGGTACTTACCGATTTGGCGTGAAAACTATGCAACGAAGGACACGACCACTTCACTATGCGCGCACGCGCCGACTGGTTGAGCTGTTTCAAGGGGAGCGGGGGTTTTTATGACATTTACGAACTTATCTATAGACATGGAATGGTCTCGCCACGGGAATTAGAGTTTGGACGCGTACGTTTTTTTCAGACCCCTTAATTTTTAAACGTAGTAGGTTAAATGCCACTAATGTTTACTAATAGATTAGTTATATGTTAGCTTATCGAGAAAAAATGTTATATGCTTGCTATTAGCATCCTTTTTAACAAAAAAATTACAATTTATGTCAAATAAAAGCAAAAGTACGCGCCATGGTACTTAGTTTTTTACTGCTAATATATTATTTTTTCGGTAAATATTTTATTTCATTAATTAAAAATCCATAAACTACGTAATTTATGTTATTTTAAGACTAGAAAAAAAATATGATATTTTTTATTTAATGATGCAACCACTTTCTTCGCTTGTACGACCGAAAATGATGCATGGGAAGAATTGCCCGGCCTAGGTATACAAAGACATTCCGTCGCTCTACTGACTTATTCATAATACTGCTGAATATTATTCAATATTATCGCCCTAACCTAAACAATGCTCGAAGGTACAATAGGAATAAAGAAACGAATTTATTTGAATACTTCTATTAAAGAAAAGATCCCATTCGCTTGGCACATATCTGAAGATCTGTCCTGTGAAATAATAGTATATTATGTACCTAACAAGTGAGCTAAGTTGCTAATTACAGTCGAGGCTGTGATTTGAGCCCGAGCCGCAGGCTTAATAATGAGCCGAGACTGTAATTAGCAACGCTCACGAGTTACATACGACGTTTTTCAACACACCTGTGAGTAAAAGTATTTCCGCCAAATGTGTCAATGTCTGTATAGCATATACAGCCTATTTTACGTGAAAATTTTTAATTTGGAGTGGTGAATGCAAATATTTCAATATATTATAACAAATTATTGTAAATTGTGAATAATTTGTTTGATATACAAATTTTTTTTACTAATATAAGGCGCAAACATTTAAAAATGTATATGGATTTGAAGTGGTATAAAATCTCTTTGTTGTTTCTGAAAATATTTAATGTATAACCCGGATCAATAAAATATGCTCTGTTTACTCGCATGTAATTTGCAGTAAGGTACAATTCAACTTTGTAGAATTCATTATATTATGCACTAGGGTACAATATATTATGCACACGTGACTTATAGCCCAGTTTATAGTTCTAAATTCAATAGAATAAGGCTCACTTTACGAGCAAGTGTGTTGAAAAAAATATTGTGTACAAGGATACTTAGATACTACCAGTTCTCGTGGCTGCACCCGCACATTCCCCCTTCCCTGGAAATATGATAAAAATGTATTTTGTAGTATTTCGGGTATTTCGCATGTGCGATAGTTCCGTTCATTTCGTCCGTTCGTTTTAGTATGACAGAATAACAAACGCAGATACATACCCACATTTACACTAATTTTATTTAAAATAGTAGTATAGGTTATTAGATTATTAATATAATATAAATACGTATAATTTTGCTTTTGTTAATAAAAAGAATGAAGACATTTGAGATAAACTTCGAGAGATAAAACTAGGTTCATCGCGTTGCTTCGATGGTCAGTAAATCAACACTTACCGTTAACCGTCTTTCGACCTTGACCAAGATTAAGTGACAAATTTCGTAACTGGCCCACCAAAACAAACAATTCAAATTGACTATTTACTATCTAAAGTTGTGAATCTGTTTGTTTGAGTACGCTTTGAATGAAATCATGTGTCTACATATTTAAGATGCGATTTTACGCCGTGCGAAATAATTTAGATTTTTACCGATAGATAATACTTAATTTCATTTTAATTTTCTTTGAATAGTATATTTTATCAATAAATGTGATAGTTATTTGTAAGACAAGTTGTAGTAAATTAATGTTTTGTTTTACGTTTGCCTTAAATTAATGATTTTGTTTAATTTGGTAATATTTACGATTGTATTTCGATCATGTAGGTATGTTATTAAGTATTAGAAATAGTAGGTATAGTTTTTATTAGGAAATCTTTATTTTAACGTTATTTGTTATCGAATAGGTTTCATCAAAAGCTAACAGCTGTTTTTAGGGTTGACATACATACATTACATATTTTGATCTAAACTTTGAACTTGTTTTTCGGCCTAACCGTAAGTATAACAAATATATGTTATGGTTACTTATAAACTACATCACCAAACATACAGTCACCTTAAGTATTATCTCTTCATTATGTTACACTTTTAAGACATAATCAACTTGGAAAAAAACAAATAACATAAACCAGTTAGGTATTAAGTATGTAGTTACGTTTTATTAAGACGGTAACAATCATCAAAAAAACTTATGGTGACAGGTGAAAATCATTAAAGTCATCTATAATTTAACTTATCTAGACACCATTTTACAGCTGTTGATTCGTATTTTAATAGCAAAGATGATTTATATTTTAACTCGAAGTTACGGTATCTTTGCAGGCTCTGTTAAAACTCTTTTATGTAACATTTCAAAATCAGTTCACTAATTTCTGACATGAACGTGTTGTCTTGCAACATGCAGAGTTATTAAAAATTTTGTTTAAATTTGGAAGATGTCATCATCATCACCATCACAACTCCTTTTAATGAGTCCACTGCAGGGCATGAGTCTCCCCTGGGTGATGAGGAGGTATAGGCAATTATGTCTGGGTGGTGGATGTCAGAATTTTCAGGGTGCCGAAATGGCTTCTAACAAACCCTAACGACTACTGTAATCAAGTATACAGCACCTGGGACCGACTGCTTAACGTGCCCTCCGAAGCACGGAAGTCGTTGTGGGAATTGAATGGTTGGCGGTCACCCATCCAAGTAACGACCGCGCCGAACGTTGCTTAATCTGCGATATCGTATGATACCCACAGGAACCACGGCGCCCCGACGACGAAGATAGAAGATGTAACACAGACCTTTACGCTCATTCGTTTATGGTTCATTTACAAAAGTTAATGCTTGAGTTCCCACAAGACAAACTGCTCGTAACCCCAGGGAAGTTGCCTTGTTAGCATGTAAATGTGTTTTTATATGGGGGTTTGCGGATGTTTAGATGAGATACGCAAAATAGTTCAGTTTTTTTATCATTTTAAAAATATATTTACTGCTATACCTACTTGTGTCATGGAGACCATATTGCGGAACTAAGGGTATTTCTAGTATACCTAGATCTGAGCCAGTTTAGAAAAGTTGGCCTGGCTGGGTCTCGAACCTAGGATAAATAATAAATATTCGATTATAAGTTTGTTTGTGATTAATCTTCGGAGGTCACGTTAAGCAGTCGGACCCGGATATTGTATACTTTTAAAAGTACAGTATTCGTTAGGGTTTGTCAGAAGCTATTTCGGCACCCAGAAATTCTGACATCCACCACTCACCAAACGCCAGCTTGGTGGATTACGGCCTAAACCTCCTCGTCACCCAGAGGAGAGACTCATAGCCCTGCAGTGGACTCATTACACGGAGTTGTGATGAATGAATTAATCTTTTTCCATTACAATGCCAATTATACAGATGTTACATATATTTTATTAAGTCTAGAGCTACCTACTCTTATAAAACCGCGAGAGGGTCCTAGTATGCTTACAATAAAATACAAAACTTTTTAATTACATATCACTCATAACAATACATAAGTACAGAAAGTACAAAACCCGATAGAGTACAATGGGTAGCATAGGTTGGCAGATATACCTAACAAGATGAACTAGAAGTTCTTGCGGCTTTACCACATATTCCTGTTCCGTGAGAACCTCGGGATGAAACGATTCCTATTTCTCATTCGCTTTTAAGGTTTTTAATCCAAAAATTGTTTTTATTCATTATAGGTTTATAAAAAAAACACTTAAATGAAAGTCAAAGGGTAGATGAGGGCTGCGCGACTTGGAGAATCCTGGGGGAAGCCTCTGTCCAGCAGTGTGCGTCTCTCGGCTCACGAAGATGATGATTACCCATTATCCTTCAATATAGTTACCTACTTCTTCGGCGTTAAGAAACGTATGAAATCAGGACCCTAGGTAGACCGAGAAGAAAAAAGCCGGCGGAAAAAAAACTCTCGGCACTCTTTTATCAATCGTTAAAATAAAGAATATAATCGATGTAACTGCGTTGTATCCGTGCTTCGGAGGCCACGTTAAGCAGTCGGTCCCGGGTGCTTGTATTCATGTATACAGTAGTTGTTAGGGTTTTTCCGAAGACATTTCGGCGCCCTAAAAATTCTGACAACCGCCAACCAGCACTGCGCCAGCTTGGTGAATTATGGCCTAAACTGCAGTAGGCTTAGAAAGAGAACTGTGTTGTTAATCCACACAATTAAAGATGTCCATGTTATTTCAGGTCACAGACATGCAGACAGTAGTCCTAACCGCCGACGCCATCGACCTGTTCCAAACACCAACACTTTTCAACCACATGCGACGGTTGGCCAAAGAACGCGATTATTACCTCCAGAACTGGGCTTCCGTAGTTTTAAGCGAGGGTTTGTGCGAGAACGAGATGGACAATAATAAAAACAATAAGAGCTCCACACAGAATATCAATCAGAGTAACGGAGACAGCCAGCATCTGGCTGTGGAGCTTGCTGATTGGAAAGCCAGGTTGAGAAAGCAGAGGCAAGAACTGTAAGTAAAAATACGACAATATACAATGTTAATAGAATATTACCTTAATGCAGGCCCGTCTATTTAGGTACTTGCTTATTTCCATCTTAAAACAGCTGCTGTGCTGTAATACGGCCCTGGAACTTACCAATATCCTAGTAATATGTTCTTAAGTTTTTATGATATAACATAAAACTCTTATACTCTTATGGAACAGTATGATTATCTGTTGTATACGGGCTGTCTCATTCTCCTATTATATCCATCATCGAGAGACAAAATTGTAAAAAAGAAAAAAAAAAGAAAACCATTATAAAATCCACTATTCGACATCTCTTCTTATACACGAAGATGTAGAAATATGAATGCAATTTTGTTTTGTTCGTTACATTTAAAATAAGTCTCAATATTTATTGATTTAAAGAATTCACGTCTATTTCAGAAAGTCGAACTTTATAAAAAAGTTGCAGGAAACTCAACAGCCCACACCCTTATCGACTTCTCTATTTTAGAAATACACGATTAAAAACCAACTAAATGAAATTCAACTTGAATTACACACAATCAAAACAACAACCCTCATTTGTTTTCAGAGAAGAAAAATCCGAGCAACTCTCAGAGTGCCGCGAAGAGTTGGAGCATACGAAACTGGTCCTAACGAAGTTGAGAGCGGACAGCCAGGAGTGGTTCAACGAAGCGAGGAAGTCTGCGGGTTATAGGGATGAAGTGGACGCGCTTCGGGAAAAGGCTGAACGATGTGATAGGTAAATAGAACATTAATTATAGTAATAATAATGAAGCTTTATTTTCTTTACACAATGAAACTTTCAGTACATAATAAATTTAAAGATACAGTTGTTCCTTGTGTACAAGGTAAAAGCCTAAATTTTAAAATGTTAAAAACATAAATTTACGGGTAATAATATTTTTGAGCTTGAAGCATGACTAAGTTTGGGGAATTAATAAATATAAATATTTCTGACACTCACACAACATTATCTAGCCCAAATTAAGTTTCTTAAAGAACTTGTGATATAGATACTAGATAACTGATATACTTAAAAAATATATAAACATACAAATATTGGATAAATACAATTTTTTTATTAGAATAAACTTAAATAAAATCCATGACTTGACGACTAATATCTGTGTTCATCACACCGATATCCGCCGCCGCCGGGATTCGAACCCAGGACCTCTGGCATAGAAGGCAATATATGTTACCACTACACCAGCCGGTCGTCAATTATCTTTTCTAAATAAGGTCTGGGTATTTACTAGGGATATCTCAGTTTCGGAATAATTTCTATAAAAAAGCTTATTTTAAATTTTATGATAAACCCCGGGCCGCAGACAAACTTTTTATGAGAGCTTCTATGTAGAGTCTTAATTCAATGTTATTGCAATTACGATGTTTTGAGATATCTGGCTTACTCTTGAAACATGTCTTATGTAGATCAAATTTCATGCTTGTGCTGCGACAATAGAAATATATTTGTGAGCGCTTATATAATTCCATTTATTCACCACTATTTCCAGGTTAGAGCAAGAAATACAAAGGTATCGAGACCGCCTAGCCGATGCTGAATACTACAAAACAAGGGTAACAGAATTGCGGGAAGATAATAAAGCTTTAATGGAAACTAGGGACGCATTGGAAGAACAACTGCAAAGGTCTCGAAAGAGAGCCGATCAATGTTTAGCTTTAGAAGCAGCTATGATCAAGTTGAAGAGAGAAGCGAACGATATTGCATTGGTAAGATATATATTAGAATATAAACCTATTTTGATGACTCATGACATTTTCGATATTATAATAATACTACAAATGTGTAAAGTAATTTAAGAATTTACATGAACAAGAAGCCTTTTAACAATACATACATAACTTCACGCCTGTCTCCAATAATTACAATATAATCCAATCCTAAGACCTTGGCTGATAAATGGCTGACCCAATATCGACAAAGACTAGTGTTTCGAGTTCTGTTGGCTAGGCGAGAACTATACAATAGGACGAATAAGGGTTATTAAAGGTGACATTGTTACTTTTAAAACTATGCCTAAAGTTTGACATGTATATTTCAGTAAGTTTGCATGTATAGCATAGTCACTCCCAAACAGATGAGCCTATTAGAATATGGTTTCTTGAAATATAATGTGTTATGTGTCAAGATAAGCTTTATTTAGAGATAGTCAAGATGTTAGTCCATATTTAAGCTATGTGATGAAAATTCTAAATTTTGTAATCTACCATAAGATTTACTTTCATAACAAATCTTTAATATTTCTTTTCAGGAAAGAGATGCAGACCAACAAAAAATTCAAGAGCTTATTGAAGAAAATAATCACCTCCAATACATCACAAAATCTGTTTTAAGTGAAAGTAATAATAGTAATTTAGACAGTGATAATGAGTGCGAGAGCACTTTAGAGTCTGGCGAAAATAGTTTATCTGAACAACTCACAAGCAACGCACAGGCAAGGGCATTAAAACTTGAATTAGAAAACAAACGGCTACTCTCTACCATAGACAATTTAAGGGAACAATCATTATTAGAAAGCAGTGACAAGGTATTAGAATTAGAAAAAGAAAAAAAGAGATTGGCTCTTAAATGTGAACAGCTGCAAGAGAACTGCAATAGAATGATGCAACAAAATGGAGAATTGGAAGATGTATTCAAAAATGCTCTCGAAGAAAATAGGAAACTACAAGATTCGTTAGACAATCAAAAAGTATTCATGGATCGACAATCTATAGATAGAGATTCGGAAAAAAATAAACTACAAGACTTTGAAAAGCACTTAGAATCCTTGGCTAAAGATAAGCAAAGGATACAAATGTTGTGTGATTCCATTCAAAGACGAGCTGATGACTTAGAAAAAACTCTCGATTCTAGAACAAAAGAACTGAACATATTAAAACCTGAAGCTGATAAAGTTACTGCTTTAATAATACAAACAGAAGAACTCAAGACAAAATTAACTTATAGTGAGAAGGAAGCCCACAACCTTCAAAGGGAAGTTAATAAATTAAGAGAAGCTGTAGAAGAAAAAGATGTTCAATTAGATAAAATAATAACCGAAATAGAACTTAAAAAGAAAGATATAGAAAGACTGACCAAAGAAATAGATATAAACCAAAACACAATTCACAAACTGCAAGACTTTGAACAGAAAACACAAGAGCTGAAGTCACAAAAGAAAGTTGATACAGAAACAATTCAAACCCTACAAAAGGACTTAATAACTGAAAAAGTGAACTTTGATAAACTAAGAAATTGTGTTGAAAAACTTGGAATACATGCTAGTGATATTATTAAAAAAGACATGGCAATTGAAGACTTACTAGAAAAAATAATAACTAATGTTGATCACGAAGGCCTTATTACTGAAATAGCTTCTAAAGTCAATATGAAGTTAGTATCATTAGATGATGATATAAGAGAAGTAAATAATGAAGAAAATGGCGTAAATCCACAAATAGAGCAATTGACAGCTGATTTAGTATCTCTACAAAGCTCCTTAGAAAGCTGCCAAGCAGAGAACGCAAAGTTGCAAGTTAATATAGCTACTCTGAATTCACAAAATGGTTCTTTGATATCACAGCAGATGACATTACAATTAGCGAACAGTCAATTAGCAGCTGAAAAGGAAGAAATTATCAAACAGCTTGAAGTGCTCAAAGACAAACAAGACAATCTACTCAGAGATCAAGTGGCGTTACAAACGCTTCATGAACAACTGAATACTGAATACGAATTACTTTTGAGCGAAAGAGAACCTGTTAAAACTATAGTAAGAGATTTGAAAAATGAAAATAGGGAGTTAAAAGACAAAGTCGCAAATTTCGAAAAGAAAATTGCTGATTTTGATCTTGAAAGAGAAAATTTGAAAATAGAAGCACGAAATTTAACTAACCTTAGAGCAGAACACTCAAAACTCAAGGACGACTTCAGAAACTTATTTACTGCTAGTGACAGATTGAAAAATGAATATAGGAACATACAAGAAGAATACAGGAACTTAAGAACAGAAGTTACACATTTAAAAGTTAAAAACACTGAAATATCTGGTGAATTGAACACTAAATCAGAAATAATTACAAGCATGGAACTAGAAATCAACAAAACTAATCAGCATTGTGACATGCTAGTTCAGATGAACAAAAACTTAGACGCAGATAGGCGGTCCCTTATGGACCATGTGTCCCAACTTTTAACCCAATATCACGAACTTCTCGCACATTCTCTTAAAGATAAGCAACATTATCACGAAGAAGAAAAAATGTTTGCTGATAGAGTAAACGCTCTATGCAGGCAAAAGGAAAAATTAGAAGAAAAGATAATGGAACACTACAAAAAACTTGACAACTGTACAACGAAACGAAGAGGATTCGGGGCCTCATTTGTAAAGCGCGTCAGAAAAGCCGGCACTGATTTAATAAACAAAGTTCCTACTAGGAACAACAAGAGAATAGAAGATGCGACGCGATCAAAGTCACAATTAACATTAGCTGGGTCTGAATCGGGTGAATCGGACCCAGGTTCCCAAGATTTAGACAAAATGTCCAAACTTTCAGATCCGGATCAAGGATCGTCACATCCAAGTACTGAATCACCCAGACATAGTTCCGATTCCAGTTTCAACAGACGTTTCGAGGAGAAACTTTTAAAAAAGTCTGATAATGTTGATATTAGTAGTTCTATACCGAGTTTAGATTCCGCAAGGTTAACAAGTGAGGGTAGTTTTAGAAGACTGTCGACGGCTTCGATGCACAGCGGCGGCGGCGATGATGCTTTGATCAGAGCTTCACTTAGAAGACGGCCACATAAAGCTGTTCCTCCAACGCATAGAAATAGTTACCAAGGGCTGGAAACTAACACGGAAATACCTGCAGGTATGAATTGACTTTTACTTATTCTTTTGAAAGATTCGTATTCTTAGTTCATTGTTTATATATATTTTTTAATTTTTTTAATTTTGTCTATTTTATTTTTATTTTATAAAAGCTGGCTATCGAGATTAAATTGCTAGTGACTTCGATAATAAATGGCATCTAGGCGTATGGACGTACGGCCCGCGATGTCTGTATTGACGAAAACAAAATAGTATATGTATGTATATCCATTGTGTACTCCCTATGGCACATGCTTTATGCTTTCTTTAGGGCTTGTGTTGTGTGAATGTATTGATGTGTGATAGAAAAATAGTATCTGTATCTATATCCATTGTCTTCTAATTATATGACACAAGTTATATGCTTACATTAGGGTTCGATGGCACTATGTGAATACACATTATTTTTTGTTCACGCGAAACCTTTTATGTTTAAAATATTATTTTTTATTGTTTAAACACAGATCCAATATTTTCGCTTAAAGAATCGGTATAAAAAATTTACATTATCATAAAAACTCACAAAGTTTTAAGCTTGCAGTAATACTCGTAGCCTTGCTTTTGCCTTGCAATAGTGAAGTTGAAGTTGTTGCGACACATTTCGCGGAGGTTTACAGTAAGTAATACGCCTGCGCGAAACATACAACAACTTTATAGGGCACTAGATATATAATGCGATCTGTTCATTACTTAAGATTCTGTATAGATTATTGAGTTCCAATATGGCATAATGGGGTACCATGGTTGAAAAAATATTGCAATCGATTCTATTACCGATTCTTAATAGTTTCAGGTTTCGTTTAAACAAAAAACAGTGTTGTGTGTCTAAAAAATATATTTCAAAAATATTATTTTTTCAGTATCCACCCCGTCTCCCGTATTCGGAGCGGCCGGGACCCGTCGGACCGTCTACGTAGCCGACGATAACCCTGACGTCACTATTAACTCAAAACCCCAGAGCACGCCAATCAAAGAAAACCCTACATATCTAGTATACAATAGAATATCAACAGTGATAGGTGATGGTGCGTGTCAGAGCAACAATGATAGGCCGGCCTCGGAACAAAGTCGTCCCGCTGAAGAATCTGCCCCGGACGAAACGCGGCATGATAGACGGAACATTAGCCGTCCGGAAAAAACTGATAACTCAAAAGAATCCGCTATCTGGTATGAATATGGTTGCGTTTGATCAAATTTTTAATAGTATCAGCTTGTAGTAAATCAATTATATATCAATGTAATAATAATGCGCTAGAATTATTTATGCTCTCAAAGATAAAATGAAAACAGGTGTTGTAAGATAATTAACTTATTTTTCCATTTATTGAAAAAAAAAGAATACTTGTCCATTGGTAAAAGTGGGGATGATAAAAATGTGAATGCCTTGAAGTTCGAATATTAAATCTAATTGTGTGTTTTAGAATAATTGGCAATAAATGAATGATATTATTATGTGATGAAATTGTTACAATGACAGTATTAATGCATTTAATTTAATTTCTATTTAAAACTTTACTTTATTATTCCTATTGTGAAAAAATGCAATGCATGACAATAGCACAAAATATTATTTTTAAATACGAGGCTAGTTGGTTTAGATAGGCAAAGAAATACGTAATTTTACTTACTGACATTATTGATTTATTTTTTTATTTCTATCATAATAATCCTTGCCAGACTACACTGTGAAAGTTAGCTTTTAAGATATTGGTTTAAACCAATACAAACAAATTGTATTTAACGCTTAGTACACCTTTTTATGAAAATAACTTGCATAATAAATAATAAATGCAAAGTATTGAGATTAATATGACATTTATCCAGTGATTTTGATAAATTATTTTATTATAAATAAACTAATTATTTTCTTTTAGTGAGTATTTTACAGTACAAATAATGAAGTTATGGAAAATTTCAAATTGTAAAGTTACTTTGTATTTGTAATTTACGTATTTTGTATTAAGTTAATATACTTTTAGTTAGTTTAGTAAGTATGTTTAATTTAATTTAGGATTTTCTACCAATTGGTACAATTGAATTGTTGAAAATGTTAGTGCTGATGGAAGTTACTGTAGTGCCTTTTTGGTATAAGTGTACCAGACAAAAATGGATTTAATCCCAAAAAATATCTTTTCATTGGTGCTCTCATTAACCCTTTCGACGCCAAGCTATCTATGTCACGACGTCTCTCTGTACGCCAACGTATATATGCATAACTGATTATATAGTACGTAAGCTAGGAGGAGATAACGTCATATCGATAAAAGAAAAATATATGTGAAAATTTAAATTTGTTTTTGATATAAATAAACACTGATACCATATAATGGCAATTTGTTTAATTTTATGAACAGTTTTAGTAAAGAAAATAAGTGACTATTCATTATCAAAGACCAATAAACATGTATACTTATTGCTAAAAAGTAAGAGGCTCCACGCCTTGTAAAATCCGTAATTTCTCAGATTTACTATCACTCATTTTGCACTGTTTGTTTGTTACCTTCGTTTTCGAATCGGGAAAGAAAAGCAAGTGCGCACGATTGAAATGCCCGGCACTATGGCGCAATGACCTTGACATCAGTGCGCTTATAACGTCATAGGTTGGCTTACATAGAAGTGGTTGGCCCTGCAAGCATCGACATCTCGCCATTACGTAGTGTTGGTTGTTGTGACATCGACAATCCTCAGTAAACTTATTTAATTTTAATAAAGTGACTTAATTATATGTAATACGTTATTTAATGAGCGGAATTAATTTTATAATAGTATAGAAGCGAAAATGTTTTATTGTTCTTTAGTAGGTTACATTGTTACAATTACAAACTTATAACTTCTTACAAATAACTTATGTAACAACTATAAATTTCATTTTCAATCTTAGAATCAATGACATTGGGGTGAAATTAGGCAAAGTAAACATGCCTGGGAAAATAAATAATTAGGGCTTCATTTGTCCATCTTACAACATTACAAAAGAAACAAATGTTTTATGTATTGTAAATGTATTTTATTGAAGTAGGTACATTGCATAACTTCTATAGAAGTTGTGGGGGGCACGGAAATCTTGAACTTCTATAGAAACTGTTGGCGTCGTAAAGGTTAAATTTTACACGGATATTATTTAGTTTAAGTTAATTTTACTAATTTTTAACAACTATATTGATGCGATTTGCCTTTTAACATACATATTAATGTACTTAGTAATCGCCTCTCACCGAATTTATATTTTTAGCAGTTCTGGCATATGACTAGTGTATACAAGACTTTTCTAATAAAAATTTAAGAACTGGATATATTTTTTTAATTAGTAAAGTAAAATCCTTAAGTTGCGTTCAAACATTAAGCAGCAAGAGTCCTAACTAGACCGCGGCAGATTTGCGTCTTGCGAATGCCGCCCGCGTCTGCCGCGCACCTTGTACGCTGTGTTTGGAATGTCCGTAAGGATTGAGGAGCCACATCTGGTTTTTAAATTCGTATTTCACCATTATTTAGCAGCAAAATAGCTTATTTTGCAGCACAAATTCTGGATTTAGCTGCAAAATATATCACTAGTTATATGAATTTAAAGGTGGCTCAACATCTGAATTGAGGAGCCACCTGGAACTCAGTAAGTAATAGATGATTTTTTTTTTGATAATTTGGCAGCATGTAGCAGCAATTGTATAGAGAACCTGATAAAAATTGGCTTCTACAGCACTGTAATTAAAGAAAATACAATACTTTTAATGTGGCCCTTCAATCCGTACTCAAGGGGTGTATATTTTTAGGATTTAAGCGATCAATTAATATAGTAGATATGATGATCATTTAGCAGGTGTTGTGTTTGATTTTACAGTAGAGAAATAAAGTAGAAAAATAGCGCCAACTTGGTACATGAACGCATTCTTTGTGGATCCTCAATCTTGAAATTCTACTTTTATATGATTGACTGTAGCGACCTGAGATCTCATCGGAATCAAAAGTGAAAGACACTAATATGTATATAGCAGAAATTTCTGCTAAATATTGCTGTGCAATTCAGCACTGTGCATATTCTGGATTCTGAAAAAAAAACACTTTCCTATTTTCCTATGAATTCGCTGTGAAGGGTGACCACAATTTGGGAGAGGAAATTAATACTATATAATTAATAATATAAGTATGTATCTTACCTACACAGAACAATGCATAATTTACTATTTTCCTCAGTTAAAGAGTTATTGCCCGTGACTCCTTACGCGCAAAACATTGTTTAGGTGTTGTTAAAATTGCTATAGCCAAGGTTACTGTTAAAAATTCAGATATTTCTTCTATAGTGCAACCAGACACTAATTGAAGAACCTTTTTCATATAAACTAAAAAGTCTCGTACTTCCTTTTCCCGTGGGAATTTAGGTAATTTACAGTCTATATAGGTCTACAAAATCTAATAAATTCTAATCAAATAAAAAAATATAATAATATTAAAAACTGATTTATAAGTTACCTACACAAAGTTAAGATACAATACCTAAAAATTTATTACTATAGTCATTTAAAATAAATAAATAATACCGTTGCAGTCTTAAAACTTAGGAACGTTGTGGAACGACCTCATACGGAATATTTACATGGCTTTATGCAAATCAATTCTTTCGTAATGCATATTGGTGTGGGGGTTAAAGGTCATATTAGTAAAATTTTAAATACATAAAATATTAAAATAAAATTAAAACTATATATTATGTCAAAGCGTCATTTAAAATTCATAAATAAATAAAACCAATTACAATTCTAAAATTCACGAATATTACACCAGAACACTCATAATTGCTTCCATATTGAAAGTTCAGGCTTAGACGCAAAAACTTTTAGTAACTATGCTATTAGAGAGCTAGTGCGTAGTCTGTTTATGAGTGAAGAGTTTTTATTTCTCATAATAGCATAAAAATTGTTTACTCTTGCCAAGGGAAACATCGTGGATGCGCTACATCTCCAAGGTAGTCCCAGTAATAGCCTCAGGCCGTTATTGTATTGAACACGGAGGGAGTTCAGAGCAGTCCGCGAGCCGCGGCCATGCGACCACAGGCCCGCCGTGTAGAAGGACTGGCAAAAGGCTTTGAACAGAGTAATTTTAGCCTCCTCACTACAACGTGCGAACCTGTGAGCTAACATGTTACACCTAACTGATAGAGCATTTTGCTCCCTCTCAATATCAGAGTGATCGTTAAGGTCTTCGGTTAGATAATGGCCCAAGTATTTAAATTTGGTCACATGGTTCAGTGTTGAGCCAGAAAGATTTATTTTTGGCTCATATCTTAAGGACTTACCCGGGACTGAAAACACCATATATTCTTCTTACTGTTATATATAAAACCATGAGACCTCGCATATTCCTCACACCTATTTATTAACATTCTAATAGAACCCGCTGTAGGCCCCAGCAGAACCATGTCATTGGCATAGACTCAAGTTATTCAGACTCACACCATCAATCTTGCAACCTACTGACATTTTGCTAAGTTCTATGATCAGATCGTTAATGTAGAGATTGAAAAGTCTAAGTGAGGTGATACCACCCTTTCTTACTCCACAGTCCAAGCCATTATCACACGAGAATGAGTTCCCCCATTTTACGCAGTTCTTTTGATTGCCATACCAGTGCCTGAAGAGCATAAAAGTCTTCAAAGGTACACCCGCTCTCTCAAGCTTCTCCCAGAGGATGTCATACACCACCAAATCAAACGCCCTTGAGATATCGAGAAAGCAGGCATTCACTGGAGTGTGCTTATCTGTATAATAGCGAACAGTCTGTTTCAGATATAGTATGGCAGTCACCGTGGACAGGTCTAAACCCGAACTGAGCGTCGTGTAACTTGAGATGCCGCTCAAGCTCCTCGTCCATCAGCCTATCCAGTACCTTGGCTATAATCGTAGCCAAGGATATGGGCCTATAGTTTTGGTGGTCTACTATATTACCTACCCGTTTTATTTTTCACAATCGGAACTACTATGGTCTACATTTCTTTTGGCAAATGTGAGTGGCTTAATATGCACAACGAGTAGAACATTGCAAGGACTCGGGGTAGATGAGAACCCGCATATTTTAAATGTTCAATACTCAAACCATCATGCCCTGGTGATTTCCCACTCGTCATATTTATAATAAAACGTCTAACCTGCGTAGCGGAGAACCGAATGAGCTTCTCTTCATTGAGGATCCTTCCTTCATAATACCTAGCAGAAGTTTCGGAAATAGGTGAGCTGACTTCAAAATGCCTTTTGAACATTTCCGCAATGCCTACTTCCGTATTACAATTATTCACCATCGCAGGCAGACTCGGTCTAATATTCAGTTTGCCCGTCTCTTTCCAGAATTGTTTAAAATTATTTGACGCCCTGTGAGATGCAATGATCTCCATTTTGATTTTATCTTGATTTTTCTGACACCATTTTAGTTTGCCTCTAAAAACTTTCTGGCTTTCTATCATGCGCTCCCACAGCGCACCCTCCATAAGTTTGTTATTAGACAGCCAAAACTGATGATCAAACCGAGCCCTCTGATATGCTTCGCGCACATGCCTATTCCACCCAATTACTTTTTTATTAATTTGACGGGATACCTCCCCATCTACTGTGCTGCTGCATCGGATATAATTCTGACTATTTCTTTCATACAAACTATCTAGCTCTCGTTTATGTGAATTATTCGTGCATGATTTATCCAGGCACTGTTAAAGATTCCGGAAAATGTTTCACTCGAAAATTTGTATTACATAAATTATGATTTACGACGACCGGCTGGTGTAGAGGTAACATACATTGCCTTCTATGCCAGAGGTCCTGGGTTCGAATCCCGGCGGCGGCGGATATTTGTGTGATGAACACACAGATATTAATCGTCAAGTCATGGATGTTTATATGTTTATTTAAGTTTATTCTAATAAAAATATGTATTTATTTAATATGTATGTTTATATATTTCTTAAGTATATCAGTTATCTAGTATCCATAACACAAGTTCTTTAAGAAACTTAATTTGGGCTAGATAATGTTGTGTGAGTGTCAGAAATATTTATTTAAATATTTAATTTATCAATCAACCTATCATTCCACCTTACCTTATTATTTTGTTCTTTACTGATTTCAAATTTAGGTAACACTACAAACATTCAACATTCAATCACAAACGGTCAATAATGTCGGTGAGTAATTAATCAGTTAAGGTGAGTGGGGGGAAGATGGAAAACGGGGTAAGACAGAAAGTCCACAATAACGCCACATCTAGCAGATTTTTTGAAGTGTTTGTAGCACTGTTTAAGCCGCCATTTAATTTTCTCCTATTTCATAGTCAATGTTTGAAGGTTATTGCACAGAAACATGTTTTTTTTTTACAAAATTATACAATCTGACTTTTTGCGTGTTTCTTTAAGTATTTTTATCTTACCCCGCATCCTGTAACTATCATTAAAAGCTAGGTACAACTGATTCTTTTGGTTATTTAATAATTACTTTTTATTTACCTTTGAGTTATTAAATACGTTTTTAGCCATTACTCGTATTTTAGGAATTGAAACAATTTTCTATCTTTACCCATTACATTTTGATGGAATAAGATGAACATATCAATTTTCGAGTAAGATATTTGGAATAATATTATGCTACCAAATCTGACAAATGTAACATAATCAGATTTTTTGTTTGTTTCTGATTTTGCCTTTAACTTTTATTATCAATTTTACTTTAAACAATCGCTCAGCAATGTTTGAGAACATCCACTTCGATCTTTCCCCGGTGGGGTAAGATTGAAATACAAAACTCAAAATATTTGTCTTGTCTTTGTTTCCTTAGGCGTTTTGATGCTTGAGTCTGTTATTTTGTTTTCAGGGCATTAAATTCCATAGACTAGTATTGACCAAGAATGTATGTCATTCTCGTAAACGATTTTAGAAAATACTTAGTTTGATCTTTCCCCTTCACCTTTTCGTCTTTCCCCTGTTTTATTTTTGTCCATTGCAAATGATTGCAAGTGTGGCACTCATTTCTTTATAGATTTAAATGAAATTTAACAAACTAGTTCAAAAATATACTCTCTGGTCGTCATCCACAATACATCAAGTTTAAATTTTGATTAATATGTAGTGTTTCACAAGGATTCAAAAACAACACTACTCATCTCATTGAAAACCCGTTCGATCTTGCCCCCACTCACCTTATTTTATTAAGTACTAGCTGACCCGGCAAACGTTGTTTTGCAATATAAATAAAAAAAAAATAGATGTTGGCCGATTCTCATAGATACCGGATAAGCACAAAAAATTTCATCAAAATCGGTCAAGCCGTTTCGGAGGAGTATGGCAACGAAAACTGTGACACGAGAATTTTATATTATTAAGTATAATATTTGTGACTTGGTATCTATTCAGTTAAAAATTAAAACTCACTTACTTATCTACATGTACATTTTTTATTTCAGGATAGCGAGAGTGAATTATTCAACTTCCTTCCTAATGATTTTCGAGGCTCATCTATGGATATACGGAATACTCGAACACTGAATCTAGCTACTCCTAGCAGTTGCAAAAAACAGAAAAAGGACTTCACTACATTTTTCTTACATAAAAAACCTAAACGTGGCATGACAGTAATAAGAATTGAAATATATGACGCTGCCCAATTCTCTCATTTGGCCGGTTCTGTTTGTACGTGTGATGCCGAATTATGTGTACAACATGTCGTGAAAAATATTTTACTAGATGATATTTATAAATCAATTAAAGAAATTACGGAAAAAATGTCATCCACTATATGTATCTACTGACTAATCGTTGAAGTTGATACCTGTTTAAATAACTGGTGTTAGAATAATAGTATATTATGTAACAAGTGAGCAACGCTCACAAGTTACATACGACGTTTTTCAACACACTTGTGAGTAAAAGACAGACATACGTGGTCATAAAATAACAAACACACTTGATAACAAATCTGTGAATTGTGATTGAAAAATGGCGCCGAACCTCGCGCATGCGCGTAGTTTTTTTTTCCGCCAAATGTGTCAATGTCTGTATAGCATATAGGTACAGCCTATTTTAATTGAAAATGTTTAATTTGGAGTGGTAAATGCAAATATTTTAATAAGTTATAACAAATTATTGTAAATTGTGAATAATTTGTTTGATATACAAATTTGTTTTACTAATATAAGGCGCAAACATTTAAAAATGTATATGGATTTGAAGTGGTATAAAACCTCTTTGTTGTTTCTGAAAATATTTAATGTATAACCCGGACCACTAAAATATGCTCTGTTTACTCGCATGTAATTTGCACAAAGGTACAATTCAACTTTGTAGGATTCATTATATTATGCACTAGGGTATAATATATTATGCACGCGTGACTTATAGCCCAGTTTATAGTTCTAAATTCAATAGAATAACGCTCACTTTACGAGCAAGTGTGTTGAAAAAAATGTATTTTAACTGATTTACCTATGTTTTATTTTTAACCTCTGGTAGGGTTAGACTTAAATTATTTTTATTTACTAGCTGACCCGGCAAACGTTGTTTTGCCATATAAATAAAAAAAAAATAGATGTTGGCCGATTCTCATAGATACCGGATAAGCACAAAAAATTTCATCAAAATCGGTGAAGCCGTTTCGGATGAGTATGGCAACGAAAACTGTGACACGAGAATTTTATATATTAGAAGATGATAGTGAACTATCATAGATGATAGTTGAACTTGTTAGTGAACAGTGTTTTCGGTGAATGGGTTGCTTTCCGAGAATTCAGGTAGAGTGCAACACTGTAATGGTCAGTAAGGGCTTAGTTAAAACTTAGCATTTGGCGTTCTGTTTAATTTTAATTATAACGTGAACTAGAGAAGTTTTACTATGAGTTGGCATACAGTGGATTTAAATTGTATGTCTGAAGTTATTTAAAATTATTTG
Source organism: Stenoptilia bipunctidactyla (assembly GCA_944452665.1). Lineage (NCBI taxonomy): Eukaryota > Metazoa > Arthropoda > Insecta > Lepidoptera > Pterophoridae > Stenoptilia > Stenoptilia bipunctidactyla. The sequence goes on from OX101736.1 coordinate 14,305,994, forward strand.
TGTGTTATTGTTGGTGAGCGGTAGCTGTGGGTTGTATGAGATTTCTTGAGATGTTGTAATGTGTGGTTTGTAATTTGTAGTGTAAGAAGTTTCTGAAGTTGAAGTGTTAGGAGAACGAGTAATAGTATCTATTTAAAAAAGGTATTGACTAAAATATTAATATTTAGGCTCTCAATTAGAATTAAAGATAGAAGCCGGAGTAAAGTTATTGTTTCTGATTGAGTTTTTCCTGTACAGGGTTAGTGGTAATTAGACCGGAATCTTTTAAGGTGAGATAGGAGAGTTCATTTCCAATCATTTAAGCTCACATCATGTTATCCCAAAGTTGACCATTTTTGAAATATTTGGGGTTATTCCTATTTTTTCTAAAAGTTCAGTTTCACTCCTTCAAACATCGATTGCAAAAGAAGTAATGGTCCGGTTTCAATGTTCTTTTCAGTTTTAGATAGGCGTTTAGTAAATCAATAGTAAACTGTAATAAAATTGCATTTTTTCCATAAAAGGTCTTTTCAAGCATGTGTAGTGGCGCCTTTACAAATAAAGAGTATGCGGCTTTTGCAAAATCTAGAAGGCATGGCATGAGCCGAGAGTTGGACAGGTTTTTCAAATTATTTGTACGGAAAATTCATCGACTTTCTTTGGAGAAAAAAGCTATTTTTTGCAAACGTTGCTCTAGAAAAAAATATTTTTATTTAATAAAACTCCCAGTAGCTTCTGTTTGAAATAGCATTTAATTTTTTTTATAGTTTATTATTGATGTACTAAACACCTACCTAAGGCTGGAAAGGACATTGAAATCTAACCATTAGATTTTTTGCAATCGACGTTTGAAGGAGTAAAACTGGATTTTCAGAAAAAATTGGCAGAAACCCAAATATTTTAAAAACGTACACTTTGGGATTACATGATTTGGGCGCATATGATTGGAAATTACCTCTTGTACGTCCCCTGAAATACATTTCTATTGTCTCAAATGTAAAAATTGTTAGACAAAGTATACATGAGAAAATTCAATAAAATAATTTAACATTTGTATTCTATTGAGAAGCCAAAGTTCTCTTGTTGTTTGCTAGTGTATTTTAGGCTTTCCAAGATGACAATTAGTCAAGATGCGTTTGGACAGACCCAAACTCCTTCCGGCCAGTGGCCTTGGCCTCTACACTTTCTAAAATCACTGAGCACTTGACTGGCTCGTTGAAAGTCAAAACCTCCTCAGCCTTACCCAATTCGGCTTCAGAAAAGGTCAGGGTGCTATGGACAGCATTGGCATTTTTGCCACCGATTTGAGACTAGCCTTTTCTGAAAATGAGTCAGTGGTAGGGGTGTTCTTAGATGTGTCTTACGCCTATGATAATGTTCAACTATCTATACTCAGGCAGAAAATGCTCCAAATAAATATCCCAGTTAGGATAACTTCCTTCATCTTCAACCTCTTTGTGGCGAGAACTGTCAAAATTAGACACGTACATGCCGTTCTCCCTCCCAGAATGGTCTAGCAGGGCCTCCCCCAGGGTTCAGTCCTTAGCCCCATTCTATACAACTTATGAATAGGGTCAATAGCTTCTGCAATATCTTACAATATGCAGACGATATTGCTTTGTACCTTCGGGTAAGTTTGATAGAATATGCTCCCCATCGTATTAACTCTGCCCTCTCGTACCTAGACGAATGGCTTAGGCTGCATAGCCTCTCTCTCTCACCTTCCAAAAGTAAAACCATGTCTTCACTAGGAAAAGAGTGTGTCCTCTCATCTCCATAAGCTTCCTAAACCCTATACCTATTTCCTCTAAAGTAAAATTTCTTGGTATCACCTTTGACTCCAAGCTATCAGGCGCGGCTCATCTAGACTATATTACAAAAAAATGCAAACTCAACATTAATGTACTGCGTGCTCTCTCTGGCGTCTGGCGGGGTTCTCAACCTTACACCCAAGAGCTGCTCTACAATGCTTTGGTGAGAAGTGTCATAGATTATTCCTCCTTCTTTCTGGAGCCTTATAAAAAATCGGCTCTCGATGCAGTCGCAAAGATTCAGAACAAGGCACTTCGCATAATTCTAGGAGCCATGAGGTCAACGCCAGTGGATGCAATACAGGTTGAATGTGTAGAACTTCTGCTGCACCTCCAGCGTCAGTTTCTTGCAGACAGATTCCTAGCTAGAACTCTCCAGCTTTCATCCCATCAATCCACTCTAAACTTAACTCCCTTAAATCTTGCCTCTCGAATTCATACTGAACACACAAGACTCCTCCACGTCTAGTTTCTAGCTCCATAAACCTTAACGTGTCCCCCACCCCGGTCTTTCAATCCTCCTCCCATCATCTCTACTCATTCCCCTATGAGTCTTTAATATTTTCTCCTCCCATTGTGACAGATCTCGGAATACCTAAAAAGAGCCCCGGAGCATACTCTCTTTTCCTCAGAGCAGGGGAAGCTAGATGGCCGAACTGGACCCAAATATACACAGACGCCTCTAAACTATCCCCATCAGGCGCTGTTGGCTCGGCCGTTTGGACACCAAAATATTCCGCGCTCCTATCTTATAAAATCCCCCGCAAGCCTCGGTCTTTACTGGCGAATCAATTGCTATACTTGAAGCGCTTAAATATGTAGTTGTGATAAGTATGCGGAAAGTAAACACGGTAGTCTTGCTGAGAGCTCGTTTATTACTACCAGATCAGTGCGGCGGCGCAGCGAGCGCTATGTGTAGCTATACATTATACAACACTCCACCACAATTAACTTTGGAATCTGCAGACAAACATTATTAATTTAAAAGATGGAAAACAAAAATAAAAACACTTAAACACTACCTACTTAAATAATTTAAAATATAATTATTATTCTAAAAATATTTCTTATACCTGATCTACTTTTTTTGTTACACGCTTCGGGCGTATGGGTATTGGTAAGGTAGGCGGTAGCTCCCTCGGACTAGCTTTTGGACTCGGGGCAATATCTCGCACCTGCTCGCACACCGACTCGGCAACGACAGGCAATGCAATACCCGTCTCACTCACACACTCCTCGCTCCCACAATTAGCCCATTCCTCTCCCTCAACGGTAGATTCAGTAGCATTTTCGAGGTTAGAGGTGCAGTTTCAATTACCATCAATGAGTCTAGAGTACTTTGTTTACTAACTCCCTGGGAGATCGAATTTACAACGTTTCGCTCACTCACGGCCGTACATGCAAACAAGGATGGTTGATAAGATACATTTGAATTATTACAATTATCACGTATTAATTGTTCATTACAACCCCTATATTTAAATATTTGATCAATATGCCTTATGCATTCTATGTTTGAATCGGTAATCGCCACCTTATACATTCTGTTGCCTACCTTTTGTTTAATTATACCCAGTTGCCAGGATTCCTGCCGTGCGCTGTACCATGTTACCCAAACAATATCGTTAAGATTCAATTGTCCTTTGCATGTGGCCGATATCAAATCTAAGCGCGATCTTAAGTTGCGCCCGAACATTAACTTAGCGGGTGTTTCCCTGGTGGCACAGTGCACGGTATTCCTATAATTAAATAAATAACCTAAAAGTTTTTCATTCGCTTCGTACAAAGGTATATTTTCTTTAATTACCTATACATTTTAATTTTTTTTTACATGTACGTTTTCTGCTTGACCATTAGGTACTGGGTGGGTGATATATAGGTAGGTGTCGTGATATATTTTATTCCGTTACAAGAACAGAATGACTTAAACTCCATGGAATTAATTTTCACATCATTATCTGAAACTAATGTATTGGGAATGCCAAAAGTTAAAACAACTCCCTTCAGTTTTGTTATAAGAGACCTTGATGAGAGACCATTATTTATACACAAACATTCTAATCTATAACCACTAGATATACGGTTGAATTTCAACAAAACCCTTTGACTAACAGTCAAGTAGTCGATGTGTTCACGTTGCCACGGCGCCGCGGGGGCGGGCCACGGCGCGGAGGGCTCGAGCGGCGCGGCGCGGCACGCACCCCGGCGCATGTTACTCAATCACCTATCCAACGTTCTATCACAGAATAAGTAATAGTACCAGAAGAATTACTCCGCAAGAAGATCTAAATAAATTCGAGTCTTGCTACGACGCGATACGGTGGAATTCAGCTCGCACAGCATTACGTACCTGCAAATTTATATACCTAGAAGTTTTGTCTCTTTCTATCGCATGCCTCTTATCTTTTCTTACGCTGTTAGGGTTGCTGCCTAGTGAAGAATAATTAATCTCCTTATTTGTAATTAAGTATCTACCGATGTAGATATTACTGTTATTCTACCTTTGTAAAAAATATTATTTCAACATACTTACCTAAAGTACAAAATGAAAAAAAAGTTACGACGAATAATTAGTAATACTACCTATGTTTTGTTTACTAAATTGAACATAATCTAATTGAATATTTGTTTCTTTTTATGTCCATTTTTAAATACTATTTGCGGCCTCGATCATTAGTGTGAATGCTATTAGGTAGGTAGGTATCTACAACGTCCCGACGGGCGCGCGCGTGACACACGACCCATTCGAACTCCGCCGGCGCGCTTCGCTGTAGGTAAATAACGAATGTACCGCGCGGAGTGAGCCAGGCCTGGTTCTATGTCGCTGTCGATTCACGGCCACCACATCCTGCCCCTAGCGTTGCTTTTAGTTTTAATAATACCTAAATGCGTTTCGTATAGTTCACTTAGTATTTTTTTCTGAATGACGTTGGAATTACAACCCCATGACCTCGGAGTTGACAACCTTTTTCAAATTACAAGTCTGACTTGCATTGTAAATATGGAAGAATTAGTTTGCAATTAATTTTACGTGGCCATCCTTTAATCATGTACCTAACTATCGTTTGTATATTTTTGTCAGCTTCCGTTGCTTGGATTATGTCGTGGGTGTTAGTGGTGGGTGAAGTTTCACTCAAAAATGTTAGTGCGTAATGCGTGTCGACGTCATAATCAGCTGCTACGTTAGTACTTGATAATGGTGCACGAGAATAATAATCTGCTATTGAATTATTATCGCCCGATACATATTGCACTACGTTATTTTAGGCAGATAATATAATAGCGTACCTTTGTAATCACAGCGCGGTCGTTACAGGAATACCTGTCTTAATAGTAGGAGATCCCAACTTGAAAAGATCTGCAACGAGCTGAAAATAGAATGAAACCTATTTTATAACAAAATTAGTATATTAGAAAATATGTTAAGAATGGGTTGACTGAAAAAATCCTGGACAGACTATTTTTCATTATTTTTTAAGAAATCATTTTTCATTAAATATTGCAACATGAAGATAATAAGAAAATTTTATACTAGACTTAAAGTATAAGACATATAGAATGTGCAGACATAGGGTTGACTATTATTTACCTGGACGAACTACTGGGTTGACAGGTATAAACAGGTATGTCGATACCAGTTACTTTCACTTGATGTGATAATAGAAAAAAAAATTATATCAGCATAAGCGCGGTTTTATTGTGAACACGATGATATAGGGTTGACTGCAAAAAATTTGGTCCTAATAGGGGTAGACAAATTTTAAAGATTCAAACAACGCGAGTGGAACCATGTGACAGAGAGATCCGAGGTAAGTATACCGTGTAATGGTGCGTAAAGATTGCTAGTAATGCAACTAGTAATTTAACATTCAGCGCACGTTGCGTATTTGGACGTGTGGTGCGCAGAATGTTACATTACAAGTTCCATTACAGCAATCTATACGCACCATAATAATAAAGGACCGAACATTGCAGCTGCGTCTGATGAGACCCTGAAAACAAGGAAGTGCGCATGCTCGGTACGTAAACCATAGAGAGTAGAGGTACCCCTACTATCCTCCATATTGTAAGCAGTATGCGTTATTTTAGAGCAACTGATAATATTTTACAAATAAAATAATTAATTAAATACATAACAATCAAATATTTTAAATATAATACAAATAAAGATAATTAACTTATAAGTATAATAGTAGGTATATCTATAATAGAAAAGTTTTTGTAACTCTAAATATGACACCGTAGGTAATTCATGAAAATATCAATAACTTACTTTGAATTTTTTTTGCGCTCTCTGAAAAAAATTAAAGGGAAACAAAATGGACTGCCGAAAAATCAAATAATAAAAAGATAGACTAAAGACCTTGTATGATATTTAATAATTTTATTACAGCACAGTAAAAGTACAAAAATAATATCAATAAAAAAATCTAATATATAAAATTCTCGTGTCACAGTTTTCGTTGCCATACTCCTCCGAAACGGCTTGACCGATTTTGATGAAATTTTTTGTACTTATCTGGTATCTATGAGAATCGGCCAACATCTATTTTTTTTTTATTTATATGGCAAAACAACATTTGCCGGGTCAGCTAGTATACATATTTTCTATTCAATATCTAATTCATCTGAACTTAAGTTATGACTCTCGAATTCATCGGACTCATTAAGTTCTTTCTCATTAACTTCCAATTCAATAATGTTTTGGATTTTCAAAGGAGTTTGATCTCCGATAAAACCTGTTGGTTTTAAAAAACCGTCTAAATACCAACCGTAGTTTACATGGTTTAACTTCGCACATATAGATTCAGTTGCATTAAGCCACATAGAATTTACATAGGTATATTGTTCTTAAAATTATATATTCTTCATGGTATTTATTTGGTAAAGCAGTTACTTTTTTTGTAACACGTGGTATGGTAACCAACAAAATCGAGTGCTGCTTTTGTTAGTTCAACTTCATGATATTTAAAGTTTTTTTGTTTACGAAAAGCTAGCTTTAAGGAACAATTTTTAAAAGTTTCATTAGTAAAATCACTTAAAGAGTCGTCCGAGCCACACAAAAAACACTTTTTGGCCATTTTTTATCACAACAATACAGAATAACACGTGTTTTCGATGCAATATAATATTATACGTCATTAGTGTTGGAGTTTGAATTTGGCTGTATCTGGGATTGTATCCTTTTTAGTACTTATAAGCATTGGCAGGCAACACTTGACACATGTTAAGCAGAATCAAATAATGTATTTAGAATGTCATAACAAATAAATTGTTGTTATGAAATCACATCTTGAATAATGGTCAAACAGTTAAGATGTATCTTTTATAAATCTATTTTAAAACATGTTGGTGATAACTAAAAGGAAATATACAGATTATTGAAACAAAGTCTCCTGGTCTATTTCTTTGCCGCTCCCCACCGCCGAAGAGGTTATGGGCCCAGCACGCTTCCACTGCGCCACTCTCAAAAATAACGCGTACTGTTTACAATATGGAGGATAGTAGGGGTACCTCTACTCTCTATGGTTTACGTACCGAGCATGCGCATTTTCTTATTTTCAGGGTCCCATCAGACGCAGCTGCAATGTTCGGTCCTTTATTATTATGGTGCGTACAGATTGCTGTAATGGAACTTGTAATGTACAGAACAGCGAGCACAGAACTTTATCGAATCGTTTGTTAACGAATGTTCGTATAGTATGGAGACGGTTTTTAAGAAAAAATTGAAATCTATCCATTGCCGCGCGGCCAGCTTAAATAAATGTGTGCCTTGTTCATTTTTAATGTTTGTAAACATGTTGTACTCATAAATATCTGTAAAATAAAAAATTACAATGTTCCTCAAAACTTGCAACCGACTCCATACTATACGAGCATTCGTAAACATTCGTTAATATACGATTCGATAAAGTTCTGTGCTCGCACTGCTGTATCGCGTTCCATCGTTATATCTTTAGTAAGTACCTAATTGTAATACATGCAGAGGTCTACCTGCTGAGTTTGGTGGCGATGAGTTTGCTGAAGTAGCTGCTGCTCAAGAAACATCCACATGCCAACTACGACCAGAAACTCCACAATGCAGTAGTGTGATGTTGGATGATGACGGTGTGGATACTATGTTACAACTCGGTGGTGGTATAGATGAGGCCCATGTACCACCAAGCAGAAATTTCCCCTACTCCACTAATAAAGCTGTAAGTTACATATTTTAAAAGCCTCTGTCTTAATAGAGATATTATTATTGTAAAATTTTGCATATGGCTATAGGCTGATTGTTTTATAGGATGTTCATAAGACTGGCTTACTTATATGTTTATTTAAGTTTTGTAATAGACATGTCATACCTATGTATGGCTATATTTTACTTCCGTTTAATATCCATAACACATTTAAGAAACTTAATTTGTAATAGATAATGTTGTGTGAATGTCAGAAATATTTATCAAATAAGCTAGCGCACATTACACGTGTATGTTTACACATGGCTTAAACCATTTCTATTTGGATTGCTTAGCATTTGAATGGTATTCATTTTAATGTTAAGGTAATGGTTTATACTTATATTATTCAACAGTAATTTCAATTCAATTCAATTCAATCATTTTATTTCGGATCATGTCCATATGTGTTAGTTACAAAAAACTTACTAGGTACCTATGTTAGTACTACATGAAATTAAGAACAACAGGAGATAATGAAATAGTTAAATCAATTAAATAGTTCTAGGTAAAATACAAATCAATTTATACAAAGAGGTAAATTCAATAGTTATAGATTGCACTGATACAAGTCAAAAAATTGGTAATAATTAAATAAGATTTCAAATAAATTAAATGAATGTAGACAGAAATTTTATTTGGTATTGAATAAAAATTAACAATATTATTAACTACTAAGATAAGGAAAGACGTACATGCCTTCTCATCCAGCTTTCAAGCATCAGTGAGTCCCAGCGGTGGGTCAGCGCGCTCAAGATGCGGTTGGGGCTGTCGCGGGCGCGCAGCAGTAGCGCGGCGCAGCGCTTCCTCATGATAGCGGCGAATCCGTCCGTTTGTGCCGCGGCGAACATGCCTGACGCACTGCAGTACCGCGGCAGCCCCATCAGCACCCTGATAGCGTTGTTATATTGAACACACAAGCCCTCTGCGAGTAACTGCTCCACAAGCTGCACGAATAAAAACACTGGCAATAGGCTTTAAAAAGCATAACCTTCACTTGTAAAGTACAACGCGCGAACCTGCGGGCCAGCATGTTGCATCGGACAGCCAACGACCTGCGCTCCCAATCGATATCTAAATCATCCGAGAGATCGTCCGTCACCCAGTATTACCAAATATCAGTATACCCAAGTATTTGAACCTCGATACTCTATTCAACGGAGATCAAGCGAGCGACACTGTTGGGACCTGAGAGTATGTTTTGGTGCCCGCATTAAATACCATTATTTCACTCTTTTTAACATTATAAACGGGACCGTGGCAAACAGCGTATTCCTCACACATATTTAGTAGCTTCCTCAAAGCTGCAATTGATGGACTAAGCAGCACCATGTCGTCAGCATAGCTTATATTATTGATACACACTCCATCAACGTGACACCCAACGCCGGTACTGCTCAGCCCATCAAGAAGTCTATTAATGTATAGATTAAAGAGCTTGGGAGAGGTTAAACCCCCCTGTCTCACCCCACACTCCAATCCATATTCCTCCGAATAAGCACCCCCCCCCCATCTCACACAGTTATTTTGGTGACTATACCAGTACTTTAGTAGCGCTGTTAGTTCCCATGGTAGAGTCGTCTCACTACGCAGCTTATCCCATAAAATGTCATACGATACTAGATCAAAAGCTCGGGACAGATCTAGGTAACATGCATACACTGGCGTTTTTCTAGTTGTATAATAATGGACTGTCTGCTTGAGGGACAGAATAGCACTCTCGGTAGACATACCAGATTTAAAGCCAAATTGCGCATCATTTAAACTGAGATGCTTCTCCAGATGTCCGTCAAGCAAACGGTCCAGAACCTTAGCAATTACAGTAGCTATAGATATTGGCCTATAATTCGACAGGTCTGTAGAATCACCTGTCTTATTTTTAATTATAGGTACGACTATAGTATACATAAGATCCTCCGGTAAAAAGGAATGCCTGAGACAGAGATTCAAAAACATAGATAGGACCCTAGGTAGATGGACACCAGCATTTTAAAGGTGCTCAATGCTGAGGCCGTCATAGCCCGGTGTTTTACCTCTAACCATATTATTTATAACACAAGATATTTGTTTCACGGTAAAAAACACACTAAGGTCTGACGGGTTTTCCTCAGCCCTGGGCACATTCGTTGCAGGGCCAAGTGGCGATTCAACCTTAAAATGACTCTTAAACAGGTTGGCTATATCGGTGGGATCATGCACTCCGGAGACGCTAACGGGAAGGGCAGTTCCATGGTTGAGCTTATTGGTGGCTTTCCAGAATTTATTAAAGTTTTTCATTTTGTGGTGCTGTGCAATGATATCCATTTTAATTTGTTGCTGATTGTTTTGACACCATTTGAGCTTTGATTTGAAAACTCGTCTAGAATCACACATGTTATTGTAAATGTGACCCGTCTTTGGCTTACCATGTAGTGCCCAGATCTTAAAACATTGCCTTGCCCTCCCATGAGCTTCCCGGACGTGCTTGTTCCATCCTGTTACATGCCTACTTCTATTATTATTATTTACATTACAACTAGCTGTGGATGCTTCAGTTAGGATACAAATAATATCTTTGTACATTTTTCGTAATATTGCCATATGGTCCTTATTGTCACAAAAGTTATGACTACATAATTTACTCCATCTAGTGAATGTCATCAGAGGCTTTAGTGTAATATCATGGAGATGGTATTCTTTGGCAGTTTGCGTTCCAGGCTCCTCCGGGCGAAAACCAAACGTAAGTCGGGGGGTTACAGAAGAAAAATTGGTAATAAATTGTTTGAATGATTATAAAAAAATCGATTATTCATAAAAAAATCATTAATTAAAATCAATTTTTACTTCTAAACAATCGATTTTTTTCCATAATCGATTATTTTTCACAATCCTAGTCTTGTAAGCAGGAACCTTTAAAAGGATGTTTTGAAAGAGTATTAATCAATTAAAAAATGACGGCTGTGGGGCGTCTCACGCACCACACAAAAGAAATGCAAGACGCCCATTTCCCACTTCACAAAAAACAATTTACTTCATAACAAACAATTCGGATTCACAAGGGGTCGTTCGACAACTGATGCTGGTGTTGAACTGTTTGAAGTAATAGCTGGTGCCTGGGAGGGGTCACAGGATGCTCTAGGTGTATTTTGTGACCTATCCAAGGCATTTGACTGTGTTCAGCATGACACTCTCATCAGGAAACTCCACCACTACGGCATCAAAGGCACTGACCTCAAACTTTTGAATTCATACCTGAGTGATAGAATCCAGAAAGTTGAGGTTAACCGGAAAAGGTCAGCTGGGTCGGTTGTGAAAATGGGAGTGCCTCAAGGTTCAATTCTGGGCCCATTTTTATTTTTAGTCTATATAAATGATCTACCCTATATGGTAGGCAATAATCACGATACTGTATTGTTTGCTGATGACACATCATTAATTTTTAAAATGATAAAGCAGAATACCAACTACGACGATGTAAACAATGCTCTCTCAAATGCAGTACAGTGGGTTAATGTAAATAATCTAGCTTTCAATGATAAAAAAACTAAATGTATAAAATTCTCCGCACCAAATGTAAAACATGTTGAGTCTGATCTGCGGCTTAATGGGAACAGATTGAATCTAGTAGATAACACTGTTTTTCTTGGAATTACCTTAGATTCTAAATTGCAATGGGGCGCCCATATCTCACAGCTAGCGAGTAGACTTAGTTCTGCAGCGTTCGCGGTAAAGAAAATTCGTTCATTGACTGATGTTAATACAGCGAAGCTGGTATATTTTAGTTATTTTCATAGTATAATGTCCTACGGCATACTACTTTTTTTTTTTTTTTATAGGTGACTAAACCCGCGTTTGACCTCAATCTAATTAATCTCTTTGGGGTAATGCCGCAGACATTGACACGATATTTACACTGCAGAAAAGGGCTATTCGTGGAATGTATAAACTTGGAAATAGAGAATCTCTAAGAGAAAAGTTTAAAGAGATTGGTATCTTGACCTTTGCATCACAATATATTTATGAAAACATTATGTATATTTATAAGAATAGTAATAAATTTAAAACTAGGAAAGATAATCATGATAAAAATAACTCTGTAAAGACTAGGAACGACCATAAGTTAGCGTTTCCCAAACTAAGGCTGGCTAAAAGCAGCAAATCATTTATTGGAATGTCAATACGTATATATAACAAAATTCCGGAGTCAATTCAATTCCTGCCATTCAATAAATTTAAATCAATCATTAAAAACACTCTATCTCGAAAAGCTTATTATAAAACTAAAGATTACTTAAATGATAAAAAGGCATGGGATTAAGCACAACAGGATATTTCTAAAAGTTTCTAAATACTTAATAATTTTGTTAACGGCCTGGCTGTGCAGTATACATATGACATACTGGTGACTGTCCCACTCACTTATTTTCTTGTCAAGGCAACAGCAAGAACGTCATGCTCCCTCAGGCGGCATGGCTAGTGGTAGCGTCGGGTATCGGGTCACCCTCTTCCCTAAAATATGGTTGAGGAGGGTGATGGCTGGTGCTTGCGGTGCCAGGTCGTTTTGCTAATGATACTATGACTATTTTATTCCATTCTTGTTCAAATACTCTGGTCCCAGTCTGTCATGTTCGTATTGTGCATCCATAGCTCATAGCACCTGCTATGTAAGCAATTTGGTTGTGGAATGGCATTGGCTCTCACAATTAGCTGTCTTGTGTTTGCTTTTTTTCATGTCACGGTCAATTTGTACTGTACCTATTTGTATTAATTTGATAATTCTGACTGAAAAAGAGTGCCAAGAGTTTTCTTCCGCCGGCTTTTTTTGTCTCTTGGTCTACTGTAATATCTTATTTAACAGCTATCGACAACTAGTTAAAGCCGAAGTATGTGATGACTGACTTCATCAAGTGGTTTGTAAAATTCCTAAGATGAATAAAACTTTTTGAATTTTGAATTTTGCCCCTCGGCCGTCATCCGCAATGAATCGGTTAATATCACCTATTTCACCATCTCAGACTTCTATATTTGGAGCTTCTAGATAAAACCTCTGAAAATATTTCCCCAGGACAATATTTAACTGGAATGATAACTAACGCCAGAAATATAGCGGACAATATTCGTGGACAAATGTTTTCAAGACTGGCGATTACATTTGGACGCATATCATATTTTCCACTTTACAGAATAATTGTTGACGTTTCAAATAAATATTTCCATCACTCAAAACCATGTTGTTTATTTAGTAAAAAAGTTATTCAAAAACAAAGATTGGATGATTGATTTGCCACCTTGTATACATATGTATGTATTAATATACTTTCATTACCTACTTTATTATAGTGTGTGTTTTATTATAACACACAATGTATTATTATAATATTTAACACATTTTAGATTGAAATTAATCAGTTTGAAAGGATAATATTTGAATTAAATAATTGAAACAATGATGAACTATATAATCTTAGTTTTATTTGTTATTTTAAATTGATTGTGCTTCACCTTTACAATATGTTACAGTTATATAGAAAAGAAGAAGTAAACAATGATGAAAAATTACAATGGAGGATGATAACTCTGAATCTACGATAATAACCCTCAACTGAAATGTATAACAAGTATCTTAAAATATATTTTTGCTGAGTAAACTATAATATAATACTTAAAACAATAAACTTGATCAAAATTCGCGTCAAGTCTCATTCACAAAATGGCGTCAAATAAATGACAGCTATCTTTATTTCCCACAGAAATAGTAGGCGTCACATAATTCATAAAATGTATCCTTAATGCTATACTAACCAAAATGCTGGAAATATACTTGTTAGTTAAACAGTAGTACTACTACAATTAAACATTACACGCCACCAATGTAGTTATTATAAAACATCTTAATGATAACAATCAAAATACAGAGATACATTTTGATGAATATAAACACAAACTTATAATTAATGGAATAAGATTCAAACCCTGATGTTGATAGTTGATATTAACTTTTTCTTTGATATTAACTTTTGAACTAGAGAGCTTTTGATACAAGTTTCATAAATTTTTAGGAACAGAAGGCAGCACATCAAGCATTACAAATATGAACTCTATGCCCTTGACATTAAGTTAAAATTGGTTGGGAAAATTTGACAAGTAATGCTTGATCTGCTGCCTTCTGTATCTACTAAAAAGAGAACTCGGTCAAATTAAATGCCAATAAATATCTTTTATCATTCTTTGTTAGAAAAACCTTTTCACTTTGCCTTTCACACGAATTAGTTCTGCAAATATCTTTCAATTACTTATAACAGGGCCAATACTAAAAAGGCTTACATTAAAAATACACACATTAAGTAAAATATCTTAATAATAAAGGTTTACATAGAGGTTGGCGACCAGAAGTTAAGCTCTCGCAGTTCTGAGGGTTTGGGCCGGACACCTTGAGCAGATTTGCTTTTCATGTAGTTCGCTGTTGAGTCGTTTATTAACTGGGTAGGTTGTCCTCTTGGAGCAGGCCCGAGGCTTTCGACCGACTCTGCTAGTGATCCACCTTAAAAAATAAAATTAATTAATAAATTAATTACTTAATTTAATTAAAGCAGCTGTGCTCAGTTATATTTGTCCAATACAGGAAACAATTGAAACATAATATAAAAGTTTCTGTATCCTTATCAAACGGAAAATATTTTTTAATACAGTTGCTCAAAAAGTGGCGTATTGCAGGGACGTTTAGCGTTCGGGATGTGGGCTATTACACACTTGTGCTTTTTCTTTACCTTTTCCGCACTCGTGCGTTCTCTTTCCCAAATGTCAAAATAATGTCTATTAAAAAGAAAAAATCAACCACGAAGTTTTTACTAAAAAAAAATCATAGAAGTTTTTACGATTCATGCAAATATTTCTGAAAAGAAGCTACTAATTTGTTTCAATATCAGATATAATGATTTGATGCAATGAGTTAGGTTAGGTTTCGTTTCATTTTATCTCATTAAATTCATTTTCATTTCATGTCAATACAAAAAATCTACTAAAGACTTGGCTGTATGGGCATAGTTCCCTTTGCCTACCCAGAATGGGTAAACAAAAAAAAATCTCTGTTTATAATCTTTCACGGCTGGCGCCATTTTGTATATTTTATAAAATTGCTTAATTTTTTCGCAACTGTATTAAAAATAGTCGTTCAGTACACGTGCGGAACCGTCATTGCAACTCGTTCCGACTGTCAACCCTCGCCTTCGGCTGCGCCTCGGCTCGTGTAGACATTTGTCGGAACTCTTTGCAATGACAGGCTTTCCGCACTCGTAATGAAATATACTATTTCCGACTGAGATAAGTTTTCCAACAAAAATGCTTTGATAAAAATAAACGCAAACAGCACCCAAATTGGTTCATGCGTTGGAACTACAATAAAACAGTCAAGATATAGCCAAATCCTATAATATATTTAAAAACTCCAGGTATGTATCATTGTTTTTTTGTAATAAAAAGTTTCTTATGCAACAGTTCGTTCTTGAATAGACCAATTGAAAAAAATAGATACAGACATAACCTCACGCCTGTATCACTTAAGGGTTAGGCAGAACACCAGAGGTTAAAGACCATCTGATGTCACGTTTGACTTTGGAGGTATTAGAACATTACAGTGGCTATCAGCCTATCGCCCGCAGAAACGTCAATAAAATCCTGTCACTTAACTGACTTTCACAGTATGCCCGGGAAGGGAAGCAGCTGGTACATTCTACGTTATTCTTTCGCTCCTAGTCCAGCTTCCATGTTAAAAAATACTCCATAATTTGAAGTGTAGGTGTTAATAGTTACCTTGCAGCCTGGCTTCCACTGCATCTTCCTCAGTGAGGGTGTTGGTGGAGGCGGTGAGATCCTTCTTGAAGCCGAGCAGCGCCATCGTCAGCCACGACCGGCTGCTCGGGTCCTCCACTTGCTCGAACGGTGACGTGAAGTATCTGTGATGAGGATCAAATAATATATCAATAACTAGCTGACCCGGCAAACGTTGTTTTGCCATATAAATAAAAAAAAAAATAGATGTTGGCCGATTCTCATAGATACCCGATAAGCATAAAAAATTTCATCAAAATCGGTCAAGCCGTTTCGGAGGAGTATGGCAACGAAAACTGTGACACGAGAATTTTATATATTAGAAAGAAGATAATATAATTAACGAATGCAGAGCATTAAAAAAAATCGACTTCACGTCAAAACTGGCTGAAGTATAAAGTGGGCAAATTATAAAAATATCGGAGAATATTTTTATAATTTGCCCACCTTATACTTCATACATTTTTTTTTTTAATTTTCGATTTTTCGAGAAGGACTCAATCGATTTCAATGAAATTTATATGGGACTGCCTCTGAAGGTCTGAAATCATATTTTTTTGAAACGAGTATATTCTACATCGATTCATAATTGTCCAATAATCTTGTAACAAAGACACAAAAAAACATATACACGCATTAAAGTTATTTAAGTCCTTTTTCACATCTTCCAGTCTCCAGGCAAGAGACTCTTCTACACTACATTAGCTATAAATAAGAAGTCTTGCAAAAAAATTTGTTTAATAGTAAAAAGAAAAAAAAAATCCATGCTGGACTGGGAGCGAAAAATAACATAGAATGCGCCAGCTGCTTCTCTTCCCGCGCAAACTGTAAAAGTCAGTTAAGGGACGGAGGTTTTATTGGCGTTTTTGCGGGCGATAGGCTGACCCCCTGTCACTGCAATAGTCTCTCTCCATCATAATAATACCTCCAAATGTGTCAAACGCGACTTCAGATGGTTTTATGGCCTCTGGTGTTCTGCCTACCCCATTAGGGATACAGGCGTGAAGTTATGTATGTATGTAAAAAAAAATGAACAAGTTCAAGAAGCAAGACGCCACAATACCTAACGATTATTACTTAAAATCGAGTTATGATCGAAATAAAATCTGTTTAGAAATCTGTTGTTTTTTCTAAAAACTAAACGCATATTAACATACTTAGATAATTAGAACGTGACAAATTTAGGGAAAACCAATCTCACATCACATGCTACGCATGACAAACCAGTGTTTATTTGCAATACACCTGTCTAAGTAATGAGTTAATACAACATTGACTATTTACATGTTCATAGAGTATAAATTGTTTGTAACTGATAAAATAAATCACTGAACAACGTAATTGCAATACATAGAATAAGTTATTTTATAATAAGTTATTTTATTGCAATATTTTCCTACGATTATCTTGGAAAGTAACTTGGGTCATGAAGGTTAGTTTTACTTTTGCGACATCAGTTATCTACATTTTATAAAAGGGAACGTCTGTATTTCTGTATGTTCGGATTAATCTTTGGAACAATATAAAATATTTCCTGGAAGAAGTTAAATTAACTAGAAGTTATCTTTACGAACACCAAAGTCATGAGTGACGATTGCAAATAATGATGAGACGAATTAAAGTACCATTTTTATAAGTTTCAAATTTTGTTCTTTGACTTTGAATAATATTCGACCGCCTACTATTTCTGTTTTTCATCTATTTTAATAAAGCTGAATAGTTTTTTTTTTGGTTTTAACGCGTTAATCACTGTAACTACCGGTCTGATTTCAAATAATCTTTTTGTATTTCATAGACTTCATTAATTATATTTTTATTCAGAAATTCCAACTGCCTCAAAAGTTACTCTTGTAAAACCGCGCTAAGCTGCGAGCATCTATATAATTTTTTTCATAAAAGTCCTATATATTTGTCTTCCATGCCACTTGGTGGAAAGTGAACATGAGAACCTAGGTGATACACGTCCATCCATAAGAAAGCCATACACTCGTCACTTACCCGGACTGTAAGTGGTCATGAAAAACAGATGCAGGAAAAACCAAATATGAGAGATTACAAGCTTACCGGTTAGTCTGCTTGCGTCTCGCTTTGGGCGACTGTTGAGGGGTAGTCGGCAAGCTCTTACTGCCGCGTCGCGTCATCAGTCGCCGCTGTTGACTCTCTGTGAACGGCTCATCATCGTCCGGTGATGCGACGGTGAAGCCGCGCGGAGTACGGGATGATACCATCTGAGTTGCTACCTGTAGGTAAATAATGAATGTTTGTTAGATATAAGTGTAGCTCTAAAATAGATAAATTAATACAATTATTTCTAACATTTTCACATATCCTATCTATCAAAATAAATATTCTCCGTTTTCATAAATATTTTTTCGTTTTATCTTTTTATTTTTTTGTAAAAGCACTACATCCATTTTATTGAAATTTATAAGCGACGACCTTTAAAGTATCCTCTATGATATGAAACAAAAACATTATAAATTGATTCATAATTTTATCCAAAAAAATTTTCAAGATACAAAAAAGTCACATACACCCAAATTGAGAACCTCTTTTGGAAGTTTGTTGAAAACACTTTCCAATGTTTACAGTAGCACAAATTTGCTTCTCAACTTATACTTAGTTATGATGAGTTCAAAGCACACGAGGAGTTTAAAACAAGGTTTATTTGTGACTCGTAAAGTATATCAAAACAAATAAGATGCTACACGAGCTATTAAAACACTACTAACTGAACTACTCATTTAGGACACCAAAAAATTTTTGTAAAGATTTATCAAAAGTTTCCAGTAGTGTATCACTTCAGATAAGAACGCGGGAAAAGATCATGGCCAAAATGCGTCTAGCTCTACAGACTGCAGTGCGACAATACCGGAAGATGACACGATTCTAATCGTAATTAGAAAATATTTAAGGAAAGATCTCATCTCTATTTACAAAAGTTGATCCAACGACAAGAACAATATATTGAGAAAAACTACTCGTATCCATTGAGATATTATTACTACTTATTGAGTAGACATTCCAACAAAAGTTGAGTCGCATTTCATATTTGAAAAAAACCCGATTCAATACGTAAATATACGTATATATTCAGCGATTAAAAAGGGAACCCGTCTAGTCAAACAATTTAAGTACGCTGCGTGCAAGCGCTTCAATGCCGTTTAAGCCCCTGTCACATCCAGGGACCGGAACCGCTTACCCTTAAAGAGGTTTTTGATTGGGTTTTTCATAGACTTGTTTTAAAAAACCCTATCAATTTGGTAACCGTATCGAAGACTTACCCTAATTTAAGGCTTACCATATCAATAGAGTTAGCTTCATGTAAGCAGTAAGCCTATCGAAAACCCTATTGAAGGTTACCGATTCAATAGGGTTTTAAAACCTGCAGGCAAATTTAATCTCTAAGAATATCAAATTATCAAAAATATCACCATCTATTCAATCTCGCACTTCGAATTATACTTCCGAATTCAACAGCATGCGCGGAAAAAGATAGAAATAGGCTAACCCTATCACAGGGTAAGCGCATCCGAAAGTAGTTAACTTTATTCAAAGTGTTACCACGTCGATAGGCTTACCATATCAATAGGGTTACACTTCCATATGGTAAGATTTTGATAGGGTTACCCTATCAATAGGCTTAATCAAATAAAGGGGTTTTCCGGTCCCTGGTCACATCTCTAGATGAATGACGCAGGGTGTCTACGTCTAACTTAGTAGATTAAAAGTGAGCAGTACAGAACAGGCATTTAAGTGTATCTAACATAAAAAATTTTTTTTTTTTTTACATTTATGAAAATGCAAGTGAATATTGATATAGGTACTTCGGTTACGTAGGCTTTTTTTGCATTTAAAATGCTCAATTATTCTTAAATGAATGAAAAAATGTGATAAATAAAAAAAAAAACTTATTTTTTATCGATGAAAAGATATTCCTTCGCTATTTGACGTATTCCTGGTGTTATTATGGCAGTATCTTAATACACAGAAAGACATTTTTTGCGTTTATCAATGTTTATTTACAAAAAACAATCTATGGCGTATGACATACAACAGCTAGTAAACGTCTGAGTGAAGGTCGGCTTATGAACCGCAATGTGAAGTGACGTAGTAAAGACGGGCGAAGTCTTCTCTAGTACGTTAGTACATAGTAATTCAATGCTCGTATCTATCAAGAGAGGCTATCGAAAGGGAGTCTTTATATCAGTCTTTCAAATGATAATATAAAGATAGGAATGTCAAAACGGAAAAAACAAGTCACTGTGTCGTGAGGCAGTGATGGAAACAGCTATAGAACAAAACTTACAATATATTTATTAAATAACTAGCTGACCCGGCAAACGTTGTTTTGCAGTATAAAAAAAAAAAGAAAAAATAGATGTTGGCCGATTCTCATAGATACCGGATAAGCACAAAAAATTTCATCAAAATCGGTCAAGCCGTTTCGGAGGAGTATGGCAACGAAAACTGTGACAAGAGAATTTTATATATTAAATAATTTATTTATACTTTTTTAAAACTGAAGTCAGATAACAATTCAGATAAGCTTGCAGGGAAGAACATGGTTAAAGCGCGGTATCACAGACTGTAGTGCGACAATATAGGATGAAAGCACAATTAAAATTAGAGGAAGGACTTATCTATTACCAACAGCTGATCCAATAACAACAACATGAATTGAGCATAAACGGACGGTATTATTCAAAATAAAGAGATGAAGTAATCTTTAGAATGACAACAGAAAGAAAGGAATGTCAAAACTACGGGAAAATCGTCATATTAATGTTTATTTTAACTGTTTTACTTAAAACATGAAAACAGCGGGGTTTTGCGAGTTACTTGAGCGCGTCAGAATATCATATGGGAGAAACCTTGCACTCTGTAATGTACCCCTACTAAAGAACCCTTAATATCGTGGGGTGAATTGGGGACAGGCCGTCAGATTAGTCCTCAGCCTCAATCAATCCTCAAAAAAACTCGAACGCCTCAGATTAAGAACAGGTAAGTTAAGTACATCCAGAAAAGTGAATATTTCAATAATCTGACCATTTGAGCGTGGCATAAGGAAATGCAGGACTCACAAAGTTGCAAAAAAAACTTCACCTCGAAATACTCGAGCGCGATTATTATTTTATTTTAATAGGATTTATTTACACTTTATTGTATGCCATGAATACGTACAAAAAAAAGGAAATACATAATAACAATTTTGAAATACAATTGGCGGTCTTATCGCTGGAAAGCGATCTCTACCAGACAACCATGATTTCTATCAGGATTACGAAAAACATATAGGTAATCTGACGGTTTTCATGGGGCAATGTAGCTATAACCATCGTTTATATTTTATGATAACTTTTACCCGCTTTTCTTCCCACTAAAATGGACGCTGTAGTAACTGCAACTTTAGCATCCCTCTCATCGTCCTAACAGTAGGGGAACTATAAGGACGATGAGAGGTATTCGTCGATATATCGAACTTTTGTCATAGATTGCAAATTCAATTTTAAATATCAAATAAAAATTAACCCTTTATAACATGAGATATATAGCATTATATTTTCGGGTTATCAGGTTGTGATAACGTTGATTTTCATGAGCAATACAGGGTGCTTTAGACACTGTTTATTTAATTCTAAGTATGAGGAACGTAGCGCAGAAAGAGAAACTGAAAAAAACATCTACATCAAAAGTTTACAAGTATTAAGTACCTGGATACCAACATTTTTAAAACAATCTGTCCTAAATTTATCGCATTATGTCTTTCATAGCAGCAGCATCTTTTTTTTTCACATATTAAGGATAGGACGTTTGTCTTCCATGCCACCTGATGGAAAGTGCACATGAAGACTATGGTGATACACGTCTATCCACGAGAAACATATTCACTCCACACTTAAAAGTTCCAGGACTGTAGTGGTCAGGAAAAACAGACGCAGGCAGATTATTTCTCAGGATTTATCGTTACTTATCACCGTAAAGTCAACTATATCTATATCTACTATAAGAAGTATAGGCTTATGTGAGATATTTTACATATTCGATAGTGCTTACAATTTGATATCCTTCTGAACCATATTTAAAAGAGAATCATAGATGTAGAAGCACCAAACTAAAAAATCCATATGATTTCGGGCATAGAATCATATTATCACAGTCAAAATCAAACGCTACCGAAGAGCTACCGCGCAAGGCTCAAAATAGAAAATACAACGTGAATAAGTATATAGTGAAAAGTACATATTTTCGTAAGAAAAGTAATGCTACAAAAGCCAATGTGTGACACAGGTGACATTCAAGTCATACACGTGTCAAGTCACTCATAAAAACAATTTTAGTCGAGTTATAACAATGTGTTATTTACTTTCAAAACATAAAACTATTTAAAATGACGCAACAAACACACGAAGTGATGATAAATCACAATACTTGGGGCATTTGACTTTGAGACATTTTTCCTAGAGATTGCCGGGTAAAGCTCAAGTTATCTAAAGTTATCAGCGTCGTCGGCCCCCCGGAGTTAAGTTATCACCTCATTAAATTTTTATTGACAAATGAGGCCATACATGTAGAAAGATGTAATTTAATAGTTTTTGTAATGATGAATTCTTTTAAAAGTATCGTGAGCTAAAATTGGAGTAAACACTGCAATGGAACTATGTATACCAGCCAGTCTCATGCACAACTTCCCGTTCACATAGGCGCGCTTATACACATAGGTGATATAGCTACAATATTCTGTTGCAGTGTGTACATTGGTCTACATCTATACATTTAAGCAGTCTTCATCATCACAACCACAGTTTAGATATCTACAGTAATTCAACTTCATACAAACGGACGAAACGCGAGCTATACCTACGCGGCACGATCTCGGCATGCGCTCGGCATACGGCCAGTCGCGAGTGTCTGCATGCCAAAACAATTGTTGATTGAGCTGTACGTTAATATGCGGATTGTTTATACTTTAAAATTTAATAATACATCTTTTCGTGCGTCTCAGTGGAGGCGCAGGTATTTTTAGGTCGTCAATTTATAAGTCCGATTTGTTATTCAAACGTGAACATGGTTTTTTGACACAAAACGTATTTTTGTTGAACACTTCCTATTCAATTCACAAAGTATGTTATTTTTTTATAATAAAAAAGGATATTTGCAGTCCCAAAACTAAATGGAAGCCACAAAGTAGGCAAATGTAATTTAAACGCTGAAGGCGGGCAGCACTTTCACATATGAACGGACCGCGGCGCTGTAGGCATTTATTTCGAAGATGTGGCCGAGTTGAATTACGAGTTGAGCCTACTGCAAGGACATGAGCCTCTCCTCTAGAGACAAATTGACGAGCAGGTTTAAAACGTAATCCAGCAAGTTGGCCCAGTGCTGGTTGGTGGGTGTCAGAATTATTACGGCGCCGAAACGGCTTCTAACAAACCCTAACGATTACTGTACACAAGTGAACAGCACTCGGGACCGACTCTGCTCAACGTGCCCTCCCAAGAATGTCTTTAATAAATAAAAATAAAATAAAATCCCCAGGCAGTCACACCAACTACATTGCCCCAAAAACAATAAATAAATAAAATAAGCATAGCTTGCGTTATGGGATACCATTTAGCGAACTAGGGGGGAACCTAGAATATAAATAGATAAACACACAGACACGGTTTTGTTTTCTTGTTCCGTGCGGGAATTAAACCCGCAACTGCTGTCGTCTGGGGCAGACAGGTTTACCTATTCGCCAAAGTGGTATATTAGTATATTAGCATGCGTACCTTAACGACGGAGTTTCCACACGCCCCACCCTCATCTTTTAGGCCATCGTCAACGCCGGTTGGTGTCGGCTTAGTTGCTTCGTAGTTGACTGTTGAAACAAGAGACAAATTTGTAGATATTATTTGTGGTAGGAATCAAGGATGCATAAAGATCGGAACTGACACATATAGATGCAAGTATTCAGCGTTTTCTTTTCGTACATTTTGCTGTTTTAATATTGGACATATCATAAAAAAAGATTGGCTGTTCTTAATGTTTACCGTAACAAGGGGTATATTAGTAATTTTGATATATCGCAAATGTTTGAATCCTTCTTTGCGATATCTGATGACACTTCCTACTCGTTTTATCTCACACTGAGTCATCGTGAAATCAGGTCACTTTGGTAAACTTTAATATAAGGTCTGGGTGTAAACTGCGTCATTTCCTAGATCGTATGTAGTCTACATAGCACAAGTATATTAAAACTTTCTTTGGGGGTACAGGGTGACTGGTGGGTCACTTTTGAAATTCAAGGACGTGATAGTTTGAAATCATACATGAAGAGAAAAATATAATGGAAAATACATTATTTATTGAGTAAACTTAACCGAAAGTTAAAGAATTGATTACGCAGCGCATGGTAACACTAGCGTTGGCAGCGATCCGCGTGCCAGGACACGTGACGCGATTGACTCAGTTGTGTGTAAAGTAAATAGTAACATAGGAGTATTTATTTACAGGGAATTCTAGTGAAAAATTAGTACCTACTTTTATTACAAAATTATGACCAGAATCGAGTAGAGAGTGCTCGCCTTGAGTGTCTAAAATTTGTCACCAGACTCACCCTGTAGTTAGGACTTTTGATTTATTTAGTTTACTATACCGATGACAAGTTGAGTTAAGAAGGTACCTATTTTTTTAAAACAGCGTCGATTTGACGCAGCGTAGTTCCTACCTAGAAATATACAGCGTGCAGAATATTTAGACAAAGGACAAGCGCTTAAATCAAAGGTGTCACAAAAGATTGATTTACCTACTGTTTATTACTTGGCACTCGCAGATATGGATACAATTAAGAGTTGTATAGAACGAATATTAAATAACAAAATGTAAAATCACCTACCATGAAATTTTAACACGCTGTAAAAATAAAACGTAATTTTAGTCAGTGGATAATCCACCCATTGAAATAATACTGGCTATTCTTAGTAAATAGATTTTTTTAAATCCGTTTGACTCAAGTTTTCACGATTCGTTATGTATAAAAGAGTAAAACATGGGCAGCGCAGAAGACCTAAAAAAAGCATGTAAATCTGTAAATATTAGCAGATTCAAGTCTAAAATAATACGAATAATCTCTGTATTGCGTCGAAGATCCTAAAGAGTGGCTGAAATTGACTGAATGTTCGATTTGCGTCGTGTGAAAAATGCGCAAAGGACTTTTTACGTTACCATGTTACCAGAGTGTAAAGAAATCGTCAAAAAATAATTAAAAAATTCTATTAAATAAGTTTTCAAAGTATTTTGTTTAGGGTTTGCGGCGGGTCCCATTTCCCATGCATGGAGAAAGTTTTAAAGTTATGTCGACACGGATTTGTGTGTTTTTAAAGATAAGGTTGATAACATACAAAGAAGAAAATCGTATGAATAGTTATTCTAGCCATTGCTTGTTTTCTTAACCTCAATATTGGCTTAGTTTGGCCTAAATGACGTTGTGTGCAATCTCTATTTACTTCTCCGTCAAGCGTCGTCACTGGTTTAGTCACGCGATTTCGCAGTGACGCGATAATTTCGTAACTCATTGATTAGTATACGCCAAATCGCCAATCGATTCACGAGTTCTTACAGATATTTTAGACTAAGTTAAAGCAAATATACCTATGTTAAATATATGTTATATAATATATTTTTACTTTAATATAGCGGCTAATGCATGAATTGATTTCATAGCTGGACAAAACCAATATCAGGAAACAAATTTACTTCGTCATTTATTTAATAGAACAAAATTATAGTATTGAAAACAGTCAGAAAAATATGGATATTCTTAAAATTGGCGGATAAATTTTAATATATTCATGACAATAAAATCAATCAGAAAAAAGAAAATCGCTTTCTCTTGCTAACTGGGTCGATATAAAACTAATCATTACTAAGGCTCAGGTTTAAATATTTTACAAATATTTTATTTATTTATTTAAACTTTATTGTATGTCATTAATAAGTACAAAGAAAGGAAATACGTGATAACAATTTTGAGATACAATTGGCGGTCTTATCGCTGGAAAGCGATCTCTACCAGACAACCATGGATATAGAAAATTTGTATATGCAGCTTTTCAACTGTTTCATAATGCAGAATTGACAGTTAATCTCAGTCATGATACGCTATTATGTTATACGGGCTCAGATCTAATTTGTGCAGTAACTGTCCTAATTTAAATCCCGAGTTCTTTCCTTGCGTTTGGAAGTAGTGCCTTCAGATTTTGACCCACAAAAAGTTCGAGAATGCGAGGGGCACTTCAAACAATCGCTCCAAGAGACCTCTCGCTTTCTTTATACAATTTAACTTTTACATGTACGTTATTGTACGTAACACTTCAGCGGCACAAGCTGAGAATACCGACTAGTACCTATACAGGGTGGAATTTTTGAATGCCCCCTGGAGGGAATGAACTCTAAATAATAGAGATAGCAAATTTACTCCAAAGAAACATTCCTTCATTTAAGAAATAAAACTACATTCAAAGATTTTTCCAAATTTTGTTTCAGCCAGAAATCGAACCGACTAAAATCTAAAAATGAGGATTTAATGGTTTTTCTTTTATTATATTAACCTAGTACGTTAGAGAGATTTCGTTCTTTTGATTGGCCCTAACGATCGATGCAATAAAATTAAAGGGTGTAATTTGTAAAGATTTTAGTCGGTTCAATTCCCGAGGAAAGCGAGCGCATTTTCAAAAATCTTTGAATACAGTTTTATTTATTTTTCGAAATAAAGGAATGTTTCTTTGAAGTAAAATTTGCTATCCCTACTATTAAGAGTACTTTCCCTCCAGGGGGCATTCAAAAATTCGACCCTGTATATGGCATACACTGCGTTCGAATCACGAAAAAATAACCATTGTTTAATTGCACTAACGATGCTCTTTAATAACTATCGATTCGTAAAACAGTTACATAACTTCCACTCATTCGCTTAATAATAGTGCAAGTGCAAAACACACATTGTTCATTGTACAGTCGACCTCGTAAAACTAATAATTTAATATTAGTAACTACCTATTGCTACAAGTTATAGATTGGTGAGAGTTTGTTATCAGTCACGCACGCGATATCGGTGCATTGTTTTCAGGTTAATATCCGAATTGTCTACATATATTGGGATAAGGCGCTTAAATACGTAAATATAGCCTTGGGAAATCCTTACGAGTGTGTTTGATTTTGATAAGCTCGTATTAAAAAAAAAATAGTTTGTATATTTAAGGCTTTTAAGCTTAATTTCTTGACCTTGGGAGCTCTGAGCAAAGTCGAGAGCGTTAGTATTTCTTGTCTTTAACCTTTCTTTTCTCTAACTTTAAATATAGTTGGGAAAATGCTTCAAGTCACAACACAGCACGAAACGATGCTGGCATCGGTTATCGTTGAAGTCAAGTATGCCTTGTATTATAATGGGGGTTTAATGTCGGATTGTCTGAAACCACAGAATAAGTAATAGTACCGTCTGAAACGTAACGAGATACGAGACCTTTTGTTGTTTTCGACGAGGCTGGATTATCATTGTTTCATAGAAGGCAGCATATCAAGCGTTCAAACATGCCAAAAAAATCTAATTAAATCTGAACTCTATGCCATCGACATTAAGTTAAAATTGGTTGGGGAAATTTTACAGATTTTCAACGCTTGATCTTTTGTATCATAAGCAACTAAATGGTCCCGCCGCATAAAGATTGTATATGTAGAGAGACACTTATTGAAGTAGTGTCTAGACATATATCTGTATGAGACGATCGGTATTAAATCCAAGTATAGACATCGAGATTTCGGAAGGCCGGAGTATTGACGATTACGTAAGAATCTATTCTGAATCACTTAAGAGAGTTCAAGAATAGAAATGCAATCGGAAGAGATGATTGGGCGAAAGTTCAAGTGCGCTTTCTAGACTTTTAAATCGCATCTTTACAATGCTGGCTTTATGTTTAATATCACATTTAATATCACATCTTGCGGCATTCAAAGGAAATGTATTAAGCGTAATGAGAGCGTTACCGTAAGACCTAATTACAGTGTTCTTTCCCCTCAGCGAACTCTTCACATCTTCAAACAGGATATTTTACGCAGTCTTTTTGAGGAATAAATTATCAGTTTGGTATAATATGTATAATTACGATAAATTTTTCGATTTATCAGGTAAGAGAAACCTTTTAGAACAAGAACACACAGCCGAAAAATCGCATTTAGCCTGAACTGACTCTAATTAAGAAAATTCATCCAAAAACCAAAAATCTATACCTAACAGAATTCATACCTACAGACAATACGAAACAAACAAAATGGATACCCCGAAGCATTCAAATCTATTCCCATCGCGCACGAGCAGACTCACCTATAGATGAAACTGGCGCGATGCCATGTATCACGTCTTGGCATGGCTTCGTGTGCTTCGACCAATCCCGGTCAGTGATAGCTGCAGCTCCCTTCACCGAGTCACTGAGGACTTTCGGCAAATCCGTCTCGATCTTGGATTTCCCAAACAGGACTTCAGTCTTCGGATAGCGCATGTAGAAGAACGAATCTTCGGGCGCAGGAGGCGAGCCGGGAAACGCATCGAAATCTCTGCAAAATGCAAAAACACTGTTATAAAACAATCTTTGCCTGGTTTTAATTGCGAAGAATTTTAATTATTTCGTCGGTGCATACACAAAATGCTTAATGGAAAAATAACTAAGATTGCGATTACAAAAAGAACTCTTGCAAACATAGTTTAGTTTGTACAAATGCACTCACAGCATTAAATTATTCAGATTGGCTACTAAAGTCCTTTTCCGGAACATTGTAATGAATATAAATAAAATTCGAGTAACACGTTAAAAGCTTCCCAAAGTCAAAATGTCTCTTATTTATAGAAATCGGCACTGCACCAATATGCAGTCGAAACTCAGCTATTATTAAACGTTAACTACGCGAACTGAAAACAAGGTCGGCTCGTTTTTTGCTTATATACCAGTGGGAAGAAAATAGTTTTAATCTAATCGTGATAACAGCGTTAAATGATGAATACACAAACATTGCGTTGGAAATAACAAGCTGTTCTGTGACGTCAGCCGTTGTCAACCAATCAGGGGCGACGTCAGAGCACACTCCTCCAAGCCAAAAAAAACATAAGGCGAGGTGGGAGTATCTCTTGAGGTCAAAGACAGAAGCTCAGCGATGCTGCAAATAAATACCAATGTGACAACGACTTAAAAAACAAAGATCTTGGCACTTGATCCATTTGGCATTTTTTTCTAGTCATTGTTTTTAGCGATGATTATTTGTTTTCTTGAGAAAATATTTTTTGTGCTGTCCGAACTACCTTTTACAAGAGATACGAGAGAAAATAAACATTCAGATACTAACAAAAATTATAAAATAATGTATAATATATTAATCAATATAATATATCGGCGCCTCGTAGTAAAACAATAAAAAGTAATAGGGCAAAAAGTCTCTTAGTACATGAGACTCTTATCTAGAAATAAACCTACAATTTCCGATTGATTTACCTAGCACAAATCGCTGGCGAGGGGCAGTCGAAACAATCGTCATAAAGGAACTCACTGGTTAATTTTTGGCCCGAACTTAATTCTATTTAAATTTAAAAATAATTGAACCCTTTTGATTGACAATTATAGATCGATTTTAAATATTCTTGTTTCATACTTCAGAGGTGGTCCCATATAAATTTTATTGAAATCGACTGAGTCCTATACGATAAATTTGAGGTTTTCGAAAAAATATCCATGAATACGGAGAATTTTACATTGATTACCTTATACTTTAGCCAAAGTTTTGAGAAGGATTTCAAAATGTTAGCGAAGTCGGGTTTTCAGTACTCTGCATTAATTGATTATTAATTTCTTGTAAATTTCAGGAACGCCGACATTTTTTATTACTAGTGAAGGTAAAACGACGTACAAGGTTTTCAAAGTTTTAGCCTTTTAGCCTTGTTTCACAGAATGAAAAATATATATAAATAAATTTCTCTTTTATTTAATACGAGCCGTTTTGCGCGGTTTTTTCCGCACAATTTCGAAACCTGCGGGAATATCGGCATAAAAAGTAGCCCATGTGCTATTCCAAACTGTACACTATAACTATGCCGTTAAAATCCGTTGAGCGTTTTGCCGTGATTGAGGAACTTCCATCTATCCATCACAACTTTCACATTTATAATATTAGTAACAAGTACTTAAGATTATGAATCATAAAAACACAATTTTATAACAAGTCATCATGACAGACAAGCAAAGGTAGAAAAGTGTCGCAGTCACACTTCTATTTTCGGAGACAGAAATGATAAATCGATCCAAAAGTATTTGCTCCACTAGGCATATAATATAATATACATATTATGTTTCGATATTTGTGAATGTTTTCAAGGAAAATTACGCGAATGGCAACAGAGCTATTAACATGAACATACATGTTATCTTTTGTAATAATATTTACATTAAGAATTTGCAGGAGGTGTTATGTTTTGAACACTCTTATCTGTATTTTCAGGATTAGGTCATTTTTAAAACGCACAATCTACAGTCGATTCTTTGTAATGAAATCGTAAACATGCAAGTTCATACATTTATAAGTAAATAACAGTGGCAGCGGGCCATACATGATTTTAAATGATGTTAATTTGTGGCGTTTAATAACAAAAACATATTAGACTATTCGGAATTAATTCCTGAGTAACTCAGTGCAAAAAATACTCGTAGACGAAAGTTACACGAAAAGATATTGCATTTTGAATATTATATATTTGTATGTCTTTGGCACTTACAATTCCATTTTTGGGCGAATTTTATTTATTTTAAAATCACTACACACTTTAAACAAATATGTTGAAAATTCATAGAAGAATAATTTATTAAGATAAGTGATGATTAGATTTCTAAACTCTCATTATTTCACGTAACTAAGGACCCGCCTTTGTTCTTTTAGTGGTTCGCTTCTAAGCCTAAATACTAGGTTTTTTAAATGTTTACACCGCGTTTAAACTCGGCCTGAAAGATTAGGACTAAATTATTTATAGGGATTGTGGAACCTTCGAAATAAAATTCAGCATTTGTTGCATTTTGATCAGTCCACCCACACATATTATAAGAAAGGAAGTAAAATGCTGTTGTTCGATTACACAGTTTCCTTGGTTAACACCATGTTATGTTTAGTAAATCGCCTTATAAAGTAAGCTTAGAAGTCATAATCAACGAATGCAGAGCATGAAAAAAACCGACTTCACGTCAATACTTTGGCTGAGTAATGTCATCAACGTAAACATTCTCCGAAATCTTACATATTCTTTCAAAAATTTTAAATTTTCAATGAAGTACTCAACCAAATTCGATGAAATTTATATGGGACCAACTATGAAGATGAAGTATCTTCTATCATATGAAACAAGAATTTTCAAAATCGATTCATAATTGTCCAAAATATCGAGTAACAAAGACACAAAAAACCTACAGACGAATTGAGAACCTCCTCCTTTTTTTGGAGTCGGTTGAAAACACACGCTTGTATCATATAATCGCAGTGCCTGTATTTTAATTTTAATCCAGTGGGCAACGACAGGCACGCACATCTGAACTTACCGATTCGAGACAGGCCGTGGTAGATGAAGACAGCTGACGGCCAGCCATCGGTTGGCATCCATTCCATCCAACATGTTAAATGGTTCACAGTGCACAACGCGCCTGCACAGCCCTCGATGGGCCGTGCATCTTTGAAATTACCGACGATGTTACTGACAGATCGGACGAGACACAAGAGCAAGGACGGAGGACAAAAGATGGGAACTTTCCCACGATCTGTTAAATAAGAACCAGCAGTCTGATCCGTAGGATAAAGGGCTGTGAGGCCGCAGTATTAGAAGAGCCAACTGAGACCTAACTGAATTTCAATAGGATGAGCTACGCATATCGGGAAGAATCGATCACCCTGAATATTAATATTTTTCTCCTAATTTCGAGACACTAGAAATAAAAAAGTGAACTAATTAATAGCTGCAAAATTATCATAACTAGTACGAGATGAGTTCACTTTAGTTAACCGTAATGCGGTGGCTAACTGCCTGTGATATCATATTAGATAGGAAATACATAACCAGTCCCATTACAGTATTATTTTTATTACAACTGTCGATAAGAATTAATTTTTGTGACAGTAAATATGCAAAGGCCAATTGAAAGCAACACACTAAAAATCAAAAAACAAAGCGCAAGAGCTAGTATAATAAAAAGTAGGTACTAAAAAAAAGGTAAATAAAACCTCTCGACAAAATAAATTTACGAAAGTTAATTGTTTTTTAAGGACATGCTTCTATGCTTTCATTAAATATCATAGAAACCATCAACTCTCTTGATTCGTTTGTCTTCTTCGTTGCTTCGAAGTATCCGTAAGGTTTAAGGTCTGTTGATTTATCGCAACCGGCCATAAGATATCTCATTTATAGGTCGTCATTATGTGAATACAGCTCTAAGAAATATACTATTATTCCATGATTTATTTGTTTGGCAAGGCAAGAACCAACGACCATGGCCATGTGGGTCGTTTCAATCCCTAGCAATTGCGAAGCACAATCGCTTGCTATAAAACGTATTTTTTTTCATTGAATTCTAAATATATATGTAAAGTTGATGCCGTTCAACGGAATTTTCAAGACGCTGCGATAGAGACCCATAGTTTCCGTGTTTTGGAAGTGCTCTCCAAAACAAGGAAGGCATCGTCAAAATAAATTTATGTTGTGCATTTCCTGGGCCCAAGGCCCAAGACTATGTGAAACGGAGATATAGTACTCTAAATATTGACGATGAGACATTTTAGTGGAACATTTTCAAATTAGAAGAAATTGAATTATGGTTCTTAAGTTGGCCTCATTTTACGGTTTAAAAGCAAATGAGACGCAATAAAATTATCTAAAATTAAATATAATATTCTTAAAGCTGACATCGGAGTATCTTATCTGAATTAAGAAATTATTTAGTCATGATTATCAAACAGTTCATACAGCAGTAAGTATGTACAATGCATTCTAACGAGTGCATAAATATATTTAGGTTCCGAGAAACGGCATGCTTGTATATTCGCAGATTAGTTTAGAATAAAGCAGACATACTAGGTATACGTCGGTATCTGATACGTCAGACGACCTTCAAATGCATTTGTTGACACTGATAATATAAACTACTGTATGCTAACGGCATCTGAGCTCGTTTCAGACTATATCTCGCTATAAATTTACCAAGTAGGTACTATGCGGACAAATATGAACAGACAAAGGTGTCAATAAACGTGCTCGTATGCTTTTATTGTAAAGATCATAACGATGTAAGCACGAAAGCGACGTCACTAATACCCAGTTTCTGCAAGATCGAACCTTTTTGTTTATATTAACCTACCCACAATAAATATTTTCAAGATTGCCGTCAATTTTAAAATTGTCTATAGGTTTAATATTTGATTATGTTGTCATCAGATAAATTAACTTGCAATCAAAATTACAGTTGTCATATACCTACACAATGGGCAATATTTTTATTTTCATACACTATGCGAAAATGACAAAAGAATACGAACAACAAGGAAGTCGATTTAAAAAAAAAGGAATAAAGCACATTCAAATAGGAAAATACCGCATTCCATCTTTAAAAGTGGCTTGTTTGGCCTCGAAAAAATGCCGGTAGGTTAGTGATTGTGAATGGATGTTGAAAGTTTCAACATCGATAGCCCCACACCTGTGTAGGTAGGTGTGCAAACCAAATCTATGCATAGGTACATACTACAAGGACATTAAAGGTTAATTACGTAATAGTTGAAAGTTGACCATGTACTCATAGTTAGTAGCATTATACAGAGGATTTTTTCTTTAATATTTGACTAAACCCGCGTTTGACTTCCATCTTACCTGATGGCAAGTGAATCTGAGGTCGAAGATGGCAAACGGGTTTAAGGAGATTACATACTTCTTTTTTAGTTTTATGTGAGATTAATTTATGAGATACACAGAAGAATGTATGTGCTGCTGCATTGAAACTTTGCAACTGAATTCAGTATAATATAACTGTTATGCTGAGTTATGTACTCAACTCACAGTCATGCTCATTGTATAAGAAGGAACATTGGCAAGAATTTGTATTAGTTTGGAAAGCATACCAAATCATACACCAAAGGTCAACATTGATCAAGGCTGTAGATAATGGTCATGGTGACATTCAAACTGTTAAAGTAGGTTCTCCCTTTGCTTGCTTTTATTTGGAAATACATATATGTATGTTTGGTTACTATATGTATAGCCCATTTCATTTTATGTTTTGAAAATTCATTGTTAGATAATCCCATGACCTCAACAACCCAAAAACTAAAATTCATAATAACAAATACACACTTTAACACTGTCTGCCTCAAAACTCCAATGGTAAATATGTAAAACTATGTGTTTTCATAA
Organism: Stenoptilia bipunctidactyla; assembly: GCA_944452665.1. NCBI lineage: Eukaryota > Metazoa > Arthropoda > Insecta > Lepidoptera > Pterophoridae > Stenoptilia > Stenoptilia bipunctidactyla. The sequence continues at coordinate 14,340,271 of OX101736.1, forward strand.
AACCAGTCAATGTTTATTTTATTTATTTATTTTATTTTTTAGTAATAATTTGTATCATCAAATAATTTTAGCCGCATCAGCCCCTGGTTAAGGGTGTCATAGAAGGTGACTTATCCAATTGACCTCGCTTGGTGATGGAAGCTCTATAGTATAGGGTTAGTCCGGCTATCAACCAATCATAATCTTGACTTACCACCAAGTGAGATTGATGTCAAAAAATGGGTTTAGTCACCAATAAAAAAGGGCAATAACTTTGCTATGGCTAGGGCATTAATCTCTTTTTTTCATACCTAATACTTATTTCATTGGCTTATACTCTAACATAGTAAACATTACATTACATAGTATTCCAATTGACAACCACTTTGGCGATGGATTAAATTTATCTGCCTTAGACACCAGTGACCCCGATTCCCGAACGGAACAAAGAAAAGAATGTTCCGTGCCTAGGCGTTTATCTAAATATGTATTTATATTCTGGGTTCTGAAAAATTATTTTTGCGTTGAATAGTCCATTTATCAAGGAAGGCTATATTTTATCCTGGATTTCACCGGAAAAGAGAGTAATGCTGGTGAAACTAGAGAGACCCGCTCGTCTGGTATAATGTGAGATCCAGCATAATCTCTCATTATACTTTGACGACCACTATGGCGATGGGGTAAAAGGTTCCATGTCTGGGTGTTTACCTATTTATGTATTTATATTCTAGGTTCCCCCCTAGTTCGCTACATGGTATCTCATAACACAAGCTTTGCTTACTTTGAGGCCTTGCTGTGATTGTCTGGGGATTTTATTTTATTACTAGCTTTATACCGCAACTTCGTATGCCCTTAACTACCCTTCTCGTGGAAATTTCAGAAACTATACAACCAGACACCCACTGAAAGAACCTTTATACCAAGTATCACACCCATGCACTCAAGGAATAAGTTTTTTTTATACAAACTAAAAATCATATATTTCCTGTGCCTGTGGGAATTTTGGGATTTTTTTTCGTAGCACAACCAGTCACTCTTTTAAGAACCAAGTATCACATCCGTACACTCAAGGAATAAGATTTTTCATACAAACTAAAAAGTCCAACCCCTTCCCCTGGAAGAATTCCTTCCATAATACAAACGGACACTTATTGAGGAACCTTTATTCACATCCGTGCACTCAAGGGATGGGATTTTTTCATACAAACTAAAACATCATATATTTCCCGTTCCCGTAGGAATTTCCTTTCATAACATAACCAGACACACATTGAAAAACCTTTACACATTACAACAGTTTCACATTGGTGCACTCAAGGAATAAGATTTTTCACACAAACTAAAAAGTCCTATATTTCCCGTTCCCGTGGGAATTTCGGGAATTCCTTTCTTAGTGCACCCCTACATCCCCTAAAGAATGTATGTTCTAAATTTCAGCTCCCTACGCCCAGTAGTTACGGCTGCACGTTGTCTGTCAGTCACTCAGTACCTCAGTCAGTAACGGAACAGTTTTATATATATTGATTTGTATATTATAATTATAATAAATTAGGGCCAGCACAAAGAACAGATAGTATTGCAGACAAAATTATTTTAATGTATATGAATTGCAGTATTTTTAACTTTATCTACTGATTTGAATCAAAATTTGATAAGATATTAACTAAGTAAATTTATTTTATAGAATAAAGCAAGGACTTTATCACAAATTACATGGCTGAGTTGTAACAAATTCAAAAGAAGGTTACTTAATTAAGAATTATTTAAGCTTAAGTAGCCATAAGACATTCTGCAAAATTAATTAGATAAGTGATCAAACAAATAACCCAAATAAAAAAATAATAATAAATAAAATCCCCACACAATCACACCAACTACATGGCCCCAAAGTAGCTTGTGTTATGGGATACCATGTAGCGAACCTAGAATATAAATACATAAATAGGTAAACACCCAGACATGGAACCTTTTTTTTTAAACCCGTGTCTGAGGCTTACCCCATCGCCATAGTGGTTGTCCACTATCGCCTTCCATGATAAATGGACCATCCATCGCCTTTCTTGATAAATGGACTATTCAACGCCAAAATAATTTTTCAAATCGAATCCTTGAGATAAGAAGATGCTTTGAACTAAACAAACTCTTGATATATATATCATTATAGATATCATTAGATGATAGATGTGCAATAAACTAGACAAATTTATGTTAGACTTTATTGTTTAAAAGTAGGTATGTCCATAGGTATGAGTATTACAATTTACACCTAGTTTTAAAAAGGCAAAATTTACACAATAATAAGTATAAAAGCATCAAAATATGCATAAATGTAACTCACTTTGCAGGTTTTGACTTCATCCAAACAGGAAATCTCAAGCCATCTTTTAATTCAGCATCACTGGAAGCCATCTTTCTCAAATTAAGTCTTAGGTTATATTATAAATATACTCAGCAATATATACTTTGATAATTGGAAAAACACAGAGGAAGCAATATAATATGATGATTACTTGGAGCAAGTGTTGTTACAAAATGTGAGACATACTGAATTTTTTATCTTAAAAGTGATAAGATTTCAACCAACCAAAACAAATGGTAAAGGATGTTGACTAAAAATTTTGAATATTATATACACAAAAAATTATAACAAAAAAAATTGCGTAAAAGGCTCAAGAAACCCTTTGAGATTCACTAGACTCTAAACTTAGCTGAGTGGAAGTCATCTGTAACAAACAAAAATTAGTTCATAATTAAAAATAGGATTTTGCAATATACAAAACTTCTAATTAGTTGAAATCATCTATATATACATTAAAAATTAAAAATATCTAATGGATGACTATTGTCACTACAAATACCTCATTCCTAATCTCTAAATAAAAAGCACGGCTGTGGCACGAAAGTTTGATTCTAAGGTGGGCCAGTTCAAAAAACAGAAGTTTTTTAAGCTCACGCAGATTTGATTGTTGTTTATTAATTATCTAGTTCTGTGGCAACGAACTAGTGGCATTACTATAAATACATGTTCAAAAATATTTAACCTAAAATTAAAAATAAATCAACGAAATAAAATCAATAAACATGTAATCTTAAAAACATAAATTTAACTTACATTTTCCGAAAGTAATGTGTAAATTATTGTAACCATTATCACCGCAGAACAGTAAACTCACAACGATAATTGCAAAATAAATAAAACATACACCAACAAATATGGATGGAGCCAGTTTTATTTTATTTGGGCCAACGACCAACGTTGACTGACAATCACGATGACAACAGTTATTTCTTATAAAATATATACCTTAAGAAAAAACTACAATAAAAGTTTTGACGGTTATTTAAATACAGAGTAAAATACCAGGTATTATCGTTCATTTTGTTAAATAATAACAGAGTATTTACCCTTTACTGCGTGATATATTGAATAAGTGAAATGAAAAATATAACTACGTGTTTAAAAAGCAAAATAAAACAAAACCATGGCATTTTTTTTTTTTTTTTTAATTTTGTAAAGGGTGAACATTTGGTGTTTTTCACCCTTTTGTGATTTTTTTTCGATGGTGGGGAACAACGAAGTAAGACCAGGAGACTTTGTAATAATAATCAATATATTTGTTTTAAAATATCACCAACACATAAATTTATCAATAGAATTATAAAAGATACATCTCAGCAGTTTGACAGTTATACAAGAAGTGTTTTCACATGTGCAGAGCAGTTGTCACATACACTTTAAATTTAATTCAAAATGGGAACGGGCCATCGACCCTCCACCGAGAAGGTCGAATACCTCCCTCAACAATTTTCATGTGCAGTATCTTTTTTCTGAGAATTTGTTTTCGGCAAAAACTGATATAGGTAACTAAAACACAGGCAAGTATGAGTTACTGAAACAAAAAAGTTGTGCGAGTCTAAAGGCAAACTTTTGGAAAATAATTTAAAAAGTAAACTATAAGACTGAACCCATAGAAAGTAGACTTTTTAAATACTTGCAAATGCTCCATTTACACGCTTTGTTCCTGTTGACGGGTCATGTACCAGTCACCGTGTATTTATACTCAATTTTCAACATGATTGTCCTTAAAATTAGAGAGTGTAATGTCGATTACAGTCATGCTTTAAAATACTAATATTTATTTATATCCGTGACACCAGTTTGGCAATCTTGTTTGGGTACCCAAACCAATGCTAAAAAACAAAGAACACGGCATTGAAGTCGTTATTTTTAAATATGTCTGCTTCTGTCAAGAGCAGTACCTTCTCAAGAGTGTAATCGTACATAAATAAGGACAATAGTTAGTTTTATCTCTGCCTAAAATGAGAACATTGCGGCCAGTCGCCATGTTACGACACAGTCAACAGCAAGTACGTCAGTTGTCATAACTACTTGCTTTTTGCAAATTTTGAAGAAAATTTAAGTGTTTTTATGTGAAATCGTTGTTGTATACAACGTGTATCAAAATGGAGAGATAAACCTTAAGGGTTAGCTTCTATACCATACGTAGAATATACAGAAAAAGAATTAGCATGTGCTGGTATAGACTTTCATACAAATTAATTTCATTATTTTACAACAAAATATTTTGACAACCCTAGTCAACCTAATAAGCTAAAACTGGACATGTGCCGCAGTCAGTAACCTTATGACCTTTCCCGCACCGGCTGAATAGCAAGCGATACGCTGCGGCCGCCCACCGCGAGTAGCGCGGTGAGTAGAGCAACCAGCGCAGCTGCTTGTTACTTACCTATCGTTTGGCACGTTGAATGGCACAATTTTTATCACACTACCTAGCTAATGAAAACAAATAAAACAACATGTTAGTGCAACTTTCAAGTTAATATTTATTAATAATAAAAACATGAAACGTTAGAATATAACGGATTTCCCGGAAGAAACCGGGTTGCCTGGAAAAAATCGCTTAATGCTTTTTAAATCGCTTAAATATTTTGTACATAATTATTTCCACATAATTGATGATTACCTACTTATGTTTAATTTGATAAGGTTTTCGTCTCAATTGTATTTCGATCATGTATGTTGTTAAGAATTAGAAATATTAGGTACAGATTTTATTAGGAACCGTTTTGCCTTGAATAGGTACTATTATGTCTTATCTTCTCCATCACCTATTAGCGCAAACGGTATGCAGGTATTCAGAAGTTTATGTAGTAGCAAGTTAGTAGGTAGGTAGGTATGAAGATATTTGCAACATAGTTTAATTCCAGATTAACCTACAGTTAGATCTAACTGTGAGTTAGTATTAGGTTCATTTAATCCTATCTTTTGTTGTAAAAATCAAGAGATGGATTTACCTTAACTTACTATTATTATTAATGTGGAAGTTTGGAAGGATATCTGGAGCTATGGATCAAATTTGGAAACAAATTTGGAACAAAAATGGAAACAGTTATTACTTGATAAACTGTGAATTATCTTAAGACGTAATCTTACGGATAGTGAAAATTAAAATGTTATTCGGTTCGAACGTACCAATCTATTATTTCTAAATACTTACCTACAGCTGAAAATGTAGTTTTAAATATATTCTGCACTTAGATACCTGCTATGGAATTAAACTTTCCCGAGACGTTGTCGTCTAATTTAGTAGGTAGGCTAATGGGTAACTAAGACAGATACTTCGTAGTACCTGTCTTAGGGTATTACCACACCAATCGATAGACGTCATTGACGGTTAACCGACTGCGTCGATCGGATTTTTAGGCCTAGTAAAATCTGTCAATCGACGTAGACTGTTCCATTCGTCCATCGATCGATTGATGTGGTAACACCCTTACCCATCACTTTATTTTTACGCCATCTGTTATCGAATAGATTTTTCATCGAAAGCCAACAGCTGTTATTAGGGTTGACACTTAGATATTTTGATCTGAACTTTGAACTTGTTTTTCGGGCGAACCGTACGGATTACAAATTTATGTTACTGTTACTTATAAACTACATCACCGAATATACAATACCCTTAAGTATTATCTCTTCAATAAGTTACACTTTGTATAGTGCAGAAAGCTACTGCCATTATCATGGTTGGATGCAGTGTGTTAGGCATGGAACAATATACTCTCTTACGAGGGAAGAACGATTACTTCATACTTCGTAAATGCATACATACAGCTCACTAGCGCTTCAGTTAATGCCATCCGCAACTTTTCAGTGTATTAATAGATCCACTTTACACAGTAGTAATCTATGCAGTCTATTACTCTAAGATAGGAACTTAATGTATAATTTTTTTTGACATTAAAATTGTGTATATTTAATAAAAATTCATAGGTGTGTATAAATTTATTTTCCAACCATTATCTTTAAACTACTGCACAAAAGCGTCAATTTCGCAAATAAGCAAACAAATAATTACAAAGTATTTAGTGTCACTATCACAATATAAAGTGTCAATTTCGCACTGAACAAATAGCACTTCCGTAAAAACACACAGCTTACAGATTTTCAAATCAAAAATTTTACAGGTTTTCAAATTAAAAATGGGTTGCTGAAATTACGCAGTTAACGCAATGAACCGTTTTTACAAATGGCGTCAGTCAGTCGTTGGCGATGGATGATTGTTTGTCTTTGATTGTCACTTTTGAGAAGATTGACATATACTTACGTCAAAGCAAAGTACTTTAAAGCTTTCTCATTCATACGTATAGATTTGTCCCACTTTGGCTCCGGCTGCCATCGACAGCATTGGCCAATAAATTAGTAAACTCCCCCTGGGCCCTATTTCATAAAGCTACAATTCGTGGTAAACTGACAATTGTTAGCGATTTTCACATGACTTTCGTTTCATAAAACTACATTTCTACAGGTGACATACAAGTGTCAGTAAAAAGCGTTTCATAGAAATTGTCACGACCATTGTCAGGGTTTAAAGTGTTACTAGATGTAAAAAACTTAAAATCATTTATACCGCATTTCAATGAGGAGTTTTCTAATGGGGAGTTTTCTGACAGCTCATTAAAAAAACAAAACTGTACAAAATTGGTACAAAAGGCTTCGATAGATGGTGCTTTACAAAAGGCGAAGGCGAAGAATTTATTCCACACTGCGTTTTTAAAAGTAAAATAAATTAATTGATGTCTGTATGAGAAATTGAACATATAAATAACCATAGATGGTAGATACCACTTACCTACATTATAGTTTACAGACTTAACACTTTCGGCTTTTTAAAAGTGCCATCTATAGAGGTTTTTTGAACTAATTTTTATGAGCTGTCAGAAAACTCCCCATTGATTTTAAAAAGAAAAAATCATATCTTTTTCTCTCAAAAGATGGCGTTGGTAAAGAGCTAGCTGTCAAAATTCTATACGAAAAGACATTTGACATTGCACTTTTCTAAGGAAAGCATGTGGCGCCATCTAAAATGAAATATGGTTACTATTTTTTTTATAGTTTTAAATGTCAGTTTGAAAACCTCTCATTACCTTTGTTGATAACGAAACGTAACTAGAAAAGGGTTTTTACAATTTCGAAACGCATGTCAATTTAAAGCGACGTCTCTCATGCATGTAGGTACCTACTCGTCGTCATCCTTCCATCCATCACAATTTGTGAGTCATTAAATTCTATATCTCTCTTTCACATACATACTTCCTTAATACTTATTTAAATCCAAATTAAAGGGTCACCGTCACCAATCAAAATTACACTTCCTCTCAACAAAATGCATAAATGGTTTTGCTATTTAATGTAGTTTTTATTAATATACAAAGTTTGCTAAATGCACATTCAATTCAATTTCGTGTACAATGGCCACCAATTTCATTATTTTGCATCAATTATTATCATTTGTCTTCGTTTTTTGCAATTGTAAGTCGTTGACAGGTCCTCGCTTGCCTGTCGGATTGTCAGGACAATTCTACAATTCTTGGTAATTTTACACATGACAGGCGTTTCATAAACGACAATTCATAGCGATTTGTATGACATTTTTCAGTAGACTGCGTGTCGCTACAATTGTTTTATGAAACGCATTATGTGACAATTTTGGATGAATTGTCAGGGTTTTATGAAACGCATTTTTGTAATTTTACAATGAATTGTCGACATACAATTGTCAGTCGATTTGAGTTTTATGAAATAGGGCCCTGGGCCCTATTTCATAAAGCTACAATTCGTGGTAAACTGACAATTGTTAGCAATTTTCACATGACTTTCGTTTCATAAAACTACAATTCTACAGGTGACATACAAGTGTCAGTAAAAAACGTTTCATAAAAATTGTCACGACAATTTTCAGGGTTTAAGGTGTTACTAGATGTAAAAAACTTAAAATCCATTTATACCTCATTTCACTCACCTTTGTTGATAACGAAACGCAACTAGAAAAGGGTATTTACAATTTCGAAACGCATGTCAATTTAAAGCGACGTCTCTCATGCATGTAGGTACCTACTCATCGTCATCCTTCCATCCTACACAATTTATGAATCATTAAATTCTATATCTCTATTTCACACACAATACTTATTTATTTAAATCCAAATTAAAGGGTCACCCACCAATCAAAATTATACTTCTTCTCAAGAAAATGCATAAATGGTTCTGCTACTTAATGTAGTTTTTTATTAATATACAAAGTTTGCTAAATGCCCATTGAATTCAATTTCGTGTACAATGGCCACCATTATCATTATTTTGCATCAATTCTTATCATTTTTCTTCGTTTGCAATTGTAAGTCGTCGACAGGTCCTCGCTTGCCTGTCGGATTGTCATGACAATTCTACAATTCTTGGTAATATTACACATGACAGGCGTTTCATAAACGACAATTCATAGCGATTTGTATGACATTTGCCAGTAGACCACCTGTCGCTACAATTGTTTTATGAAACGCATTATGTGACAATTTTGGATGAATTGTCAGGGTTTTATGAAACGCAGTTTTGTAATTTTACAATGAATTGTCGACATACAATTGTCAGTCGATATGAGTTTTATGAAATAGGTTGCCCCAAGAAAAACTATGAGCACTACGGCAAGCCGCCATGATTGTTTCTGACTCAACAGGCACGTTTTGTTTTTCGTAGTTATGTCATGGATGTCCTCTTGTTTCTTTAGGTGTTGTAATGACGTCTGGTAGCGAAAATGTCATTTTTTAAATGACTTATGACAGTGACAACATTGTTTGTCTTCAAGCATCACAAAGTAAATTTTTGGCTAGCACTTAGCAGTGGCGTAATTCAATATTCAATAGCAATATTATATATTTTTAATAATTTAAGAACTAAATAAATCAAAATGTCTCTCGAGGAACCGACAGATTTAGATTGGGTGCAACTGCGAAAGGATATGATTTCAGCAAATCCTGTTGAATCTAATCAACAAAAGTTTAATCGTAAATTTTCCGAAAATCCGTTTGTGCCGATTGGTGGGTTTCTTCCTTTTCTTATTGAACTTAGTACATTCAAGTGGACATAGTTTCCGTGGTTCCACACAATGTCGTTTGATTGGCACAGTCCTTAGATCGCTGACCTATGATCATTATGGGCTTTGTTTAGTATGGCATACTCGGACATTGGAACCAAATTCATACTTGTATTTTGAAATGAATGTATTTTCAGGTTGTTTTGCAACAGTTGCAGCATTGTCATATGGGTTATGGTGTTTTCGGACTGGTAAAACTCAGATGTCACAAAATATGATGAGACTTAGAATTGTTGCACAAGGATTTACAATTGGTGCTGTTGTATTTGGTTGTATAACTGCTGGCAAATCTCTGACTTGAGAACATTACCATTGATTGTCTTATAAACTCAAACAAATTAAAAGAATTAGTTTTGTTAAATGTTCATAAATAAAGTTTAGATGTTTTATCGTAATTTAATACAGAAATAAATAATAAACAAAATATGCTGCATCATTATTTATTACCTAATAAAAAACTAATATCACACAAACATACTAATAATTGAATTTTTTAATAGCTGAAACCTACGTAATATTTTTAAAGTTAATATAAACTGTTACATTGCTGGTGTGTCCTATGTGATGAATAAATAAAGTAGTTTAAAAAGATTACCTAATTGTAATTGAATAAAACTAAGCTAATGTACCATACGGTTAGTAGTTTCAAGCACATCTTATATTCCAGAATGTTTTGCATCTAGAATAGTTGGTATTCGTGGTTTACATCATATCCTTATGATACATGTCTGCATAGTGCATGCCTGTCTCAAGTTGGTCATCTTCATTCATTGTCACTTTTAGAGGTGGTATAAGTGCAGCTGCTACTGATCTGCAAAGGAAATATGTAATAAGGGATAAAACAATTTTTATCTAGCTTAATAAATTACAAATGGATGGGTTTCCTTACCTTCCTTCTGCATTTAAAAAGTTAAAAGTAGAACATGCATGTTCAGTAGGTAAAATTTCTACATTTAGATCAATTTCCTTGGCAGCTCTGAATACTTTAGTCATTATATCCCTATCTTTTGTATCTAATCCAATTACCTGAAATAAATGTAACCTGATAGAATATGTATAAATAATAACATAGGTATATTTCAACACAATGTGAATAAAAAAATGTTCAAAGCAATGTTAAGGGTCGGATTTCCGGTAATTCACCCACATATAATACATTATAATAATAATAATCGTTAGCCGGTTTCATTCTCTCTTGTACTGATACCCGACTGACTGGTCTGATTGTTGGGTCTGGTCCGCCGAAAGACGTGTAGTTATAAGTATGCGAAATAATAATAATATATAACAGTGGGACAACTGCAGAATCATATATTTTTGTATTTACAAGTTTTGTTATAGAAGATTTTCACTGACAGCAAAGCTGAACTAATGGCATTGACTCCACAAGGGTTGACTCCAAACTGGTGAAGCAATGCCATGAAACCTTAAACAGTCAGGGAAGCCAAAATAGAGATTTTATTAAATGGGTTCCGGGCCATTCCGGTATATATGGCAACAAAGTCGTTGATAAACTCGCAAGAGCAGGAACAATGGGTAGTCGATATGGTCCCTAACCATTCTGCGGCATCCCAAAGAGCTTCACAGACTCACTAGCCAGGGCCTCCCTGAAAGCAAAAGCCTATGGGAACTTTCACTAGGCATAAAACACTCAAGGGAATTGACAGAGGGATACTCTAAGTCCTACACAGAAGCAGTAGTATCTCTTAACAAACCCCAACTACGCGCAGTGGCAAGATCACTGCAAACCAAACAAGCATATGTCCAACCTGGGTCTCACTGACACGGCGATCTGCAGATACTGCAAAAGCGCAGAGGAAATCCAGGACAAGACAACTCATATAGCCCCGAAACTCCAATAATTGTATAGATATTGTAAACAAAAAATAATGATGAAAGTAGAATGAGTGAAAGTAGATTTACGAAAGAGGTTTACAGAGCAAGAATGGATGGTGCCGTCGGAAGGGGCCGCCCTAGGCGAACGTACGCCGATCAAATTGCCGATCAATTGGATCAAATTGGCATGTATGAAAAGATTAATGAACGTGGAGGAAGCGAAAGAGGTATGTCTGGATCGAAGCAATTGGTGTTCCCTTGTCTCTGCCTACCCCAAAGGGAGACAGGCGTGAGGTTATGTATGTATGTACAAAAAATAATCAAAGCAGTAAACATAGAATAGTTATGTAGGACTGACTAACTGAGCCCCAGCAGTTATATGACTGTCTGTTGATTTTTTGAACGGCTGAACTGTGTGTCAAATTGTCGCCCGGCCATGCATTTCGAGCATTTTATATAACTGTTTGCAAAAGCAGGACAATTTCAGACTTCGGGACACCGGTAAAGTTTCTCTTAAAACGGGACTGTCCCGCCCAAAGCGTTAGGTATAACGCATATTACCAAATAAGTGGAGGTACAGAGCATACTACCATGTTAACATTTAACAAAGTGAAATCTTGCCAAGTGTTTCGGCTATACTGGAGGATTTCGTGGACTATTTTGCATTACTCTTCAACAAAAAATATTTTAAGTGCTAGCAAATATCACGATCTTTAAAGAACAATGAGTTTTAGTGAACTCGGAAAAATAAGAGACATTAAATTTTTAAATGGCTACCATTCAGAGTGGTTAGGGGTGAGTTAATAAAATATAACTTAGTATACAGGGTGACTGGTGGTGGGTGGCACTTTCAAAATTCCAGGACATGATAGTTTAAGATCATACATGAAGAGAAAATATAAATTAAAAAATAAATATAAATTATTTACTGAGTAAACTTCTCTGAAAGTTAAAGAATTCATTACGCAACGCATGGTTACATTAGCTTAATACATGAAATACTTAGCGCCTGGTGGTTTGCGTGTGGCGGGAACACTGCTGTGTGCGTGTTGACTGGGGCAGCGCGTCGGGAAAAGTGTGTAAGGTCTCTTTATTTATTCAAAGGGATTTCTGGTGAAAAATTAATAATTATGATCAGAATCGAGTACAGAGTGCTTTCCTTCAGTATTGCAAATTTGCCATCAGTCACCCTGTATATTGAATGAGAGCACTCTGTGCTCGCTTTCACTAGAATTCCCTATACATAAATAAAGTAGTATGTGCGCTAGTGTAACCATATGTGGCGTGATGAATTCTTTAACTGTTTTTTAATTGTTAAAAATTAATATTTATTTTTTCTCTTCAAGTAGGTATAATCTCAAACTAGGTATCACATCCTCGAATTTCGAAAGTGATTTACCAGTCACCCTGCATATGGGTCAATTAGCGGAAATTCGATAATAATACACTGTTTAAGGCTACTATTATGGAGACCACATTTATTTATAATTATTCATCCAGACCCAATCCCAGTAAGGAAAATTTGTTTCCAAAAACCGGCTGTCCAAGCTGGGACTTGATCCCAAGAGCTCAACACTCGTCCAAGGAATGATTGAGGATGTTAATATAGTTAATATAGTCATATTAATTTAAAGGTACATTGAGGTTCTACAGGTAAGAATTTTTTACATATTATTGAGGACAGTATTTGCAAACTACTACTACAGTCTATTTCATAACTGTAGCAGAATCGAAATACTGCTTTTGGAAGTGAATTAAGGTAACCAATTATTTTAAAGAAACCATAAAACTTATTATTAATGAACAAAATAATTATTAGGTAATTACTAATCAGCATACATACTACTAGGTCTACTTTTGGTTCTAAAAGTTTGAAAAACATTAAAGACTCAGGTGTTATTTCTTTGCTTGTGCTTATTTGCCATGATAATGTAGTCCTGCAAAAAATAAAGATGTTTATTTTTATTCAAAATATGAAAATTTAGATTACATTTTTCAGAATTTTACATATAAATTACCTGGGAAAGATAGCCAAGGAACCCAAAATAGTTATACCGTTGTTTAATCGAAATCCATACTGAAAATAAAAATTCAATGAAATGGTTATACAGGGTGATTTTTTAGTCAGCGGCCAAATTTTTTTTACACATATATGTATTTTTTTATATTTATTTATTTATTTTATTTACCAAATACTTACAAAGGATCTTAACATTAGTACTTTCAAACAGTGTATATAAATGTGTTTTGCAAAAATAAAGTTTGTGTTCTCTTACTATTACATTACTATAAATAAATAAATATTTCTGACACTCACACAACATTATCTAGCCCAAATTAAGTTTCTTAAAGAACTTGTGTTATGGATACTACATAACTGATATACTTAATAAATATATAAACATACATATTGAATAAATACATATTTTTTATTAGAATAAACTTAAATAAACATATAAACATCCATGACTTGACGGCTAATATCTGTGTTCATCACACAAATATCCACTGCCACCGGGATTCGAATCCAGGACCTCTGGAATAGAAGGCAATGTATGTTATCACTACACCAGCTGGTCGTCTAAACTCACTAACATAATAAACAAAGCATGTTCACTCTAAATTATGAATGAATACCATTAAATAAAGACGACTAAAGGCTTATGTATCAGAGTGGTACCCAAGGAACGGCAAATACTGTAAAGGACATCAACAAATGAGATGGGAGGACAACTTTAAACTAGCAGTCGGACACAACTGGAGAAGAGTGGCAAGAGACAGAGCTCAATGGAAGGGGTTGGAGGAGGCCTATGCCAAGAGGCACACAGAACAAAGTACTGTATTGTAGTATTTTCACTGAAGTAACTATGGTCATCAACAGCAACTATTTGTAATATAGTTTCTGGTGGCATATTTTTATTTTCTGTACTGAGCGATACAACAATAACTATGCAATTAGGCTTATATTGTATCAAAGAAAATAACATTTAAATTTGGCTGGTTACTAAAAAACAACCCTGTATATATTATATCCTATCATACCTTCCAAAATCGAATAAATACATACATTGGCATAAGAGTTTATCATAAGACCTGATTCATTATCCTGATTTAGGACTTTGATTGTAGTTTTCCCTTCACCTTCATAGGCTGCTTTCGCCTTAATTGTACTGTAAAATTAAAAATGTTCTTTTATATTCTTTTGCAGTATCGGTATTCTCAAGTAATTGGGCAAGGTTAAACGTTTAACCTGGAAACTGAGATCATTCTTCGAGTTGTATTCATAATTTTTCTGTTGAAAGACATAATGAAGTTTATACTATATAGAAATATCAAGAAGCACTAGTGATATAACAGAGCTTGGCTATATTAGTTATTATAATTAATGCACTATGTGCAATCAATCAACTAACTAAGACTTGTTTGTTTACAATTTAAATCAAGTCTGTCAAAGCACAGACTACATAGAGAGAGATCTACGCATGGTAGATAGTAAGTAATAGCACAGAATAAGTAATAGTTGGTACAGAAGAATTACTCCGCAAGAAGATCTAAATAAATTCGAGTCTTGCTACGACGCGATACGGTGGAATTCAGCTCGCACAGCATTACGTACCTGCAAATTTATATACCTAGAAGTTTTGTCTCTTTCTATCGCATGCCTCTTATCTTTTCTTACGCTGTTAGGGTTGCTGCCTAGTGAAGAATAATTAATCTCCTTATTTGTAATTAAGTATCTACCGATGTAGGTATTACTGTTATTCTACCTTTGTAAAAAATATTGTTTAAACTTACCTACAGTACAAAATGAAAAAAAAGTGACGACGAATAATTAGTAATACTACATATGTTTTGTTTGCTAAATTGAACATAATCAAATCCAAACATAATCTAATTGAATATTTGTTTCTTTTTATGTCCATTTTTAAATACTATTTGCGACCTCGATCATAGAATTACTGTGAGTGCTATTAGGTAGGTAGGTATCTACAACGTCCCGATGGGCGCGCGCGTGATACACGACCCATTCGAGTTGCGCCGGCGGAGCGCTTCGCTGTAGGTAAATAACGGATGTACCGCGCGGAGTGAGCCAGGCCTGGTAATAGATAGGAGATGCCTTTAGAATAGAACGAAAACCATGAAACACTTGACAGTTCCTAAAAAATGGCTGCTGAAGAGTTGAGCCCTAAAATTACATATCGATATCAATACGATAAAGTTTTCGTAGTCATTGTGTACATACAACGTGTCCAAAAATTCAACAATAACTGGTACATAGTCATAACTACCTACTCGAAAAAAAACAAAATCTTACTTTAAAAAAAAAACATTATTTAAAAAAAATCAGAAAATTAACTCCCTTTATGATATATTTTATGGCAATGTGTATTTTTTTTTAATTTTATAATTTTTTTGTGTTATCGTAAGCCTGAGTAGCATAGCTTTCCTTTAAAACCTTCCAGAAAACTAATAGCCGGCTATGATAGTAGACTTCATAAAGTCACTAACTCATTTATGGGTCAATGTACGTTTTTATAATAAGGTTCCCACAAATATTCAAGACTTACCACTTGATAAATTTAAAGAAACTATTAAACAAAAATTGTGTAGTAAAGGCTTTTATACAATTTCTGAATATATGGACGATAAAAGTCCTTGGTTGTAAATTGTTTTTCAAATATTCTCAATCTCCAACTCCATCTCCAACACCATCTCCATTTCCTTCTCATCCAACGCCATCTCCATCTCCTTCTTATCCATACAACAGCAAGAACGTCATGCTCCCTCAGGCGGCATGGCTAGCGGTAGCGTCGGGTGTCGGGTCACCCTCTTCCCTAAAATATGGTTGAGGAGAGTGATGGCTGGTGCTTGCGTTATACTCGTGAACGGGTGCTGCTAGCGGTGCCAGGTCGTTTTGCTGAAGACTTTATGACTATGTTCCTTTTTTGAATTTGACTCTGACTTCCCCATCTCCATCGCATTCCCCCATGTTCACGTCCGTGTTAGTGTCCAGTCTCTGTCCAAGACTATCCTCATCTCCATCCACAATATCTGTAATATCTCTCACCTCTATCGCTACTTCTATCTTTACCTCTATATCTATGTCTACGTTTCTGTCTAGTACTTGATTGCCTAATGTATAAATATAATAGTAGACTCCAGAAGAT
Source organism: Stenoptilia bipunctidactyla (assembly GCA_944452665.1). Lineage (NCBI taxonomy): Eukaryota > Metazoa > Arthropoda > Insecta > Lepidoptera > Pterophoridae > Stenoptilia > Stenoptilia bipunctidactyla. The sequence continues at coordinate 14,356,706 of OX101736.1, forward strand.
CACCAACTCGTTCATGGGTCAATGTGTACGCTTTTATAATAAAATTCCAAAATATTTAAGATTAACCCTTCGATAGGTTTAAGGATAAGTATAAAGTTTTATTATAAGATATCCAGATGCAAGAAGATTGTAAATTGTTATTGTTATTGTGCATTTTTAAAAGATGATTGCTGTTGAGTTTCTTGCCACTTCTTCTCAACAGATCGACTTTCCGAAGTGGTGGTAGATTCAGTTCAATTTGTAAATTGTGACTTATTTCAAATGTATTTAAATACTTATGAAATAAAGATTCTTTTGACTTTGACTTTGAATAGATTTTTTACTATAGTTAATCAAAAATATTTTTTATCAAAAAATTTTGAAAGTTTTTTCATTTCCGCTTCACTTTCGCTTACTGTGGTGTAAAAAAATGTATGAAACCTGCCGCAGCAGATTTTTTAAAAATTAGCGCCACTTTTCCCAATTATAAAATGGTATAAAAAATAAAGGAATATTGGAGTTAAAAATATACTATACTATTTTCAAGTGGTGACCTAATTTACATTTACCTGCTCGGTGCTATTTGCCATGAACAAAGAAAAGGGTTTCTGTTGCTGTTCTCAGAATTTAAAAGGTACCCCCAAAAAGCATACAATCACTGGTACCCCTGCGTAAGTAGTTAAAAGTGAGAAAGACCGGGGTTACTGGTCGTTAGAGAGAGATAGTAAAAGACTAAAAAAAGATGACTTAAAAGTGGTATGATATGATACGCGATAGCTGTCTCGATTTTTGAGTCGTGGATTATCTAGTCTTTACTACTTAGGTACCTATTCAGCTATGGCTGCAAATTAGTGCTTACATCAGATGTTTCATATTTAAATAAAATAATATTACTTGTATTTTTACATTTTTATTACACAAAAATACATTATAATGTTCAAATTGCTTGCCACCACTATTAATTAGAGATGGGCCGAGTACTCGGTTGATACTCGGTACTCGGCGGGTTTTTTGATACTCGTACTCGGCCGAATAACTCGGTTTGAATGCCGAGTATACTTTGTTTAAGAAAAGCAATATATTTAGGTAGATATAATTAAAACAACAGTGTTAATTCAACTGTTTGAGATATTTCCCGCAAAGTTTCATTTTCCAAATCTTTAAACTCTTCTGTGTGTTTTATTTTAACATGGTTTAACATTGCCGTCGTAGAACCTTTTCATTCAACACCACTCGTGAAATTAGAGAATTGCATAAAGTACACTTCACTTTTGCTTTATCTTCTACAATCTTGTCGTAAAACGCCCAATTTCGTGATCTTTTACGTGAAGTCATTATGTCAACAATCACTGATCAGCAGTGCTAGCACGGATCTTTTGTCGATCGTAAGTTTACGAATGCTCGTATAGTATGGAGACGGTTTTGCAAGCAATAATTGAAATCTATCCATTGCCGCACGGTCAGCTTAAATAAATGTGTTCCTTGTTAATTTTGAATGTTTGTTAACAGGTTCTACTCTTAAATAACTGTAAAATAAAAAATTACATTGTTACTAAAAACTTGCAACCCACTCCATACTATACGAGCATTCGTAAACTTACGATCGACAAAAGATCCGTGCTAGCACTGCAGGTACTACAGTCAATCGTTATTTAACTAACTTTTTCAATTATTTAAACACTAGGACGCGCAACGTAAAGTATATGTTTGCAAACTATCAAGTGACTGGTAGATGAAAGGGTGTATCAACGCGAGCCGGGCCTCTCGGCCGGCGCAAACCTGTTATGTACATGCTTACGTGCGCGAAATGGGAATTTGATTGAACCAAGTTACTCGGCCGGGTACTCGGTTGAAAAAAAATTGAGCCGAGTAAAACTCGGCAAAAGTATTACTCGGCGCATCTTTACTATTAGTATTAATACAGGCTCGACATCGCCTTAAAAATGATCGTTTTGAGCGTCGCGCGTGTCTTTTATTATTTATTTCGTTTGCAGCTTCCTGAATTCTTTCGCGGAGTTCATTCAGTGTCCCAATAGGTTGGGAATACACCTTGTCCTTGAGACAACCCCAATAAAAGAAATCCAGGGGAGGGAGACTTGGCCCTATCTTATGGGGTGGCCAATATAGTTGAAGACTGAAAATAAAAACAAAGTTTGTGTTAATAAATAGCAATTTTTCATTTAACTGATGTAGTAGGTACCAATATCTGTTTTATAATGTTCATTTGTATGTTATAATTTCAATTTTCCATTATATTTACCTAGTGGAATTTTAATTTTTTGATTTTAGTTTTGTGTATTTTTATCTCTCCATTATTATTTTTTTTCATTAAATTTTTTTGTAAATTTTTATATTTTAATTTCCATAATGTTTACCGTGTGCAATTTTAATTTTGTGGTTGTTCTTTCTTTATTTATTTTGTCAACTATATGTGGAAACCTTTAATTGGCTATAATTTTCCTATATTTTCTGTTTATTATGTGTCTAGCTGTAAGTTTTCCTAAAAAAATGTAAATAAATAAATTCTCCAAAGATTAAATTTTCTTTTAATTATCATCATGCAAAAGTTATATCCTTCGATGACTATGGAATTTTAACTATATTTTAAAAAATTCAAAGAGGTACAAAGTAACAATTCTTTACAAAACACTTACTGATAAGTAAAGTGAGGGCACTGCATCATGTTTTAGCCTGATGACTCCAAGTGTTCTATTGGTGTTATCATCCTCAAAATGTAATGAACATATAAACAGATTCTTCCTATGACGTGGGCTTATATATTCTGATCCAATTGCGTTTATCCACCTTCGCCGCATATTTAAATTAGTGGGAAAACTGAAAAATATCGATAAAAAAGACGGTTTACGGATGCCCATAACTATGTTTAGACTTGGTAACTAGGAAGCAAATTAAAACCTTCTAAACATTCACCATTACTCAATTATTATAGCTTATAGGTACTTGTTACAGCAAACCAGATGATGTTATACGCAAATAATTACAAAACATAAGAATTTGAGATAACTTACTTGTGTAAACTTACGTTTTGCGACTTTTTAGCGCCACAACCTAAAATCGAACACTCATGCATATTGTACACAATAATTAAAACCAAACTTATGAAATTGATATTTATTAAAGCATTTCATAGTCAAATCTCTAAAAAATCTCGAATATTTTGCACTTTTCCTGAAAGTAAACAAAACACACTGATGCAAACGCGTTTAAGTAAAATGGTGACTGCATTTCACCAAGCTACCAACATAGCGTTAAAAAGAAAATCAAACCAATAAAAGAAAGGAAGAATTCGACTTCGAGTCTTTCACTCATGTCAAATGTACTCTTGTTAGAAAGAAATAAAGATATGTCCGTAAATTCATTGCAAATTTGCCCCATATATCCTACAGTAAACAATTATATAGAATAAATGGGCAGTTCCTATCTATTACTACCTACCATGGATCTACGTATCAGACGGCAATCTACGAGACTAAAATGTTCGTAGATTGCCGTCTGATACGTACTCGTAGATCTCTCTATTAGAGGTGAGTCGATCACGATTGATCGAATCACTTTGACTCGATCACTACCCATACACGAGTGATTGAGTTAGGACACCCAAAAAGACTCGATCACTGACGACCCGCCTTAGAGTTTATATTTATGTAATTGATAGCAAACCTCTTTGTATTCGTCAAATATGAACCATAATGTATTGACTATGATTGACATCTTCTTATATGTGTCATTGAATAAAATGTCGAAGAGAAAAGTCGTGTTTTTTTTTTACTAATATTATTTGATGACTATCAAGTGAGCGTTGTTGCGTCATACCATTGACCGTCATACACGTGTTTTGACTAGTTTCGTATAAATATCGTGTTTTTTTGTGAATTTGAGTTAGTTGTACAACTGTGTTCGTCCTTTATATATTTGTGGTTGTCCCTAAGTGTTTTTTGTGTGTGGTAAGTAGGTTTTTTTAAGCCTATGTAGAATGGAGACGGACGACCTTCCGCCCGATCCACCTGATCCAGTCGACCCGAATATTGCTGTTGATGCAGATGGCCCCGTAACGTCTCAAACTCCTAAAGCTCCCAGAAAGCGAACCTCAGATGTCCCTGAACCTACATCCAACCCCAAAAAGCCCATCACCGACCCCGAAACTGCCACTCCATCCATCCAGTCTACCTATGTCCACCCTAGTCTGCTGGAGAGAAGAATATACTCAAATGCAGACAAAGGTCCTTTTATTGTTCATGTCTCACGGTCCGAATCCCATCCCTCATCTGGCTCTACTCTAAATCCAAATTGGCAAATTCCTATCCACATCAGGCATAAAATTTATAAAAAGTGATGGTGTCAAAACCATTGGACGCAATAGGGTTTCTGTTGAATTTACAACAGCTACTGCGGCAAATGATTTTAAGGATAATCCCCACCTGTCCTCATACAAGTATGTGACTACAATCCCCACCTACAATGTAACCAGAATGGGCTTCATCCGTGGAGTCCCAACATCCTGGCCCATGGAAGAACTTGTAGATGGTATCTCCTCCTCTCCTAATCCCTACACAATTTTAAAAGCTCGCCGACTGAACCGTAAGGTAGTTAACCCTAACAGCCCAACATGGGTACCAACCGGCTCAGTCGTTCTGACCTTTTCTGGACAATCTCTCCCTGATAGAATTTTAATTTTTAATACTTCCCTCCATGTCGAAACCTATATCCTTCCATCAATTCAATGCCTGAATTGTTGCAGATTCGGTCATGTTAAAGCCCAGTGCCGTTCCTCTGTCAAATGTTTCCGTTGCTCCCAAGCCCACCCAGGTGACTCCTGTACCGCTCCTTCAAATAACCCTACATGTCCCCAGTGTTCAGGGCCACACTTGTCCACGGACAAGTCTTGTCCAGAACATTCCCGTCAAAAGGCAATCAAAATAGCCATGTCCCAGGATAACATCTCCTACTATGAGGCATCAGCTCGCATCCCTCCCTCCTATGCAGATGCTTCTAAAGTCCCAAACTCCACCTCATATAAAAAGACCACCTTTTCTAGTCCCAAGCCAAGGTCCCCACTCTCCCCTGGATATGACAGAGTTGCCCACCAGGAAATCATATCTAGCCCATCATCTTCCTCTAATGGTTGTGCATTAAATAACCCACATTCCCCTTCAAATAATGACAACCTTTTAGAATCCGAATTTCTACCCTTATGAGTATCATTTCCAGATTTGATGACTCCTTTGATGTAGGGGTACCACACCGCGTTGCCGTTAAACTGTTCCCTCCTCAAACTTATTAATAATGGTGACTCTGCTCCAGTGGAACAGTAGGAGCCTCCGCCCTAAGTCACATGAGCTTGTGAACCTGGTGCACCAATATGACTCTCTGGCTATTGCAGTTTCTGAGACATGGTTTGTCCCTGGTAGTCGGTTCCGACTGCCTGGATTTGCCTGCCTCAGGGACGACAGGTCGGATGGTCATGGTGGTGCTGCCTTGTTTGTGAAACGCTCTCTTCCCTATTCCCTCATCCAACTCCCATCCCACTCCTTCAATCTCAATATTGTAGCAGTAAATATCCTCCATTTTTCCCTAGTTTCTGTCTACATTTACGATCCTACAGTCTCCCTTCTTAACGAGTTCCAGTCCATCATCACCTTAGTCCCTCATCCTATCATTATCCTTGGTGATTTTAACTGTCACCACAGTCTATGGGTTCACAGTCTAATGGGATCTCCATCTGTTCTCCTCCCTTAAGCCTTTCCTCATCCTGGTCTCGCGCTGGTTCCCTACACGGTAGTGACCACTTCCGCTGACCACTGACCGCATCTATCCCTAAAAAAATTCCACCCCTCCTCCTGCACAAGACCGATAAGGCTGACTGGAGCGTCTTTTCCCATTCCACGAATGCCCTGTCCTCATCAATTCCAACTCCCACTCCAGACAATATCCTCTGTTGTTACGATTCTCTCGTATCCTGTGTGCTAACCGCTGCAAACACCCATATCCCGTCAAAAATCCTGACCCTAAACGTCGAGGCTCCCCACCTTGGTGGGACTCAGAGTGCACAGACATGATCCGGGATAGGAAACTTGCAGAAAGAACATACTACGCGTCAATGACCATAGAGAATTTCTCGAGTTATAAGCGAGTATGCGCCCAGGCTAGGAGGCTTTTTAAGAAAAAGAAGCGAGCTGCATGGCGAACTTTCTGTGAAAACCTAGGCCCACGCTTCCCTTCCTCCATTGTATGGAAGTCCCTTAAACGCTTCCGTGGTTCCTTAGCAATCCCCCCTTCTCCCACGTCATTCAATCCTTCCCTATGGCTCGATCCTTTCTTAGACAGAATAGCCCCTCCCTTTTTCCACTTCGTGAGCAGTTCCCAGTCCCATACATATCCCTTACCTCATCCAATTCCCTGGATAGTCCCTTTACCATTCAGGAACTCAACCTCGTCCTTAAAAACCGCAAGGACTCCAGTCCCGGCCCTGATGGTATTCCTTACTCCTTCATAGCTAATGCTGGCTCCCAGTTTCAGGAGGTTCTTCTTAGTATCATTAATACTATTTTCCTAACTGGCGTTATTCCCCCCTCCTGGAAACAGCATTTAGTAATTCCTATCCTTAAACCTGGTAAAGACCCTTCCAATCCAAATTCATACCGACCAGTGGCAATGGCCTCAACCCTCCTCAAAATTGCCGAACACCTGGTAAAACTCCGCCTCGTGTGGTTTGTCGAAAACCATTCGCTCCTTAGTCCCACCCGATATGGTTTTAGGAAAGGTTATAGTACGATGGACAGCCTGAGCATTTTCATCGCCGGTTTAAGATTAGCTTTGTCTGATAATGAATCGGTGGTGGGAGTGTTTCTGGATGTCTCGTCGGCCTATGACAATGTCCACTTCCCCCTACTCAGGCAGAAAATGCTCGAGCTGAGTATCCCGGAGAGACTGACATACTTTACCTACAACCTCCTTGTCAGCCGATATGTCCAGATTCGACATGAGCATGCCCACCTTCCAGCTCGTACAGACTGGCAGGGCCTCCCTCAGGGTTTTGTGCTTAGCCCTCTTCTGTATAGCATATACAGCTCGGATCTGGGACAGATCGGTCATTCCTTTCTGCAACATCCTTCAGTATGCCGATGATATCGCCCTTTACCTCCGGGTAAGGGTAATTGAGGCTGCATCCAACCCTCTTAACACGGCCCTATCCTACCTCGGAAACTGGCTCCATGTCCATAACCTCACCCTCTCCTCTTCCAAGAGTAGTGTCTTAGTCTTTTCCAGGAAAAGACAATACTCACCTCCTTCTATTTCTTTCCTTGGCCAACCAATCCCATTTGTCCACGAGGCCAAGTTCCTTGGAGTAGTCCTTGACTCAAGGCTATCAGGCTCGGGTCATCTCAACTACATTGTTAATAAATGTGAGGCGAACATCAACCTGCTCAGATGCCTTTCTGGCGTTTGGTGGGGCTCCCACCCGTACACACAAAAACTCTTATACAATGCCCTAGTGAGAAGCGTCATTGACTATGGATCCTTTCTTTTGGAACCCTGCAATAAAGCAGGACTGGACGCTTTAACCAAGATCCAAAATAAGTCAATGCGCGTTATCCTAGGTGCAATGAAATCTTCTCCAACTAATGCTATGAGAGTCGAGTGTGGCGAGTCTCCATTACACCTTCGCAAGACATCCACATCCAGCCCACAATCCTATCTAAGCCGTGGTTCTGTGTACATAAGAAAATAACCAAAAAAGTCACCTCCATAATCAGCAGACTGCGGCTGGGTCACTGTTGCTCTCCATTATTTTTGTATAGGATAGCAATTCGTGACTCCCCATTGTGTGATTGTGAACTGGAACCTGGATCAGTCGACCATATATTTTTAACTGCCCCCTTCTCCCTGTCTCCTTATATGACATTCTTCCCCCCCAGTTCCCCAGACCGACCTGCATGAAAGCCCTCCTCTCCTCTAATGATCCCTTGTTCCTCAAAATCCTATGTAAATATATTCTACATTGTAATATATCTTTGTAAATATGTATCTTATAAGTATTGTATTATATCTTTGTGTCACTAATATTAATATATATATATAATGGGTAGGTATGTCTGTTATTGGTGGTGGAACTAACTGTGATGTCTTATTGTTTTAGGTAACTCAATGTTCGGTCTTCGTCGCGCCTCACATGAATCTGTTTTTCCTAATACCGTGTCTGTCTCATAACGTGATATTGGCAGTAATAGCTTGTCGCTTAGTATCGACGGCTGGTTGCCACTTAACCCTAAAATTGAATTGAATTGAATATTATTTGATTCGTCCTAACTATCTATCTAAAAAATAGTGTAGTAAACTTAAAACCACAGCGTACTCCGCTATATACAACATCAGTAGTCAAAGCCAAATAGAACGTCCTAAACGATTCAACGATTATGTTTGTGTCGCCGAAACATTTCCGACGAATTTTATGGATGCGATGAACCGAGGCGATAGCAAAAAATGGCAAAAGGCTATGGAAGCTGAATTGAAAGCGCTGAAAGACCTGAATGTTTGGACGCCCTGCACATTGCCAAAAGGAAGAAAAGCACTTCCATGTAACTGGGTCCTACGTATCAAAAGGCACCCAGATGGCACTGTTGACAAGTATAAGGCTCGTCTTGTCGTAAAAGGTTTCAGACAGAGAAAAAGACAGGATTACGACCAAAAATTTAGTCCTGTTGCCCGTCTCGCTACAATCAGAGCTCTTTTAAGCGTTACCGCACAGGAGAATCTGCACCTTGTACAATTTGATGTTTGTATGCTTGATTGTGTGCTTTTTGAGTGGGACATTCATCATATTACATCTAGTCGACATTTTCCGCAAGCGAATGGGCAGGCAGAAGCGGCTGTAAAAATAGTAAAGAAGAGAATATTAGAGAAATCATTTGAAGAAAATACTGACCCATACTTAGCTTTGTTACATTATAGGTGTGGTGAAAAAGAATACATGAAATCTCCAGCTGAGTTACTTATGTCAAGAAAATTAAGATCCAATCTTCCTATATCTAAATAATAAATATTTGCAAATAAATAATTGCAAACCAATAGTTGTAATTTCTGATTTGGAAAGTAAAAGAATGTCTAAACATAAAAATAATTATAAAAGGTACCATGACAGGCATGCAAGGCACTTACCCTAGCTTAATGTAAATGATTCTACTGTGTATAAGAAAAATCCAAATAGTAATTGGGAACCTGGTGTGGTGTAGTAAAAGAAGTCTTACAAAACTAGGTAGGTATCCTAAATCTTATATTATTAAATCAAAAGAGGGGGTGAGGTATAGAAGGAACCGTATTCATCTGTTAAAAGGTAGCAGCTTAATGAAAGAAATTGTCAGTCAGGGTAATGGTAGTAGGTACCAGAGAAATTAGTTCAAAGAACAAGAGAACAATAACAATTCCAGTTCTAAGGTCGCATGTAATAGCACAGCTATGCATTCAATGTCAAATGACTTCGTTGATGAATCTCAAAGTAATATGAATATAATAAACCCAGCACAAACTAGCAATGATTATGTAACTAATGAACAAAACTCAGAAACATCCACAGCTTCTCAAAGTGGTAATGAAGTCTTGTTCATCCGATACCAATTCCATTGATTCATATTATACTGTACAACAGTCAAATGATAGTTGTGTGATAAGCATGCCATTAGAAGATACTGTTGATATTGTTAGTACAAGTAGTAATTAATTAATTATTTGTAAGAGTCCTTCACAAAATAATTCTAGTGAAGATACTGATGAAAGTGATTACCAACAACCTGCTTGTTATGTAACAAGGTCTGGTCGTATGGTAAACAAGCCTAAAATATATGATGTATGTAACTTTATACCTCTGGAGTCGTTGGCCGACTATTTATGAGATTTGGCATGTCGTTATTACTATTTATCGACTACTTTTTGGAACCTAAACCAAGTTGATAGAACTTACCGTTTACGTGCACGAGAGGTGAGGATTACAGCTTGACGTTCAAGCTGTAATCCTCACCTCCTATGCAAATTGCTTGTTCAATGATTTTTTGTGGAATGTGGAAAATGTGGACCATTATATGTATATTTCCACAAAAGTTTAAATCAATTATGGACATTAATATGTCCATAATTGATTTAAACTTTTGTGGAAATATATAATGGATAATTATTGACAACTTCTGCAGGATATACACTTATCCTCAGAGAAATGTGGTAAAATTTACGACTACGTAATAATGCATTTCTAATAATTTAATAAAGATAAAATTAACCTTTACTATGGTATATGAGAGTTTTTATGGGTGAAGCATAATCCACGCCTCTAGCGGGATAAGTGATCAGTTTTCTACCCTATTAAGTCAACCAATACACATAATGCAACAGTAAACACATAATGTAAAAAAATCATCAAGTCAGAAATGCATGCATCAATTTATGAATATGGCTTGTGAAGAGATCCCGAGCTAAGTTCATGAGTTATGTTAAAAACTAAAAATTGTTTTGTTCCACTTTAAAACGTCTTAAAATTTTAATGAACGTTTGGATTCAATTAAAATAAGAAATTGAAAAATCTGGGTATTATTATTATAAAAAGTTTTGTTTGCTCATAATTGGCGTACAAGGACATTTTTAAGCTGCCAGCACGGTTTATTATTCATAGTTGTTATCCCTGTGCTGGATGGGATTTTTTTCAGGAAAGGAGTAGGTGGAAATCTTGAGAAAATGAAAACCCGTGTGTTGAAAACTATATTATTCTATTTATTACCCAAACTATTGGGTTGGGGAAAAAGTTTCTTCGCATTTTTTAAGAAAATTCAAAACATTTTTTAATATAGTTTATTGACATTTAACTAAAGTATGTATGTACCATTTTGTTCGATAACCTTTTGCCATCTTGTAGGTAGGGACATGATTGCTATAAAAATTTTGGGACCTCTCATCAAAATACCGCGACAAGTGGATTTGGCAGACCTCTCGTGATGTTAACAGGTGGAAATCTGAAGGTGCAAGGTCAGGACTATACGGCGGATGCATTAACACCTCCCAGCCAAACTCTCTTAATTTTTGCTGGGTGGCTATAGATGTGTGAGGTTTAGCGTTATCATGATGAAACACCACACCCCTTCTGTTGATCAATTCCGGCCGCTTTCTCTCAACTTCTTGTTTTAATCTCATAAGTTGTTCGCAGTAGAGTTCAGAATCGATAGTCCTGCCTAGTGATAACAGCTCATAATGAATAATGCCCTTCCAATCCCACCACACACACAACATCACCTTATTGCGAGTTAAACCGGGTTTCGCCACAGTCTGTGAAGCCTGACCGGCCTTTGATCACGACCTTTTTCACACGTTCTTGTCGTACGTGATCCACTTTTCATCACCAGTTATCAGCTCTTCAAAAATTATTTCGTTTCGTTACGTCGTAATAAAGAATCACAAATGAGTACACGGTTCATTAGGTTTCTTTCAGTGAGCTCGTGAGGTACCCAAATATCGAGCTTTTTTGTGTACCCAGCTTTTTTCAAATGCACCAAAACTGTTTTGTGGTCAATTCCCAGTTCTTCAGCTACGTCGTAACTACTGATATGTGGATCTTGCTCCACTTTTTCAAAAATGGCATCCATTTTATCCGTAGGTAATAGGGCGACCAGAGCGAGGTGCATCTTTGACATCAAAATTTCCGGATTGAAACGCTTAAACCAAATTTGTGCTACTCTCACAGACACTGCACTAGGTCCATAAACATCGAAAATTTTTTTCGCGGCTTGCGTTGCATTTTTACCTTTTTTGTAGTAAAATTTTAAAATGTATCGAATTTCTTCATTAGATTCACTCATCTTGACAGTACGAAAAACAAATGAAAATCACACATTTTTCTAATTTGAATTTGGAATTACTTATGTTCTTTAAAATTTTAACTTTCAATAATACCAAAACCAGTCAGATACAAATACTATATTTTATGACAAGTTCATACATACTATAATGCGAAAAGACTTTTTCCCCAACCTATTATTACCTAGTTAATATTCCGAGCCTGTATTTGCATTACCGACACATTTTTTTTTCCTGCATAATATTTTTTATCTATGCATATATGTTTGTTGGGTGTTCACTGTTCACTCACTGCACTGATAATAAATTGTAATTACTGAATGATAATCAATTTCATGCGGAAGAAGAACTTTGATGTTTTGTTTTTGAATTTTAGATACTTTCAATGAAAACTTAAAGAAATTGCGATCGAATCAAAATGAATGGATTCATAGCGGTGCATTGTGGTGTGGATTTGTTATTATTTTATTGATGTTGTGTCATTTAAAATATATGAATGAGAATAATAACGTATAGTTTTTTTAGGTGCTGGATATCATAGTGATTCTTTGAAGAAAGAATATCAAAAGATCTGTTCCGCTGCATGTAGGAAGGCAAAGGAATCACTACACCAAGGCGGAAATGCTGTAGAGGCTGTCGAAAGAGCAATTGTTGGTAAGATTAACGTCTTAGTACTGAATTATTTTGCTTGTGTAAATATAAAACAACAGTTTTACAACACAACGCGTTTAAGAGTATTTTGCAGATCACCTGGTTAAACGTCAAGAAATTTGGTTGGTTTATAAGTAAAACAAAGATAGTAGAATTACAAATGATATTAAAATATAAATAGCAAACTGGCTGCAGTTCAGCATCATACCAACAGCCTATATAGAGGTGCTGATTGTTAGCTTATGGTAGCTGAAGTACACCAAAACATAGTAGGTACTTGAAAAATAAATCATCCATATCTATTGAATAAATGTGCTTTTTCAATTATTTTCAAATTTCGTGACTGAGTAATGCCAAAGCTGCCTTGGTCGAAAGGGCTCTTTTTTTGTAGTTTTCATATTTGTAAACACGCAAGGGAATTTGGTCTAGTTACAAAGTACCACCAATGGTCCTCTATAATTTACTTTAAAAGTTAACTATTTCCAATATTTTGGTTTCTTCTCTTAGGAAACATGTCCATAACCGGTCAACTGTCCGGCCCCTCCGCGGTCGCGCTAGCTTGTCGTCCGAGGTCGCGCGGCGATTGCAAAATATAACAAACAAAGCTGGGACCTTTATTAAAAAGCTTGTATCTTCTTAACCAATTTAGCAAATCTAAAAAGAAAAATACTATAGAAAAGCCAATTTAATAGGGAATCTAATTATATAGAAACAAAACAACTAAGCTAAGAATTAGTATTTAAAATAAATAAATATTTATCAGTAAAACTAGAAATACTCCAAAAAATTTGTTAAATTTCAGATTTTAACGCCTACAACTTTGAATATTTTTAAATAATGTTAAAAGTTTTGCATACGTTAGTGTAGATAATTTAATTAGCTTTCCATTGATACCAAAATTGATATTAAAGAACGTCATGTACTGCAAATAATCAGCTAATTGAATACCCCGTCGTTTCGAAATTTTGTCGAGACTCAAATACCGCCGATTTGGCCTACTAAAACCTGGCTACTCACGGAATTTGAAATAAAAAAAAATCTATTATTTTGTTTATTTTTTATTAACTAACTGATATGATTAAGTAAAATGCATTATTTTCAATTTTCTTAAATTGAAATAATTAAAATTAAATATTTACATTGTTAAAAAATAAAAATATTGTTATTTTTTTATAACGACTTTATTGCATTATTTACAATTTTCTTAAATGAAATTAAATTTAAATTAAATATTTACAATGTGAGAATAAAAATATTGTTATTTTGTTATAAAAAAATAATTGAATTACTTACAAATTAATTTAAATAAATATTAACATACACATTATATTACATTAATAATCAACATGACATTAGAAAAAAGATGTCTTGGCCAAAAGATGTCTTTTATTTATTTATTTCAATGAACAGAACAGATCACATCCGTCTTGCGAGCTATGTACTCTTCAGCTTTGCATTGGGCATTCTTGGTGACTTTGGTTCTCCTGCTTATCTCTTCGGCGACGCTCGATGAAAGGATGTGTCTGATTTCGTAGCGTCATTTTCTTGGTCGTTGTCATCTCAGTCACGCCACGAGTCAAAAAGCGTGGCGTTAGAGTGAGGTCTATCTGTCATGTCACATAATAAACTTACTCTTGACTTTTCCCATTTCATCAGCTCCAGATCTGAGTGAAATAAATAAATTTATATAATTTTTTATTTTTTAAAGGGGCATTAAATAATTTATGTCACTAATAGTATAATTAATTAAAAAAAATAACCAACACATAGTTCAACGAAAAAATTTATTAATTTAACTACTTGGTTCACGAGAAGCCACATTTATTTGTCTCATATTACAAAATGGCCGAACATAGTTGGTTGAATTGTGTGAAACATTTTAATATATTTAAAAAATCTAAATGTATTTCCTCCAACAAATGTAAAGACTGGCTTATTTATTAAATATATGATCTAAAAAACCAACATTACACTAAAAATATCCTTTTATCGAGATAAGTATCAACGGTTTTTTAAATACTATTTTGGGTTAGCTTCGATCAATTTTCGGATGACTTTTTTGTTAAAACAAATTGATTAATCTAACAATAAATGACTGAAATACGAAAACATTTATGTTGTAGATCATTTTGATGTATAAAACACAGAAATTAAATACTTACGACATATTTAAATTCAACAAAAACTGAAGCACTTCTCAAAACGCACACACTTTTCATGGGTCGCACTCAATTACGTATTTCTGAAATTAATTTTGAAGTTTGTTGACGCTTCTCAACAAATTTGACAATACCAGAACGTCACTTACGTTCTAAACTAGAGCTCAGATTAATTTCGTACCGGCACGTTCGTTCGTTAATTAAAAAATAAGCATATAGTAACGGACGGGCGGGAAAATTTTATTGGTAGCTATAGCTACCACGGACGTATCAGGCTATTTTTTTTTTGGTAGCTATAGCTACCACGGACAGTTGACCCGATAAAAGAATTTTGTACAGTCATATTGAAAGTATATGAGATAAAAATAGTTTGTTTATCAGATCTTTCTAAAGTTATGCAGCAAGTAATAGTTCTATGAGCAAAACTATTGCTTTTTGTTTCACCATTTATTTATTTATTTAATCATTTATGTACACACAGTTCGAAATATACAATGAAATAAAATCAGTGCATGTGTGACAAAAACAAGATTCAAATAATAAAATACTTAAATAAAATACCTTCACTAAGATATACTAAATACACTACTAATAAATAAATGTACAGTGTGTCTGGTCACCGATGTCGGATCCGTTAAGGTGAAATAATATGATAAATTTCATTCATAATATGATATATTTCATTTTGTCGGTGGCCATTTTAATTCTTTCATTCCTGACTAGGGATGAGTTTATTTATTTAGCAATATTTATTGATGTAAAGGTTGTATAGACAAAAAGTAACTTCGTTTGTAATTCTCTAGTACCTTTACATTGGTAAATATTGGTAAATAAATAAACTCATCCCAACGCTGTCTCCGATCTGTCTCAATATATATATTTTTTTCAATTAAATAATCATAAAATTAAAACTAAAATTAGTTTGTAAGAATGTAAACCAACTTTTGTTTTTGTAAAAAAAATACTTAGTTTGTTTAAATTATTATCTAAGTTATTGAAGAGCGGATCTTTGCAAATTGTTTGTTGGGTGTTCACTGTTCACTCACTGCACTGATAATAAATTGTAATAAATTGAATGTTAATGTGAAATAATATGATAAATTTCATTCATAATATGATATATTTCATTTTGTCGGTGGCCATTTTAAGGCTTTCATTCCTGACTAGGGATGAGTTTATTTATTTAGCAATATTTATTGATGTAAAGGTTGTATAGACAAAAAGTAACTTCGTTTGTAATTCTCTAGTACCTTTACATTGGTAAATATTGGTAAATAAATAAACTCATCCCAACGCTGTCTCCGATCTGTCTCAATATATATATTTTTTTCAATTAAATAATCATAAAATTAAAACTAAAATTAGTTTGTAAGAATGTAAACCAACTTTTGTTTTTGTAAAAAAAATACTTAGTTTGTTTAAATTATTATCTAAGTTATTGAAGAGCGGAGTCTTCTAAAACAAGCATTGTTATGCTTAAAAGAAGGCTCCAAAAACTTATTTATAATCATCATCATCATCCACAGCCTGTAGACGTCCACTGCTGGACATAGGATAATATAATATTGATTGTCAATTGTTTTTGAGAAATAAATTATTATTATTATTATTCAAAACTCGGTAAAGAAAAAAATCAATGGCTGCCGTTTCTAAACAGTAGGGGCAAAATGCCTTTTACTGTGGTTTTGTCGATAAAATTTATCATATTACGTCGCCTTAACGGGTCCGACACAGTGTATATAAAAACCTGAGGATGTTTACGAAAAATAATTGTGCCAGTATGTATATCCATAGTCTAGTACCTATGAAAAAAACATTCATCATCAACATCACAACTCTTTGTAATGAGCCCACTGCAGGGCCTGCGTCACTCTCCTGGGTGACGAGGGGACCATAATCCACCACGCTAGCCTGGTGCAGGGTGGTAGTTTTCAGAATTTTTAGGGCGCCGAAATGGCTTCTCACAAACCCTAACGAAAAAAGCTCTTACAGTAGCAACTGCTGCCACACTTAAGCAATTCCTATGAAAAATGTATATTAATATGCCATATGTATGATTTTGAAAAAGAAATTAACCTGTCCGGTAGATACTGACGAGATTTATCTATAAATTTGGTTAGCCAACAGTGAACATGATTTAAACATATCTCATTAAAAGAAACCGAAAGTGTTGTCATGACCTCATTACTTAAGAGAAAACACTGCAAGCTTTTAAAAAATAGAAACATCAATACTAAAAATATACAGTAATAAATTAAAAATTGTGCCTAGGATGAACATTTCATTTAGATATAGCTTTCAAAGAAACCAAATGTTTGCTACAAAGATAAGTTATTTAGTCAGCATATTTATTAATGTATATAAACCATTAACAATTAAGTATATATTCTGAGTGGTTCCGAGTATATGAAAAGCCAGCTGAAGAATGGAAGAATGGAATGAAGAATGGTGGTATTCTTACTCCTCTTCTTTTTTCTATATTTATAAACACAATCACTACAGTTCTTTCATGTAAATATTATCTTTATGCTGATGACTTGCAGATCTACGGGCATTTCGCAATATCCAATGTTGACTCAGCTATTTCTGCCATTAATGATGATTTATCCTGCATCAGTAACTGGGCCAAATCATTCGGATTACGTGTGAACCCCGATAAGTCTCAAGCGATGATACTTGGTAGCAGACATATGCGCGGTTGCCTCGATCTCGCTAATCTCCCTCAAGTTATTTTGGACGACACACTAATTGTTATAACCGATACAGCTAACAACTTAGGAGTTATTATGGATACCAATTTATCATGGCGTGCTAACGTACGCGAAATCAGTCGCAAGGTGCACTACTCCTTTCACACGTTGAAGGGTCTACAATACTTCCTACCATTGCAGACGAAGATCTCTATTTCACAAGCGCTCATTCAGCCTATCATTGATTATGCCGACGTCTGCTTCTTAGATGCTACTGAGGAGCTTTTGAGTAAGCTAGAATGTCTACGTCCCTTTAAGGGAGAGGAAGTTCAAATGCTGTTGAACCGTACTCTTTTTTGGGCCTTTCATTGTGATTGTGGAGTGAATAGGGACGAGAATAGAAGTTCAGGTGTCTGAATTCCGTTTCCTGCTGCGGTAACGTTTTGTAAAATTGTATATCTCAACAATCATTGAATGTACTGCTGAAATTAAACATGCACGAGTAACTCTTGATTTGTGCTATTTGCGACGGAATCAGGTTTTAGTAAATATTTATGGTTTTCAAGTAATCGAACTAGGTATCTAGAAATGACCCTCGCAGGAATCGTATGTTCCATTTTTTTAAAAACGACAATACGCACATTTTTTTATTTGGCGCACATAACTAATTAAAAATAACTACATACACATACACCAGATACTACCTATTTGTATGCCCATTTGTAACACTCTAGAAGCAATTTTCCAACTAGGCTAACGTAGACTGTAGGGTTCCAAACTGCGACATGAGTTTTGTGGCAGACAGTGTTACCCAATCTGGATCTGATCAACCGTTCTGCTGTGATTGAGGAACAAATATCCATCCATTCAAAACTGTACATTTATCTTTTTATTTATTTATATAATTATATACATATAGGTAGATCTGCAGAAATCGCTCATGAGCGATATAATGTAAACATATAAGAGTGGCCATAAATGTTTTAATAGATTTATCATTTCTCTTGTGTTTTTTGAGTACAATAAAGTAGTTCGTTATCTTTTTCATAGTCTTCAATCTTCTTTTTCAGAACTGGAAAACAGCTCATTGACAAATGCCGGTTATGGATCCAATCTCAGTTGGGAAGGCTCAGTAGAATGCGATGCTTCCATTATGAATGGACAAACATTACATTTTGGGGCTTGTGGAGCAGTTTCTAATGTTTGGAATCCTATAACTTTGGCAAAGCAACTCTGTGTAAAGCAATGTGACAATCTCTCTCTAGGAAGAGTACCTCCTTGCGTTCTGACAGGCCAAGGCGCCCGTTCATGGGCGGAAAGAATGGGCTTACAAATAGTGGATGATAAGAAAATGGTTTCAGCCAGAGCATTTCGGAATTACAAACACTGCAAGCGCAAGTTGAAAAGATACTCATTGCAGAATGATATTTCATTTAGTCCTTTGGACACAGTTGGAGCTATCTGTGTTGATCAGAATGGTGTTGTTGCTGCTGGAGCGAGCTCTGGTGGAGTTTCATTGAAACATGAAGGTAGAGTAGGCCAGGCGGCCTCCTTTGGAAGCGGGGTGTGGGCCGAAATGAGCAGGCTTGGGAACACACCATCAATAGCCTCCTGTACGTCTGGTTGTGGCGAACATTTAATAAGGACTCAGTTAGCCAAAAATGCGGCTGAGAGTTTGCTAGATACATCCCCGGTATTAGGACTAGACAAATGCATGAATGAAAAGTTTCTAAGGTCTCCGTTCCTGTGGGATGTTCCGGAGAGATTAGGCGGAGTTTTAGCTCTCAAATTTGATCCCCAATTAGGCGAAGGGGAGGTTTTGTGGGGCCATACCACTAAAACAATGTGTATTGGATATATGTCCACGGAGACTGAAAGACCAAAGGTAAGGATTTATCTTTATATATCTATATCTGTGTAGCTTTTCTATATTTTATCAAAAAGTACTTGCGGTACTTGATACCGCAAGTATTTCGTGATAAAATATAGCCTATCAAACCCCAGTGCGTCCTACTGCGATATAAAACTAATGATCTAAATTAATTGTATTGGTTATCCAAATTCCTATGAATATTGTCTTAAGTTTTCGCGATTCATACTATTAAATAAAACACTTTTTAACCGGATTTATCGCGTATATTTACATTTTAAATTTTGACTCGACGTTTCGGTGTCTTTGACTCTCGAGCGTGTCACGAGTCGCTCGTGACCACGGCGTCTGCAGACACCGAAACGTCGAGTCAAAATTTAAAATGTAAATATACGCGATAAATCCGGTTAAAAAGTGTTTTATAAAATTCCTATTGTCCCATGATGGCCATTCTCATTATTTTAAATGAAACTGACGTCACATGTGTTGGATGATTTTAAAAGCTATTGCGGAAATTTTTTGTGATCTTAGGAATATAAGTAACCTAGTAGCCGAGTAGGATCGGAATTGAATAGCCATACTGCCTGGGTAGGAAAATCGTATCATAAAAGACGGATAATCCGACCACCCTTCAAATTAAGTCGGCCAAAATGCTTCGGAGGGCACGTAATGCAGTCGGTCCGGGGTGCTGTATACTTGTATTGTATACAGTAGTCGTTAGGCTATGTATGCAAGTATACAGCACCCGTACGTAAATTCTAACATCCACCACCCAGCAGTGGGCCAACTTGGTGGATTATCGCTATAAAGAGTTGTGATGACGATGATGTGTTTCAAAACAAACCCTTTACCATTATTATATAGTACCATTATATAGTAGTATAAATAAGTGTTCTTCCTTTTTGTAACCTAAGACTTTCTTTATTTCAGTGTGTAATTTCATATCTACCTTCCAAAGTGAATCCGGGTTGTAAAGCTGTAGTATCGGGGAAACCTTTCAGAGTTACCTTGCAAGAGATTTCTGGACTGCATTGGGAGATCAAGGCTGATTACAACAATTGTAATGGATCTCTTACATAATAGTAAACTATCTGTTTGATTAGAATAGACTGTAAAAATGTTAACCATAGTATAAGTTATCTAAGCCTATCAGTAATTATCGTGCATTTACTATGTATAGTCTTTGACATAATAAATAGAATTAATTAGTCACTTGAGACAAGCGCTCATTATATTGTTATAAGTATGTATGAAGATGATTTCGAGAATTAGGACTTGAGAAACGCTGTAGATCTAAGAAATATTTAAAAAATTGTGCAGCAACAGTTCAGTCACTGATAATGTCATGTTTTGTTTGTCATGAATGTTCTTTGAGAGGCAATTTTTGTTTACCTAAGATTATCTAGAGTAGATAGTAGTCATTTTGAGAGTCATGTTTATAGTGAAATTTCGTAAAGAATGCTTATGTAAGATTTGCAGTCTCCAGTAGTACTGACCTCCATAGTTACGAAGCTAATATATATTAAGCCTGATTTTCCAATAATCAAATGAAATTGATATGAAGAATAAAGTTTTATAGTGATGTACATCCGGATGGCTGGACCATTTGGCGTATAAAGCTGGCTCTTACATAGATCGATAAACAATCGTAGGTGACTGCAATCTGCCTACATTTTATCGTTTGTGACTGGTTAGTTTATTCAAAAAATCAAAAAAATGGTGTCCAGCCAGCCAGAATTTCGTAATTATGAGCATCTCGGATCTCAGCCCCAAGACGGTTTTGAGAACCCAGTTCTTATTAAAAGTATAGTGACTGGATATGTGACTGCAACCAAAGTTGTTTCATTCAATTTGATACGATACTTTTCGAGAAATCACAAAAACAAACTGTCCAGCCAGCCATAATCCGGTCGGCTGGACCATTTTGTTTTTGTCGATATATCAATAATTATAACACTGAAAGCAGCTAATTTAGAAAAAATCCTTAGTGACTGGACATGTGACTAACATTATATAGCTATAAATATGAATGATTCGTGCATTTATGAGTTATTGGCAAAAAGATTTTGTTGACACCTGTCAAACTTCCGGCTGGCTGGACCACCCATTCCAGCACTTCTGAAAGGCCTTCGCAGTCGGAATCTTATAAAACGGTTAGTGACTGGGGCGAAGAACACAAATCTTCGTTTGTGACTACTCTAAATGCAGTCAATCAAAATATATAAGCAATTATTTTTATGCCATACTATGTAACTGAGGGTGACCATAATTTTTGGTTGAAACAGGGATTAAAAGTGTTTAATAATGATATTCGAGTACTTTTAGTATTAAAAGTTGTAAAATGTATGTAATGCAACAAAATAAAATAAATATTATACATGGTTTGAAATAATAGTGTAAAATATTTTAAGAAGGTATTAAGAACAGGGTATAGATTCGATTTATGTAAAAAAAAAACATTTCAAAATTTTACTAAGTAGGTAGTAGGGACCTACCTTAACAAAATTTAAGTTTAATTTGTAATATACGACTACTAGCAAATAATAAAAACGTAAAACAATATTAAATAACAAAGTACCTACCATTTTACGTGGCACGGTAACTACACGCCTATGACGTATAACAGCTGTTTCGCCCGCTCGGTCGTGACCGGGAGTGACCTCGCGTCAAGGTACTTAGCAGAATTTTGAAATGAAAAAAAAATTTTTTTTTTGTACGTAAATCGTGTCTATACACATTTCTTAATGACCCCTTAAAATATTTTACACTATTATTTCTGAACCCTATACATACTCACTTATATATACTAACCAAGCTGTGTTAAGAATAATTTCCCAAACTTCAACAATTAAAATTAAATTAATAAAGGAATTCTAAAAAAAGTATTCTCAAATTTGGTCACCCTAATTCAACAAAACATGTCAAAAAAACAATTGCTTATATATTTTGATTGACTGCATTTAGAGTAGTCACAAACGAAGATTTGTGTTCTTCGTCCCAGTCACTAACCGTTTTATAAGATTCCGACTGCGAAGGCCTTTCAGAAGTGCTGGAATGGGTGGTCCAGCCAGCCGGAAGTTTGACAGGTGTCAACAAAATCTTTTTGCCAATAACTCATAAATGCACGAATCATTCATATTTATAGCTATATAATGTTAGTCACATGTCCAGTCACTAAGGATTTTTTCTAAATTAGCTGCTTTCAGTGTTATAATTATTGATATATCGACAAAAACAAAATGGTCCAGCCGACCGGATTATGGCTGGCTGGACAGTTTGTTTTTGTGATTTCTCGAAAAGTATCGTATCAAATTGAATGAAACAACTTTGGTTGCAGTCACATATCCAGTCACTATACTTTTAATAAGAACTGGGTTCTCAAAACCGTCTTGGGGCTGAGATCCGAGATGCTCATAATTACGAAATTCTGGCTGGCTGGACACCATTTTTTTGATTTTTTGAATAAACTAACCAGTCACAAACGATAAAATGTAGGCAGATTGCAGTCACCTACGATTGTTTATCGATCTATGTAAGAGCCAGCTTTATACGCCAAATGGTCCAGCCATCCGGATGTACATTTATACTCGACAAATAAAAATGGTCTTTAGTCTTATTATAAGTTTTTTTATATGTCATATAATAACAGGAAATCGTAAAAGTACTTTGACCCGAAAATTCTTTATACGTCAGAAAACTTTTATCTGACTATGGGAAAATCAGGCCTTAAACAGACCATCGAAGTAAGAGGTTATCAAATCTAAATACCTATTAAATATTATGTCACTGGAAAATAACAAGAACCTATAAAGGATAGTTATTATTAATTAGTATTATTTTACGCACACATTTACGCAAATTGATAAACTTACCGTACTCATTCACACGTAAAATAATAAGTAAGCAATAACCAAACGCCATGTGCCCTATGATTAGTTGAATAAGACACGTGCTCAAATTTCAAAAAAGATAGACACCGAAAGAAGTTTCTGAACGGTTAGGTAAGGTTTGCACAGCAGTTAGGTTGCGCATAGGCTACACGAGTGCGAGCCGAGCGAGCGAAGCGAACGGTGCCCCGGCAGCGGCCGGCAAAGCGCCATAAACCATTAGTACCTATAGATAAGTTCGTTATTGCTTGTCTCCTTTACCAATCAGATGATTGAGTAGTGTTTCGTACGGACCCTTTTTTAGTGGAAAAGTAACGTCAGAAGCATAATTCAATAATATTATTTCACTTTGTGGCCATGAATAAATTATTATTTAAAGAAACAATGAATGATCTCTCATGAGTTGCTCCTGTGTCGGTGACTTTTGGCATGTTGAAATAATAAAATAATTTTGATAATATATATATAAGTTTTCACGATTCATAATTTAAATAATTTCTATATAATCAATCAAAATCACATGTAAGAGATTATTTTTATATTCAGAATAATAGTCACTGATTTTTGGCGCTATTATTGTTTTATTTTGGTATTTTAGTGAAGTGATTATTTTATTAGGTTATTGATATAGAAGACTGATTATAGTAATTTAAGGTTAATTTAATATTCGGCATCGGCCCGTACAACAATTAATTCCATTTGGTCAAACTATCTGTGATGACGGAAAATACAGTCAAGAAAAAAAAAGTGTTATTTTAAGAGCCCATACTACTCCAGCTAGAATCTGAATTTCGCCCCCACCTCACCGCCCGGCCGTGAAGCACCCCGCAACGCGCGTCAGAGCTATCTTACTCACTCGCGTTTTGTTTTCTCCAACTCTGCCTTTTCCGTATCTTATTTCTTTCATTTCCTATTTTGAAATAAAACACACCACAAATTTATTTATGGAAAACACGATATTTACGTGATGTTGTAGCGACGGCGGCAAGCGTGAAAGCGACACAGGTTCCTCGTACGAATGCCGGAGCGCAACTGAATCCTTGAGCGGGCGCAGGTCACCCGTCGTGCCAAACACATTATTTTAGATTTAAGATTTATAATAAAAAAAAAAAATTAAATTATTTTAAAATCAGATCATATGGTACACGTATTGTCATACCTTGAAACTAAATACCAAGTTACATTAGTGTAGGTTAAGTACTAATTAAGTAATAAGGTTTCTTTGTTAATTTTAGAGGTAAGTTTGTGATTTTTTTTTATCGAGATTTTTTTCATTAATCGTGTTTTCAAAACATATGGTTCTTAGTTCATACTCTTAACTTTGCTATATGTTTTTTCTAAAATTATTAGTTCAGTACTCTGATAGATATTTGAGATCAAAATTTGGATTCGGAGCGTGTTTGAGGTAGTGTAGGCCCTTAAGGTTTGTTACCAGTTTTGTGAATTTAACCTATATAAACAACCATAGGCTTAGAATATACTAGGATATCAGAAACTATACTGAAGTATTTATCTTTATGGATTGCTTCAAGGCAAAATACCGTCATCGTGCTGTTTTTATTGTACCTACGTAATTTTCTAATTTATACGAATACTATTAGTTTCTAAATTATCATTTGAATTAAATTTAGAACAGCGCTTGCAACAGTGCCGAAATATCGAGAACTCCAAAAAAATAAAAAATGGTCACGTAAAAAATATCCCGTTCCTATTTAATTCCTATAAATAAGAAGTCGGCGCCACGCCCTGGTTACTGTGGTTATCGTACGATATCGCAGGTCAAGCAACGTTCCGCGCGGTCGGCACTATGATAGCTGACCGCCGACCATTCATTTCTCATGGCAAGTGCTTCGGAGGGCACGTTAAGCAGTCGGTCCCGGCTGCTGTAAACTTGTACACAGTAGTCGTTAGAGTTTGTCAGAAGCCATTTCAGCACCCTGCAAAATTCTGACATCCACCAACCAGCACTGGGCCAGCTTAATGGATTATGGTCTATATCTCCTCGACATCCAAAGAAAAGACTCATAGCAAGACTCTGGGCATGCCCCTTTATAAACATGCAGATCTTGTCATTTTCCAGTGACACATATATACAACGTGTAACATAATGAAGAGATAATACTTAAGGCAATTGTATGCTTGGCAATGTAGTTTATAAGTATCAGTAACATAAATTTGTTATTCTTACGGTTCGGCAGAAAAACTAGTTCAAAGCTTAGATCAAAATATCTAAGTGTCAGCCCTAAAACCAGCTGTTAGTTTTTGATGAAATCTGTTCGATAACAAATGGCCTAAACTACAAAGTTCAGCCGGTGCGGGAAAGGTCATAAGGTCACTGACTGCGGCACAAGTTTTATTTTAGCTTATAAGGTTGACTAGGGTTGTCAAAATATTTTGTTGTAAAATAATTTAAAAAAATTGTAAGAAAGTCTGTACCAGCACTGATCATGCTAATTCTTTTACTGTATATTCTACGTATGGTATAGAAGCTAACCCTTAAGTTTTATCTTTCCATTTTGTTACACGTTGTATATACCTAATACAATGTTGGTAGTACAGTTGTAAAGTTATTACTTACAATGGACATAACCTAAGCAGGAATATATTTATACGCCTCCTGCAAAAGTCAGTGGTTAAACATAGGAATGTGTTTAAGATGAAATAAAACAAAAAAATATAAACTGTCTTGATATGAAAATTGTTTAATTGTTGATAAATTTCTAGTTGCTTTATATCAAAATATACCATAGAGAAAATGCTAGGAGCTGTTGTAAGCAATGAAGCACTGAAACCCTCGTAGTAGTTCTGACGTCACTATCTAATCACTCAGACAAGCTGTTCCACACTAGAGGTGATGCCATCAGTCTGATGCCGATTTCCACAGGCCCGACTTAGGCCACTTAGACCACATCAATCTATCGATCGTCGATCGAAGTCGGTCAACTGGTCTGGTAGCTTTAATCGATCGACGGATATCGTTTGACGGTCGGTCGACGTTGATCGAGTAACCCCGACTATATAGAGTGTTAGGCTTCGGATTTCCGATACTTCACCCACGTATAGTACGTTAAATTTTATCGAAAAAATACTATACAATGGGGGGTCGCACCCCTCCCACTGAATGACATCCCTTTTAAATTTTAATATCTATTACTTCTACGAGTTCACCAAAAACACATTTTTTTCACATTTCCACGTCGTCACCCCGATACAAAAAAGTATTTACAGTAAAGTAATTTCTGTTCAAATTTAATGCTGTTTATTTGTTAGCATAGTTCCTTGCGAACAAATAAAATGGAAAAAACGGTATGTTAAGAGGCTGGTCTTTTAGGTAGCGCACGTTAACTAAAAATATTGTGAATTTTTTCAAAGTTTATCGGCTATAATTAAGAATTATATGGACTATTTTGCATTACATCTGAAAAAAAATTACTTTAAATGCTAGAAAATATCTTCTTAATCTTTCAACTTTTGTGTATCGGGGCGACATGGAAATGTGAAATAATGAGTTTCATCGAGGGGTGAGGGGTGCGACCTCCCTTTGTATAATATTTTGTCGATAAAATTTAAGGTAGTATGCCATGTGTATAACATATAAGGAAATTGATCTAGTTCAAAGACACCCTATGTAAGTAATTCAGTATTAAATAAATCAACCATCTACACGTGTTTACCTTTGGTTTAATTTAATTAGGTACTCATCTAAGGTAGTCCGCCACATATTTGGTTACCACGACGTGATAAGATGACTAACACAGGAACATCAACTCCTTTACCATCTGGTTACGACGGTTCGGAGTTGGCAACGATTACTGTTTCTTCGAGACTTCCTGAGTTTTGGCTTGACCAGCCGAGAGTGTGGTTTATACAAGTTCAAGCAATTTTGGGACCACAGAAAATCAGTGATGAAGCTAAATATAATTTTCAACACACTTGCTCGTAAAGTGAGCGTTATTCTATTGAATTTAGAACTATAAACTGGGCTATAAGTCACGCGTGCATAATATATTATACCCTAGTGCATAATATAATGAATCCTACAAAGTTGAATTGTACCTTTGTGCAAATTAAATGCGAGTAAACAGAGCATATTTTATTGATCCGGGTTATACATTAAATTTTTTCAGAAACAACAAAGAGGTTTTATATCCATATACATTTTTAAATGTTTACGCCTTATATTAGTTAAACAAAATTGTATATCAAACAAATTATTCACAATTTACAATAAATTGTTACAAAATATTAAGATATTTGGATTTACCACTCCAAATTAAATATTTTCATGTAAAATAGGCTGTATATGCTATACAGCCATTGACACATTTGGCGGAAAAAAAAAACCTACGCGCATGCGCGAAGTTCGGCGCCATTTTTCAATCACAATTCACAGCTTTGTTATCAAGTGTGTTTGTTATTTTATGACCACGTATGTCTGTCTTTTACTCACAAGTGTGTTGAAAAACGTCGTATATAACTCGTGAGCGTTCCTAATTACAGTAAAATAATACTAAGTGCGCGTAAAATAATACTAAGTAATTAGCAACTTCGCTCACTTGTTACATAATATACTATTAGTGGTGACTAAGAAGTAATTCAACAAGGTAACGACATTTTATTGAAGCCGCCCGAAATCAAGAAATATGACACCTTGAAGACACGCCTACTGAGTATTTATGAAGAATCGGACAATAGACACTTCCAGAAACTGCCATCAAAAGCCGTCCCAGCTATTGCGACGTATGAGAGATTTAGCCCGAGGAAACATATCGGATGAAACTCTAATATTAATGTGGCAAGGACACCTACCATCCTCATTACCTAGGTACACGCAGTTCTAGCGGTCAGTGACAACAAGGACCCAGAGAAATTAACTTTAATAGCCGACAAAATTGTTGAAAATACACGACCATTAAATGTATCGGAAATTGCTAAGTATGAAAATCCGCGAAGTAGAGAGAATGAGGCCAAGATCAAGAGGCTACAATACATACATACATACATACATAACCTCACGCCTGTCTCCCTTTGGGGTAGGCAGAGACAAGGGAACACCAATTGCTTCGATCCATACATACCTCTTTCGCTTCCTCCACGTTCATTAATCTTTTCATACATGATCGCCGGTTACGGGTATTTTTAACTAGGCCCTTTTTAAGAACGTCGCCAATTTGATCGGCGTACGTTCGCCTAGGGCGGCCCCTTCCGACAGCACCATCCATTCTTGCTCTATACACCTCTTTCGTAAATCTACTTTCACTCATCCTTTCCAAATGTCCAAACCACCGTAGCATACCCTTTTCAATCTTAGTCACTACATCTTCTTTCAATCCGCATCTCTTTCTTATTTCACTATTGCGCACCCTATCACTCAATTTCACTCCACACATGCTTCTCAACGCTCTCATCTCCACAGCATTAATCTTGCTTTCATGTCTCTTCTGCCACACCCAAGATTCACTTCCATACATAAGCGTTGGCGCCAAAACTCCCTCAAGTACGGCAAGACGAGCCTTATTTGGTATAGTTTTGCTTGCCATTATCGAGTATATGGCGCCATTAATACAATTTCCTGCTTTTACTCTCCTTTCAATATCACCTTCACACTTCCCATCTCTTGTAAACAAGGACCCCAAGTATACAAACTCTTTCACTTGTTCCACTTTTTCATCCCCTATCATAATATTGCATTCCGTCATATCTTCATTCCTCTCCATAACCATAACTTTCGTCTTTCCAACATTCACTTTCACACCTTTTCTTTTAAACGACTCATGCATCACAGTGGCCATTTGCTGCAATTCCGACGCTGACGATGCAAGTAGAACCTGGTCGTCAGCGTAAAGCAGAGTTTTGATTACTGTCTCATTCATTTTTAAACCCCATTCACACTCTTTCAGATCTTTCAAACAGCTATCCATGAATAGGTTGAACAGCCATGGAGACGCTACACAGCCTTGTCTCACACCGCGATCGATGCTAAACCATTCTGTGTAGTCATCATTCAACCTGACACAAGCACTCGAGTCCTTATATAAGGATTTGAGTGCTCGTATCAAGTCACTGTCCACCCCAAACTCGGATAGAGTTGACCAAAGTTCATTCCTCATCACACTGTCATACGCCTTTTCCAAGTCAATGAAGCAGCAGAAAACCTTTCGGTGTTTAAGCCAGAACCTTCTCGGTTACTGATCTTAAGGCAAAGACTTGATCCGTGCATCCCATCCCCTTTCGGAATCCCGCTTGCACATCCCAGATCTTGCTTTCTGTTTCATCCATCACTCTTTCGATTAATATCTTTGCATACATTTTGCCTACAATACTCAAAAGGCTAATGCCACGGAAGTTTTTGCATTCCTGCTGTGACCCCTTTCCTTTATAAAGTGGCACAATAACGGCCTTGCACCAGTCGCCCGGAACACGGCCGGACCGCCAACACTTATTAAAAAGCTGGTACAACAGGTTTGCAGTGACACTTTCACCCGCCTTGAGCATTTCGGCATCTATTCGATCATACCCTGCCGCTTTACCCAATTTCAAACCTGCCATTGCTTTCATAACTTCTTCCATACTTATCTCACTTTCACGATTGGCCACACCACTCGAAGGCGAGGGCCTACTTTCCAAAACATCACTCGCACTTCGTTCAAATAAATTCTCGAAATATTCTTTCCACTGATTCATAATATCTTCATGCTCACTAACAATATTCCCATCCTGATCTCTTAACACGCCCACTTTCGAGTCTCCAACCTGCCCTCGGGCTCTTCTGACTAAGTGCCAGAACAGTTTGGAATTGGCTCGAAAGTTTTCCGAGAATTTCCTATCAAGCTTGTTCTTACATTCTTCTTTCTTTTTGCTCACAATATCTTTCACAGTCTTTCTTAATCTATCATACTTTTCTTTTGCTACTCTTTCATCATCATTCAAGTCATCTCGTATTCTATTTCTGCCCCTCACTGCTAGTAGATCTAGCCACGCTTTCTTCTTTTCTAGAACAAAACCTTTCACTTCATCATCCCACCACTCGTTCTTATCTCTTCTCACATTTTTCTTCACACTTACCCCACACATTTGGGTGGCCGTTTCTACCATACCATTCTTAAATCTACTCCAATATTCCTCTATCTCGCAGTCTTCATCATTCAATAGCTGTCCCAACCTTTCTTTCAATTCTAACTTATATTTCTCACGGACAGTCTCTTCTTGCAAATTTTCGACTTTCACTCTGTTCCTTCCAGACATACCGTGGGCGATGTCGCCATTTTTCAAGCAGACCTGCTATTCGTGACACCACAAGGAAATGGTCGCTTCCGACATTTACTCCACGGTACACTCTCGTATCCTTGACTTTCGTTCTCAACCGTTCATCCACAATTACAAAGTCAATCATACTTCTCTCAGACTGCCTCTGCCATGTATACATATGAATCATTTTGTGACTAAACATAGTGTTAGTCACCACAAGCTTTCTCTCCAAACATACGTCTAACAGACTAGTGCCATTATCATTTATCCTTTCATCACCAAAATTACCTAACACCCTTTCATACCCATCACGCTTTACTCCCACCCAGCCATTACAATCGCCTAACATAACAATTCTTTCATTATCTTCACACTTTCCAAGCACATCTCTGACATTATCCCAAAACTCTTCCCTGACTGCCTGTGGCTTGGACATATCTGGCGCATACAGACACAGGATAAAAATCCTGGTCAAGCCTACTTTCAGTCTCAGCCACAGGAGCCTGGGACTCACATACTCATAACCTTTCACACAATCACTCATTCTTTCTGACAAAAGAATGCCCACACCTTGGCTTCCTCTCTCAAACTCTTCTACTCCCGTCCAGTAAGCATAGAGTCGGCCATGCATGGACATTCCACAACCTTTCTTTTTCGACTCACTCACACCTAGCACATCAATTTTCCTGGTATTCATCACCTCGCATACTTCGTCAATCTTATCGTCTATTCCTCCGCAAACATTCATCGTCGCAAAAAGGCATTCCCCTGCCCTCTTTTTGCCTGCTGGGGGGACAAGACGTGACGTGTGGCAATGCACGTCGCCGTCGGGAATTTTGCCCCCCCCAGATACGATGGGGCTGCCTGAGGTGGCCTCAGGGAGGGATTCTCCAGGTGACCTGGTACCCTCCTGGGGTAGTATATTTTTAATTCCCTTCCTCATTGTATCTGCTCCTACTTCGTCGGATAGGAAAGGATAAGGTCCGTTTTGAAGAGGATGAGGAAAGAGAGAAAGGAAAAAGGTATTTTGAGGATACTGCATACACGGAGGGGACGTTTGTAGTGTACGCAGTAGCTAGGGAGGCCGGGGTCGCTTACCCGAGTGCCTTTTCTTCATAGTCGGACAGACCAATGAAGAGAACACCCCCTGACTGAGGCTACAATAATAATTATAAAAGGTATAACAGGCGCAATTCACGATCGGAATCTCGAGGAAGAAATTTGACACCGCGGCGTATACCTGAGAGCGCCGATTGGTTTTGCTATTATCATCACAAGTTCCGGAATAGAGCAGAGAAATGTATGGAGCCGTGTGCATGGAATAAAAGTAATAATCAGGGAAATTGAATTCGGTGCATTCGACGGCGGAAGTTTGTGCTGTACTTCCTGTACACCGCCTATGTGTTAGTGACGTAAAAACTGGACTAAATTTTTTGTAGACCATTGAAAAGCTGCTGGGCCACTCTGTTACACGTTGTTGCAAAAAAGAACGGTGAAATAAGGCCATGTGGACATTATCGACGTTTAAATGCCATCACGAAACCCGACCGATATCCGCACATATTCCGCGCATACAAGATTGTACCTACTTGTTAGCCGGAAAAACAATATTTTCTAGATCAGACCTGCAAAGAGCTTCTCGCAACCTGTGCATAAATGACCAAGACATCGACAAAACGGCAATAACTGCTCCTTTTGGGTTGTATGAATTCACACGATGCCTTTCGGTTTGAAAATTGCAGCCCAAACATTTCAACGATTCCTGAATAACGTTGTTTTCAACAACCTAGAATTATTATACAACGATGAAAATGAGTAAAACATGGCAAATTCACCATTTTTGTTTTCATATATTAATGACGTCATCATTGCGTCATACTCAGAAGATAGCCATATACTTACGTCATTTGAGAAAAGTTTGTGAGTGTTTAAATCAATTTTGACAAGACATTTACCGCAAGCGGCGGATACACGCTACAGTACCTTTGATCGAGCGTATAGAAGGACGGACCCTAACAGTTTATACTGGTCACAAGCCCCTAGTACATTCATTTCAAAGTAATTCAATAGGCAAAAGTGACACTCCTAGATGATTACGTCACTTAGATTTCATATTACAGTTTTTTACCTTGATCGAACACATCAGCGGAGCGGAAAACGATTACTGCCGACCAAGGAAGACAATTTGAATCTAACTTGTTTAATTCCTTATCAAAAAGAATGGGTATCAAGAAAACAAGGACGTGCGCTTACCATCTTCAAGCGAATGGAAAGATAGAAAGGTGGCATAGAACCCTAAAAACTGCACTAATGTGCAGAAGTGAAAATGTAAATTGGGTCAATGAATTACCTTCGATATTACTTGGGTTGAGATCGTGTTTACGAAACGACACACAAATAAGTGCTGCAGAAATGGTGTACGGAGAAGTTTTGAGACTACCGGGAGATTACTTTCAGCCGCAAAGTCCAACTTCGGTAATGAAACATTTTTAAGTACCCTACGAGAGAGATTTTCAAATTTAGCATCCATACCAAAAAGATAGACTGAACTAAGTAATATTATTGTGCGCCCAAATTTAGAAAATTATACACATGTGTTTCTTTTGTTGTGACAGAATCACGAAACCCCTAACACCGCCATATACAGGTCCATATAAAGATCTAGAAAAAAATCAAAATTTTACAAAATTTCGCAAGTAGACAAAGAAAGAAACATTAGTATAGATCGCTTGAAACCCGCATTTATAATTGATAATAAAGAGAGTTCAACTGTTCCAAATACGGCAGAGGATCGTATTGTAAACAATACGGTAACAAGTATAGATATATTTCTGTGGTAACAAGATACGGCCGAATAAGCAAACCTGTAGTGAGATTTGCACTATAATTTATTCGTTCGAGAGATTAACTTTTTACCTACTCAGTAACTATTCGAGTATAATTAAAATATAAAAATGGAAAGAAGTTACAGCATAATTGAGAAGAATGAAGTTATTATTGCCCAGAACTGTGCGTCAGCATCCGCTTCGGAAAATAAACAGCGGTGTATGAAGATGGAAATATACGTATAAATTTTTATCGGTTAGTAATTATTTATTTTATTTATTTAACAATTTTTGTACACAGGATAAAAGACAATTGAAAATAAACATAGAATAAAGCAAGGGTCAGCTTATTTCTAAAGAAATTTCTTCCAGCAGACCTGAGACTGGAGGGTTTGGTTAAAATACAATAATAGTGTGTACGTATAAATATAAATCGAATAAATTACTTATACTATTAAAATAAATATTTCAAAACCTACATAACAAATTTTACAGACAAATACATACATATGATATATGTATGTATGTATGATATATGTATATGAGGTATATAACCTACATATTATATCATACATAAAAATACACACAAAATACATACTTTTAGCATAGAGAAAGGTAGTGATCTCTTACTTTTTCTTGAAAATAGATATAGATTGAGACTCGCGTATAATGTGAGGTAGTGAATTCCACAATCTGAGTGCATGAACCGAGAAAGAGTCGGAAAAATAGTCAGTTTTATGAATGGGCATGTGTGGAAGAGTGCGCACATGTGCACTACATGGCGTATCCTGAGAGTGAGTGAAAGAAAATCTTTTACGCAAATAGGGAGGGATAAGCGGGTTAAATAGGATATTGAAAAGAAGACACAGGATTCTAAGGTTTCGTTAGTGCCGTATCGGAAGCCAACGGAGTTGCTTTCGAAATTCGGTGATATGATCGAATTTTTTCAGTCCAAATATGAAACGAACACATAGATTTTGCAAACGCTCCAATTTGTTTATAGATCTTCCGTGTCATCCAGATAACAGGAATTGGCATAGTCCAGGATAGGAAGAACCAGCGAGTGGGCAAGAGAAACTTTTGTCTGAAAAGGCAAAAAGCTTTGCAAGTTCTTAAGTGAGTGCAATGTGTAGTGGACCTTGCGACTGATTTCACTGACATTCGCGTTCCATGAAAGGTTTGAATCAAGAATAATTCCCAAGTTTTTAGCAGTGTCAAAGCAATCACAACATTGGCCAAGGTGATGGGAGGAACAACAGCAAAGTCAAGACAATTACGAATATACCGGCTACCAATGATCATTGCTTGCGACTTTTTGGGGTTAACTAAGAAACCAAAAGACTTTGCTGCCCACTCGCTTATTCGCCCTAGATCGGAATTAACAGCTGTAACAGCAGATTCGACATCAGATGCAATGAAATTATTAGAAAAATCCTTTTAAAAAATAGTGTACCTATTAGATAAAATATTTCAAATCATGTTAGTTTTTGATATTAAACATTTTTGTTTACCTAGCAACCTATTTTGTGTTTTTAGCATTTGTTTTCTTATTGTTTTACGTACTTGTGCATTCACAACCTGCATTCAATTTTTTTTTAATTTTAAATTGTAAGTATTTAATATTGTCTTAAGTTTTCACGATTCATAATTTAAATAAAACTACTTTTTAACCGAATTAATCGCGTATAATTTATATTTTACATTTTAACTCGACGTTTCGGTGTCTTTGCAGACCCCGCGGTCACTGACAGTCGTCAATTTGAGAGCCATTTAGATTTTCCCGGTTTAAAGGTAATTTTTACTGTGTAGCTAGGAAAACATAGGTGAAATACAATAGAGAAAACATAACATGAAATTTTTTAAATGCCAGATTCGTATCAGTCTCTTAGTATACTTACGTCTTTCCATGATAAAGAGGTAATGTAATTCAAGAATTTATTAATATTATCTGGACTGTCATCGCGTTTAGTAATAAAAATAGATTCAGGCGGAATATACTTCTTAGGTGGGTACTTATAGGAAATATTTGCGTTTGCGCGGTGTCATGATCAGACAGCAAAGAAGCAAAGGATAAGTATTACCAACATACTCCCGTTTATTGCTAATAATTTGATCTAGACACGAATTACGTCTAGTAGGTTATTCTATAGGTCCTAGGTTTATTTATATGGATTGTGAAATTGTAATTTTCAATTATTCTTTTATAGTCATTACTTATTTCAGTTTCTTTTAAAGTGTCAATATTAAAGAATCCTGTAATTATTATTTGCCTATTTTTTTTAAATAGTTATATAATATGGGTATATGATAAATTCGTAGTTTTTGTAATATTTCCTCTAATTTACGGAGAAATTGATAGAGTTTAGAAATTGCTTTTTGGTATTCTGTAAATGCATATTACTTACTATAAGTTTGCGACTAGGAATGTCAATTCCACAAGACTCAAATACATAGTCGCTGTTAATTTCGTCTAATAACGATATTTTTTATATTCTATGTAGTTTCGAACAAATATGCACGAACCACCTCGGCTTTAATTTTTTCTTGAATACCAGGCAGCCATTTCAAACCCTTTGAATTAAATATTATATTCACGGCCTTGCTTAATGTACGTTTCGGAAAAACACAAAAACTCAATATATTCTGTATTTGGAAATTTTTGTAGTTATGTTTTGATGGAAAATGATACTTGAACCAGAATTATTATTAAAGAAAAAGCTTTTTATTATTACATTTAGGTGAGTCAAGCAAATCAGGCTCTTCAACGATATTAGAGTTCAGGTTACATTCTATATTAGAATCTATACTAATATATAAAGCTGAAGAGTTTGTTTGTTTGTTTGAACGCACTAATCTCAGAAACTACAAGTGGGATTTGAAAAATTCTCTTTGCATTTGATAGCCCAACTCTTGAGGAAGGTTATAGGATATATATAACGATATATATGACGACCACTATGGCGTTGGGGTAAACCTATCTGCCTCAGACGCCCGTGGTTGCGGGTTCGATCCCCGCACGGAACCAGAAAAAGAAAAATGTTCCGTGTCTGGGTGTTTATCTATTTATGTATTTATATTCTAGGTTCCCCCCTAGTTCGCTATATTGTATCCCAAAACACAAGCTATGCTAACTTTGGGGCCATGTAGTTGGTGTGATTGTCTGGGGATTTTCTTTATTATTTATTTATTATATTTTATACCGAAATTCCCACGGGATCAAAAGTAACGCGGGTAAAACCGCGCGCGGTGGCTAGTTATGAATAAAGTACTTACGTGGTACAGTTTGGTAATAAAAAATATGGTGACCCTCCTTGGTTCGTATTTGTCAATCTTTAAGGTTTTTAAAGTTTTAATCTTCAGACGTTTACTTATCATTTTGTAATTTATAAATGTATTTTCATAATAAACTGCATTCAAAGTAAAGTTATAAAGTTTGTAATTTTATTACAAAAAGATAATAAAAAAATACAATAAAATAAAATCAATTGACGACCACTTTGGCGTATGGGTAAACCTATCTGCCTCAGACGCCAGTGGTTGCGGGTTCGACCCCGCGCGGAACAAGGATAAAAAAAAATGTTCCGTGTCTGGGTGTTTATCTATTTATGTATTTATATTCTAGGTTCCCCCCTAGTTCGCTATATGGTATCCCATAACACAAGCTATGCTTACTTTGGGGCCATGTAGTTGGTGTGATTGGGGATTTTATTTATTAATGGGGGCATTGTTTCGTTTTCATACAATAATGGGCATTTAATAAAATAGGTACCTATCTATACTAATATTATAAAGAGGAAACCTTTGTATTTTTGTATGTTTGTATTGAATAGGATCAAAAACTACTGGACCGATTTCAAAATTTCTTTTACCATTACTTAGAGGGATTCTTCCGAATCCGTATAGGCTACTTTTTATCCCGAAAATCTCGCGGGAATGGAAATTGCGCGGGTAAAACCGCGCGCAACAGCTAGTTTTTAAATAAATTACAAGCTCTATTTATCTCATAATTAAGTTTGTTTTCGTTAAGGTGAGGTTTTGTATGTACATTTAAGATTAAAACAATATTATTTTTAAGTTATTCTAAAGCAGAGTATAATTCTGATACTAGCGATACTACAAAGATTTTAGATTCCTGTTTTTTTTCACAGCATCTTTTTAATATTTCATTAGTAGGGGCAAAGGGTTTTGTGAACGAAGATATTGAATATTTTTAACATGAAGTATGTGTTCTGGATTTGGTTAAAGCCACAGCCAAGCCAACACACTGTTGCCCACCAAGTATTTTAAGTTTTTCATTGTTGAGGCACTTGTAGAGATGGTTGTTGAGGATTGGTCTGATTTTTTATCTATGATGTTTAGTCATTTAAAGTCTTTATTTATTATTATTTTATAAGTCTCATTATTAGAGGGATTTTTTATAGATACATTTTTCAATACTTGACTTTCTGAATAAATGGGACTGTTGCAACAGATTTGCTTCAACTTAGCAATTGTAGTTTCTTTTTCAGATAACTTTTTTGAAGAGCTGTTATTTCCATCGCAAGATGTTCTATTTCTTTGTCAGCTGATAGTAATTTTATTTTTAGTTCAATGTTGGTCGTCCTGAGTTGATCTACTTATATGTCTTCGTCACCGCGTGTTGATAGGTCTGGTAGACTACGCCTAGCTGTTGAGTTTGTAGACATAAACGAGTTCTCTCCATTGAAGTTTCTTGTGTTACCGGGTGTGTTCATGATTGTCGGGGTGAAATTGTAATTATTCTGAATCCTAATAGTAAAATAGTAATTTTTATTTTTAGATGAAAGGGGAGTATTTGAAGTCGATGCAATTAATTTAGAAGTATTTTTCGTTATAGGTGTGCTTGTTTTATTAATTCCAGTAATACTATTATGAAGTAATTTTAGGCAGTTATAACATTTCCATTTCCTGTCGGTGTTCAGTAACAAAAATAACTTTTCTGATACGATAGCGCAGTCAAGGTCAAAATATTTCTTACATAAATGCGCTAAAGTGCATTTTAACCGTCTCCATCTTTATATACATACATTTTGAACATGTAAACAAATTCATTTTTGTTTTCAGAGACATCTATTGCCTTTTTATTACAACAGGCGTTTTATACAAAGGCTTTTTATTTATTATTTTATTTTGTTATAAGCTCAAGTGGATTCACACTGAACTGGGATGCGCGCTGGTGAAAAACTTCGTAGATTTTTTTGTAGATGGCGCTAGAGTGTATTAAATTATTTGAAATACTGTAGAATCAATTTTGATACGCAAGTTGGTAAGTTCGTTTTGAGAAAACTGTGTAGAAGGCGTATACATTAATAAACAGTATACGTAAATAAACAGTGTAAGTTTGAGTAATCGTTGTAAACAATACACAAAACACTTTTTTAATACAGTTGCTCAAAAAGTGGCGTATTGCAGGGACGTGTAGCGTTCGGGATGTGGGCTATTACACACTCGTGCTTTTTCTTTACCTTTTCCGCACTCGTGCGTTCTCTTTCCCAAATGTCAAAATAATGTCTATTAAAAAGAAAAAATCAACCACGAAGTTTTTACTAAAAAAAATTCATAGAAGTTTTTACGATTCATACAAATATTTCTGAAAAGAAGCTACTAATTTGTTTCAATATCAGATATAATGATTTGATGCAATAAGTTAGGTTAGGTTTCATTTCATTTTATCTCATTAAATTCATTTTCATTTCATGTCAATACAAAAAATCTAGTAAAGACTTGGCTGTATGGGCATAGTTCCCTTTGCCTACCCAGAATGGGTAAACAAAAAAAAACTCTGTTTATAATCTTTCACAGATGGCGCCATTTTGTATATTTTATAAAATTGCTTAATTTTTTCGCAACTGTATTAAAAATAGTCGTTCAGTACACGTGCGGAACCGTCATTGCAACTCGTTCCGACTGTCAACCCTCGCCTTCGGCTGCGCCTCGGCTCGTGTAGACATTTTGTCGGAACTCTTTGCAATGACAGGCTTTCCGCACTCGTAATGAAATATACTATTACACTTCACTTTTATCAGGCCAATGTTTCTAGATGAGATATTTTTTTTTTTATGAATTATGGATGGGACGTTTGTCTTCCATGCCACCTGATGCTAAGTGAACATGAAGACTAAGGTGTTACACGTCCATCCACGAGAAACCTATTCACCCCACGCTTAAAAGTACTAGGACTATTCTGGTCAGGGGAAATAGACGCAGGCAGTTCATTCCAAACCTTGGCGACCCGTATCAAAAAGGAACTGTCACAGCGCTTAGTTCGACTTTTCGGAATATCTACTACATACGGATGGAAGTTCTGTCTGCGTCTAGTAGTCCGATGGTAAAAGGGTGAGGGTTCAATTTGTTCAAACAGAGCACTGGCGCACTCACCAAAATGTATCCTGTAGTACACGGTTAAATACGCAACCTTACGACGATGCTCTAAAGTCTGCAGTTTTTTGGTTGTAAGGTCGACGTCGTTAATTAATTTACGGGCTCTTCGGTCAACGGAGTCTAGCGCTTCGAGCTGGTATTTGGCAGAACCATCCCAAAGGTGACTACAGTACTCCATGCACGACCTCACTTGGGCTGTGTATAAGTTGAGCAGCCGTTCAGAGCTGAAGTACCGCCGGACCTTCGAGATGATACCAAATTTTTTGGAAGCCGTTTTTGCCATAGACTCAATTTGTTGATCGAAGTTTAAACCGGATGTTACAGTTACGCCTAAAAGCCCTAGATGGTCAGTGATGGGGACAGATACATTTTGGAAAGTGGGCGTAAATGTGAAGGTGCTTATTATTAAGTATTGCTTATTATAATTATTATTAGCTATTGTGAGAGTTTCTAAAATTAGGCTTTACTTATCACTTGGTTGAGGTTTATAATAAAATCCAATGAAATAAACAATTTTTCAAAAATATTATTTAAGGAGTCAAAGTACAGTAGACGACATTAGCGACTGACTACCCTCTCGAGTGAATGATCATTTCAATAGTTTTTTCTTACTTCCCTAACTTTGTAAAGAAGTCTCCAAAATAATACATATTAGTTTGTACAGTGTTGTTGTGGAGCAGTGGCTCCTGTGCATAACAAAAGATATCGCTGGTTAAGCAGGCTCGGCGCGGTAGGTATTAGGGTGGGTGACCGTCGCACTGATCATTTATTTCTCACGGCGACTTTCGTGCTTCGAAGGGCATGTTAAGCAGTCGGTCCCGGGTGATGTATACTTGTATACTGTCGTCAGAAGCCATTTCCGCGCCCTGAAAATTCTGATATCCACCAACCAGCACTGGGCCAGCTTGGTGGATTATGGCCTAAACCTCCTCGTCACCCAGGGGAGAGACTCGTAGCACAGCAGTGGGCTCATTACTAAGGCTTGTGATGATATAAATCATGCAAAACTGATAAATCCTTTTGGATGAAATTAATGCTATTTTTTTTTAAATGTTGAGTCCGTCTCTGTAGGCACTGGTACTGCCTACGTAATAGTGCCCACCTAGCAGAACTTTGTGGACAATTCTTGGAATGTATACTAATTTCACATCTAGGTGACTAATCCTATAACTGTTGGCGAAGATTTGACTTAACACCTCCCGCACCCCGCTAGTCGGCTTCTCCGGATTCCCTAGAGATAACGAGACATGGCACTAAGTACTTCTATGTATTTTCTCTGTGGAATATACTGTCAGAATGTGCGGTTAAAGTTTGATCAGTTTTTGCTATTAGGTATATGCGCGCGTAAAATTTCTGACGTAAAAATTGTGGTAAGCTGTGTACTTTAATTAAACGTAAAAAAAAATTGAAAATTCTTAAATTAAATATGTTGGCGTCTTTTTCACAAAGACTTTATATGTGGCGTGTGGTACATCTAGACTTATGTTAACTACTTTGTGCAACTTGTACCAATATTTTAATAAAAGTAAAACAAAAAAAGAATACAAAATTTAAAAAGGTTTACAATTTTTAGTGTATGTGAAAAATATAAAAAAATAAGTGAAACTCACATCCTAATCTGCATAAAAATCACGAATTAAGTTGAACAAAAAAGAAAATAATTTTCCTAAAAATATTTGAGTATCTTATTGAAATAACAAAGAATCTTTCACGCGACTTCAAAATATAGTTAAAAATAGCTAAAAAAAACGAACCAAAACTATAAGAAATTAGAAAACTTTATTCAAAGTCATCCTCGCTGTCATCATTTAGAAGAGGATGCTGATCTCTATTATCATCACTTATTAAATAAGTATAAAATGATCTGACACTAGGGTTTATTAGTCGGAGAAGACTAAGCAAGTCTCGCTTTTTCTCATTAGGAATTGAAATTGGCCCATCGTGTGACTTGGGTATAGATTCGGTTTCAAAAACGCTTGGTAGCGGTGACTTTCCTCGTCTTCTTTGCAAATTAACTATGCGCCATTCTTTTTCGCCATGCATTTTATAATGAAATTGAGGAAACTCGCCTTTTTTATAGGTACCTAAAAGCTGCACAGTCTGATAAGTTAAACTTCGTCCCCTTTTTCATCAATTTTCTTTTGTTGGAGTGGCCCTTTTAAATAACTTGCAATATCGAAAAATAATTCAGAATGCATTTCTATAACAGTGAATGGTTTCTTTTTACTACATGTTCGGACAAGTTGATACCAATCTCGCGGATGATGTATGTCCATTTGAGTTTTCTTCTTGGCCTTTTCAATTAACGCATGATCCACGTCACAGTCCATGTGAGTATGTCCTGGTACTAAAAAATTGTGCGTTATGGTTTCCATATTTGTATTATTACGCATTGCTAATAGGTACTCCAGTAACGATCAAAGATATTTTTTCTAAACCCTTCAGGAATTCTTTCAGCACATTTCATTCTACAGGTTTCCAAAATTTTCATGTTTCGTCCTTTAACGGTTTTTCCATTACTTGTCCGGTAACTATTTCCTAAATTTATTTTTTTCTTTCTAATTTCTCTATCTTCTGTTCTTTCTCTTAAACTTTTCCTAGGTTTACGTTTTCGTCCTTGTATAACACCTTCTCTCTCCCAAAATTATGCATTATCGCTCTCATCTGAATCTGACTGTAGGATGATCAAAATCCATCTTCCTCTTCTGCGCCTGTTTACTTCTGAATGATCCGAACCACTTGTGTCAGGTGTATTTGGTATGTAATCATCACTACTTCCACCAGAATATTCGAGAGCAGGGTATGGCAGCTCATCAACTAATAGGGAAACAATGTCAAGACATATGAGATACGTTTCGTCAAAATCAGTAAATAAATTATTGTCATCTTTGTCGGTGTCTGGCCTTAGGGAAAAGTTTTGGGAACATCCAGGCTTAGGAGATCATACTTTTGAACTGGTTGGTGAAACATTTTTTAAACATTCAAATTTTGGGGAATACTCCGTAGAACCTGGCTTTGGAGAACAATCCTTAGAAAATTCTGACTTTGGAGAATGAGCAAACAGAGAACAATTAGGTACAGGTTCAAGGCAACCAACGTCATTAATCATTTCCAGCTCTCAATGAACAAGATCAATCATTCGGCTAATTCTACCTCTACCGGCCATCCTATAAAGAAAATAATTCTAATTATTAAGTAATTGCAAACAGAAAGCAATCGAACCCGAGACTCCGTGCACAGCAGTCGCACTAAACGACTATTATACCCACGAGTAAACGATTACGTATTAAACAAATAAACTACTGCTTAAAATAATAATTCAATAAATTAAGTAAGTACGTAACGATATTATTTAATAAAAAGTCATATCAAGATTATTTCATCGTTTGAGTTAAGTGCCTACTCAAATGGAGTATAGAAGATTTCCATATAGTTACGTTCTTTAACACATAAAATTGATCGTACCTATCTGGTGTAAAAAGGTATAGTTAGACTTGAACCTGTTATTGTATGTACATTCACTACGACATAAATTACAAAAATATGTGTAAAACGATCTAACTTACTCGCATAATAATCGATTTTTGCAGCGCGTCGACATAGATTCTGCTCTGTACAGTGCGTGAGCGACTGATGATGGGACGCGAGCGCTATGCGCTCTCCACTCACCCGCACCACTCTTGCGCATCGACGAGTTATATCGTTTCTCAAGTAAATTGAAAGCAATTCGTTGGATACAACTATAATTGTATCAAATTAAATTTATAAATT
Organism: Stenoptilia bipunctidactyla; assembly: GCA_944452665.1. NCBI lineage: Eukaryota > Metazoa > Arthropoda > Insecta > Lepidoptera > Pterophoridae > Stenoptilia > Stenoptilia bipunctidactyla. The sequence goes on from OX101736.1 coordinate 14,400,038, forward strand.
TCAATACAGCATTATGTGAATACTGATCATAATAGAGTTACACTAGATATTTGGCCTTTATTTTGGCGAAAACAGATTGATGTCTAGTAATATTATTCTTCACTAAGCCATTTTTAAGGACCATCTCTTGTTGTATTCCTAAACACCAATTAAATCAAAACGTGGGTATCTTATATTAATTTAGATTAAAAAGCACACAATATATTTTACATTTTTCTGTTTAAAACAATACAAATGTACTTGAATCCGAATTTTCAAGTATTTTTTGTGTTTACTGACACTATATGCACCAAATAATTTCTTTGCTTTTAAAGATAACTTAGATCTCTTTACATCAAACGATAGAGCATTTTTTTCTGATCATTTTGGTATACTTAACTCGTTTTCGACAAAATCGGACTTGTACCCATTTTCACTAGGGCCACAGAAATGTGTACTTGTGTGACGACAAGATGCTGTTCATTTTCGGAAAGTACCTACATGAATAAGACGGTATGTTTAAGATTTTCTACTTTGATTTATCTCTTATGTCCGGTGTCAATAACTTACCAAAAAGATAGAAATTTCTATACTATCTTGTGTCCAATATGTCACTTGAGCTTCTTTAATTTTACTATTTGGTGATTGGTACCTAAGTTATTGAGGATGGCCGTTAGCAGCTTTTAGATATTATTGGTAGGATCCCGGTTTAACCGAAAATTTTAAAGAAGAACATTAGCCACACCGTCTAACCCACTTTAATTCATAGCCGTAGTATCAGATTGTTTTTTATCGTGACTCCATTTTGGCTTTTCGCTATGTAGCGACAAGATAACATTATTTATTAGGGGAGAGTGGGGTAATTGCGAACACGTAAGGGAAAACTTAAAAGGGAAACAAGTTATCGAAGCTATTTATTGATTAGTGTTTAGTTTAACTAATCAACCTTATGATTTAATAATCAATAGTTAAATATTTTTAAATAGAAATAAGTTATTAATAAGAAAATAAAACATCTGGTTTCCGGCATTGCCCCACATTCTGTGGGGTAATTACGGACACTGAGTGGGGTAATCTCGGACATACTGCAGCTATAGGAAATATCACATAAAAAGCCCTTAGACCTATTATCTTCACTCGAGCGCTTCTTATTGACCCTTAATCCACAATCATAACATTATCCAATGTTCGGTGATTGGTAGTTCATATTTTCGATACATATCATACAATAATAATGTCTTGATCCTTGGTTTGGCCTTCTTTGGTAATTTCCTTTTTTTGACATGTATATTTAAACGTTTTCAGATTCTTTGCACCTCTTTTGTTTTAGTCGATGTTTTCAGTAGCGTTTTCTGCTCTTTTTTCTTTCTTTTTTGATGTTCGTGATTACCCCACTCAGATTGTCCGCTATTGGCCGACTCGCCCAGAAACACAAAATGAATAATTTGTTTGAGGTTAGAAAAACCCTTTTGTTTCTTTTGAGTTCTTTAAAGCGTTATTCAGTTTGATATTATTTTGCAAAAAAAATATGTTCCTATGGTTTTCGTAAGTTTTCTTAACTTACAATTTACACATACAATTTTACACAAAAATAAGATATTAAAAAAAAAAAACGTTTAATTAACTTTCTTTGAAGCATGAACGCATCCTCACTTCCGTACTTATTGTTTAGCACTGGGTTCAAGGTCGACTTGAGATCGTGCCATTCAGAATATCTCCTTTCCCTTTCTAAAATAGTTAAACCTATGCGTCCGTCATAAACCGCGTTAAACCGAGTTCCGCCTTAGAAAATAATACATTTTTCTATCGGCGTTGACTAAATCTGCGTTTAGTGGCTATCTCACCTGATGTTATGTGAATATGAGGCCAAAGATAACAGCAGATAGGGTAAGAAGTCTACAGGAAACATTGCCGAGACACTTCACTGCCGCAGTGGTGATAAGTGGTGGAAGATTTTATATGAACTACCCTTAATATGAATCCTGTTTGTTGCCGGTGGGTGTGAGGACATCTACTTAAGCGCTTAGATTAGTCGCCTTTCATGCGCTTACAGGAGCGGTTATCCATTTTCGGCATAGAGTGTATCCGTAGGCCGCATCTGCTAAAAGAAAATTGCATATACTATATGTGTAGGTACATTCTGCATTTTTTTTTAAAGTCTATATGTATACAGGGTTGTTTTCCAGTTACTAGCCAAATGATACGCATATGCATATTTATTTTAGTATTGCTCAGTTTTAAAAAAAAAAATATGGCACCTATTACAAATCGAAATTTAAATCTATTCTCATAGACAGGTAGTTGCGACATAGCTTAACAATACATAATATGTAAGTATGTACTCTATTAATATGTAATAAATTGTATGTATGTAAAATGTATTAAGTAAAGATAGACGTGAACTATTCCTTCCTGATCTTGTTTGTTTGTTTGTTTTTTTTGTTGTTTTATTTTATGTATAATGTATAGAGTCAACTGTGTTGTTTTGTGTCCATATTATTATTTTTTTTATTTCCTATATAATTAAGGGTAAGACTGAAAACCAGCGCTGTCAGGTGTTTTTTTTCACTTGTCAGCAATACGCCTGAGTCTTGTCCAGTTTCCAAAATAATTGTTTTTTTTTCTGTATGTTATTTGTGTGTTTGTGGAAATAAATAATTTTTCATTTGATTTTCTTTTTAGTAGCTGTTGATGAACATAGCTACTACGAGGCGACATCCATTATCCATCATCATCATCCACAGCCTGTAGACGTCCACTGCTGGACATAGGGGGAGGCCCAAGGTCTTCCACATCGCTCGGTCCGGCGCCGCGCCGCCCTCATCCAGCGTTTACCGGCGACTTTGACCAGGTCGTCGGTCCATCGTGCGGGGGGCCTGCCTACGCTGCGTCTCCCAGTACGTGGCCGCCACTCGAGAACTTTTCTGCCCCACCGGCCGTCTGTTCTGCGAGCTATGAGCCCTGCCTATTGCCACTTCAGCTCTGCAATCCTTCTGGCTATGTCGGTGACATTGGTTCGCCTGCTCCGAGCATGGCCCTTTCCATTGCCCGCTGAGCGACTCTAACGAGGCGACATTTCATTGATAATACTACGACTTAGTACTAGATGATGTTTTGTAGTATCGCGTAGTTGTCTTTTTTACTGGTATTCATTCAGAATTTAGAGTGACTATGCTTTGCTAAATATGTTAGCGAATACATTAATTTCCTTGCTAGAAAAACTAAGTATCTTTGTAAAAATATTTTCTATAAATGATATGTATTGTGTAAAAAAAATTTGGCCGGCGACTAAAAAAGCAACCCTGTATATCGAATTCTTTAGTTCTTCAGCTATAAAACGCACCAACACGCAAGGAAGCATGAAGTCCTCATGAATCTTGCATGTCTTGATTTAATTACTTGTCTAGTAAATTCTTTTCAAATCAAGGTAACTTAATTTTTTTTTCCATTTTCGATCATTCGTTTTGCCAGAACAAAAAATTAAACACCTTGAAGAAACAAAAGACAGTCATAATTTTTATTTAATTTATAAGAAAGTGAGTTTTACCAGCAAGTACTTATTATATTTTTTCTATCCAAGGAGTTTACATCTGATTCTCAGTACTTACTATAGGGCCTGAGGTCATTTCGGGGCTCTGAAAATTCTGAATAGGTGCCTAGGCAGTGATCCGATGGTTTACGGCTCAGATCATTTATATTTGTAGTTATCATTTGTTATTAGCGTTATTAAAAAAAAAATCACAACAAGATCTGATAAAACAAAACAGCCAAAACTAATAAGGTTAATACAAAATAGGAAAGTTAAAGCATTCTGTAGCAAAACAAGGCACTATAGAACGATTTTCATTGCGTGACAGAAGGTCGTGTGCACTTTATGATTACCCGGGCATTCGAACAGGATTTTTTGTTATCGTTCTACTTTTACCCAGCTACCTATTAGTGAGCCGAGGCAATTTCTAGCCCAATGTACGTCCAGGTCCTTTTTATAATGTAGTATCTATTGCGGTGGCTCTGCCGCTTTGAAACTTATGGAATCAATGGAATATTGTTAGATTTGAAAATGTATTCGTTTTCTTTTCCGTGGTATTGCGTTTTTGTTGATAATAAAGTACTTAGGTCGTTCATAAATCACCCAATTTCACTAGGGTACCTACTCAATAGTTGATAAGCTGTTTTAATAAGCCGTTAATAAGAGTTATGGATGTCGCAAAGTGCAACTATTAGGTAGGTATCCTAGTTAGTAGGTCGGTATACAGACGCCTCAGACAATCGGTTTAGAAGTATTCGTGTATGAAATATTTGGAATACTCGACCAATGCACCACGGAGATTGTGCGACAGGTAATGGTGCGTACAGATTGCTGTAATGGAACTAGTAATGTAACATTCTGCGCACTACACGTCCAAATACGCAACTTGCACAAAATCTTACATTACTAATTCCATTACAGCAATCTGTACGCACCATAAGATAGTTTTTTTTTTTAATTCTTTGTGTAGGTTTAAAATAATATGATGATAAAGATACCTGCCTGCCGTATAGACGCGTCCTTGTCAAGCACCATTTTTAAGACGTCTACCTAATAGCTAAGTTAATAGCGAAATCCTATTCCATCTTTATGAAAAGGCTTATTTTTTTACAACGAACGCAGGTAGGAATTTCCTAGTTGAGCGTACCTAAAGACGCAATAGATGAATTCCTAGATAATATAAATTGCTATGCTCCGAGCCAAACATAAAATAATAAATGTCTATATACTTACGCATAACTATGTATACAAAATGCCTTAAAGTAAATTTCACCTAAAAAGCGACGGTGTCACGCGATCACAACGCACGCAGGTTATTTTCCTATGATTTATCGAAATTGTGTACAATGTAACAGAAAAAGCTTTTTGTGACACATGAATTAATTTAGGTTACATAAAGCGAGTCAAATAACACGAAACGAAAGGTTCATTCTCGAAAAGTTTTGGAGTTTTTAATTACTCTCGTTTCATTACGAAAATCGGATTGTAGGTAGGTACTCACGCCTGCTGGCGTCTTAAGAAGTGCCTAATTTTCGCTGTCTGAAAAAATAACTTTTAAGATCATTATAAAAGTTGCCTGCCATCAAATGGCCAGGGTAATGTAGCTTTAAAATTTTTGTAAATGAGAAATGACAGGTATTATAACAACAAAGTTTTTTAAGAACAGAATTTTAGGGGGGATCAAATATCGACACGACTCGCTTATTTAAAATTTGGAACAATATATTTCCTTTGTTGTTATCGGGCTTCGACCTAAATTTTTCGTTAAATTATATTATAAATTAAATTTAAATAGGTACCTATAATAACGTTTAGTGTAATGGAAAACTAGATATATTTTCAATAGTCGTATAAAAGTTATCTGACGATTTAGATATTTCTCGGCGGAATAATATTTTTTTACGATTTTTTTATAATTGTATGAAAATGACATTATGTAGAATGACAATAAACTCGAGACTGTCGAGTAATACTTTATTAATTACATAAATTTTATCTGGCCATTGAAAAATCCGGCCGTAAACGAATAAACTTAAGAATTACATAAACATACTTATTGAATATACCTACCTATCCAAATTGTGCTTTTCAACTGTCGCAACTTAAGCGTATTTATTTGTAAATAAATCAACTTTTGTTGTATAATGAGTTGTAAATTAATTTAAATAAATCGTAATTGGCAACACAAATGGGGAACTCAAGTACCTATTTCTTAGTAATGCTGTAAAAAAGTTAAAATTACAAGAATTTTCACAATTTGACTCTGTATATTTATTGAAAATTAACAAAAAGAATTTTCTCAGAAGGAAACTTAATTATACCTAGTATTGATTAAATGAACTCAGTTTATTTTTATTATTTCTTCGGATCTCTGTATCTGAATAAGATGTTCTGGTTACCAAAAAGTACAGTCATTTAATGATTATCTTAATATTAAAGACGTGAGAGTTTGTGAGGTTGGACGGATTGTAGCTAATTGATTGAGAGCTAATATTTCGCAAATTGGTTGTAAAATATTTAGAACAATAATACAAAGATTACTTTGATCCCAATCCGCAACAATAATAATCAACGACTAAAACCACCACGCATCAACCATTAAAAAAAAAACGACTTCACGTCAAAACTTTGGCTGAATAAAGTCGTCAAGATAAACGATCTCCGAATTCATAAATATTAAAAAAAAATGAAATTTTTCATGAAGTACTCATCGATTTCGATGAAATTTATATGGGACCAACTCTGAAGTAGGTATAGTATCACAACCACAGGGCGTAGAGAGCTGAAATTTGGAACATACATTTCTTAAGGAGCACTAAGGAAGGAATTCCTGAAATTTCCACGGGAACAAGAAATATAGGACTTTTTAGTTTGTATGAAAAATCTTATTGTTCGAGTGCACAGATGTGAAACTCAATGGGTGTCTGGTTGTATTATGGGAGTAGTTTCTGAAATTCCCACAGGTGGGATACTTTACCGCATACAAAGTTGCAGGAAAAAGCTTGTCTATCATATGAAACAAGAATTTTCAAAATCGATTCATAATTGTCCGAAATATCGTGTAACAAAGACACAAAAAGAAACATACACATGAATTGGGAACCTCTTCTTTTTGGAAGTCGGTTGAAAATGAGAAATTTCATTTTATCTACCTCAAAGTTTAAACATAGGTTTACTTAACTCTTGCCTAGAAATATTTTGGAAGATCATTTCCATGATATGAAATTCATATCTTATCTTAAATTGATTCCGAACGATCGTGCAACTTCTGGGGTAATAAAAGCCCTTTACTACGCCCCTCACGTACTTGGTACCTTATATTTGGTACCCTATACCACCTCAGACATAATTATCGACGATAGACGCACTTGCGTACGACGATAGATACCTATTACATTCTACGCGGTGCAATTAAATATTATTAGTTGTAGCAAAATATCGATCCATCAGTTAATGGTTTGATAATTATTGGTAACGCAGCTGGTAAAGTCACTTATTATAAAAAAAAATCATGGCGTACATAGTATAGTCAAAACTTTTTTTTATTGGTAACTGGAAACCATTTTGGCGATGGGGTAAACCTATCTGCCTCAGACGCCAGTGGTTCGATTCCAGTACGAAACAACAATTTTTTTTTCCGTGTCTGGGCGTTTATCTATATATGTACATATTTTATATTCTAGGTTCCCCCTAGCTGGTATCCCATAACACAAGTTATGCTTACTTTAGGGCTATGTAGTTGGTGTGACTGTTTGGGGATTTTATTTATTTTAATTATTGGTAACGCTGTTGGTGATATAATTTTTTTTCATGGCGACACCGCAGGAGCGGTGATATTTTGCGACAAATTTTATATGAAGGGTGGTGGCTAGTCAGGCGGACCCTGAAAGGATCCTACCACCAAGCGGTGGTCAATCGGGTTAGTCATCTTTTACGACACGCTAATCTCTTCCATGCTGGACTGGGAGCGAAACAAAAACATAGAATGTGCCAGCCGCTTTTCTTTCCGGGCAAACTGTAAAAGTCAGTTAAAGGACGGAGGTTTTACTGGCTTTTATGCGGGTAATAGGCTGACCCTCTGTCATTATAATACCTCCAAATTTGTCAAACGTGACATCAGATGGTTTTATAGCCTGAAGGTTTTATAAACTCAGTTGGCTGCTAACTGTTTGCCTCCTGGAGATGCAGCCTTACTAGGAGGTACTAACCAAAACCTTGTTAAGAACGATCCAGAAACATTCTCTCAGGTTTTTGACTTCTGAAATTTATTTCTTACCATTTATTTAAAAAAGGGTTTGATCTTTGATTTGTAAGGATAAGGTTTGATTTGAGATTTTTTTGTAGGCGATAGGCTGACTCCCTGTTACTGCAATAGTCTCTCTCCACTATAATGCCTCCAAATTTGTCAAACGTGACACCAGATGGTTTTATAGCCTCTGGTGTTCTGCCTATCCCATTAGGGATACAGGCGTGAAGTTAGGTATGTATCCAGGGAATGTAGGGCTATTCTACGCCGATCCTAACAGCCATCAAATCTATTGTTGAGAGTCTCACGCATGATTTATACTTTATTTTACATAGAGACGGCAGGAGTACCTATAGGTAGCAGTCGGTGTAAGACAAACAGTACAAAACATACAGTAAAAATATAAAAAAGTTATCATTTAATCAAGCTTTTTCAGGAATTAATAGGAATTTTTTTGCCAGACAAATATATTTTATCCATATCCATATTGTTTGTAAATAACTAAATGTAAATGGTAATCTAACAAACTTAAAAATACATTTACATAACCTCACGCCTGTCTCCCCTTGGGGTAGGCAGAGACAAACTTAAAAACTAAAAAAAACTAAAAAATAACTTAACTTAAAAATATACGTATAAATATACATAGGTATTCGTATTTGTATAAACACATGCTAGCAAGCATGATGTGAAACGAAAAACAAAAGTAAATAAATAAACAGAGTTCATTTATTTATCGAAATCGCAACTTGAATTGAATAAATTTATTTTTTATGAAAGTCGACAATTTATGTTCGTTGAAATAATGTGGCAAATATGAATATTTTCGAGTTAATTGATTTTTGCCGATAACACAACATTTAGTTACATTAAACAATTATAGTTAATAAATATCTGAACAATATTTATTGAAAAGCTCGATATTTCTGTATAATATATTCTGTACTATATAGGGTTGGCGGGACACCCTGTATAAAATTAAACAATTGACCAAGTTTAACCTCGGATTTTATGATGAATACAGAAAATCTATGTACGAGTATGACAATATTTGTACAGGATATATTTATAGGTATGTAGTAAATTCATAAATCATTTTCAAAATACGAATTTACGAAATCAATTTATTTGTAATTTTGAATGTATACTATAAAATAAAGACTTAGTCATATAGGGAGGATTGTACAGAGCATCAATTAAAATATTAGTTGACTGCTTTCGGCAATTAACTACCTGGTATTTGCAGTGAATTGATTACCGCCGTAATTAATTCACATACCGACTTATTCGATTACTCTAAATCATTAGACGAAGGCTAATAATTCTTATTGATTTAACACATTGAATGCCGATATAATATTATCAACATTATCTGGTTCCCACCATACAAACAGAACAATAATTTTTTACCCCATTAGGGATACAGGCGTGAAGTTATGTATTATCACTACATAGTATAAAACAAAGTCGCTTTCTCTGTCCCTATGTCCCTTTGTATGCTTAAATTTATGAAACTACGCAACGGATTTTGATGCGGTTTCTTTTAATAGATAGAGTAATTCAAGAGGAAGGTTTATATGTATAATAACATCCATTAAATAGTGGAGAAGTACTGTTATTTTTGAGGTGTCTAATGTGATGTCGTAAATAATTACATTTTTTCCGCTTACATTGCAAACGCAGGCTGAACCCTACGAGTTTTATCAAAATAATGTACTAAGTATTGTACACATTGAAAAGGCCTACAGAAAAATCCGTGATGGTATATGTCTATCTCTTATGGATAACCCACAATAACTTTTTTTGTCATTTACTTTTTACGACACATAATGGCTAATTTTCGAAGCGATTTTAACCAATACAGCATTAATCCTTAACCAATTAAATACCTTGAATACATTGTTCATTTAATATAGATCTATATGGCCCGTATGATTTAAGTGAATATTTTCGAAGATATTACAGATTTAAAAATTGCGGGACGTAGCGTTTGCGGCGGTACCGGCCGGCCGCCCGGTGCAGCAAGAGCGTGTATCAGCATTGCACCCGTGCAAAGCCGGGGCGGGTCGCTAGTAATTATATTAAAAAGGTAAAGTCATTTCCAACAGCTCAGTTTACTTCTAAAAAGTACATTCAGAACTGTCTTGTAACATTCATGTATTTTTTTTCGTTAGATGTCAGATGTCAATATATAATATTACAACGTTATTAGGACGCCAACTTTAAAACAGGTATGAGTAAAGTCGTAGCTGGCAGTCAATGTGCTAATAATGCTGTCGAATATAATATATGGACTCACATACCAACACATAAGTAAAATGTAGGATGGAGTTTTTTCATATTTATAAAAGTAAGTTTATGATAAATATATAAAATATATAAATATTTCTATTTTATTGTATACTATTTTATTGTATAGCAAAGCAAATATTTCAGGAATCTGTAATAATAATGATAAATTTCTACAGATTCATTTAGTTTTTCTGAGCTCATTGTGGAGCTATGGGTCCGTCACCTAGTCGACGAGGTTTGGGCGATCAACCACCAAGGTAGCTCAGTGCTGGTTGGTGGCTGTCAGAATTTTATTTCAGGGGTGCGCATTTAAAAGGCCTAACAGCAAAAATACAAAAAAATAGCTGCAACCAATTTTTTTTTTTTTTATAAGTGACTAAACCCGCGTTTGACCTCAATCGCACCTGATGGTAAGTGACGATGAGGTCGAAGATGAAAGCACACGGGTTTAGGAAGGAACTGGCTCTTTATACAATATTGCCGGAACACATTACCGCCGGAGCGGTAACATTTGGCGGCAGACTTTATATAAAGGGTGGTCGCTAGCCAGGCGGACCCAGAAGGGATCCTACCACCAAGCAAATGTCGAATCTTTTGGGGGTAAAGTTTATGTTTACTGGAATTGATGAGTTAATAAGTACCTATATTTCAAACAAAAACTTGCAAATCGGACTAGCGTTCGCGGGGTACCGTCGTATGATTTCCAATTTATGGATTGTTTTCTTTATTTCTTACTGCAATTTTTTAATTCTTGCCTTTTGGCCTGGTTTAAGGTACTCTAGACTCGATACCGCAAAGGTAAATTAACACCTAAAAAAAATACTCAAATCCGGTTCTACATTTAGCCTCCGGTTTTTATAATAATCTAAAACCCTTTTCTAACGATAGCTAAACTTAATAACTGCCTATAAACTCACAAACGAATAGAAACTGTAAATGAAAATGGCAAGAGAAAGGTTTAGTCTGCTTTGTAGAAATTGCTCCATTAAATATTTAAACCTTGATAGAAAGGAGCTCCTATAGACACTTTTACCACATCACAGGTCTGGAATACAATAAATAAATAAACATGAAAGGAAGGGTCTTTCCTTGGGCTAACTGAAACTCCAGATAAAAATACAAAAGGGTTAAATTACTTCTTTCAAGTACCTACTTTTTATTTCGTAATCGTGTTAAATATCTTAAGTAAAGAACTGAAATCTGAAACTTTATCAAAATACAGATCTTCGTAATAAATATTAAAATAAATAATAAAATAATACAAATTTCGTTTTTGTGCGAAAGTATAAGTAGAATATTTATATCCGAAGTACAGTCAGATAACGAAGTGAATCCTATTATAAAATGAAATTTAATGAAAACATTATGTGCTTGGAGGGATGCGCCACCTATCCACGCCTAGATGGCTCACAAATATAAACCGCGCCACCTTGATTCAAACTCTAGCTTAGTAGGCAATGTGTGTTAGCATTGCCGGTCATCAAATTACAAACAAGTGTGTTATACTCAGCAACACCATTCTTTTGATACCCATATTGTGGGAATACATAAAATTTCTCCACCATATTGAATCAAGAGTGACGTCATATTGTATTTAGAGTAGAATATATGATTTCGTTTTCCTCTCAGCAAGCCCTTTCATTTGATACCCATATTGTAGGAATGCCTTTAAAATAATTGGACCACCATCTGAATGATGGCACCATGTTGAATTTAGAATAACGTCACACAATTAACCATACATTGTCTTCAAAACTGAACTTGTAATACAAGCCGTTGAAGATATCTGCTTCAAAATTGAGTTGCAATATTTGACTCGAACATACTTACATACATTGCTAGTTAAATAAAAGCTTTTAATGAACGAATGAATAATAGATATACGCAGGTTTAATTTAAATTAGCGCATCACCTAGCAGCATCTCTACATCAATCCCAACAACAAACGACTTTTTACAAATTTTGATAAATAACACAAAAATGGAACAGCAAAAAATTTTTGCTCTTTAAAAAAATGAAAAAGAAATGTTGTCTGCCCGCTGCACGTGGCGATATTTTGCCTGCACGTGGCATACCTACGCTCAGAGTTAATAGAGTTACGCCAGTTTAGAAGCATAAAAAAATGTTTGTATTGGAAAATATAAATTAAATAAAAACAAAAAACTATTAATGTTCAAAAGTCGTATAACAAATATTCTTGACATTGATGTGGAGAGAGATTGACCCTCAAGAGGTGATACGTTAATTTTATAGGTAAACATAAGTATGTCTTTTTTTTGTATAAATGTCTGTAAAGTTTATATTTACACCAATACTGTATTCTACCACATTGCAACCCAAAAGGAGATGACAAATCAGCGCAGCTACTCACTACTTGCCGTTATGCGATGTTAGGTTTGCCTACCTGCAAATAGAACAACATAGTGTATGTTTAAGTATGAAATGATCCATTTATGATCCAAGGTATTAAAAGAATATTATCAGAAATGCCAGCGCTGTTTGAAATATGACACATTATGCCGGGTCGCTGCACGGCGGATAGGCTAGCACATTGTGATGGGTCGCATCGAAGGGTACACTCTACATCTAGAAGTTGCGCTTACTGTACCTACTGTCATTTACGAGTCAGGCGCGGTCGCAGTACGAAATTGGGGAGGGCAGTCACAACAGCTGATTTTGTGAGACGTCACAACTACATTTTGAATCCTAAGTATCTTTTTCCAGCTTCAACTCTTTTAAGAGGTTCATCTTCATCTTTTCATGATTTGGGGGGGGGGGGGGGGGTTCACGTCTTCTGAGTTTTAACTCGTAACAGGCTTTAGCTTAAGGTCAAGTTTGGCTTGACACTCAATGGGTAATGTGTTATTATGAGTACAGCCTACGTGTAGTCGAGCTTGTCTTGACTAGTTCGTTTGATATTGCATACAGGTCGCAGCTCAGTTCGCGGGAAAATCAGCGGTGGATCATGAATTGCGCTGCGCCCCGGCATAGTGTGCGATACTTCATATAAAATGTATGATAAAGTGTGCGCATACCTTTATATGAGTGTCATAACAACTATAGGAGTAATCAAATTGACCGGGTATTACCTATTTATATCGCTCATTATCTAAAAGACATAGTAATTAAAACCAGATTTTATTTCTATACTATTTTTATTCAATACTAGAATCAATAATAAAAAACAAATAAAATCTATCCATTTATTTCCACAGCCAACTGTCACAAAGCGTAGTTTGCTAACTTATCACTCTCAAATCGTCCGATCAAAGAGTCCTCTTGTTGTCTTGTTTAGATTAAATAGTGCTTTTCCCTCCATTTTCAACTAAATAATACCCGTTTCGTTTTTGTACACTAATGCATTGCATTAGGGCGAGAGCCAGGTGATGCGTAAGTATCCTTAGGCACATAAGTAGACAACCTAGGTATTCAAACATTTTGTATCTGTTACTACATGAGAACAATATACGTGAACTGTGGTTGAGTTGAGGTGTAAGTACCTATTACCTTTATTAGATTAAGTAGCTATAACAACAGTTAGGTACAAACAAAAATTACCACTACATTTTGAGAAGCGAATAAATTGTGAACCTCATAAGGCCTACTCTCTCAACGACATAACATAATGTTGATATGAAACACAACAATAATATAAAATAGAATCATTATAATAAAGTTAAACAGTTTATTTGTTCCTTTGACGAGTCTTTCCACCTAGAAAAGCGTGTAACTTTGAAAATACAAAAAAAAATATATATATATAGTTGGTTAGCCCTTTTAATGCAAAAGATATTAAGGGTATTTATTAAATATCACAGGTGGACATAAAGCATAAATATTAATCAATCTATTCACAAAAATAGCTATACAAACAGAAAAAGTTAAAGCAAATGAAACCGCGGCGCAGATCTACAATCCTATACAAGAGCAGTGCATTTTTGGCCCAGACATATTATAAATGCAGTTCCTCCAGTGAGTCAGCACAACACATCACTTCTCTTGTCACTTCCCGCTATTTCTGTATGAAACAATTCTACAAATGAAATATTTTTGAGGCCATTTGCTAGAAAGCCTTTCCTTCCCTTTCTAGTCATTCTTTATTTATATGTTACTTGAGTTGGAAATGGGAAATTCAATTACATACAAACTTTTATTGTACTTTTCTGTTCCGATGTATAAATAAGTGAGAGGCTAGAAGTTTGTTCGTTAGTTGGCATAGCGTTTGATTACTTTGTTACGGTGGAAAAAGGCCACGATTATTGGCAGTTTCATTAGGAATTTATAAATCGGTTCGGTAAAATCGATAGTGGTTCGTAATTGAGTAAATTATTCGATAGTTTAGAATCGCAATTGGGTTTTGAGAGTTGTGTATGATTCGGAGCGTTTAAAAACGAAAGGAGACTACCAAATAATTAAACCAACATTATAAAGTAAATATTAATACATTTTACATTTTGTATTACATTTTTAACAGAATTTTTATCACGTGTATTTACATTTTACATTCAACTAGAAGTTCTGTTGCCTGTAAGGACACCGTGTCCCGAATGACTTAGGTATGACTAATAGCGTGATGATTTTGAGAATCGATTTATAGATTTTTGTTGTAATTTTAAGAAGAAGCAGCTGAACAGATTGGGCAGAAATGTTTGACTCAGTTTCCATAATATTTAAACGTATTTACGTGGATCCAAATCGCGAGAGTGAAATAACTGTAAAATTATAGTACTAGGTACAGAGACAGCAAATTATGAATTCATTTTGATCTGAAATGTATACAATTACTTGCACGGTTAAGCAAACTATAAATCTTTGTTTCAAATATACGAGTTTGGGAGGATGTTTCCTACTCAAACTAAAAATCAATAAATAAAAGGATTATGTATCGTTAAAAAAATTTAATTTAAAAAATAAGGCAATATGAATTATGTAGGAACAAAAAGAAAAGAAAATATTAGTTTTATTAGAAAAGAAATAAAAGTAATTGAGATCGATTTTTACCTATGGGATAATTAAATACGGATGACTATAACTAAAAAGATCTTTAATTAAGCAATATGCTGAAACTGTTAACACATTTTTTTCCATTTTATAGGTATTTCGTTGATGCCTTTGGAACTCTGCCGCATGAAAATCGATCATCTCTTGAAAGGCGTTTTTAACAGCTCCGGACTTATTTTGCTATCATAAAGTTGTGTAAACTTTATCAAAGTCTATTGTTGCAAATGTCTCTATATTATAGAGAAAATATAAGAAAGAAACTTCGATATTACAATTTTGAAAAACTATTAAAATGTCTGTATAATATTAATTGTACTTTGGAATTACTTAAATAATTTAATCATAATTTCCACACGATGAAAATAGCCTCAAAAAAGGCTTAACTGTAACGGATAGGAGATTTTTTCCTGACATTAGGTTTATATTTTTAAAGTAAGTTAGTATATGCGAGAAAACTATTAAAGGAGAATTAAAATCAAAATGGAGCTAATGTTGCTTGATGTCACATTTTTGTATATTAATAAAATGTATCTACAATTTTCTACACTACAGAAGACATAGGTACTTACAATAATAAATGAATATTTGCTAACATTCACACACAAAACATATACCTGAAAAGAAGTCAATTTTCCAAAGTTTCAGCCATATTTATGAAGAGCTAGGTCCTACCTAAGCCTGTGTGCTGTCATCTTCGACCTCATCTTAACTTACCATCAGGTGAGGTTGAGGTCAAACGTGAGTTGAGTATCTAATAAAAAAGTAAACACCCATTATCTAAGAGCAAATTCTTTGTTCATTAAATACCATGGTCTGAGCCTGCATAAAAGGAGTTCTCCTAACTTTTGGACAAAAAAAAAGTCAAATATATTACACAAATAAATATACCGTAGTCTCCTGAATACTGTACAAATATACAACATCTGATACGTTATACTCAATGACCACAACTTGACCCCACATAGAATTTCTAAACCTTTACCTTACAGATCTATGCTTTGTATCTCGAGACGATACAAATCAGTTAGATATCTGCACAAAGGCAGCTCTGAAGTGAGTCTAAACACCTTACAAACAAAGGTACACATAACCTAACGCCACAGAACAATTAGGTACAGAAGTTAAACACATGTACGTGTTTTCTTGATTTTTCATACCTACTCTTCGCGCTAGGGTTGTTAACTTTGTCTAATGATTATTGTTATATGACAAAGTTTGTGTTCGAAAATCCCTAATAAACCTAAAACTAAAACTTAATATCAACACACATAAACTTACGTAATATTTGGTGACGTGACGCGCATGCAAGAGGATGACAGTCACGTTAACATTGGTACCAACCGGGCCGAGCGAGATATCCTTTCTATGTGTGTGTTGCTCGAGTGCTCTTTTTAATTATAGACTAAGCCCAAGTTCAATCTCACCTGATGGTAAGTGAAGATGAGGTCAAAGATGAAAGCACACGGAATAAGGAAATAACTGGCTCTTCATCTCGCCGAATACACCGCGGTAATATTCACCGGAAGATTTTATATAAAGGGTGGTCGTTAACCAGTCGGACCCTGACGGTATCCTACCACCACGGGTCCCTCGGATTAGTCGCCTTTTACGACACTCTTATCCAGGGACGGTAGGGCTATTCTAAGCCGATCCCTTCGCGGGCAATAATCAACGAATGCAGAGCATTAAAAAACCGACTTCACGTCAAAACTTTGGCTGAGTTGAGAGTGTCATCAACATAAACATTCTCCGAAATCATACATGTTTTTTCAAAAGTTTGAAACTTTCAATGAAGTACTCAACCGATTTCGATGAAATTTAAATGGGACTAACTATGAAGTATCGTCTGTCATATTATACAACAATTTTCAAAATCAATTCATAATTCGATGACCACTTTGGTTGGCGATGGGGTAAACCTGTCTGCCTCAGACGCCAGTGGTTGCGGGTTCGATTCCTGCACGGAACAAGGAAAAAAAACAATGTTCCGTGTCTGGGTGTTTATCTATTTATATTCTAGGTTCCCTAGTTCACTACATGGTATCCCATAACTATGCTATGCTTACTTTGGGGCCATGCAGTTGGTGTGGTGATTGGGGATTTTATTAAAAAAAATATTAAAATATTGTCCGAAATATCGTGTAACAAAGACACAAAAAAAAAACATACAGACGAATTGAGAAACTCCTCCTTTTTTGGAAGTCGGTTGAAAATGTATTGTATCTGTGTATGTACTTCTGTAGCTATTTGTTTTGTGCTAATACTATACAGGGTGTACCTCTCGGTGTCCCGGTCAATACAGCCGGATGGATTACCCGGCTTTGTCCTACTGATGAATAATTGTGTCCAGTATCCGGCCCGGATTAACCGCTTTCTGCTGATTTAATTGACAATCCTGCTATAATTGTTAGCTATTAATACGACATGCACGATCCTTATAAGCCGGTTAGCGGGATAAATCATATGAGAAAAGTTAGTATGAAGGTCGGATTGCGAAATTATCGCTGAGAATTTAGATTTTTTACAAAGATAACATACTTATAACTTTAAGCATAAATAAATAGTTATTTACGCAGTCTAAGTAATTCATTCTAATCTCATTAATGTTTTTTGCGATTTAAATAAACTACATTGTCTACAAGTCTACTGTTTAACTCTTTATAAGTAAATGTTAAAAGAGTTTAAACATTTCACTCGATTTTGAACTTTAAAAAAAATTCAATATAGCTTTTCCTTATATTTTTTGCGTATACATATTAAAAATCTTTTCGAACCCATTAAATAAGTTGGTTCACACATAAAATATAAACAAACCATCTTTCATGATAATATCGTATTATGTGCTGCGGATTTTCCCCGACCCTATTTTCGAAAACATCAGATGATTAAATACCAATCGTTTCCATCGCTAACAAGTAATAGAGTGGGCAGATTATAAACATAATTACCTGCAATCAGTTACACAGCCATTAGCAGAAGGCAATAAGATTTTTTTGTAAGTGCTTAATATCCGCAGACAATTTCAATAAAAAATTAGAAACTTAACAGATCATAATTTTAAGAAGAATTTAGATAGCATAGTCCCGTTTTGTGACTGAGCATTTTATTAATAATAGTGTACTTCAAAATACATAAAATTTCATGATGTTAATATTAAAGGGATCCTGTTTCGAAACAACTATGTTTCAATTTTATGAAAGACAGTTTTCATGAAGTTTGGAGTAAGCAGTAAAATTAGAGGAATCGTAGTATTTCCAGGCTTTTTTCTGCTCAGGAGCACATCATATTCCTACTATTGACAATAAGTATTAATAAATAAAATTACTGACACCAAGTGAATCCAAAGCACATTTGCAGAAGTCAGTGTGTCTTTCAAAATTATTTATGTCTGTGACCACCGTGCATAAATAAATAAGTGAACTGTTGTCGCAAATTTTCACTTAATCCAGAGCTGGAGAGACTTTTCATTTGTCATAATATGTATAGGTTCTCTAGCACAGGCAGGTTACGTATCATAATAACTAAAGTTGTATCGACTAATGTTGAAATAACTACGGTTGATTGGCCTAAGTTCATATCGCATATTGGACGACTCGACTTCTGCTTAACTCACCTGTAGGTACATCAACTGTAGGTGAATCGTCCATTAGTAATTTCATCCATTAGTTATTATACACTTATGTGAAACGATCTTTAGATATTTTAAACATTATTTATTTTAACCGTATTTATTTCGACAATAGTCGATACATCTTTAGTTATTATGATACGTAACCTAAAGGTACCAGTCTCTTACGTAGATTAACTACTAATTAGTACTGTAAGTTTTAATAATAATGTAGCATGTATAAAATATCTATATGAGATAAGAAATAAGTATTTTTGTATTTGTACTGGATCATCACACATTCATTTACTCTTTATTATGCACATAAATACAGATTATTACAATAAGATACATGTAACAGGCATGTTCCAGGCAAACAATCATATGATATCAAAACCGACAGCCATCTTCCAGGAAAGACTATGATTATCGAAATTAATAATGTCTGTGAGCGTACAAGTGTAATACCGGTTTGCGTCCGGTGACACGACGACATTCCCTGGATTAAAGGATTTATGTGATCGATGAGCTCGCGGCGACTATCATTTGCGGTAATCATGTTTTACGTGATTATGTTACTGCTAAAGCTGCTATTGTTGTAGTGATCGGAGGGTAGATAACTTAATATAAAACTATCTGCAAATCATAGAGTAACTTATATACTGGTATAGAGTCGTCACTAACAAATTTGGTACTAGCGCGATCTAGCGGAAAACAACCGTACCTCGACTTTCTGCTTGCGATTAAATCTTACTAAGGTTATAAATGTGAATGTTTGGATGGAAATATGAATGTTTATTCCTTAATCATGGCATAATGGGTGAACGGATCTTGATGAAATTTTATACAGAAATAGTCTGGAATAGTAAATGGACTTTTTATTCCGAAAAAATACTGGTTCTGACGGGAATTTAATTTCACTCTTTGACAATAAATAAGTATCTTAACCGCTCAGTCAATATGTATCTTAACTTTATTAACGAATGAAAATTTTAACGCGAACGAAGTCGCGGGCAACAGCTATTTAGATTTAAAATATTGTCGTCTGTCTGTTTGTTGTTTATTTGTCAAATAATTCGGCAGTTTCTCAGGCATAGGATCTAAAAGCGAGTGCGCTATTCACTTTACCATAAATGTAGATTTACATACAATTTAAAAGATTTTAATACAACTCACAGTTAAATATATGCTTTGTGTTTGGCTAGTTGACCATGTACAAAATTATCAGATTTATTTATTTAATAAATGAAAACACTTTTTGCCCTTTTTGCTTTGCATAACTTTAAGAAACTGTTGCTTAAACCAAAGATGTTTAGTAAACATGCATTGCCCATCAAATTTAATGTAAGTTTGAAGCCATTAATAACTCGCCAATTGAGAGGTGAAAGGTATTTTATCAAGATGCGTCATAACATAAATAGTTTACTCTCATTCTTACAGGGACAACTCTATGAAAATGATTAACGGCACAGCTTGAACAAGTTTGCTCTTCCGTAAAATTTACGGTTGTGGGTAGGTACCGAAATATTAAAATTAAAGTCAACAATAATTAAAGTGTTACCGACAAGAGCAGTGATTAGGACAATTATTTCAGATCTGAACCCAAATCATTTCAAACTTCAAAGTCATGAACGTATTTCGCTAATGGAATCTTGCCCTTTGTTAACTATGTGGACGGTGTTGCCAAATGTAGAGTCTATTCAGGCTGGGATCCCAACTAAAATTGCCGCGGTTGACAATGTAATTGCGTTAATTACTATACCCATGTAAACCACGAAGGGCTTAAGGGCCGACTTTGATTTTAGGGAAATAATTTTACTTGGGTGTTTATAGGGGTCAAGACCCAGAGAAATAATATTGACTATTACTTGTTGAGTTAAAATAAAAGTATTTAAGTTAAGTTTGGCTAAAAAACACAACTCTTTTGATTCAGGTGAAAGATTTTTTATGAACTAATTTTTTTTCTTTGAAAACTTTCATGGTCGTTTACGATTTTTTTTGTTAAGAAAGTCGCTTATCCAGCTCTAAACCTATTTGATGGGATGTGGAATCCCCCCGAATTCCACATCCCATCAAATGGATCTAGAACTGGAGTGTCACATTATTTAATGAATTAAGGATTTTCAATGGTTTCATCCTGCTCTTCGTCCATTTAAAACCAACATGGTACTTAAATTAGGAACGATCCACTAAAACGCACCTGAACAGAAGAGACTTTCTGCTATATTCACACGCTATAATCGCCATGGGCTTCGATTTATGATTATCTAAAAGCAGAAAGGATATCATTCTATTCCAGTAAGACTAAATAATCAGCTGTTCTGATTATTTAGTTTATATTTCTTGAACTATACAATCATTCCATTTTAACTTAACTCTTCAGTTTAGGACATGTAGGAAGTAAAATTCCTTTAAAATAACCTGTAGGTACCTTTGTAGTTTACTTAATATTCAATATAAATATGAATAATAATATAACTTGTATTTTCATACATTTACTATTAATAAATATGTAGTTTCTCCAAGCAGCTACCAGACTACAATTGTTTTTACTTTGACAATAAATTCAAAAGTTTCCCGTACGACACTGCTGCCATACAGAAGTGGCAGAACAGATTGTAAGCCTAGAACAACTATTTTTCAATTCCGTCATACTTTTAACAACATTTGGGGTGTAATGAAGGAAACTTCGCCAGTATTTCATCGAACAGTGTGGCCGAGGAAATGTATTGCGAAGGAGTTGCCAACTTGGGAGTAATTGATGACCAATCTTTATGAACTTAGGCTTTAGAAAATTGTTGTGTATTGTTGGGTGTTTAAGTTCAAAATTAAAAAGATTTAAAAGGCTTTTAGCAAAAGTTCTATATTTAACTCAAGTGTGTTCTATTAACTGATATTTCAAGACAACCATGTTTTGTTGTTGCGATTATGTTTTATGTCTTAGACGCAAGAGGCCACGGGTTCGATCTTTGCACACTATCATGGGCCTGCGTGAGCATAGTTCATTATTCATGATATGTACATACCTATTTATAAATTGGGGAATTTGATTAAAACCTACCATATGTAAATGTAATAATAATTATTATTAATCGAACAGTAATAGTATAAGTAAAATATTAGGAGCATTACAGAGTTCACTTGCCACCAACTTAAACATAATAATATATCTTACCTACCTAATCGTGTTGATTACACAGAATCGTATTATTTCAAAATAAACAAAAATGCGCATGAAAAAGCTAAAACCTAACACAATATTTTTCTGTTATTTATCTTCTTTTGTAAGAAAAAACAAGATCTGTTAGTATATTGTATTATTCGAGATAATGGCAAGCGGGGCTATGTATCGACTTTCCGAGCTTTTACCTCAATTGTCCGGGGAATAAGCTCGGTGTCGAGTGTTGCTTGAGACAAAAAATAAATAATGACATTCTTTTTTCGAATTCTTTAGGGTAATAAATATTTTTTGTTAAGTTTACAATTGGATTAAATACGGATAGAAAAGTTTTATACTTATTCGAAATCTTTAAAAGCAATGTTAGTTTTAAGTTTTGTAAGGTATACTATAGAACAGCCTGTTATCTAAATTAACTGTTCCTACTAAGAACACCTATTAAGAAAAAAAAACATAATTTTAGTAAATTAAAGATTGTCTACGCCGGGAATGCATCCACAATTGTTTTTTAGGCCCGATTTTCAACCGACTTCCAAAAGGAGGAGGTTTTCAATTCGTGTGTATGTTCTCTTGTCTTTGTGTTTTTGTTACACGACTTTTTTGACAATTGCGAATCGATTCTGAATATTCTTATTTCGTATGATAGCAGATACTTCAGAGGTGGTGCCATATAAATTCCATCGAACTCAGGTGTTAAATTTTTTGAAAAAGTATTTTTGATTACGGAGAATATTTACATTGACGAATTCAGCAAAGTTTTGACGTGAAGTTATTCAATAGTCAGATTAAATTTATCCGACGGTTAAAGTATAACCTTCCGGTTTTTTTTTTACATTTTTCTGTATAACTTTTATCTGATTATTGAAAAACCAGGCCATAGTATATTGAAATGTCATCATCATCATCATCACAAATCTTTGTAATGAGCCCACTGCAGGGCATGAGTCTCGCCCCTGGGTGAAGAGGAGGTATAGGCCAAAACCACCAAGGTGGCCCAGTGCTGGGTGGTGGATGCCAGAATTATCAGGGCGCCTAGATGGCTTCTGATAAACCCTAACGAATACTGTATACACTTGTATACAGCACCCGGGACCGACTGCTTAACGTGCCCTCCGAAGCACGGAAGTCATCGTGAGATATGAATGGTCGGCGGTCACCCATCCAAGTGCCGACCGCGCCGAACGTTGCTTAACCTGTGATATCGTATGATACACACAGTAACCACGGCGCCACGACGATTTCTTAAGTCTTAAGTCAGTTTTTGGAAATGTATCTAATGATAAATCTTAAACTGTCTAGGTTCGGCTTAGAATAACCCTGCGGCCACTGGCTGGGTAAGCGTGTCATCAAAGGCGACTAAGGCTGGGTTTCCATGGACGTGGAGGTGGGGAGAGCAGAGCATGAATAGACCAATCACTAAGCTCGAAATCTCCACTCCGCTTCAATGGAAATAGCGGAGTGGAGCAGAGCTGAACGGATATTCATAAAAAACCGAGGAGACGCGGAGTGGAGGACTGCGTGGCGGTGTGGAGGACAGCGGAGTGAAAACGCAGCCTAATCTCAGTGACCCCGCTTAGTGGTCCCGTCGGGGTCCAACTGTCGAGCGACCACCCTTCATATAAAATCTGCCACCGAATATTAATTACCACTCCGATGAAGATGTGCTCCAGCAAAATTATATCTCCCATGCTGGGAGCAAAAGAAAAACGTAGAATGTACCAAGTGCTTCTATTCCCGGGCGTACTGTAAAAGTGTGTTAAGGGATAGAGGTTTTATTGAAGTTTTTGTGGGCGATAGACTGACCCTCTGTCACTGCAATAGTCTCTCTGCATTATTATACATTTAATAACTCCAAATTTGCTTTGGCTTTATAGCCTCTGGTGTTCCATCTACCTCATAAGGGATAAAGGCGTGAGTATGTGAATCTTACTCGTAAATAACCATGGGAACTTTATTAAAAGGGCGCGTACATTAAGCCATAAATGAGATGTGAAAAAATTCACTGTTACCTACAACAATGAGTGTCATATTAATATCCATAACCGTACCAACCTTTATTCTGGATAACACAGCCTATAGATAAGTTCATTGACCACCCTATATCTATAAAATTTATGATCCTTCTTCCTCACCTCTTATATGTATAAGGTGCTAGTATAAATAATGAAAATTGAAGAACATAAAATCCTGAGAAACAAAATGTACCTATATGATTATGTAATTATGATTTCAAGTAGTACTACTATCAGTAAGGTAGCTCAGTCAGGTCAATGATCCAAAAAGCACGTAGGTACTTACTCATTACGTGTAGTCAAGGACCCCTAGGCCAAATTCTATTTTAAGCATTCCAAAATAGACCCTCCCATGCTTGACTTATTTCAGTAATTATTACAAAGAAATCTTAGCAAAAGATTTAATTAAAATCACAGATTTAATGAATCAAGATAACCTTTTATTTTACCGTGTTTTTAAGATCGGGTTCTTAAGAGTGATCATAAAGATGTTTTTATTCATTAATTTTAACGAATCTAATGAGCCGTTCTTATTGATTTTTAGATTGTTATGTCTACTGTGATGGACATTTTTGTTTGAAACGTACAGATTTTTGAATGCTCCTTAAAAATCTGGGCGAGTTTTAGTCTGCGAACTGGACGGCAGCGACAGCGAGAGCGACAGCGACGAGCGGGCAACGACGACGACGCGGGGAATCTGGGCCATTTTTGGCGCCAGTGGACGCTCGAGCTATTTGTCGCGGTTTCATACAAACTCAATACTTTGTATCGTGTCGCGGAAATCGCTGCCCGCGCCGCTGCCCGCGCCGCTGTCGCTCTCGCTGTCGCCGGCGTTCAGTTTGCAGTTGGTTTTGAGTCCTTTAGCATCAATTTTTATTTGACACCCAGAATGTTGGGAATCTCTAAAACTCTAAAAAGTGTTTTCTAATAGGTGACTTTGTGGCGAAAATGTCACGACTTATATTATAAACTCTATGTAAATATTTGTTATAGTTTAGTCTCGAATAGAAGAGATGTTATGTTTCTCTGTACACTTTCGGTTGACTTCAGTTTACATTGTTATGCGATCATTTTAATGAATTAATACAAAATATTGGAAAGCAGGGACCTTGTTTGATTATAAAGCAAGAAAACGCAATAACCATAGTTCCCGCAACTTAACCATTGATTAACCCAAATGATATCTGATAACACTTAAATGAGCAAGCGGAAGGTCGCAAGAGCGAAGATATATGCCGCTTAGTTTATATGAAGGGTGGTCATAAACCAGATGGTTTAAAGGGTTTCCATCATGTCATTTCTTTCGGTATAGCCTCTCTTTACAATACAAACAGTACAGTACAATGTGCGACTTCACACGGTCATGGGCTATGCTTAATTTTTCTGAAAACCCTCTTGTAGAAAAGTAACGGACATCATGAAAAAAACGAGAGATTTTGTCATGTAGGTTTTTACTTATGAGCTGCAAAACTACTGGAGATAAATAAAAATGTATTCAGAAAATGTCCATTGATCGCAAATGTTTAAAAAAAACATCACCCTTTGACTTGCTTGTCGATGCCTGTAGCTTGAAGTTTATTTTTGTCTTTATTATTCGAAAATAAGGTAGGTATTTATTTTTATATATTTTATTTTTATCGAAGTTAAAGCCAAATCAAAACAAAAAATAAAATTTGTTAAGCTTGTCATGTATAGAGCCTTCGATTTTATCCCAAACCAACGTCTTTCAGACATACTCAGACTTCTGTAAACTAAGATGCAAGCTATGCTTAAACTTTAAGCTAAGCTAATTAAATCAGAATAACAGACTGGATAATGCTGCAAAAGATTACACAACCTGCTTATTGTGTGCGCTTAAAGAGCACTGTAAGAGGTAGTTAGCATTTTTATTTCGTTAAAATAACAAGACTCTCAGTTAACAAGCTTTTATTTTAAATGTTTAAAGAAAATTTGACTTTAATTTCTGGGCGTTAAAAATCATATCTAGACTAATACTTTTTGCATGCGGAAAGCAACGTACTATGTGCTTCCGTGTTCAACGGTTGTAATGTGACTATAGTGTTACACTTTTCAAAGGATCGTGTATTGTAAAGTGTTGAGTTGTATACAAGGACAACAAAGGTGGTGGTAGGTAATTTAATTTCGATGGAGATAGCGCACGTTTGTCGTTAGCCCCTAACTCATTTTCTCTGTAGACGTGTTCCAAAAAATGTTTAATTTTCGTTGATGTCAGATTTTGCCGGTAGTTTAAATTTTAATTATGTATCAGAGTAGACATTGCTTTATCGTTTTCTTAACAGCTTTACTGTGATTTTTTGTTTTGTAACAGTTTTATTTGAAATCTTTCTAAATTTATCAATGAAAAAGCTTGTGAAATAATTCACGTGCTTTTTAGTTGTTACAAAAGAATTCTTTAAATAGAAAAAATAATTTAATTAGAACAGTTTTAACCTGTACCCTGGCCATCATACCGCCGAATTCTATCGATAAAATTGGTAACACTTTTTTGTGTTGGTAAATTAGTAATCGGTATTTACGTAAATGAAACCACGGGGAACTGCTAGTGCTGTGTATTTTTATGGAATTAATAATATACGTATATCTCTATCAAATATGCTCGTCAAGGGACCCAAAGTTTAAATTAATTATATGTCTCTACGTTCTTGTTAGCAAAGCAGCTTGCATGTCATAAAGTATAATTACATTGTAGGCTTTTGGGATTACATGTGATTAGAGAACATGAATGACATGGAACTATTCAAATAAAAGAAAAGTTTACTGAATAGTTTCCAGAAACTCAGGCTGGCATATAGGTACTTTGATATTTAGACGTAAGGCGTTTATAAACTGAAACTATACTACCTTTTAAAAGTGCACGTGAAAATAAGGATCGCAGCAAAGAAAAAAACTTTTCGTTGATAAAATTTTTATATTCTTCATTTAAAATAATATTTTAATTTATTCTTATAATCTGTGCAATTATTTACTTAAAACTTTACACTAGTGTAAGAACCCACCCTCTAATACCGTAAAACGGTATAAATATTAACATATTTATATATTTTGAAAAATAAAATAAAGAGAAAATTGAAATGGAATATGTCTAATCTAAACAGCTGAATTAAGAGTGTACGAGTATATCACAAGAGGGAGGTTCCTGAGTGGCTCCTCAAACCCTCCTCAGTACGCCGCGATATTCTTCTGATTGATGGATCGAGCTCAATCTCAATATGGCTGTGTCGGGCATATTACCCTCATTATATTGATTTATTCTTTTTTATAAAATATTCCTCAATCTTAATGCAAATGTAATTTTACGGAATGAGAATTTAATTGGTGAAAGTAAAATTTTTGTTATTTCGATTTCGCAACATCTTGCGAATTAATTAGTATAATTTATGCTAATAAAACAGCTGCGTTTTGGATAGGAAAATTGTAATAAATTAGGTTTTTTGTGAAAACTCTGTTTATGGTTTGGTTAGGTTAGGTTAGCTAAGCGTTAGGTCAAACGCTTTACAGTATACTTATGAAGGTGTAATACCTAAAACTTACTACCATGTTTACTCATGAGCCTGTAAGTTTATTGTGCTCCATAACACGAAACGCCCATTGGCCAGTTGCTCAAACTAATGTAAGTCCAATCAATGAAGGTTGTATAGCGATTCATGAGGCTCTGGGGCAGCGTAAAGTTTGCTGTAGGCATTATAGTCGCCGTAATTAATTACCCTAACTAGAATCTAGCTTCTATAACACTGAGGGTCTTTCTATACCGTGTGAAAGATGAACTCTATTGTTCTCGAAACTAACGTTTGTAGATTGGCATTCTTGCAGTTTCATTGTTTTTGGAAAAGGGCTTGTATCTATACATTTCAACGGCGAAGTTGGTTAAAATTTGTAGGTTTTAATAGGAATTGTTTTCTTTAAAAAAATCTATTGTTTTTTATCCGAAAAAAGTAAACTTTTGCCTAAAATTTGAACCCAGTCCCCTATAATGTAATATGAACGCAAGCACATAATAATGACACTCACTTCCCGTTTGCATTCGCTGACTCTCCAGCGTCTTCAGATCCCTCTGAGTGCGCCGATGTACCGAGTACCTCCTTCCGTTTCAGCGATCCGGGTGCCACAGTCTGCGTTGCAATCAGTCTCGGCTCCGCTGAAACCCAAGTCTCCGCCCCCCGTCTTCCTGCGGGATAAGAGTCGTTGGACCGAGGTCTCGGCTCTTTGCGGTAGTCATAGTCCCAAGATAGGGCATCCAACACGGGTGATTCTATTAAGGTCAAGGTCGGTTCTATTTCCGAATTCAGGAATTTTACTCGGCTTCTTGCTGACAAGAAGCTCGAGTATCAAACTTACGCCCTCCCTGAGAAGCGTAAGATTCGTGCTGTCCTAAGAAACGTGCCGTTTGAGTTATGACTTGAAGTTTTAAGGTTTCCCCGTCGAATCTGTGCACAAAATGTACAACCGCCGGGGTAAACAGTTCCCACTTGCGATAGTGATCCTAGCAAATAACAAGAAGCTACACAAACCGCGCAGCGGCAAACTGCTTTACTACCGCTAGGTGCGTCAAGTGCTTAGAGCCGCATGGGACTAAGGAGTGCTCTCGCTCTCCTGAGCCGTCTACTGCTCCGTCCTGCGTCTTGTGCGGCCAGTCAAACCCCACGGCAAATTTCCGCGGTTGTCCCAAGGTACCGGGCTACTGTGAAGCCCATCAAAAACTGGAGAGAGCGTCCACAGCCTAGCTCGAGCGCTCTTCTAGCCATCTCTAAGGCCCCTAATCCCATTTCTTCTAGTTTCGTTTCAGGTCCAAGCAGCCGTGTTGCGGCACAATCGCAACCGGTTACCAAACCGGCTTCCCAGTGACAGAACGCAAAGAGGTCTCACGACCGCATGGCGTTCTGGATCCAGCTCCCTCACATCAACGAAATTCTGGCTTTCAAAGGTGTTCCGGTCTTAACTAAGTTCTCTCCCCTTATTAGGAAACTCCAGCATGCTCAACGTTTCTAAACGTAGTCCTTTTCTTTCAGCATTCCTATCTTAGGGTAAGTCTCCTCACTTTAGATAATCTCTTCGTCTCAGCCTCGTCATTTTAGCTTTCAGCTCATCCATGGGGGCCAGGGTGCCCCCGCTGCGCCCTTCCGCTCTATCTACCGATTGGCTGTCGCTCCGATTATGATCAGTGGCCTACACCAAGGCGGATCATTAAAGGGGGATGTTTAGTGGGTATACGCAGGCGTTCTTTGGAGTCTCATGGCCGCTCTTGCGGTCCCCACACTGTCTAGATACTCTATACCTGGTAGCCACTGGGGTTAGCAGACTATAGAATTCCCTTTCGTCCGTAACAGGATTCATCCTACTCCTACTGGAGCTTGCTTTCGTGGGTGCCAACATTCCTTGGCGGAAAAAAAACATAATATTAATTAACCCCATCTTGTTTAATGTAACGTTTATGATTATTAAAATTTTATGTGATGCAGATGTAACAATTCTTTAATAGAGAGGGGCAGCTACCAAAACTTGTTAATAATTCTGTTGTTCCACAGTATACATTTTCAGTCTAAAAAGTACTATCTAAGATCAATAAAGCACATAATACCTATTGTGGTACGTTAGCTTTGGTCGAGAAAATCGTGTATAAGCCGATTTTGCTTATATTAAGAAAGATTTTCTAATGGATTTACTACTGAAAATAATCCAATTTCTACTGCATAATAAATGACCATTGATTTAAAATTATATTGATTGATAATATAAACATAATTTTATTATTTGTTAAAAATATATCAAATTTTAGTTAGACTTCTTACCTTAAATTGTTGGACTCCGTTATTTATATCTCATTGAACATATAAAAAAAATTGACTTTAAGACATGATATATCTATTCAAAAAGGTTTTTTGAATATACATAAAAATTAAAACAATTATAAAGTAAACAGTAAGAATAAAATTAAAAGCTGAAGTTATGTATGAAGACGTAACTATTCCAAACGAGTCACTTCAGTTCCTAGTTATAAAATCCTACAATGTTGTGGATTTAAACTACTTTCAAGGCTTGCAGCGATCGCTGGCATCACAAAGTAGAGAAGCACTGTAATAAAGTAAATTATAAGGATATTTTCTAAAAAGGCTCCTTGCAACAAATTTTTATCTATTGATCTATTGAGAGATCGAGGTTTCCGTGAAATAGTAGATTTTGATATGAAATACAAAAGATGATTCAATGTTCGCTGCATAAGCTACTACAACAGAGCTCATACAAGTAGGTACTGTAGCGACCTTTCCGGGATCGATAGGTAGAGGCGATACTTTCGAATTACTAAATTTATAAAAGAAACAGCTAGAATGCGGGAGACTTAAACATTTATTGTGATCACTTTTTTCGGACGTTCACTGGGGAATGACTATCAAAATATAAAAGCCTACTTGACATCCTGAAGGTTCTTAATTTTAAATTAATTATTATGCTATCCAAATATTTCCAGCCAGTGGAATTCAACGAGTTCGCGTACGCATTCCACAGTACCTAATGGAAGATCACTCTGGATTGAATACTGAAATTCAATTTAAGACACAATTTTGATGTTTCCATATGTATTAAAGGAAATTGAAATTCAACGGTGTTGAATCTTATCAAAACAGTTTGCTATTACAGCAGGCTGCGTCCCCAGTAGGCAAACAGGTGGCGGCCGACTAAGTGAGCCGCAAATTTGTGACGAACTTGAGTTAGCTGCAAACTCAGATATTAATAGATATTAGTAGAATTTGCGTCTGGAAATGCAGCCTTAATGGAAGTACTAACCAAAACCTTGTAAAGAACGATCCAGAAAGCTTCTCTCAGGTTTTTGACTTCTGAAATTTATTTCTTACCATTTATTTAAATAAACATTATATAATTATTATGTTATTTAATAATCAGTAAACACCAACCATATAGCATACAGGTTATACATAGGTTTATAACAATATTTATAAACCTGTTTACGATTCATGTCTCTAATACTCGTATACAGAAAAAGCTTCATATCGTTGATAGTAAATATATGTACCGTACATAATTTTATTGGTGATAGAGCAATCGCTTTGTGAAGCTTGCTCGTATGTTTTCTCCAGTGAAAATGTAAACATTTCATTAGATATCCTTCCATGCTGGATTCCATGCTGGAGGAAGAAAAACATCTACTTCTCTTCCCGAGAATACTGTAAGATCAAGTTTAGGGACAGACAGCGCGTCGCGCGGGGTCGTGACTTTCCACTACATCGCCGGCTTTACTATGGAACTACCCGCTCGTTTAGAGTAAAGTTGGCGATGTAATGAAAACAAGCGAAGCCCCGTACGACGCGTCACCCTTGCTTTAACGAGCCCTAAAAGTCAGTTAAGGGAAAGAGGTTTTATTGGCGTTTTTTTGGGCGAAAGGCTGCTATTGTCTCTCTCCATAATTATAATACCACCAAATGAGAATCGTCATTTCATACTATTGAATGTATAAACATGAAACTATTTTTAAAATCAACAATGGAACAATGCATATCTATTTCAGCTATTATATATTTTTCAGCGTCACTAATACTTCTTTTGATTTTTATGTCATTTTGCTTCTTTTGATTTTTATGTCAAATATACGTGAATCTGGTAATAAAGCAATATGGCACCCGTCCGTCCGTCACTGTCATTAAAATAAACACCTGTCAGTCTGTCCTTAACAGTGATGTTGATTGATTCTGTTTGTTTTGTGAAAAATATAAAAATAATAATTACCTATATTCTTTTGGGCAAATAGAATACTGATTGTATCGGAAAGCTGATATTGTTGACTGATAGATAGCGGGTAGATAGAAAACCAAAAAGAGCGCATTCACGAACACAGAGGAAACGCGAATGACAATGTCATATATCAACAACATGGCAACCATCTATCTGTCAGTCACCTGTCAAGTGTACTTTTTTAAACAAGTTCAATCTTCTTTGTTGAAGTTGTTAGTGATACCATATTTTAATAATTTCACTGTGAAATAACTTATTATAAAACAGGAAATATAATAATGTATGATTTTTCTGTGATTACCTATAATTAAATGTATTTAATAAACTAAAAAGAAACACTATACAAATTTTAGTATTTTTAGTATGGGGAGTGACGATTCTTCTTTATCAAACGTGACATCAGATGGTCTTATAACCACTACTGTTCTGCGTACTCCATAAGGGTCTCCAAACAGCTTGGGCTACAGGCGTGAAGTTGTGTATGTATTCATTAGATATGACTGTTCGCTGCTCTGACTATTTCCACCTACAATCAGCTTGGCCCTGATAAACTGTGTATAGGCTGTGCAATAAGTGGTACTTGGACGTTCTATCAAGTGTATTTATACGTTAACTCACATTCCCGTTTGCCGTCTTTTGCCTAACATGAAAAAAACAGTCAATCATGTTCATGGACATAAAATTTCCACTGTGTGTTGATTAAACACACGACCCCTGTCTCCTGTCCGAACCAGATCATGTTACCGTGCTAGAACTTCGGTAACTACTTTACTAATATTAAACTTGAGTTTATCATTTTATGTGTCTTTGTGTTGTTAAAGTTTCTTCATATGCACAATTGGGGTAAGAAACCCTTCGTCAGTTACCTTTTCATAACTTTGTCAAGTCTACTCTCAAACTCTTAGGACCTTTTCAAAATGAAGCATTACGCAGCCAAATGCACTTAAAATTATTGTAACACAGTCATCATCATCATCATCACCATCAGAAGCCAAAAGACGTCCACTGCTGGACATAGGCCTCCTACAAGGTTTTCCACGTCAATCGGTCCCGCGCTGCCCTCATCCAGCGTTTACCGGCGACTTTGACCAGGTCGTCGGTCCATCTTGCGGGGGGCCTGCTTACGCTGCGTCTCCCGGTACGTGGTCGCCACTCGAGAACATTTCTGCCTCAACGGCCATCTTTTATGCGAGTAATGCGCCCTGCCCATTGTCACTTCAGCTTTGCAATCCTTCTGGCTATATCGGTGACTTTGGTTCGCCTGCGAATCTCCTCACTCCTGATTAGATCCCGCAGAGAAACACTGAACATAGCCCTTTCCAGTGCCCGCTGAGCGACTTATTTATAAGGCCCTTAGTTAGCGACCACGTCTCTTTACCTCACTCAGTACACGGGTCAAATTAGTTCACACCTTTGTTGTATTTGCAATATTTCGTACTCAATCGGTAAAGCAGGGTATCGCTCATTTTGAGCAAACGAAAATAGATCTTATAGTTACGGACCTTTGCTTACCCCGACTGTACATAAATTATCAAATAAATTTGAATTATACTCTTAAAGGAGATTTTTTATAGGTATACAAATAAAAAAGGTTTTCAATTAGGGTCAAGTTAAGGACAAAATCGCATACCCGATTCGGCCATCACTCGATTTATTTTCTAAAGCCGAGTATACCAAAGAGATTCAAGGTTTTTATCGAAATTGAAGTAAGGTCATTAAATAAATATCCCTCAGCTCAGAACTTTGGAAACTTCGCGGACTTTTCATCCAAAACAAAGAAAACAAAAACTCTTGAATTCTTGCAAAATATCATCTATTATAAAGAAGTGAGGTTATTTTTTGATATTTAATATGCATCTTTTGATACGTTTTAAGAATAAAGGACGATTTGAAAATGGATTCAAAGTTAATGCAATTTATCAGGGTTGGATTTGGATTATCATTGATTTCGAGTATTTCTTCCATATTGGACTGAGAGCAAAGGACAAAACAGAATGTGCCAGAGGCTTCTCTTCCCGGGCATACTGTAAAAGTCAGTATAGGGACAGATGTTTTATAAGAGGTTTTTATAAAACGTCTGTCTTTATAATGCCTCATTATAATGCCTCCAAATTTGTCAAACGTGACATCAGATGGTTTTAAAACCTCAGAACACCCTGGTAGGCTGAATACCCTGTAAGGGATACAGGCATGAAGTTGTATGTAAGTATGTATTCGAATATTTGTTTAGTTACCAACGGGACATCTATTTTGGCACATGCTAGCATTTTCTTGGATAAAAGTAATTTGACGATGAACAACAGCTTTTAAAAATTGGACACAAAAGCTAATTCAGCGAGTACAGAACGCTTGCGCGCGATTTTGTTTTGACATCCCCTCTAGGGCCCATGTTACACCGTATTTAAATAAACACTCTCTACTTAAAATTAAGCACCGTAGAAAACTGCACATGGTTTGTCTTATCTTTGGTATCATAAAAAACCAGACTCCTAATTATCTTTTAAGCAAATTAACACCCAGTTCTCAGAGATGATACGGACCCCGGCAGCGCGCGGCGCACTTCTCTACCCAAAAACATAAATCGGCTGCCTTTAAAGGCAGTTTCCGGTATGCGGCTACCAAATGCTGGAATAATATCCCACCACCGTTACGGAAGCTTCTCACAGTAGCTAAATTTAGGAAAAAAATAAAACAAATGTTATCTTTACATCAGTATTTTGAGGAAAACCAGCTGCATGACACCAGCGCTATTTAAGAACCAAACTTTGCAAAGATTATATAACTTTGTTCTTTATTTTTAAGGCTCTTATGTTAAATTTTAGCGAGTCTCATAGCTATAAATTTATTTTATTTTTAAGTCTTGTTTTATGTGAAACTACTCTACAAGGTACAGGATTCCTTTGATTAAGTTTTTTTGTTTTAGTTTACCGCCCGTGACTAAGTGGTTACAATGGAAGACCAGCGCTAATACTAAGCTAGCATGATGCTGAATTGTAACCATTTTGTGTCAATTTTTTTGTCAATTTTTTAATTTTGTCAATTTTGTCCGTTTTATTTTTGTCACAAATAAGGTTTTTAGTTTTTTAAATTTTTAATTAAATTGCAAATTAAAATGTGATGGATCGGGTGTGGGCGAGGGTTCGATATTCAGTGCACAAGAATATTTGTATTATTGGAAGATATTTGTCGTGTGTGTGTCTTTGGTATCGTAAGTGGTGGCGCGCGAAGGACCAAAAGGAGGGACGAAAGGGATTAATGGAATATTAGGGACAAGTGTTGCTCGACTCACCGGTGGCTTGCGCAGCTTTTATTCTCCTGGGAAATCCCGATGATGGAATCACTATTTAACAGCACTAAAAAGTTTGGTATTTGAGTTCAATGAAAATGTATTTCAATTTCACTGCGATTTTGAGTTGAGTCCTTGATCAATTGACAGCTACCAAGTTGTCAGCGCTGCGTCCGAGTCGTTGTCTCGCTCACACATGGGAAAAGGATAGAGGAATCAGGGAGATAATGAGGAGAATGAGTGAATGAGGCAGAACCTTCGCGAATAGATATCTACGGCGCAAACAGTAAGTATGTATTTAATAAAAAAAGCATGAAGCTATATTTGTAAGCATGAGACACAATGTCACAGTCGTATATATCATATTTATCTTTCTCTATGTATATATCGTTGTTATGTACCCGGATTTAAACTCATATATTTTACATTTTAATTCGACGTTTCAGTGCATTTACAAAACCGCGTGATCTCGAGTGTCTAATGTAAACTTTGTTTTTAATCGGATCAGCTTTGAAGTTTCCAAAATGTTAATGTAAAGTGTAATTAAACGCTATACAACCAAGTTGTTGTTTTCCATTTCTTATGAACTGCTTTCATACTAAAGCTTAAAACCTAAGACAATAAAAAAAACCTAAACAACGTCTAGAACATATTGAACATCTAGAACACATAGTGAAGCTAAGCAATGGCAGCGGTTTACAGCAGAACAGCTAAGTATTTGAAGCGGTAACTGCAAACTCCATCTCAGCTTATTTGTTATGAAGTTAGTATCAACTTGTTTATAACTGGAGTTACTTGTGGAAAACAACATATTTCAAGCACTAAGTTGTTCGACTCACCTTACGTCGTTTCTAAAGTTTTAATATGCTGGATTGATGGGGTAAATATTTAGTTGAATTCGTGAGACGAACGAAAACAAAGTTTTAGACAATCCTTTTCGATCGATACGAATAATTATGGCGATTATATGGTGTTTTATTTTTCTATAATAGCATGGAAACAATTCACCGATATCACAAAAATATGGTTTTGTATTTTTTTATTTACCTATATAAAAAGCTTTCAAAATCCTCAACTACTCATTTAAAAAAATAATTATGTATTTATAAGCTAGGAATGTTCTAGAATCTTTCTTATGGATAGCGTAAACAGCAAGTGACTTAATTTCGCTATAGTGAGTGAGGATTAATTCAAAGATTGTGCTCGGGGACATAAAAATGGGACTGTCATTATACAATGTTGTCTGTCTGATTTGTCTGTTATCTTACTAATATTATAAATGTGAATGTTTGGATGTATGGATGTTTGTTCCTCAATCACGGCAAAATGGCTCAAATGGTTTTGATGAAATTTGGCATAGTGATAGAGTACAATCTAAAAAAGCAGATAGGCTACTTTTTATCCAGAAATTCCCGCGGGAATCAAAATTGCGCGGCTCAAACCGCGCTACAGCTAGTTGATAGTAACATAAATGGACGTTAAACTACTTATCTAAGGACAAGTGACAAAAATAACCAAATAATCCGATACAGCCATTTTTGACATGAGTTTTTGGACGAGCCAAAGTATTTTATACGTCTTTCAAATTGTAAAAAATTACGCAAAGCATATATAATTTAGCCAAATTGGGTTATGTTTCCAAAGTTGTTAATCTGTGTGTTTTTATATGTTAATGAGCTTAAAACCTCAATAACATCCGATGTAGCTGTTTAAATTACACCTAATCTATAACCATTCATAATATAAGCCACTAAATAATAACCAAGCTAACTTTATTCACCCCCGGCTACGTCGATGCAGGCAAACTTCGCTTCAATTTCAATCCATCAGCTAAGAATACCGACACACCTGGCCCGGTTAAATGCAGCTTATGTTAAGGGGTCAGACAGACGAGTGTTGCCAAAATAGCCATTTTAAAGTTAGGCAACACTGCCAGGTCGGCAGGTAAAGCTGCTTGTCAGAATCAATTTAAACATTTTACAGATCGCTATTTCGGTTTGCTTGGATTGCTTGTAGACTGGGAAACGCAGAGCTTTTTGAAAAAGGAATTGTTCTTAATTCAAATTAAGTTCACTATTCAAATAATGTTTTATAAAAAGTCAGGAAAAATTAAATAAGTTTAAGAAAACTGTGAAAATGTTGGATACGGGCGGCTTGCGCATCGTCGTTAAATACAGTTTAAGAGCGACGTAAACGCATTTAGTCTGCTAATTATAATTAGCGTCTTGCATAACAAAAATTTAGGCACTAATCACGTTTAACGAACTGTCAAAGTTAAATACCCAAAGATGGCTATTTAGCGTCACTAAATACGTTTAGTAGCAATCGAGCGTCATCATTTTGAGATTATAGAAATTTTACTATTACTTTATAAAAGATTGTAAAGAGTTCGGTAGGAAGTTTGTAAGATGGATTTGTGGGAATTGTATTCTGACGATGATGAGGAGATTATAGAATATATCAACAGACCGAGGGAATTGTTTGAGAGAGCAGACTTATTTGGAATGTATTCGGACGACAAATTCTTCAGAAGGTTTCGTTTGACGAAAGAAACCACTATAATGTTGTTACAGCAAATAGCCCCACATTTAAAAACCAGCAACAACTAAGGAAATATACTCATTATTAATGAATATTCAATAAATAGATAGGTAGTGAATTAGCTATTTTTGTTTGTTTTGCAGGATCAAATCAGTCACTCCTATAAACCAACTTTTATCAATTATTAACAATTATTATTAATTAAAATAACCACGAGAAATAGCACGAGAACATTTCACAAATCACAACAAGACAATTTGTGTGACTTGATGTGACTGGTGAAAGCTCGTCGGTCCATTTCACACGTTTTTCTTTAAGAAATTCAAGTGTACAACGCACGAAAACGTAAAAAGGAACGCAAGAAACTGCTTTACCGACTCCCTAACTACGATTAGGTAAATTACCATACAAAAGGACGTGAGCAAGACCTTTTTAATTGTATTTAGGCTAAACATATTTAGCAAGATAAACTCATTTAACTAAATTCTGTTTAGACCAAATGTTACGCAAGCCACCCTAAGGTACAATGTGCAGGAGATTAAATTTATAATATTTAATAAAACTTACATTGTAACGGATAAAAGAGATTTTTTTGTTATCACTTATAGAAAAATATTTTTAAGGTAAATTTTTTTTTTTCTGTAACATGTTTGACTTCCGAGTACAGTCTGCAACAGAATTATGTATACCATCCAGTCTCCCGCACACATGCAAAACGCATGCATATTGTATGCATTGACTGTACATTTACTCGTATTGATATTTTTAAAAGAAGTTCTCTATGGTGCTATTAAAAGATAGGAATAAAGTCTATCTTTAACTTCATACTTATTACTTCCAGAAGATATTTGACTAGTATAAAGGCGACTGAACAAACACATAATATTCTACTTCGCTTGAATTCGCGTCGTCTTGTTATCACGCCTACACGCTTATCCAGTAGGTCTTCTGTAAGCCGACCCTTCGCGGCTGAGATTTTCGAATTCTTTTGCTTCATAGATAAATGTTTATACATACATACATACATAACGTCACGCCTGTATCCCTTATGGGGTAGGCAGAACACCAGAAAGAACACCAGAGTCTTATACCCGCTTGACAAATTTGGAGGTATTATAAAGATGGAGACAGACTATTGTATTGACAGGGGGTCAGCCTATCGCCCACAAAAACACCTTTGAAACCTCTGTCCCTTAACTGACTTTTACTTTACAGTATGCCCGGGAAGAGAA
This sequence comes from Stenoptilia bipunctidactyla, assembly GCA_944452665.1. NCBI lineage: Eukaryota > Metazoa > Arthropoda > Insecta > Lepidoptera > Pterophoridae > Stenoptilia > Stenoptilia bipunctidactyla. The sequence continues at coordinate 14,438,705 of OX101736.1, forward strand.
GCAGCTGGCACATTCTATGTTTTTCTTTCGCTCCCAGTCCAGCATGGAAGGTTTATATTTATGTTTGTTTCATAACAGCATTGTAAACAGATAAATACTTACGTCATACATGTATAGAGATATACTCTAATTTATTTATGTTATATTAAGACGTTGATATTAAAAACAGTTTTTATTTTAGGTTTGATTACCGACAGAAAAGAACTATAAATCTCGAACATTTGCAGAAAACACCCTTGTTTCAAAAATATTTTTATTATTTTAATATTATTATACTTAATTATTTAGGGAAAAAATGTTTATTATTATTATGATTTCTTCTAAATAAATATGAGGATACACATAATTTTTACTTCAACACATTTCACAATAAATATGTATTATATTAATTGCAACTAAACATACTTAATAATTGTTTTAAACTATCGCGGTTATTTTCACTATGATTTAATGTATTTACGGGATTCTTACCACGATTTTCGATTTCATTTTCGCACGTCCGATATTTCGATGCTGTTACAAGCACCATGATCGCGTCCAGTCCGCGATCATGGTGCTTGTAACAGCATCGAAATATCGGACGTGCGAAAATGAAATCGAAAATCGTGGTAAGAATCCCGTAAATACATTAAATCATAGTAAACATACTTTACGTTTATCAAAAGGATATTTTCAGTGTTAGCAGATAACGGATTTTCAAAAGTCTCCATTGAAGTGAATTACCTAATACTGAAGATAATATACAAAAAGATGTGGGTTTGTTGCTGGTAGGACCCCTTCAGGGTTCGCAGGGATGTACATTATAGAAACATATATATATATTTAGTCACCAAATAATGAAATATGTAATTATTTAGTTGTGTATGTATGGTCACCTGTTTTTTTTTAATTATATTGTCTTGCACGCTTTTTATTTTTGAATGTAGGTACTTGTTTTATATTCTTTTGTCTTTTTTATAACTGTTTGTTTTTCTTCAATGTTTTTCTGTTTCTGTTTTTTTAGGTCGCCTGGAAGAAATCGCTTGTAGGCCGCCTAGTTGTCGATTTCTGTACTATTGTAAAATCAAATCTTTCATAATGACAATAAGAGTTATATTATTATTATTATAGGTATTATTATTGTCCAAAACTTTTCTCAATTAATAAGTGCATCTTATTCTGTTGGTAAGAAAGTGAATTAATTATAATTGTTAAGATGATGGCTGAAAATTTGTTTTACCTCCATGTAATATTTTATGACGAGCCAGTTCTTTCTAAGTGCATGTATCTTCGACCTCTTCTTCAGTTACCATCAGGTGAGATGGGTTTTAAACGTGGGCTTAATATCTAAAAATAAAATTTTAGTGATAACTTTTGAGTTAAAACAATGAAAAATCACCACCAGCTCCTAGACTTCCTCTGATTAGTCTATTTAAGGAGAGCCCCGTCTGCATCGTCTGTCCGGGACGGTCTAAATGCAGCCAGACTGCAATGACACCGTTCTGCACTTTGCCCCGTGAATTTTTAATAGGCGCAGTTATTTCGTATCTGCCTAATTACCCATCGACTGGCTTTGTCAGACTAACTGACAGAGTAATGTGAGGTTGGAAGTTTTAATTGAAAAACGCATTTGCGTTTGTGCAGTTTTAAAAAAAGTACGGCGATTGTAAATGGAAGCGCAAAGCTTGACAAAAATAAAGTGCACTTATTTAGTTTTTTGGCGGTTTGTTACGTTGTGTTTTGAATTCGATGTTGCATAATAAATAACTTTGTTCTGTAGTAATTTTGGAATATGTTTTAGATTTTTAACGCCTTATTTACAAATGTATCCAACATAGTAGTTGGAATAGTTATATCGGAATAATGTCCTGATTTTGCAAAATGTAGTTATAATTAAGCGTGCTAATTCTGAAATAAATTTATTTAATATGTAATATATTTGGCAACGTTTTGGCTCATATAAATATTTAATTAACTTAAGCGCAGGCAAATACATTTAATTTTCAAATTTACTGAAATGATGATTACTGTAGTGGTTTACGTATAAAATTAGCTTCACAATAGACTATTATATTAAGTTTTTTACAATTAAATATTAAGATACAAGTTATACTTAAGAGCAAAATAATTATGGCTTTATATAATTTTGATACTTTCTTAAAAGTATTTCCTTCTTGTACCAACGAAGTTAATAAGCTTTTTCTAAAAGTGTATATTTTATGAAATGAATAAGTGAATAATTTACTATTTAATAAAAATAGCAAGTAGCTATTTCTTGTTTTTATTGTGAATAAAGTCTATATATTTGCCAACAAAATTGAAATTCAGAATTATTTACCATTATTTATTTTATTGTATTATTGTTTTTCAAAGATAGAGCCTGTATTTGCTATATACCTACGATTGATAGTTTTATATTTACGAATCGTAGGTATCATGTGAATCCTGTGGGGTATGTTCTTAAAGGACTGGTAGTTATGAAAATGAATGATAACCTTAAATACTAATCAATGTCACATGTTACTAGGTTAACAAAGCTTTCGTCTCGTCACCTCATGTAAACGTATTATTTGACTATACGCCAAGTTCATCACTAGGGTTGCAAATAAAGGTTATAATGAAAATTTCTTAGAAAATGATAATATAGGCAGTGTACGTATCATAAATCATTGAACTAAATTAATCTCAGTTACATAGTTTAAAGGTTTATTTTTGATTGAGTGGTTAAAGACGAGGACAATTCTAAGATGTTCCTTTAGAGGTTTGTATTAAACTAAGAACACGCTTAATTAAACTGTCAAAGGCGTGGTGCGTTCAAACTGTATTAACGCCGGTTATTTATGTAGCAAATTTAATTAAAATTATTTAAATTTAACTAACCGTAAATATTTAATGAACGATATTTATAGGATTTCTTCTTGTTAACAACTTTCTAAGTGATGTAACAATGTTCTTCATTTATTTTGATTATCAGTTATTTTGGGCTTTGTAAATAAATCACTATTACTTGATATTTTTAGAAGAAAAATGTTAACTGTTCCCAAGCCTTCTATAATATTATTAGTTGTTAGCCAAGTTTATCTCTTTTCGATACTGTTTTGCTACAGTAAATAAATCCTTATTTATTGACAACAGTCCATTTGTTTTTTTTTTTTTTTATAAAATATGGATGGGACGTTTGTCTTCCATGACACCTGATGTTAAGTGAACATGAAGACTAAGGTGGTACGGTTCTCAAATGAGGTCGAAGATGACAGCACACGAGTTAAGGAAGATCTGGCTCTTCATTAAACATAACATACAACCTTTGGAGTGGTAAATAAATACAATTAGATAAATGCAATTAGAAGTCGTCGTGGCGCCGTGGTTACTGTGTGCATCATACGATATCACAGGTTAAGCAAGGTTCGGCGCGGTCGGTACTTGGATGGGTGACCGCCGACCATTCATTTCTCACGGCGACTTCTGTGCTTAGGAGGGCACGTTAAGCAGTCGGTCCCGGGTGCTGTATACTTGTATACAGTAGTCGTGAGGGTTTGTCAGAAGCCGTATCGGCAGCCTGAAAATTCTGACATCCACCACCCAGCACTGAGCCAGCTTGATGGATTATGGCCTAAACCTCCTCATCACCCAGGGGAGAGAGTCATACCCTACAGTGGGCTCAGTACAAGTAGTTGTGATGATGATGATGAATTAGTAACTGTATTCGTTTTATTCAGGAAATTTTTATTCTAGAAAATCACAAGCAAATGTAAAAATATGTTATAATGTTCAACCAAAAAACTTCAAAACTTCCAACAAAGTCAAAGTAAGAAATTGGGTCGTTTCACAAATGATCTGCCCATAACAAGCTTACCTCTCTAAAGTAACCGTAAAATGAGACGAAATCAATCAAATTAGCTTCGCAACAAGAAAATTCCAAAGCAAAACCTCCGCTAACAAGAATTGACAACCGATGCTTTTAAAATGGACCGGAAAATTTCAAGAAAAAGACGGCAAAATAAAGGTATTCATTTCAAGAAAAGAGACAGAACATACTTACCATTACAGATTGTAGAGACTCGCATTGATCACAGTAAAGCTTAAGCCTTTAAAAATCCAGCAATTTATTCGTTGGAAACAACAGCTTTGGGTCGAGTGTTCGTGGAAAGCGAAATACTTTTTAATGTTTTCGTTTATTATTTTGAAAGCCTTAAAATGAGGGATAAGTAAGGACTTACAGCAAATGCTCGAAAGGGAACTGAGGCGTCTTAAATAGGTTTTCTTTTCTTTAAAAGGTATAAAATAAACATCTAAGAAATGAAATGAAAGAAAATCTTAAACTCATTGGATATACTTTTATGTTTCACGTTAGAAAAAGAAACGCTATAAAGAATGAACTAAAAGAAAACCTTCTCAGTATAAAAAAAAAAATGTTTTCGATAAAAAGTAATTTAATAAAATGATTGAATATTGAAGTAAACCATGACCTTACATAAAAAATGCCTACAATGTACGACTGCTAAAAATAGATTGCTATTTAATGTAAAGAAATATTTTATTGAAAATATATTTAATTTTATTTCTAATAAATTTTACCGAAAACATATATTTTTGCATTTTACCTTATTACTCGACGGGATTAAAAGTATTTTATGTAGGCCTGATTTTTCAATCGTCGGATAGAAGTTATCCGTCGAATAATTTATTTATTTATTTTATTTTTATTAATTACATAGAAAACTTTAATGTCAACATTGACAAATCGGGACTTTATACAGGGTTGATTTGTAGTCACCGGCCAAATTTTTTTACACAATAACTATCATTTATAGAAACAAATTTTGCAAAAAATAAGTATGTTTTTTACAAAGTAATAAATGTATCCGCTAACATATTAAGCAAACCATGGTTACTCTAAATTACCTTTAAAAGAAAGGCAACTACGCGCTACTACAAAATATCTTTTAGTACTACGTAGGTATGTTCATCAACAGCGAATATTTTTTTAAAAGTTTGTGGTTCAATATTTCTACTTTTTTGTACTGAGCGACGCTAAAATAAATATGCAGGTACGTTTTTGTCGTATCAAAGAAACTAACTGTTAAGTATGAGGATATGAGACGAGTGAAACGAACGAATGTTAATAACGGACTGCTTTATTGGTTCAAACAAGCGTAGCTGCTGTATCAACATATATGCAACATACATACATACATAACGTCACGCCTGTATCCCTAATGGGTTAGGCAGAACACCAGAGGTTACAAGACCATCTGATGTCACATTTGACAAATTTGGAGGTATTATAAATATGGAAGCAGACTATTGTAGCGACAGGGGGTCAGCCTATCGCCCACAAAAACGCCTTTAAAACCTCCGACCCTTAACTTACTTTTACAGTTTACCCGGGAAGAGATGTAGCTGGTACATTCTTTGTTTTATTATATGCAACACTAACATTTAAATTTCGCTGGTGACTACAAATCAACCCTTTATACACATAATGCATGATAAATTGTATTTTTTATCTGCAATGATTATCTTCAAATTGTTCAATGGTCTCATGAATAAAGTAAAGACTTGGTACTACTTAACAGCTTAACAGCTCGTCTCAAGTTTATAGTCGTTCTATGTCAGTGTCATACAAATTAAAAAGAATCGAAGAAAAATATTATCTCTTAAAGTTACTTTTAAAATTTTATTTTATAAAAAAGTATAATTCGTCAGATAAATTTTATCCGATGATTGAAAAACCAGCCTTGAAATTGCAATTTTTTTTCATTGCTGCTCGCTCTTCGCTATCCTTCTACTATTTAAAAGTGATCAAATACATTTTGGTTTCTTTCAAAACTAGAATAATTTAAAGAATGGTTTTAGTGAGTCACGCATAGCGTGACCGGCACTTCTTTTCATTTTCAGAAATAGTTTAGTTGAGCCTTTAAAAGGCTTTTTCAAACTTTTTATTCATAAATTTATTGTTTTACTTTCATTGCAAAAGTTGATATCAAATATTTGATTAATTTAGAGGAAGTATTCAATACCAGCAAGTTCTGGGACAATTTATAAACATGAGTCGGAAAATCGTAGAAGAGGCTAACTTTTAAAATTCGATTAATAAATATCTCAACAGATTTTAGAATATTTTACTTTTACTTACCCCCGTTTGTTACATTAGAGTTTATTAAGCACGATAATATCAAGTTACTTAAATACTTTACCCATCTTCCATCATTTTGTAAATCAAAGTATTTTAATCATTCGTATTATTCGATTACCTACTTTATGACGGCAAGAGTTGGAAAACGATTGTCTATAAAATAATCATGAGTTGGCTCCATTTATGTAACCGAAAAGAAAGTTGTTAGCCCCAAGTCAGTGTAATTTAAAACAATGCCGATAATAAAAAAGAAACAATTATAGTTGCTTATCAACAGATATTCTAATAGTTACTTTAATTATAACATATTAAAAACCTTAAAAAAGTAAAGCTTCCACGAGCATAAACCAGCAACCACTGGAAGCGACATCCCCAAAATGCTTGCGGCGAATATAATTCCTACCTCCAGTGACAGTTCCATCAATCTGCCTACAAAAAACTAATATACAAAGACCCCTCGCCCGTCACTTCCCCAAACAAAGCGCAGAACTTCAACAAAAACTTGAAGACTTTCGCAGCTCTTTGTAAACTGGTCACTCTACACTTATTGTTGTTGTTGAAAAAGCACGAAGTTAACTTTGAGACGCCATTTTGACGACCTAAACTGATGGTGTAATTAATTGTTAGGGAATTTTAAGCTAACAATGTTAGATAGGAATGTTAATGGCTTACGGCTTTTGTTAATATTTTAGGTTTGTTATTTTAATTGCGTTTAGAAATTTATCACTTTACAGATTAAGGATTTAAATGCTAATTTAAATAAAATTTTACATAATCACATTTTTTTGTTTTTAATTTCAATTATTCCATTGCAATAATAGAGAAAATAAGTGTAACGTTTCTATAGTGATATTTAAAATGCAACGTTTTTTAAGCAATTTTTTTCTCGAATGGCAGCATTATGTTTTGTAAAAAGCGGCCTAAACTAAATTTTTGTTCTATTTTACATTTTTATTTATTTATAAATTGCCAACATATACATAATATAAAAATAAACTTTATTACAAATCAACTTGTTGTGCAAACATATATAGTAAAATCCTAACTCAAATTATTACTATTATTTACCTTTATAAAAAAGGAAAAACTAAAGAAAAACTAAGTAATTAAACAAATAACGTGCGCCAAAGCTACCTGAATAGTTCACCATTACAAATCCATAGAGTTAGCTCAATTAAATACTTAGGTATAATCTTGGACCATAACCTTACGTTTGAACCTCACATTTCCAGCCTTACCAAAAGGATCCGTAAGGTTATTGGTACCATGAAAGCTCTCCGCAATTGTGCAAGCCCTTCTGTCATTAAAATGGTGTACTATGCAATCTGTCAGTCTCTTCTCACTTACTGCATTAGTGTCTGGGGCTGTGCTGCCAAAACTATTATGATGGATCTGGAAAGAGCCCAGCGTGCTGTACTCAAAGTCATGACCAAAAAACCTTTCCGATTCCCCACTATCGCCATATACAACGAAACTCAGGTACTTAGCGTTCGCCAACTGTATATTCTAAAAATAAGTTTAGACGCTCACAAAATTATTTCTTCATCCCCACAATACCAAAACCTACAAAAGAAGCGTATATTCAAAGTTCCTCTCCCTACGATTACTTCTACATTTGGTAAAAGATTCCGAAATTTCGCTATGTTTTTTATTTATAACAAAATATTAAAGATTTGCAGCATCATAAACACCCCAGTGAAAAAAGCTAAAACGATTATCACAGCCTTGCTCCGAAATCTTGACTACGATCACACAGAGTCCTTTATTTATTCCGGTCAGCATGAAATCGAAAGTATTAAAACTCTTATAAAAACCAACACCAACATAAACTCAAAATAACTTCCCTAACTATTAATTATATTTCCTCCTTACTCTAAATACCTACATAAATACATACCTAGATATAACTTCTATTTAGTAATTATTTTTGTATACATCCTCAACAGTTGTTAAGATAAAATCACCTGTAAGCATTACTTGTTAATATACTCACCTGTAAACAATAGTTGTTAAAATAATCTCATGTAAATATTACCTACTATTGGTTTCTCAAGTCACAGGCACCTTAAGCCTAGTTTGAGAACCCCTGGCAATTTAGTGCACAATTTGTATACCTACTAAAACTTATTTGTAAATTATTATTATTATTTTCATATCCTATATCTAAATTGTGTGTATTTCTTGTGTACAAATGTGAAACTGTTTATTTTAAATAAAGATATTATTATTATTATTATATTATAAATGACTAAAATAAACTGTAAAACTTAAAAGAAAAAAATATTACAATGCTATAATTACATTCTAACCTATTTAGCTACTAAACTCTTTTGCTTTGTAAATACTGGAATAATTGTTTTTTGTAACTACCTAGAGAGCCTATCAAAATGTCGATTTTAGTATCCGTGAACAATTTATTATGACATTTGTTAAAACTTAATAAAAAATCATACTAAAAGTAGCTTAAGTCTAAAGAAACTGACCAAACAGAAAACGACGTCTATTTTAAGCATGTCTCCTTCTATCTATTTTGGCGCACGATCCGTCCTCATCAAAATTTAATTTGCTAGAAAGGTACCTTTCCTAATGTACGCCAAATGCCCGTATCCAGAGCTACGGCACGGGGCGTAGCACTCGTAGCCATTCGTAGTAACGAGGCCCGTAGATCTTGCGTAGTGGTTTTTTATTTAAAATTCTAGGAATGTAAAGGATGCAACGTTATATTAAAGTCGGGTGTACCTCGAGTTTTGGTACTGACTGATGTATTTGTTTTCATTTAAACACCTTTTTTCGTAACTTATTAAAGCTTTATGCTTAGTTCGATGTGAAACAACGTTTTTGGTAACCCAGTTTTATAAGCATGCTCACAATCTAATCATATTTTGTTTTGTGTAGTTTATTTATAGAACATAACAAACAGTCTGTGTGAAGCATTCCGCACGACTTAAATGAATTTCATGAACTTTTATTCATCACAAAGTATATTAAAAAATGGGGTTTTTGTATTGGAAAAAACATACCATAGATTGTAATGTTCAAACGAATTATAGAATATTTAGAGTAGCTAAAAATATCAGTTTTATTATTAATCTATTAACAGTTAAAAATTACATACTTTATCCGGTTCATTGACAGTTTTGAAACAGATGTAGACTTACAAGTACTTTAAATTACAGTTTAAATAATAATTGCAATAACTGCAATCAGATAATTAGAGTTCCTGTGTTTAATTGCCGTGGGAACTTAACCAAAAAGCATACGTAGGACTTGGTAATATCTTTCTCTTCATATAACATTGATTACTACTCATCTGTTGTAAACTATCAACATCGCACCTTTATTTATAATTTAAATTAAAAGTATATTTTCAAATAAAAACATATTTCGTTTTGTTGCCTGGCAGAGATCGCTCACTAGCGATTAGGCCGCCTATTAATTAATTGTGATTTTTTTTCTTTAGTTTTGTTCTTTTTTTCTTTTGTGTAATGGTAAGGGTAATGGGAGGGTAAATAGATAAACCTGATCATTGGATCATATATTTGAATCTCAGAAAATTATTGTTACTCAACTCATTTATGACTCAAACTATTCGAGAAGTTTCTAAGCTTGGTGTTACATTACTATGAACTTTGTAACAGTTTGGATGGATTGATAAACAAAGATTTATGCTTGATTCGATTGTGTAACTACATCGTAACTCTTAGAATTGGCATTATCTTAGAATCGAATTGTACTTAAACTTCCTGAGAGTTAGAGTAAGTAGTTAGTTAGTTACACTAAGTTATCACTTATCTAAAACGTACGAGCAGATTTATTTACGGATTAAAACTTGATTATATTCTAATTCCTATTTTAAAAGTTCTTCATAAACCTTGAGTAAGTCTTTCCAGAAAAAAAAACATAAGGTTGCTAAAATAAGTTTATTAAACTGGCCCGTCATCTACTATTATAAATAAAAAAATATTATAAAATTCCCAGACAATCACACCAACTACATGACCTCCAACTAAGCAAAGCTTGTGATGTCACATTCCATTTAGTGAACAATCTTAGCTCCGATATCACCGATTATTTTTCACCGCGCGACCTTTCACCTATCCAGATAACGCGCGCGCCCTACGATCAGCTGGGAGATATTCACTTTGTGTTGTGATTCCTTCCTTGAAATGTTAGGATTTTTTTAATGAAAAAACTTTAAGTCAAAAGTAAAAAACTATAAGTAAAAAAACGGTTTTCTGTAGTCGAATGGGGAGGACCCTTATGGGGTAGGCAGAACACCAAAGGTTACAAGACCGTCTGATGTCATGTTTGACAAATTTGGCAAATTTGACAAATTTGGAGGTATTATAAAGATGGAAAGAGATTATTGTAGTGACAGGGGGTCAGCCTATCGCCCACAAAAACGCCTTTAAAACCTCTGTCCCTTAACTGACTTTTACAGTATGTCCGGGAAGAGAAGCAGCTGGCACATTCTACGTTTTTCTTTCGCTCCCAGTCCAGCATGGAAGTATTATCTAAGAAATGTATTGCAAAACATTTCTTAGAAATGTATGTAATGTAATGTATTGTATAAGTAAGAAAGCTTATATTCAAGATTTCCCTCTAACAATAAAAGTTATTGTAATATAATAATAGTTATACAAGACTTAAAAGTCCTCGATTGTAAACTGTTTTTAAAGATGATTTCAGTTGAGTATCTACTTTCTCTACAATACATCGAAGATTTTCTCAAAGACTTTTTACATTGAAGATTCATTTTAATTTGTAAATAATACGACTTATTTCAAGTGTTTCAATTAAAATAAGGAAATATTATTAAAAACGGACTACTTTATCTGGTTTATTAAATAAACATAAATAAAAACGCGGTTAAATCTAAAATGTATTCGCTGAAAATTACTGTTCATTCGTAATAAAAGTAAGTGTAATTACTTTATAGGTCGAAGAGAGGAGGGAGAGCGAGGATATTTACAAGCACATTAGAAGCGCATTTGTAGATCTGCCGCCGTGGGAGATGGACGTGTCGCGATAGGTGGGCTGCTGGTGACTTAATGGTTTTATGATAGTGATTAAGCGGCTGTAGATGATAGCTGTTTATCCTAAATAACAGTGTCTAACGTTTTTGTAGTTTGGCTGTTTAAAAATGGTGTTTTATTTAGTGTTTTATAATATTCAAGTAAATAGGCATCTTGTTGTAAATTTTTTAACAGTTCTGCAACGTGTTTCTGTTCTTAAAAGATTTAAAATATTTTTTTCAGATTTGCTCTTGATTAGTGTTTTACTTCATATTAAGAGAATTGGTAGAAATCGCTTCCAAGCGATAAGGCCACCCTTTATACATAATGTTTTTTATTATTTGTTTTTTTTTTGTTCTGGATTTGTTTTTAGTGTAAAAAAATGGTAAATAAATAAATAATGTGCTTGAAGATGAAATAAAAGCTATCGGAAGAAAATCGGCCCTGTAGAAAACGTACATCCTCGCCCGCAGACTTTATTTATAGGTACCTACACTTTACTTGAATAGGTTGTTAATTTTTAAAGGTAGACTTACACAAACCTCCCAATAGATAAATATATAGAAACCAAACTTATAAATGGGTTTACGCGCTCTCTGGCCATCATCTATCTTGTAAATTACGATTTGACTTTCTAATCGCTGCGGACGGCAAGCCCCTACTATTACTGTTAATGTGCATAGTTCTGCATTACAGAACATTAAAGCAATAGAAGAGACCTAAATTTATTATTTCGTAAATGCCATTAGTGCTGTAGTTAAACGCACCTGTAAGTTTTTAGAGTTATTTGCAAATTTAACGTGAAAAGTTTTAATTTTCACTGCTTAGCTGATTGTAGGGTACTGTAAAATGTGTAATGTTTGGAACAGTCGTAATGTGGTTGTTTAATGGAAAATAATAAGGGTAAATTATTAATATGTGGCGAGCCTTTTGAGCTTTGTTTCATTCGCGGCTACAGACAGAAAGGTCGATGCCAGTTTAGGAAGCTTTTCCGATGGTAGGCTTAATAAGCTACGTTCGAAAATAGAAGCTTTTAGGCTCAAATATTCCTTCCTGATGGACCTTCAGGGAATGTGAAGGTCCATTTGATGTAATACGTACAGATGTAAATATTGAATAAGCATAGTGAACTATGTGACATATTATAGACTGAAAATCCAATAAAATTCAAGTATATTTATATACGTATTGTAAAAACATCATAACACGTTGATTAGTACTCAACTTTACTCTATTCTTAAAATATGTTTCCTAAAAAAAATATAATTGGTAGAACTATAATTTAGATGTGACATTATTTAGATTTTTTTACTGCAACTTCATTTTAATACGCCATTGCATTAAAACGTACTCTTTACCGGAACGACTAGAATCGTGGAAAAAACTCATTTAAAGTGCATTTTTGCATAGACTTGAATAAAAGATTACGTTTAGTATTAATTTAATTATTTTTCCTAGACTTGTATGCAGAGGAAGCTTTTAGCATAGAAGTAGTAAAAACTCGTTTATTTAATATGCACGGTAATAAATGATTCGAGATCGTTAGGCAGTTAATGTTTAAGCGTATAAATATTTAAAGTTAATTTTAAAGACCTAATTCAGGTTTCTCTCTTTTAATAGTACTACTTTCTAACATGCCAAATATACACAAAAAGTCACGAATGAATGTTTCATTTGTCTGAGTTTCTGAAAGTTATACAAAGTTAAAAAAAAACAAATGATATTTACTAAAGGAATAAATTTACATTTTAATGAATAAAATAAATAATTTCGAAATAAAAGCGGAATTTCGTCATACCCTATTACTAAGTCAGTTAATTTTTTTTATAATTTAAAAAAATATATGGGCAATATAATTGCGTCGATTCCATTGTTTATTCGTTACAAAGTCTAAAAAAAAATGGAATCCCCAAACAATCACACCAATTACATGGCCCCAAAGTAAGCATAGCTTGTGATATGGGATACCATGTAGCGATTTAGGGGAACCTAGAATATAAATCGTTTCTTTTTGTGTTCCGTGCGGGAATCGAACCCGCGACCTCACGATTGGTGCAGTAGCGTCTACAACAATGCACCGCGGACACCGATATTGTGTCTATTTTTGTCTATTTTTTTTATATAAAATAAACTGAAATATAACAATTTAAAATACTTTTTTTTACTTTTATACATATGAAAAAAGAGTTTAGTGAAAGCCCAGTTTTATACGTTTTGCCTACTTGATAACTTTTTAAATGGTTCTTTTTGCTGTAACTCGAGGTGAGAGAACCGTGAAAAATGATGTTATTAAAGTTTGCAGTGGAAAGCCACGGAGCCTTCGCGATTCAAATTTAATAATCTTTATTAGATCCTGTCGTTGCGGGATTTTCAAGCAAAATAGTGGAATGGAGTATTATTTAAAAAGATAATAAACAACACTTGCTGTGAAAAGAAACGGTTGGTATTATTTTCTTTAAGCGTTTTTAGTTTACTTTTAATCTTTCAAAACTTTGTTAAAGGTAGTCATTTTTTCGTGTAGTTTATCGTCTATAATTAGATTGTGTTAACACAGAGTTAGAGTTCATGCTGAAATGAAATGAAATAAGTTTATTCACAGCAATTAGCACAATATGTACAATAATAAAACAGCTTACAAACTACTTAAATTCAATAAAATGAGAAAAGAAAAAAATATAAGAAAATAACAACAAAAACAAAAATGGAATTTTTCATTGCTATAAAAGTCGTTGAGAGCATTTAAGCAAAAGTCGTTAATATCAGATTTATTATAATTCGTACGTTTTGTATCACGTCAATTTGTTGTGAAAATTATAACTTTTCACATTACTTATTTAATTTCGTTTTAAGTTTAAAATAAGTGTAAGGAATTCTTTTACAAATAGTTGCTTTACGCTGCTGCTTGAGCTTTTTCAGGAAGAGGTTATATTTTTAGCAGATACGTTGAAATAGATTTTGATTTGGAAATCAAATTAGGAAAAGAGTACAATTTACAACACCTACGCTGAAAATGACATAAAATATCTGCCACAAGAGAAGTGTCAAGTAAATCTACTGTTAGCACCACACTGTGGTTGCCCACTGCATATCGGCAAGAGCACAGACAATAACGCACATCGGGTAGACCGCAGTCATTGAGTGTGCCTGTGTCAACACTAATGACTTCTGCTGACCCAGCTTCCGATGTGCAATGGATTTGTGAAATATCACACGGTTCAGGGTACACACGTTTTTATTTGTCATTATTTTTATCTCGGGTCATCTTGCAGTTCTTTAAATTTTTTACACCATACTATCTACGAATGTATTACAAAGGAAATATATTCGGAGTAGATTATTGTTATAGATTATAATTAATATACTACATACTAGCCTCAACGGTTGATCGTGATTTGAGAGCTAGATTGATAACTCTTGTTATGTTGAGCTATTAACGCAAAACAGCAGAATTAACGTCGAGAATTTAGCTATGGAACAGATATCTTAAAAAACCACGACAACATATTTATCAAAATCATAACGAAATATTATTCCAGACCAGTAAGTGTTTTCTAGAAATTTCTATTGTCTTAAGTGCGCGAGGCAATCAAAGTTATATCCAACATTGCCGTGGCACTAGAGATAGATGGGCTCTAATCTAAGTAGTGTTACATTTCAGATTGAATTAGATACGATATACGTCCATGCCGGTTATTCAATGCTCGGCCATTTGTTGCCCAACCTCTTGGAAACTAATTAAGTCGGCTTCATTTCTGGATTGACCTGCGATAAATGTTTAATTTCAGTTGTGGATCTGGGTTGGATTTATTAATTTATAATGAGTGCAAGGCTTTGTTTGATTTTGATTGTAAAGTTTGAGAGTTACGGTAGAATTTGTTAGATTTATTTCAAACTAGACGTTTTAAGCGGGTTCACAAGCATAAATTGTGATTTTCTTGTATTTTTAACATGGCACAACTGGACCAAACCATTAGTAGGTCGTTTTCAAATGATTTTGGGTAACGCCTCTACTGACTATTGATTTTAAACGTGTATAAAACAGTTTGTAATATTTTTAATATAAATTAGGAGGTAACTAAGATGCCCAAAGTTGCTTCTATGCTGGACTGGGAGCGAAAGAAAAACGTAGAATGTGCCAGCTGCTTCTCTTCCCGGGCATACTGTAAAAGTCAGTTAAGGGACAGAGGTTTTAAAGGCGTTTTTGTGGGCGATAGGCCGACCCCCTGTCACTACAATAGTCTCTCTCCATCTTTATAATACTTCCAAATTTGTCAAACGTGACATCAGATGGTCTTGTAACCTCTGGTTTTCTGCCTACCCCATAAGGGATACAGGCGTGACGTTATGTATGTATGTATGCCCAAAGTAGGCGAATTTGTAACATAAAATAATCATCATAATGATGTTGTGTTCTAACGAACGATTAAGTAAGAAGCAACATCGATACAAAGACAATCTAAAATAGGTATCGTAAAACCAAGAACTAAATACATACGTGTACCTAGGATGTAAAAAAAAAAGAAAATGCCACTGCTGTATCCTACGACATTACCTCCAGTTTCGTATTAAACTGAATTTATGATTTCATTTCGCAACGCATATTTTAAGAGATGCGATATTTTGCATCCTAACGACCACAAGCCAGCGTCTCTTGTTACTACAAATTCAATATATTGTTATTACACGTGGAAAAGGTTTATGGTGTTTCAATTTTGTACGCAACACGAAGATATTGAGAATTAAACGTGAATTTATGTAGTTTGTGAAAGCTTTTTATTGTGATTTATTCTTTGCAGTTTGCTTGGTTAAAAATGTTCGAATAGCATTTGTTTATTTTATAAATTTAGTGTATACATATAGTATACAGAAAAACAAACAAAAATATTGTTTTCAGCTGTGAATCCTTTGAATACCTACTCTTTGTTACGCTGAACCATCCATGCGATGGTTTAAGTTTAAATTGCATCATTTGTAGTTGTTTGTTATATTTAAGGTTATTGGTACATCACTGATGTTTGATGTTACATCAATGTCGATCAAAACGGTAATTAAAACGGACGCCTATGTCGAAACGCTTTCTCAGATTTTCCGTGTAAGTTATTGATTAGAAATATTGGCTTAAAATAGTGCGTAGCATTTTTGAAGAATGGTTTACATGCAAATAACAAGCAGATTTCAAATAAAGATATGTTGAGTTGGAGGAGCCATGACTGATTTTTGTAACAATCTATTTGAAATCACCTGTAAGAGTTTGAGCTTTTGGTTGTTTGTGCGAGAAATTACGATAATGTTATAAGCTATGATAGACTGGTCCTGACCCCTGAGTAGCGCGAAGTATTGTATTTTTAATTAAATTACAATAATTTAAATTTAAAAAAAATGTCCGCGTTGGGTTTGTATACTTAAAAAACCATGTTAATAGTTTTATTTGATAGAAACATATTAGAAGCATTGTATAACCTATGTTCATGAACAAATAAACGAAAATGAATTCCTTTTCCTAGAAACAAAATTTGTCAAAAGTTCACGAAAATGAAAATGATTCCGTTTTCCTTGAAACATTGTTAGAAAAATTAACGTCAATACTCAAAGGTTTCAACTACACAATCTACGCACTACAAACTTGTATACAACCGACCATATTTACAAGAGCTAACCGGCAAATACATTCTAAATATTAATTGGATTAACATTTTCCCGACATAATAAGCTGACTAAATTACACATACACCTCTCTACAATGCACATAATAAATCGCAATTTAAGTCAAATAAAGGCGTAACACAAACAGGTTTTCACAGAAGGGGCATATACATTTTCCCAGTCTGGGATGCAACCTGTTGTAGAGTTTTTAAATAAGTGCTGGCAACACCACGCGCCCACGGAGCAGTTTTTGCTACTTCCCTCCTCTGAAATTACTAGTTTCCTTTGTTATAAGAGCAGTTCTATACGTTGATTAGTTGAAACAACGAGGTTATCGTTCAAAACTTGACGGCTTCGAGTCTTCAGGTGTTTTCTTTATTCGTTTTTGTTTATGATTTTCGTGAGATGTTTAAGTGCTTTTTGCGCTCTGCGAAGGAATAATAAGAAGTTTTTATCAATGTTTGTTTATGGAACGCTTGATATTACCTGTGGTGCTGTGTATAAATACATAAAAGAGATTTATGTATTTTTAGAACCGTATTATGAAAGATCACGACTCAAGCGTAGGTTTGTCGAAAAATGTTTGCCTAAGTAGAGTTTACGCCTACATATACTTTATAGACTTTACCTGTGTTAAACTATGATTTATAAAAAAAAAAACAGTCATATAACTTATCATATAAATTACTTTAATTCATTATTTAGGCACGAGCGGTCACCTCCACTTAGAACATCCATAATATAAGCTTGGTTCAATACCTAGGCGAATAATCCTAGTGACCTCCGCTAGGTTGTAGGACACCTTCAGGGATCGCCTGGATAGTGGGACCTCTTTTCATGTAAAGTCTACTGCCATAAAACCCCACACTAGCGGTTATGCGTTCCGGCAGTTTCTCATGTTCCCCGTTCCCCTCCTTAATTCGTGTCCTGTCATATTCGACCACAACTTCACTTTCTATCAGGTGAGAATAAAGTCAAAAGAATTTATATACAACTATGTAATAAATTTCTTCGATCAGTTTCTTTAAGATTGGAACAAGCTTTTTTTCCGTTGCGACTTAAAAATCGGACGAATCGAACAGTCGACGTCGATCAATTATTTTTATTAGGCTTCGTCGTGTGACCCTTATATTTATTAGTCCAATTATAACTTTCGGTTTAAAGAAATATATCAAAATTTTCAAACTCTTTGACAGCCATAGTCATAGGTCGTTTAATTGCTTTGTTCCACCATCGTGAAAAATTAATAAAACACCTTATGAAAGTTGCACAAACAACTTGCGTGAAAGGAGAGTTGTAGATGTTTCTAAAAGTCTGCAGATAAGCGTGCGTAGGAAGTAAGTACAGAATAAACTACAGGGATATTGCTGCGTTGTGCACCAAATTAGATTTTATGAAAGCAGGGATTTTGCTATCTTTTAGCCCATTGCCAGATTATTTTATGATATTTTTATTGTATTTTATGTTATAAGCTTCCAGCAAACAATGCACACAGTGTAAACAGATGGTAAGTGCCAACGGTGTAGAGTAGACAATATACAATGCAAATTTTTGATCACATGCCAAAATTTTTTACATAGTAACAGCCCGTTCACACATGATCCGTTTTACTGGTTACGTTTTACTGGATACCTTTTTTGTATTGTAAATACGTATACTGAATACTGTGCCATATGTGAAGTCGCTCATACAACTCCATGCGCCATCGATGAAATAAAACTTATCCGGTAAATCGTATCCAGTAAAGCGGACCATGTGTGAAGGGGCTGCTAGTAAGTATCATTTACTGAGACGACTTTTGCAAAAAAGAGGTAAGTATGTATTTTTTTACAAGGAAATTAATATATTCGCTTAATATTTCGCAAAGCATGGTTAGTCTAAATTATTAATGAATACCATTAAGAATAAAGAAGCCCACACCCTACTACAAAACATCTTGTAATACTACGTCGTAGTATTATAAAGATGTGAGCAATGAAAATGCCGCGTCGTAGTATCGTACTGTGCGTAGGTAGGGTTAAGAGCGACTTTTTGTAAAAAAATGTGTGGTACCGTATCGATGTTTTTTTCTTATGGCCGATACTCAATCGTTTATATTGCATAGAAGAACATAAAGATTTGCTCTTTATTATTTATTATAATTGTCATACTATGCTCTAAGCATAGTTTCTTTGCCTAAGCTTGAAAATAATATGGTTGATCTAACTATCTCATCATTTATCGAAATCATCAAAACCATCACCTACGTAAGTTACCATCACAGTAAAGTTAGCAACCCCTTTACAAACTAAATTTATAGTTTCATTTCATAATAAGATCATTTAATAGAATTACACAACGTAGTTCACGTCTAGTCTTTTGCTGAATATTTGTTGCGGTCGGAGAGATCTAAATGTTTAAGAAGGTTTATCAAGGAGTGTGGGTAGTTTAATATTAACGGAGGGGATGTTGAGTTGGCAAGTTGGCTGTTTAAACGCGGCTTAGTTGAAACATTGAAGCAACTTGTACGTACAACCTGTAAGAAGTTTGTTTTCAAATTTATTATTTGAATTATTTTATTTAGTGGACTGAGAGCGAAAGAAAAACATAGAATGTGCCAGCTGCTTCTCTTCCCGGGCATAGGTACTGTAAAAGTCAGTTATAGATAGGGCTTTTTGCGGTCGATAGGCTGACCCCCTGTCACTGCAAAAGTCTCTCTCCGTCTTTATAATACAGATGGTTTTATAGCCTCTGGTGTTCTGCCTACCCCATAAGAAATATAGGCGTGAAGTTATGTATGTATGTATTTTATTTAGTCTTTGATTGTACCCATGAAATGATAGGAATAATAATAATAATATTCAAACGATGGTTTTATTAATTAATTCCTATTTTTTTTGTTATATTTATCATCTTTATAAATAAAAGATTTGCATGCATACATTACATAAAAACAAAACTGGGTTTAATCAACTCTATTCCCTGAAACACCACTTTGTTTCTGCATTCGCAAACATTTTGCTTAGATCATCAGTGTTCTAAATTTAAGCTTTCAAATGAAATACACTCCAATTACCAGAACTAATTATTTACTAATATGTACAAACACGCTCGCATTTTCTCTGTTAATATTCCAGGAATTTATGCTCCCGTCTATTTAATGCTGTGTTACTATTAACAAGCATGAATTGTATAGTTAGTATGTTCCCCGAAGCAATATTACTGCATAAGCAGTAAGTTTAATAAAGGTTTGTTAAATATTGTGCACCAGACCCTAAAAGTCCAAACATTACCAGTAAAGTAATATAATTTGCGAGTTCCATTTATATCTTCACAATAGGTAAAAGAGTCTTTTTTATATATTTTCCGGAGACGAAATATTAAATTTATGGCGTTCCACGTTATAAGGGCTCTTCCCATCAAATTTAATTTACTTTAATGAGTAGAAATGTGAGACGACATCGTTTACTTTTTATTAAGAAGTGTATTAAGAAATATTTTATGTAATAACAACGTAATTTGTTACAGATTTATTAGTATTTATAAGAATACTGTCTCTTCTTTTGGACAGTATTTGACGACGTTGATAAGTTACGGATATAATAATAAATTCTTATTTGGGCGTTACAAAGTCATCATAATAGGGGAATTAATTGATTTTAATTGGAGAAATAAAAACCGTAATAGGTTTTTTTGTTCTCCTTTTAGTACAGATTCATTTTATTGCTCAATGGACACGTTAATATAAAATCATGAATTTCATGGCACAAAGTCGATCTCCACTATACAAAGCCTTATAATTATATGTTTATTTTATTCATTAAACCTCCCGAAAGAGAACAGACAGTTTTACAGTTGTGACAGTTGTACTCGGTCCGTTGTGAAATGAAATACATTAAAAGTAAAAGTAGTAATAAAAATCGTGAAGATAACACATTTAACATTCGATTTTTTCTTTGACTGTACCTTCATTGGGTCGAAGTCAACGCATAGGCTTGAAACTTAACTGTAGTGTAGGGTAACCATCGTATTTGCTACTCAACGGTTGTCGGACGATTTACGATTCGGATCCGGTGATTTGTGGACGCAATCCGATGCCGGGCCGGACGAACTAGTAAATAACTCCGGTAAAGAAGCCGGCGTTGATGCTATGTTGTTTTGTTTTACAAAAATACGACGGAAATATAAAGTGTTGGTGATGTGTATGCTTTTAAAAGTATTACTTTAGAAGTATTTTTGGAAATTTCAATTCTTTAATTGACTTGGGAAATTTTATAAGTTATTTAAGGTATAAAGTAAAGCTCTTATGTTTGAGAATATAAATACAAGATTTACTCAACAACTTGAATCTACGTTATTCAACGGACTGAAATCTATTAATGTATATTCATTGCAAAAAGCTAACAAAAAAGAACATAATATCATGATGACAGATGCGTTCCGAACTGACCGGATATTGAGGGCGCGCGAGCTTCTGCGGAAGCGATGAACGCCATAATCGTAACTCATGTGCTACCTAGTCACATCACTAGTGCGATTTTACCGGTTATGCAGTTATGGTATACAAAATCAAACGTACACAAGAATATTCTTTTAACACTTTTTTGGTGTATATGTGTGAAAAGTGAATAGTGAAACAATATTCTAATATCTTAAAAGGAGTTTAATGTACTACAATATCTTTTTTACCGGTGATCAAAACCATGGGTGTCACCACAATCTCACCCGATGGCAAGTGAAGATTAGTGATGATAGCGCACCGGAGGGAACTGGCTTTACATGAAGTATTGCTGGAACACAATAGCGATGGAGCGGTTATATTTGGCGGCAGAGTTTATATGAAGGGTAGCCTAGACACGATAACCTGGGTTCCTACGAATTAGATGTTTTTTGCGATCAATTGTCTGTAGGACTATTCTAAACTACGAAATTACGCGGCTTAAAATCACTCGCGATTGTGACTCCTGAAAAGATAACTAATCCTTTTAAGGTAAAATGAAAATCTATTTTATTAATAGTATTGAGTTGGAGAAGAGTAACATACTATATTAATTGAAAATTTATCATAGGACCACGATCTAAGCGAATGAATGCGCGAGAATATCAATTTCAAATGTCAATATCTCTAAAATGAATAAATAATGCACACAATTAAAAGCGAAAGAATCTCGGTACTAACTTTTTTTATTTTATACTTCTCTAGGTACTTATTCTCAGTTACCTATCAACTGTTGTTAAAAAGTTCTACAACTTTTTAATTATAACTCAACTCTTACCCCTCTTGCCACAGTTTTTTCACAACCCTCAGCAAAGTAGAAATAACACATCTGGTGTGTGTAATCTTGTGATGAGGAAAAACTTTCTTAATAACAAGGTTGTTTTGTTGCCCGTACAGTCCCCGGCTGCGCTTCGTCTCTTACAGATATTGAGACTCACGAAGATATAATTAATAACTTAATTTCAAATAAAATAAGAAATAAAATGATTTTTATGTAATTATCATTATTATAACACTTTTTAATTAATCTATCAGAGGGATGATTCTAGCCCTGCGTGACGCTTAGGTTAAGGCCATAAAAAATCAAGCTGGCTTGCTGCTGGTTGGTGAGATCATCCTTTTGAGGATGTTAAAGTAGCTTCTGCGGATCTTAGCCTGCAAACTGTACGACAACGACAGCGGCGCGGGCAGCGATTTCCACGACACGATAGAAAGTATTGAGTTTGTATGAAATCGCGACAAATCGCTCGAGCGCCCGCTGGCTTCGAGAACGGCAGAACGGGCCGCTGTCGTTTTCGCTATCACTGCCGTCCACTTTGCAGCCTTAACGTTTATTTTATAAAGTTAATAGTACTCGGCACAGATAGCTGTAAAAGAAATGTGTGCTTTTCATACGATGGAAGCCTTCGAGATGAATTAATGTTGGGTAGTTAGGGTGCTACCACACCAATCGATCTGTGGTAGAATGGAATAGTCGATGACGATCGATAGTTTTTTTCTCTTCGGTCGGTTGGTCTAGTAAAAACTATCTATCGATGTCGACTAACCTATTCTACCATCGATCGACTCCCTTGATCAACGATCGATCGATTGGTGTGGTAACACCTTTATTGTGCCAAACTGGTCAGATGTTGTTTAACCTGCTATATCGAATTATAAACACAGGTGCCAGGTCGCGATGTGTTCATTTGCTACCAAATACAAATCTGTAAAAGTTTAACTTTTTTCTAAATGGGTGCTATCATATACGTAGACACATACATAACTTCACCCCTGTATCCCTTATGGGGTAGGCAGTGCACCAGAAAGTATAAGACCATCTGATGTCAAAAACAAATCAAAAACTTTTATTCTTTATAGGTTTACAAAAAAACACTTAATGGACACTTGGGGGAAGCCTCTGTCCAGCAGTATGCGTCTCTCGGCTCACGAAGATGATGATCGTCCATTATCCTTCAATATAGCTATTTCTTCGGCTTTAAGAAACGAAATGAAATCAGGACCCTAGGTAGACCGAGAGGAAAAAAGCCGGAAACGTTTTTGTCACGTTTGACAAATGAGGACGGTACTATAATGATAGAGAGAGGCTATTGCAGTGACATGGGGTCAGCCTATCGCCCACAAAAAATGACAATAAAACCTCTGTCCCTTAACTGACTTTTACAGCATGCCCGGGAAAAGAAGCAGCTGGCACATTCTGTGTTTTTCACTCATCACTAGTTTTATGAAGACTACACAGAGGAATTAAGTCTTATCCATATGTAATTGCACAAAAACTGAAAGCAGTTTTTACGGAGCTACTATTATTTGTATGTACTAATCGATAATCTATTACTAACTTTAAAATAAAATTATAGTCGTTTTGACATATCGCGCGTCGGTTAAGTATTTTTCTTCAAAGTTTTTTATAAGATTGTATATTTATGGCCTGCGGGCCTTTTTTTCACGGGCTTGGTGACTCCGGCTCGCACTGGGCGTCTCGCCAGAGAGTAGGGTGAGTTACTCAATGACAGCATTAGGTAGTGTAAGCCTCTATTTATTTATTGAGTGGATTTTCAAGCTTCAAAAATGTCGATCGTGAGTTTTGTAAACAAGGAAACTTTTGGTATCATTGGCGATTTTGTTATTTTCGGCACTCAAAACTTACGACTGCTGTATTTTTGCGTTGATTATGTTTCAGTATATTAATAAATATGAAAAAGTTATTTGTTGACTTTGAATGTATTGGTTTACATGACGGTTTACGCAAAACCAAGGAAAGGTATTCTTGTTTTTAGTAAGGGTTAAATTTTAGATTTTATATTAATTTATTACATTTCTCTCACTGTATCTCTCATCTACGATCTTGTATGATTAAGGCCTGATTTTTCAATCGTCAGAAAAAAAATATCTGTTTTATCTAGCCTAAATTTAAACAAAATCTATTATTTTTGTATCTTGAAGCTTGAATCATCTTTACGAATTGAGGATGGATTGAGTTTAAATATTGAAATCCGTTATAAATATTCGTTTAAACCAACTTGGTGAATAACTATTAATTCTTCGCTTTGATTCGCTAAAATAAAAAAAATACCATTCAATAAATTTAAATCTAGTATGTTTGAATTCTTGCAATCTAATACACAAAGACCTTATCTATACAATAAGACCTACAATGTACCAATTTCCATGCAAATAAAGATTTTATTATTATTATTTAATTCCTGTAGCATACTGGAAATTAAGCCCAAAGTAAGCAGTGCTTGTAATATGGGATACCATGTAGCGAACTAGGGGGAACCTAGAATATAAATACATATACATACAGGGTGCTTGGAACACTGTTGGCCAAATTGAAAAGGTTCTTCTTATTAAAATAAGTAACTAAGTTACTATTTGTAAAAACCAACCATATTTACTAAATATCAGATATAGGATAGTAGTACTTAAAGAAAGTATGTTCAGAATAGGCCCACCTACCCCCCATTTCAATTTGGCCAACTGTATATCAAACACCCTGCATAGATAAACGCCATATTTTTTTTCTTGTTCTTTGCGGGAATCGAACCCGCTACCACTTGCGTTTGAGGCAGACAGTGTTACCCCATCGCCAAAGTGGTCGTTAAATTGAAATAAAGCAACGCATTCGGATATAAATGTATAATTTTATTTACAAGGTATCACGTTTTCTTTATCATAAATACAGATAATAATACAGTCTTATACTAATCAATTTCAGATAAGATACAAAAGTGTCTATTGAGAACAATTAAAATACATTAACCTCTTCAGAATATTCTTATTTTGTACTGCAAAATTTCCATCGTGAACTTCATCATCCGTTTTGTTCATAGTTAGTGACATTTCCAAGTTTTGTTTGTGATGAAGCTTTAAAAGTAATTTCCATGTCTTTTTATATCACAGATTTTTATTCGTTTATCGTAGCATATTATGTGGGTGATGCGGTGGTGGATAATGAGGATGATGATGCGGTGGATGATGGGGTGGATGCGGGTGGTGATGGGGCGGGGGCGGGTAGTATGGAGGTGGGGGTTGATGGTGGGGTGGATGATGATGCGGAGGCGGGCAGTGAGGTGGTGTCGCTACGATGATGACATTGCGAAAGTAACAGTGAGGGGCACACTGCCCAGTTTTGCAGTAGGGACCGCAGGGTACTGCGTGTGGTGGTGGCATCGCTGAAAGATTATAAATAAAGTTAGTCTAAGTCTAATAAAAAAGATCCTACATACATACATACATAACTTCACGTCTGTATCCCTAATGGGGTAGGCAGAACCTCAGAGGCTATAAAACCATCTAATATCACGTTTGACAAATTTGGAGGTATTATGATAGAGTGAGACTATTGCAGTGACAGGGGGTTAGCCTATCGCCCGCAAAAAAAAAACCAATAAAATATCCGTCCCTTAACTGACTTTTATAGTATGCCCGGGAAGAGAAGCAGCTGGCACATTCTATGTATTGGTCTTATATAAGACTACTAAAAACACGCTCTAAAAAGTAGGAAACAAGTACGTAATAAGTCTCTGCTGAAATATTTATATATTACGTCATATTAATATGTTGAAAAGGTAGCCGTGATCGTATGCCATTTTGATTTGCTTTTATTATAAAAATGATGCTGTTTTGCTATAAAAGGTGGCAAACGACCACGGCTATACTTTAAATATATCGTCGTACTACATAAATATTTCAGCGGAGACTATTACTTGTTTCCTACTTTTTAGAGCGTGTTTTTAGTAGTCTGGTTTTAGTTTTTGAACTTATTTTTTTTCACACGTTTTGGAGTAATAGTGTTTACATATATGAAATGTGCTAACGAAGTTCTTTTATTTGATATCCCACACGAAACCGTCAAGACTTTTTTTTAATTGTTTACTAAAATTATTATTTCACTTATATTAGAGTAATAATATTTACATATTTGAGCTGTGCTAACACAGCTCTTCCATTTGTTACCCCACACTTCCAAAAGATCCAAAAATTCAAAAATCCCAACAATTTTTTTTTAAGTTCTTCACTTTTAGTCCCCTAGAGGGTGCTGTAGTCAATTTGACATAACTTTATGTAGCCTATAACCAGCGGACAGTGAAGAGGCTTCGAACGACACCTCATTTGTCCAATTGTGATTAGTAGTTTAGAAGTTCTGAGGGAACAGATGAACATCCATACCCACATACATATACGTCAAAATCATAACCCTCCTTTTTGCTTCGCCGTAGTCGGGTGACTAATTGCCAATTTAAGCGTGTCTTCTAAATAGACATTATATTCTTAGGTTAACTAACCGATTAAGTAAATAAATCATAGTTATGAAATTGTTAAACTCAAATTGGGTAGAGGGTTTCATGGGAAACAAATAACACAAAAATAAGACAAAGTCATCGGTCAACAATGCATTATATGGTACATATAATAAAATGGTAGGAAAGTCAAAACTGTACATTGAATATTTTTTTAAAAGAATACTTGGGGTATGATCTACAATCGAAACAGAAACAAAAAATATAGTTTTTAGAATTTTTGTCTGTTTGTCTGTTTGTCTGTTTGTCTTTCCGGGATAAACTCAAAAAGTACTGCATGGATTTACTTCAAATTTGGCATGAAGATAGTTAAGAAGTCGGATCAACATATAGGCTACATATTATCACGCTAGCAGTGTTATAATCGTAGGTGCGTTTGGTGCTGCATAGCGTTCACGCAGACGACGTCGCGGGCAGCAGCTAGTAATACCATATTTTAGTCGTGAACATTTACATTACATACTACCTAACAAAGGTATTGATAGGAAACTCACCAATGACGTGCCCTGGACGATAATATGAAGTCGTAGAGCCAATTTTGACAATTTCAAACGTCACCGAAAACACAAATAAACTCAAACAACAAGTAATATGTACTGGAGTATCCAACTGTCAATTTAGAATTTATCGAAAATTACCTTTGTTATCTGCCTGCACAATGAATATCATATCATGTTTTCAAAACAAATTTGCACTCTATATCCTTAATCATAAGTTTAATTGTAAATTTTACTTATCATTGGAAGTCTTATCATATTGATAAGTTCAGGAAGTACCTTTGTATGACTAACGACTGATGCGTAATACTTTCTTTCATGATACTAACAAAGCTGCTTTCAAACAAATCGTTAAAACATTTTGACGTCAAAAAACTCACCTTTTATGCTTAATTTTAAATAAGAACTTAGATGTTATTTACGATTTTATAGGATATATGCCTGCGCAGTTGGGAGTGCAGTATAAATAACGTATTGTATACTAAGTATTCCAGGCTAGATTCAATCAATTTTCATATGAAGATCCGTGATCAGCGTGAATGAGGAACGAATATCTATGCTCATTAACTTTCATATTTATTATATATAACACAGAAACTTTTCATTTATAAAAAACTATGAATTTGTACTATGAAATGAAAAAAGTGGGATTTAGATCTTGAAAATCCAGCGAATAAAAATATCAATGAGGGTCATCGCCCCCAGGCGTTCCGAATTTCCATTAATAATCTCTAATTATTTCCCTGATTTACTTTTTCCACTTGTATTTTTTTTTTTTATATATTGTAAGGATAGGACGTTTGTCTTCCATGCCACCTGATGGAAAGTGCGCATGAAGACTATGGTGTTACACGTCCATCCACGAGAAACCTATTCACTCGACACTTAAAAGTTCCAGGACTGTAGTGGTCAGGAAAAACAGACGCAGGCAGATTGTTCCACTCCTTGGCAATCCGTACCAAAAAGGAACTATCGAAGCGTTTTGTTCGACTTCTTGGTAAATCCACTATATAGGGATGGAAGTTCTGTCTGCGTCTGGTAGTCCGGTGGTAAAAAGGGGTGGGTTCAATTTGGTCAAAAAGAGCACTCGCACACTCACCAAAATGTAGCCGATAAAATACTGTCAAACAAGCAACCTTACGACGATGCTCCAGGGTCTGCAATTTTTTATTTGTAAGGTTGTTGTTATTTATGATTTTACGGGCTCTTCGGTCAACAGAATCTAGCGCTTCGAGCTGGTATTTGGCAGAACCATCCCAAAGGTGACTACAGTACTCCATGCACGACCTCACTTGGGCTGTGTATAAGTTGAGCAGCCGTTCAGGGCTGAAGTACCGCCGGACCTTCGAGATGATACCCAATTTTTTGGAAGCCGTTTTTGCCATAGACTCAATTTGTTGACCGAAGTTTAATTTGGACGTTATAGTGACGCCCAAAAGCCCTAGTTGGTCGGTGATGGGAACAGATACATTCTGGAAAGTGGGCGTAAAAGTAAAGGTGCTCTTTTTTGCAGAGAATAGACACGCTTGTGTTTTGGAGGCGTTGAATTTGACCAGGTTAGATTCGCCCCAATCGGACACATTCCGCAAGGTCGAATCAACTCGCTCAATCATAGACTTTCTCAAAACCTGGATTTCATGGGCGCTCGTTCGCGCATTGGATATATACCTATCTCTCAACAACAGTGCTGTCATCAGCATATCCAATAATGCCTGGTGTTAGGAGGTCATTAATGTGCAGCAAGAATTAAGTTGCAGATAGAACAGATCCCTGAGGTACCGTAACATACTGCTTGAGCGCGCCTTATATTGAGAAATAAAGGCGGATATGGCGCGAACTGACAGTATGTCATGTTTTTATTTTAGTTTGAAATATTTTCGTTCTGACGAAAATCGCTTTAGTTTTGTTATGATTCTGGCCCCAACCTTCAGAAAGGGCTGATCAATGTTTATTTTCGGAGAAAAATCTCTGAATTCTATAATCCGCGAAGCGTACCGCTCCACCATATTCAAATAAGAATATTCCAAGTGTTAACCTTTGTATTGTTGCTATAAAAAGTGCTATTTCGATAAATAAATATAATATATTTATACCTCATTCTTTAAATTATCTCACGATCCCCCGTTGCATGGTGGAGCCGCGCGGTAGTCTTAGGTAGGGCCGAATAATACTATTCTTGTTTTGACAGAAGACCCCTACCGAGTAAAGGAAGAATTCGCCCAAGGAAGGGCAACAAGAAAAATAGACGTACGCCTCTCGCTGCCAAGCAACAATGCCCAATAAATTGTAAAAGATAAAAGAAGGAGAGGTAAACGAGAAGGAAGTCAATACGATAGCGGCGATTTACTGGTAATGTAAAATTTATATAATTGCCGAGAGGGCGAGTTTGAACGAGGGTCGGTGTGAATCTGCCTCTCGGATCCGGCGAGTGTGTTCCGAGGAAGTATCTCATCACGGCGTCGTGTCAACGTGAAATTTACTAGAATAATAGTTTCCTAGTTAATTTATTTATAAACATATATATATATATGTATGTAAATATAGATGTGAGATGTGCGTTTAATTGATGTGAATTTGTGTAAAAAAAAAAAAAATGATATCTTAATTACAATTACGTAAATTTATGTTGCATCAATAATAATATATTTTTCCTTTTGACAAGTGATGAAATAACAACACCATGGTTACGCATGTCAAAGATGATGACACCATGGCAACCTATGAGATGTTGATGTCAACATTCTCTTACTTAAATAACATTTATTTACATAAAGAAACAAGAATTTTATAGCAGAATGATATCTTAAGTTGTCCAATTTCATATCTAATATTTTTATGTTTGTTTTCATGTAATGTACGGAGTGAAATAATGCAAGAAGCAACATGGCAGTGGACGACGTCATGACGAAGGCGCACTGGTATCCGAAGAAAAATATGAAATTTTATATTATGTAAAATTATTCTTTACAAATTTTAACGATGTATTAGGAGTAGGTTTCGTAATAAAAAATTCGTTTTGCTTGCTTTAATGATTACGTAGCTAGAGGTAGAATTCCTAATGGTTGTTTTATTCCTGCTCACTGTCTACCTTATGTTTGGGACGGTGTAACCCATTTCGATGCCATAGGCACTTGGGGTCATCTTTGTTGGATGACGGCACTATCCTTGATATGGGAAAGCGGTGGAGTGGAATGAACATAACCTTGAGTGAGATAGTATTTTTGGTTATTAGGAGATACCAGTTTATGGATACCATGCGCGTCGTAGACGGTCTGATATCAGTAAGCTAGTGTTATAACTAATAATGGGAATGCCATGTTACTTTTTGCCACTATGGAAACAGGGAAATAGGTATTGCAATTTCGTATTACTTCTAAGTTGTCCTTGGTAATTTTTTATAAGAAAATTTCCTTAGAGGGGCGGCAGGTATACGTAGCACGTAATCTAAGGTATAAGAGGTATAAGAGGTATGAGGTATAAGGTATACGTGTATTACCGAAGCCCTACGAAAATTTTCTTATAAAGGATATATCTCGTTCAAGTGATTACACGAGGGGTCAAGGCCACGCCCATTGAATCTCCATCAGAGAGAGGGTGATAGCTGTTTCGGCTATACGGCGGAGATTCGCATGTAGTTACGAGTGCGGGATGAAGTTATCTATCAGAACATTAGGTTCTGTGCGATAACGAACTTCTTGTAGGTAAGTTCACCGCGAACTTAGTGTAGGCAGGTAAAATCTCATTTAGGTAGGTAAATATTTTGGTCTAACTTGTGATTATTGTAATGTCATATGTCTCACTTTGATATAGGTGGATTCGACAGACCTCCACATCATATGATATGATGGATACGGGCCAATGTCATTCCGCCCAGGTTGATCCATTTTGTATTCTTACAACCCCGATTAAGTCTTTTGTTTTTATCTATCTATAACTTGTATGATATTCTAGCGTTTGTCACTTTATTGTATTTTGGACTGTAGAGTCAATCTAAATTCACTTTACAACGTCGATAATATTGTAACGACGTTTTTTGATTAAAGCTTAGCTAGACGGGATCTTGTCTTATTTTGTTTGGGTTTTGCAGGCAAGGCTCTACTGACAGAGATTTGAGTTGACTGTATGATAGTTTGGTTATTAAGTTGAAACGGTCGCACTCGAAACTCTAGCGGTAGGGGGCTCATCTATGAGTACTCCCGTACAAACTGTATATTCCCAAAATAGGTAGATTCCAACCGTAGAATTAAGGTGACTATGTAACTAAAATTTATTTAACCGACTTCATCGGATTAAATAAATTTAAACGTGAGGGGGCGGTCGTAACATACTGCTTGAGCGCGCCTTATATTGAGAAATAAAGGCGGATATGGCGCGAACTGACAGTATGTCATGTTTTTATTTTAGTTTGAAATATTTTCGTTCTGACGAAAATCGCTTTAGTTTTGTTATGATTCTGGCCCCAACCTTCAGAAAGGGCTGATCAATGTTTATTTTCGGAGAAAAATCTCTGAATTCTATAATCCGCGAAGCGTACCGCTCCACCATATTCAAATAAGAATATTCCAAGTGTTAACCTTTGTATTGTTGCTATAAAAAGTGCTATTTCGATAAATAAATATAATATATTTATACCTCATTCTTTAAATTATCTCACGATCCCCCGTTGCAGTACCCCGGCATTAATCGCCATTAAGTCAGAGGAGTAGCCGTCTAAGACTACTCGAATCGACCGTTCCCTCAGAAAATCAGATATCCAGTCGCAGAGCCCGGTCGGTATGCCATATGCTGGAAGCTTGCTTAAGAGACCATCATGCCAGACCCTGTCAAAGGCCTTGGATATGTCTAAGGAAACAGCTATTGCTTCACCATGACCCTCCAAGGCCTCACTCCATAAGTGTGTGGCATACACGAGAAGATCGCCGGTCGAGCGTCCACTGCGGAAACCATATTGGCTATCGCTTAGGAGCTCGTTGGTCTCGAGGTATGCCAGGAGTCGATTGTTCAATACACGTTCCATGACTTTGCAAAGTATGGAAGTGATTGAGATTGGTCGATAGTTGACAGGATCAGCACGGCTTCCCTTTTTCGGTACTGGTTGTACTTTAGCCAGCTTCCAGGATTTTGGGACTTTACCAGATTCCAAAGAAAGTCTATAGAGACGCGTCAAAACGGGAGACAACTCAGCTGCGCAGCGTTTCAACACCACTGCAGGAATACCATCTGGACCGCTAGCCTTATTCTCGTCTAGGTGCAGCAAGCATCTAAGAACCTCCTTTTGGCGAATATGAACGGTACTCATTGTAGGACCGAACTGAGGTAATTGGGGTGGGATTTTTCCTTGGCTATCTAGACGAGAACTTTCCGCAAAGATACTGGCAAATAAATCCGCCTTTTCCTTAGCGGTGTGGGCCAGAGAACCGTCAGGTTTCCGCAGTGGCGGCAGCGATGGGCGACAAAAGTTCGTTTCGACCGACTTGGCGAGGGACCAGAAAGCTTTGCTTCCCGAGGGGTATGACGCTATTCTGTCTCCAATACAGCCTATGTGGGCGAAACGAGCTCTTTTGATCACCTTCTTGCAGGACTTGGCGGCAGCATTGTACCTCTTCTTGTGTTCATGCGAATCCACGGCTTTGCTTCTGCGAGCGGTTGCCCAGGCTTTGTACGCTTCTCGCTTACGCTTTTCAGCGGAAAAGCATTCAGCACTAAACCATGGGCGAGCTATGGTTTCAAGGGATAGATCAGCGTAGGGAATGAAGAACTCCATTGCTTGACCTATCACACTTGAGACTGCATCAGCGCAGCACGATGGATCGGTTGATGTAAAACAAGCTTGCCACCACGGATGAGATGCGAAGAAATGTCGCATTTCATCCCAATCTGCCGACTTGTAACGCCATACTCGCCTAGAACCACTTGGTCGGGTGTCAGGTGGCGAGTACTGCGATACAAATTTCACCAGACAGTGATCGGATGTCCCTAAGGGTGCAGTGACGGACACTGAATATCTGTCGGGATCGGTTGTCAGCAGAAGGTCCAGGCAGTAAGCAGTGTGGCCAGCAACGTCTGGGATGCGCGTAGGCTCGTCAACAAGCTGAGAGAGGCCATGAGTGAGAGAAAACTTAAAAACCTCTCTACCAGCATGGTCAGTGTCCTGAAACGGGTATAACCACTGTCCGTGGTGTGCGTTAAAATCCCCCAGGAACACCAACTGCGCTGTGGGAAAACGTTGCTGAACCTTGTCCGCTGTACTGCTGAGATAGTCCATAAGCCTTGTTGTCTCCCGATCTCCGCTGTGTGACCGATAAATACTAGCGTATACCATTTGGTCTAGGCCGGTATCTATGTGAACCCACATTACTGAAAGGTCCGGCACTTCTAAGTAACGGAGACGCTGACAACAGATCTTGTCACTGGCATACATGCACACCCCGGCGTGCGGGTGGAATTTGGACTCCAGGATGTAACCTGGGTAACAAAGGTATGCCGAGTCTGACGGATCACAGATCTGCGTCTCCGTTAGGAAGAGTAGGTGGGGTCTCTCCGTCTCGAGGTGGTGGTGGACATCATTGAGATTGGAGTGCACTCCTCGGATGTTACAGAAGTGCACTTTAAACGAGAGGAAGTGCAACCGCTGTGTTACCTTACTCTTCTTTGGACCTTTCATTAATTTTGGAGTGGAGTGAATAGGGAGGAGAACAGAAGTTGAGTGAAGTGCTGCAAATGGAACCAAGCAACTCGAAAGGGTTAACGCACCTTTGGGAAACTCGCTTGGAGACTGCGGGGACGCCCGAACCCCCCCGAGTTCGCCATCGGGTCCTCTCAAACCGGTCGCCAGCCGGCACGATGGAGCCTCCCGGGATTTTTCGCGAGGTGGCGGGGCAGCCTTTTGCATGTGGCTGGTATGCTACTTGGACCACCTACTACCTGCGGTCGGCCAGCGGTGCACCGTGCTTCGGATCCCGCTACCCTCCAAAACGAGTCACCCGGTGAGTCATTATCCCACGAGTTGAAAACAGTTCTCCGATGCAGCACGATTACTCAGACCTATCCTCCTCAATGGCTACACTAGACATCATGCCGGAACGCAACTAGGTTACTTGGCGGCATGGTTTTGTCTAGTGGGTGGTGACAAGCCACGGCCGAAGCCTACCACCAGATTTTACTGCTCGTTTAGCACCACCCAGGGACCACGTACAAGGCATCGAGGGCTAAACCTTGCGGACGCGAGCAGTTTTCAGTCCCCAAAAATTGTTTATTTACGATTAACACTATAGAGAATACCATAGATGTATCTCTAATTTTCATTATCATCAATGTTTAAATGAGATAGTAAAAAAACCCCATACAGTGAAATCAATATCATAATGGACTCTAAAGTTTACTTTTAACGGGACCCGTTTTACGTAGAAACAGTATATTAATTATTAACAATGGAGCTAATTACAAAAACGAGGAACGAAAGCTTTTATTTATACTAGTAATTCCAACAGTTAATGAATTCTGAGAAGATGTGGGAGTAAAAATAAAATCACGGAATGTGATATTCTCGTTAGAACTTCTTTTTGTAATATTGTTTTTAAACTTTCATTGTTTATAGAAGCACTACTATGTAATAAAAGAAACTAAGCTATCGTTAAAGCCAACCAAGTTGTTTATGATATAATCACTATCCCTATATTAAAGTGAGCCATGATTTTACGAGGTGAAATAATAAAGATCCGCTATTCAAGAACTTCGTGTAAATAAAGTTCTTGAAATAAATATATATAATACAATAAATAAATAAATATATATACATTGTGTAGTAAATCTAATCTTCAAAGGAATTACACAATATCCTTTTTTATCTTATCAGTAATAACTTATTACTAATAAGCTAATAAAATCTAGGTATTTACATATACGAGTACGATGCAGAGTACCTATGTATTTTGTCGAATTGTAAATAAATGAAAAACGTAAATAAACATTTATTACCATATGAACTAAGTCTACTACTTGAAAATTTCGTTTTATTTTATGTATCTGTTATTTATCGGTAACTAAGTTTATCGGTCTATTTATCATACATACATAAAAAAATACTTACTTTTTCTTGTATTTTATTTGATCTAGTGCAGGAGATCCTATCATGGACAATATCCTCTGGTCTATCGTTGATTTTTTTTTACAGTAGCCTTATAAAATAGGAAATACCAAAGAAAAGTTATACATCGAATAGTTGTTACGGCTTCTTCGGTTATTCGCCTTAAGTAAATTACAATTTTAAAAGGAAATTGTTTTATAACACGATATCATCCTGTTTAAAATCCTGTACATTACAGAGAAATATAATATTATCATCATCATCATCACAACTCGTTGTAATGAGCCCACTGCAGGGCATGAGTCTCTCCCCTGGGTGAAGAGGAGGTATAGGCCATAATCCACCAAGCTGGCCCTGTGCTGGGTGGTGGATGCCAGAATTTTTAGGGTGCCTAGATGGCTTCTGTCAAACCCTCACGACTACTGTATACAAGTATACAGCACCCGGGACCTACTGCTTAACGTGCCCTCCGAAGCACGGAAGTCTTCGTGAGATATGAATGGTCGGCGGTCACCCATCCAAGTACCGACCGCGCCGAACGTTGCTTAACCTGTGATATCGTATGATACACACAGTAACCACGGCGCCACGACGACTTCTAATATTATATTCCTTCAAATTTGCTATAAATTAAAGCTACTCTATGAAAAATAAGGCAGTATTTCCTTTCCGAGGAATTAATTTTAAGAGTGTTGATGTCAGTTTGCATTTAACGCGCCGTTAATTAAAGTGAGAAAATCAGTAATATTTTAATTAAGTCCCGAAGGCCGTTCATAGTATACATGTGTACCTACGAGTAGCTGTGTGTATGTCTATGATATCGTAGTTTATGAATCGATTTAATTTAATCTATATTTGGAGATAAAATCCTCGACTTTTCTCATTGGAACTAACATGTTCGTCAATATAATGCGAATTCCAAATTTCAGTTATATATAATATGTTTTAAAACCTTTTTCTACATCACGATTTCAAAGTTCCAAATGTCACGATTTTGTTAATTATTAGTTTTATAAATAAAAGATCCTCGTTTATGTGGCCCATTCGGGGTACCGAGGTACACTCCGCGCTTTATAATAACTTTGATTCTACTAAAACAAACTGTATTAACAGTTTAGATCTAAGCTGAACTTTAAACTGAGAAAAAATCTTATTCGTGGCTTTGTACACAAGCCATATTGCTGTACTAAGGAGTAAAAAGACTGCTATCCATGCCAAGATGTTACTATAACTGTCAAACTGACAGTTTGTCAGACTGTTGTTTATTTATTTAATGGAATAACAACCTTATTTGAATGACTAACGGAGTTGTGCCATCCTGTCATTATTGACCTTTGCTGACATATGTCAAAAATAATGATCTTATGTTCCAAAACGGCTATTTTTTACAACTCTAAATTATTTATGTTATAGCATGTAATCATGCATAGGTAAATATATCCTATTCATGCCCTACGATTTGGTGCTCGCGGTAACTATATGGGCGACAAAATGTATGAAGATAAAACATCTCCTTTTAAGTCCATATTTCTATACCTGCTTAGTTTGATTGTTTGAGTGCGTTTTTCTCAGATACTAACAGATGGATTGGGTAGATACTTCGGCAGCCTAAGTAAGGCTATACTTTATAGGGAAATTTCATTAGACAAGTTACGCGTGGAAACCCGTACGCAACATGAATGCGGTAATTATTTAGCTTATTATTGGAGATGAGGAAAAAACAGTAATTTATTCGAATTCTTCCTTAAAACAGTAGTGTATTTATTTATTTATTTACCCCTTATTATACACAATAAAAAATACAAAACAAAGAACAAATAAAAAGAAAACAATGTGTAAAGGGCGGCCTTATCGCCAGGAAGCGATTTCTACCAGGCAACCCCAGTGTAGTAGAAATTGCGTCAAAAGTAGTGCATCTATTCTGGTGCACAAGTACTTTATGTACATACAAAGGTAAGAGTGGTGACACTGGTGACGCACTACATCCTCTTCTTATCCGATCCGAATCCAAGCAAATAGGAATCTAGAGGAATTGTATGAAACAAGAGATGACGGATACCGGATGTAGTCTGTAAGCTACTATAGAAATAGTTCTCCGGACCTTCAATTCTCGGATTCAAATGGAATGAGAATCGGATCTAGTGCGTAATCGTTCTACTTATGTATATCTTTCGGGAAATTTTATACATTTGGTTTTTGTTATCGTTGAATCCTACATTACTTACATTAAACTAATTAAAAATAAACATAAAAATGTATTTGTGTTGTGGAGTTACAGCAGTTGAAGGCCTTATTATAGTCGAAACATAGCATGTCCCAACTCAAAACTTGTGGAGGTTATAACTTGATAAAACTAAAACGTTAGAAATTATTTAATACCTTAAAACAACAATCATAAACCATTTAAAAAATAACAAACATATCAATAGAAATTTATACAATGGCATCTAGCCGAGACGAACAATCCCGTAAAAGTTGTTTACCAACTTTTACCAACGGTTTGTTTTGAAAATTTCTTCAAAGCAGAAAATGTTATTTATTCATTGCGCTTGGTTTACTTACAAGGTATTTAGCCCTGTGTCGTGTATTTGAGGTTTCTGTTTACCAAATAGAATTTTCCTGTAAAGAGCTGAAGGGTAGGTTTTCCAATTGATCCTTTTAAGCGACGCTCAGAGTGGTTTTCTTCTGTTTTTGACGGTATTTACGTTTACGTAGGTTCAAATAAGTTGGAGTTTAATCATGTTTGACAATCACATTGGCAGTTTATAGCGTTCTTTTAGGGTTGGACTTTGACCAGTGGATTCAATGGAAGGTGTTTTTTGTATTCAATTATCTAAGCCTAACGGTTAGTGACGAGAAGGTTGCAAACAAAATATTTTTATTGTTATATCAGCCTACGCTGTTCCACTGCAGCAGGGCTATTCTCCTAAACATCAGCGTCGAGTTCATCGATGCATCAGCGACTAGTGACAAGCTCATAAATAAAGTTATTCCTAATTAAAGTTAGAGTTCGAAACAAAAAAACAACGTTTTTGTTAGTATTTCAAAAGCAGTTAAAATCTAAAGTACAAAACTTATTTCCCGCCTGCTTCAAATGTATCAAAAGTATACAGTTTTATTTGATATACTCCTAGCTGATGCGCTGTATTTTATTTTGAGCAGGTGTTGTGAATTTCCCAAAGGTTTTGAAACCGCGTATGCTACGCGGCAATTTTGGGAACACCTTCACTTAATAGCAAAAAATATACTTCAAAGAATATGTCGAGGTATTTTTTTTTTATCTCGGACTTTCATCCATTGACTTGATAATAATTTTAAATAAAATTATAAACACAAAACAACTTTATCTCAATGGTTTACGGTAGGTATTCGACACCCAAGTTATTATTGAACCAACTGAATCATGACCCACAACAAGCTCATATGGCAAATCATCTAAATGCTAGTAGGTCGAAATTTGCTTGAAGATAGGTTTCCTTGGTGACTTTTTATCATTTCATTTGACACTGACATTTAATGAGCCCAGAATTCGTACAGTATCTAAAAGTCATCAGTGCATTAAACGCGATAGACCTTATAAGTTCGACAGTTTCAAATGAATTTTCACCCGATGGTGCATTTAAAAACCATGATTGTCTACCTAACAATAATAAACCAATTGTTCCGTTATTCATCTTACTAATATTATAAATGTGAAAGTTTGTATGGAAGTTTGGATGGGTGTTTGTTCCTAAATCACGGCAAAACGGCTCTACGGATTCGAATGAAATTTGGCTTAGTGATAGAATTGCTTATAGGCTACTTTTGGTCCCAATATTCCCGTCGGTAAAACCGTACCAAATAGCTTGTAGCCCCATATGGGCATTATGCCCATAATACTACAGCAATTGTATCTTACTTTGAGGCCATCCTTATCTAACAATTCATTATTCGTTGTTGCGCATGGTTTTACCCGCGCAATTTGGATTGTCGCAGGATTTTCGGGATAAAAAGTAGCCTATGTGCTATTCCAGATTGTACTCTATTACTATGCCAAATTACATTAAAATCCGTTGAGCCGTTTTGCCGTGATTGAGAAACAAACATCCGTACATCGAAACATTCACATTTATAATATTAGTGAGAAAGTAATATAATTAATCATTTATATTAAAAAGCAGCTCGCACAGTTTTATTCGAATAACTTTTAATCCTTAGTAAGAATTCCTTGACAAAAATAGCTTTCCTTAACACACCATCCATAAAGGTTCATAAATACACAAAAACTATCGATTTAGACGAATTATTGTTTTAGCAATTATAGCGTTCTAAGAAATAAATATAAATTATATGCCTATATATATTTTTGTACAGTTAAGATTTAAATATAAGATTTATTTCTCTCAAAAGGTACATAATTATTCTCAAGTACATAACATTAAAACTTATGAGAGCTGGAGTCCGTACTAGGTTTAAAACCTGTATGTCAGATCTCCAGGCTCTCTTCTGCAGAATTTTTAACACGCATTTGTAAAAAAACAGGCATAAACATTAAATGTCTTTGTGCAGAGATTTCGTAACTTCTAATGCACGTTTCCCCTTACCTAAATAAGTAGATGCCTTTATTTTTTGTTAACATAAACAATATTAGAAACATTTCAACAATTACTAGGCATCAATAAAAGGCTAAGGGCGTGGATCCATCACTACGGCGCCGCGCCGTGCCACGGCTACATTTTTAAAACAATTACAAAGTAATCAAAAGTCACACGGCTAAAATTGCGCAAAGGTGCTAGTATTTTATATTGATGTACTATCTAACCAAGTGATTCAAGCATGACCCACAATCATTTTGAAAAATCGTCTAAATGCTGGTAGGTCGAAATTTGCTTGAAGATAGGTTTCTTGGTAACGAACTTGTTAAAATTTCATTCGACACTGACATTTGACGTGTAAGAAATCATACAGTATCTAAAAAAGTCATAAGTGCATTAAATGCTGGACTGGGAGCGAAAGGAAAACGTAGAATGTGCCAGCTGCTT
Organism: Stenoptilia bipunctidactyla; assembly: GCA_944452665.1. Classification (NCBI taxonomy): domain Eukaryota; kingdom Metazoa; phylum Arthropoda; class Insecta; order Lepidoptera; family Pterophoridae; genus Stenoptilia; species Stenoptilia bipunctidactyla. The sequence goes on from OX101736.1 coordinate 14,478,865, forward strand.
CTCTTCCCGGGCATACTGTAAAAGTCAGTTAAGGGACAGAGGTTTTAAAGGCGTTTTTGTGGGCGATAGGCTGACCCCCTGTCACTACAGTAGTCTTTTTCCATCTTTATAATACCTCCAAATTTGTCAAACGTGACATCAGATGGTCTTGTAACCTCTGGTGTTCTGCCTACCCCATAAGGGATACAGGCGTGACGTTATGTATGTATGTATGCATTAAACGCGATAGACCTTACAAGTTTGACAGTTTCAAACTTATTAAAGCGAGTGCGCTTAGAGATTTTCTTAAAATACCACTGAGTTTAATACTCCTCCGAAAATTATATAACAATGAAGGCTCCAATTTAATAATGCAGACGTTAACTTACGTGATAAAAAACACCATGTTGAAACATTCTAAGCCGTATTTATTCACATTCGCGTTTCTTTTTTGGGCTGTCAGAAATTTGGAAAGTCTAGTTAATTACGAAGTGAACCCCATTAGGCCGGCGGAATTATTTGGCTATTTAATTACGAAAAAAACTCAAAAGTACAAAGAATGGGGAGATGGGTGTGCCGTAGAGTGTTTGGTTGCCTCGAACTTGCTTTCCGGCGAGGTGGTTCCCAGTTGAAACCTTTTTTGTAATTGATATCTATTTTAGCGTATTGCATTATACTTACAGGGTTCTTTTTTAGTCATCATTTCATTTAACAATCATTACAATCGTGTGGAAAATTTGTAAATTATTATTATTATAAAATTATGTAGATGTATTAAAATTGAAATCAACTGAATTTACTAACTTAAACATATCATTTGTCAAAACCTAACCTAAACATATAAAATTATATTAAATTAACAAATGTATTCATGAAATAGTCCAAACAAAATTAGTACCTACATATTAATATGTCAAATAATTAAAAAATCTAAAACATAAAATTTGTCAAAAACCTAACCTATGCACATAATATAGTATCAAATTAACAAGTGTATTCATATAATAATAGTCAATACAAAATTAGGATATATTATTATGTCAAAAAATTGTAGCGTTCTATTTTTCATTCAAGTATTGATCTACAGAATAATAACACTTTTCCAATAAAAATTGCCTTAGTTTGCTTTTGTACTCTTTAGTGTAAAGAATACTTTTTAAATCCATTGGTAATTTATTAAATATTCGCAATGACTGGAAACGCACGCCATGTTTTACAACGGCCAGATGAGGAACGATATCCAACATTATATCTTGCATCCGAGTTTTTCCCGTTTATTTCTTTGGTCTTGAAAATATGTTTAGTTAAGTGAGAAAGTAAAACATGAATATACAAACATGGTGCAGAAAGAATACCTAGTCTCACAAAATGTTCGCGACTTTTGTTGATGGATGCGTACCATAATTCTAATTGCCATTTTCTGGAGTACGAAAGCTTTCTTTATATTATAATCATAGCTTCTTCCCATCCAAATTTAAATGTTATTTTCTCTGATACGAAATAAATGTACCAAGTATATTTATTTATATGTGCCAGGATTTTATTTTATTTATATTTATTTTAGTAACGCTCAGTAGAAAAAATAAAGATATGGCACCACAAACTCTTTTACAAATAGTCGCTGTTAAACTACGACGTAGTAATAAGATGTTTTGTAGCAACGCATGGTCGTCTTTATTTTAAAGATATCTTTTATTCATAATTGATAGTGACCATGTTTTGTTTAATATGTTACTTACCGTTTTTTTGAAAAAATCGATTCTAAAGGGTGATAAGTGACAAGATTTTGGAAATCAAAGAAGAGCACCCTGTACTCGATTCTATCATAATTATGTAAAAAAAGTAAATACTTTCCCTATAAATAAATAAAGAGTTCACAAATCCTTCGCGGCTCGACGACCGTACGTGAAGTCGTTTATGCCTACTTACATACAGGGTGTCCCAAAACTCGACGTCAACCCGGAACCGGGTGACAAGGCAAGTCATGCTGGTTATCAGAAAAATGTTTAAAAAAATCTAAGTCACGTGTTCTCAAAATTATTGGCATTTTAAAAAAACACGCAAAATTTCACACCCTGTGATAGTGTTTTTGCTGCTGTTGCCACAAATGTTCACTTTTGGAAACTTTTTTTTTGATATGTAACCCTGAATAATGCTTCTCTAAACTGTTATCAACATTTCAAATCCAGCTCCTCGAGCTTGCATAAAAATAGGACTTATTTCCAAGAAAAAAATTAAAAATTAAAAATGGCCTAGTTTTAACTGTCTGCATTGAAAAAAAATTGTATTACGCGAGTTTGGCAAGTTGTGTCAAAAGTTGGCGCATTTAGTAAGGATCCCAAAATGGTATGACACTTGGCAAATTGTAGCTGCTATCATGAACAAAAAAAATATTTCCATGAAAACCCATTTTTAACTTTTTTTCTTACCTGGTTAAAAAATATTCGAGCGAGACAGGTATGGACGCTAAAGTGACTGAGATGGAGAGAGTCATTTTACCAAGTGCGAGAGAGACAGAGAGTGACGCCAGGTATTCGCTATTGTAGATACACATTACAAACCAGTCAGTACGTTACGTTCCTTCGTTTACTGCGCTTGTTTTCGTATTCGTTTGTGTTGATTTCGTACTGTTTACTTTTGGCTATGTTTATGGACTTGTGATTGCTTGCGATTTAGTTACGTCACCGGCCTTGGCACCCACAACCGTTACAGTTAGAGCGTGAGACTGTCTACGCTGCAGTTTTGGGTGGTATGGTTCGGCGAATAAGCAATTAAACATAGGAAGTTGACTAAGTTAAAAAGTTGTAATGTTAAGCTTAGACTCTAGGAGAGTTAGTTGCATCCAGCTCTGCGACCACATAGGTTACGTCTCTACATTAAGTCTCTACATTAAGTTTTAATATAAGTTAATTTCAAATAAATCTTTGAATTTAAAATAAAATAAGTGTTTTTAAAAAGTGGTTTCCACTGCTCCCGAACTTGACTGGCGCAGCCGGTAGGATCGTGGTTTGCAGTTATCGACCATTAGTACGTGTTTTGTGAAAAATAGACTGAACTTTTGAAGTGAAAATCCTTCAACGTATTACGTAAAGAAGAACAGACTCTTTTCTCTACACGTCGTGTCGGTGTCGCCCGCGATCCTCGAACCAAACAAATAAGTCATCGGAAGAAAACCTGGAAAATGAACATGAGAGCGGCTGGTTGGTGAGTAAGCCTTTTCACCATTCGTCGTATCGATTGTTCTGTTATCTTGAGATAGGACTTCTCTCATTTTAACTAAAATACTTGTGTATCTAGAATTAAGCTCTTATATTTAAACGTAAATTAATTTTATTTCATTTTATAAACAAAACTTTTATTAAGTTATACTAAATAAATTTAAGAATTTTATTTTTGATTTTTGTGTATTGCTACTATACAACTTACTACTTTATACAGTTTTTATATTTTATACCTTAAACTCTTTATTCTATTTTACAATATACTTTTATACATTTGAAATGGAAGGACAAGCGCAAATAAGTATGATTCCTAGCGAAATGTTAAAAATTATCCCTCTTTACAATGGAGATAAACGACAACTTAATTTATTCATAAGGAAAAGTGAATATATTATTGAAAAGTTTATAGGGAATGATATTCAAAATACTTATGTGTTCGAATCAGTTACGAGTCGCTTGACAGGCGAAGCTGCCTCGCTTATCAGTGAGCGTGACGACATCACAACTTGGTCAGAATTAAAAGCATTGTTAATTCAGCATTTTGGAGATCCGCGTAGTGAGGAGTGTGTATTAATAGAACTTGAAACTTTAAAAATTAAGCCTGGTGAATCTTATTTAGATTTTTGTGGTAGGATTCAAACTGTAAAATCAATTTTAATTTCATAGGTTAATTTAATAAGTGATATAAGTATGCGTCAAAGTAAAATTATAATTTATAATAATAGAGCCCTCAAAGTTTTTCTTTATAATTTAACAGAGAATTTAGTACGTGCAGTTAAATTAAAAGCCCCAACTACTTTAGAAGATGCCCTCAGCATAGTGTTAGAAGAAGTAGATTTTTACGATTGTTTCTTTAAACAGAAATCTATAGGCAATAAACCACAAAGTATGCCAAGTACTTCTAACCAACAAAATTTTAATCAGAAGCTTAGTTTACCTAATTTTAATTCAGGATTTAAATTCGGCACACCGAATAATCATCCGAGTTCCGGTTTTAGAACACCAGTTCCTAATTATAATAATAATTCTAATTTAAAATTTGGGAATAACAATTACCAACCCAGATTTAATTATCAATCAAATAATCAAGTGCCTAGATTTAAGTTTGGTATACCTCAAAACCAACGTGCACCAATAGGCTATAGACCACAAGGTTATAGACCCCAAGGCATTCCGCCTCAACCACCTATGACGGCTCAACAATTTATGCAACATATGTAATCAAAATAGGATGTCGAATAATTCTCAACCCCATAAGTCGACGGACGTATCTATGCGTACCGCCCCGCCTTTTAAACCACAGCAAGGATTTCCTTTAAACGAGTTAGACCTATATGACTATAATAACGCTTCCATGGATTATGACTATGACCCAACTTACAACTTTTACTACTGTAATAATGACCTATATTCACCTATGTATGACATGACTCAATACGAAACAACTGTGACTGAAATTGAACCCACAGAATCATTAAACCAGCAGGAATCAGAGAAAACTGCTGAAAATTTTCAAATCCAAGCCTCGTTAAAGCAAGAGAAAAAATAGAATTAAATTGTAACTCTAATACATTACGACTACCGTACATTTACATACCTGAAATTAACGCGAAATTCATGATTGACACTGGGAGCACCAGATCATTTATTGCACCTTCAAAAGCCTATGAATATTTTATACCATTTATGTACCACGAACCATTTGAAGTAATTAGCACGCATGCTTCGAGTAAGCACAACCAAGTTATAGAAATGCCTTTATTTCCAACTTTTAATAGTAATGAAACTCATAAATTCTACGTCTTTAATGTAGATTCTCGTTATGATGGTTTGATAGGAAATGACCTCTTAAAACAAGTTGAAGCAATTATTGATCTTAAAAACCTTCAATTAATAACCAGCAACACTAGAATACCTATAGTTCATAATAGTCTCGATTATAAAATTACCTTACCCCCTCGTTGTGAATTAAAAGTTAAATTACCCACGGATATGTTTCAAGGTTATGCTATTTTAAATTTTACTGAATTTCATAAAGGAGTACGAATGCCTGAAGCCATAGTGACCTGTAAAAACGGTTATGCTTATACGGTTATTCAAAACACTAATGACGAATATTTTACTATAACTGTGAATAAACCTTTTAAGACACTGCAATACAAAATAACTGACTGTGAAGTTAATACAACTGACTTACAATACAATAATATAGAACTTGATAACTTATTGTCTGAAAACTTGTCTAAACTTCGACTTGACCACATGAATGACGAAGAACGACAGCATATATTAAATTTATGTACTGAATACAAAGATATATTTTACTGTGAACATATACCTTTATCCTTTACCAACGAAGTCAAACATTTCATACGAACAAAAAACGAAGACCCCATTTATATTAAACCTTATAGACAGAGCCCTTTTATAACAGACGAAATTAAAAACCAAGTGACTAAACTTTTAAAAGACAATGTGATACAAGAATCTTTTTCCCCCTGGAGTGCACCCGTGCACCTAGTGCCCAAGAAGCTTGATGCTTCCGGTGAAGTAAAATATCGCATGGTAATTGACTACAGACGTTTGAATGAAATTACTATTGACGACAAATACCCACTTCCAAACATTCATGATTTATTTGACAAGTTAGGTAAAAGTACTTACTTCACAACTTTAGATCTTGCGAGTGGTTACCATCAAATTGAAGTAAATAATGCTGACAGACAGAAAACCGCGTTTAGTACACAGTTTGGACACTATGAGTTCAAAAGAATGCCTTTCGGACTTAAAACAGCACCAGCAACCTTTCAAAGAACTATGGATAATGTTCTGCGTGGATTACAAGGTATTCACGCCCTTATTTACTTAGATGATATTTTGATCTTCTCCTCTAGCTTACAGGAACATTTACAGAAACTTAGAACCATTTTTGACAGACTTAGATCGACGAATTTAAAAATACAACTTGACAAATCCGAATTTTTACGAACTGAAGTACTTTATCTTGGACACACTATAACTAAAGATGGTTTAAAACCCAATGACGACAAGATTAAAGCTGTATTAAATTATCCAATTCCAAAGACGACCACCGAAATAAAAAGCTTTTTAGGTTTAGTCGGTTACTATCGACGCTTCATAAAAGATTTTGCCAAAGTAACTCAACCACTAACTAATTGCCTTAAGAAACGAAATAAAATAATAATTAATGAAGCTTACATAAACGCCTTTGAAAAATGTAAAGAATTATTAACCAATGCACCTTTATTACAATATCCTGATCCTCAGAAGCCTTATATACTTACGACAGACGCCTCTAACGTAGCCTTAGGCGCTGTATTGTCTCAGGGATCGATAGGTAATGATAAACCTGTGGCCTATGCAAGTCGCACTCTTAGTGATACTGAATCTCGGTACAGTACCATAGAAAGGGAGTTGCTTGCTATAATCTGGGCAGTTAAACATTTCCGTCCTTACCTTTACGGTAGGAAATTTTACATTTATACCGATCACCGACCGCTAGCTTGGTTATATTCACTCAAAGAGCCAAACTCTAAATTAACCCGTTGGCGGCTTAGACTTCAAGAGTATGATTTTGAAATAATGTACAAGAAAGGGATGCAAAATTCCAATGCTGATGCTCTCTCTTGTATTAAGTTAAACGCCTTAGGTTCAGACGACGATAAATTATCCATGAATGTAAATGTAGATAGAGAACGAGACATACAACAATATGTAACTGAATTAACTGATGAAATAAGTAGACTTTCACGACAACGGCCCTCTAAAGATACATCAGAAACTATAACTGTATCAGACACTGAAAAGACAATAACTATATCTTCTGACTCTGACATTATATCTGTTATTGACCCACAAGATAACTTGACTTACCCCGTACCATCGATATCGAGTAGCGAATGCTCTACAGTTCATTCCGCTATAGACCCTGACGCCGCTGTTATACCAATTTTACACGAAGCAGTTGATACAAAGCCAAATCAGATTTTAGTTTTTGAATGGTTTAAAAATGACATGCAAGTTACAGATTTATCAAGGAAAAAGCAAAAAGTATTAGAAGTTTTTCTACCAACTAATAATGAAGATATTGTTAAAAGATTCCTATTAGAATATATTAAAAATAATTTAAAATACTTCATATATTTTGAGAAAGAATCACACCGTAAAACCTTTTCAAAAGTAGTTAGAGAATTGTTTAAGAAAGGGTCAGTTTGTTTTTATGAGTGCACCGAACGCGTTGTTTATATAGAAAATAAAAATGAACAGCGAGCAGTAGTTTTAAAATATCATGAAGGCAAGACTTGTCATCGCGGTATTAAAGAAACTATGGTTAGAATACGTAGAAGTTATTATTGGGAAAACATGCAAGAAACCGTCTCAGCAATAATTAATAGTTGCGAATTATGCCGTAAAATGAAATATGACCGTAAGCCCTTAAAACCATTTATTCAATTAACACAAACGCAAAGCGCACCTTTTCAGGAAATATTTATGGATCTTTTTAGTATAGAAGGGAAGTATTTTCTCACATTAGTTGACGCCTTTAGTAAACTTGGACAGGCTATAGAAATCACTAATCGTTCAACACCCGAGGTAATAAGAGCCTTAATTAAGTATTTCTCTACCTATGGCATTCCAAGGAAAATATCATGTGACCCAGGATCTGAATTTAATAATGAACTTATTAGGGAATTAATGGATATGTGCAAAATAATTTTACATATTAGCACACCAAATAACCCAAATTCTACAGGCATTGTTGAAAGGTTTCATTCAACGCTCATAGAAATATATCGTTTAGCCAAATATGAACAAAAATGCACAGATGCTGCTACTATAATGACCTATGCAATAATGGCTTATAATAATAGTATACATAGCATGACAGGATTAACCCCATTTGAAGTAGTTTTTGGACACACAGCTAATAATAATAATTTTGAAATTAATTTTGAAAAAGCATATATACAGCAATTAATGAAAGATCACTTAAAGCGTACAAAGTACTTATATAATTACATTTCAGATAAAATGATTTCGAAAAAGGAAAGAATTGTAGAAAAGAAAGGTGGTGAAATTAGTAGAGAGTTCCAAATAGGTGAAGTAATTTTTGCTAAGGATGTTAATACCCGTAAAAGCAAGGATAAACCCCGCTATGTTAAAGCCATAGTAATAGGCACACCAGAAAGAAACATAGTTCCCATTAGAGTAGGAAATAGAAACACCAAATTTTCAATTAAAAATATTAAACGTTCTCCACAGGTGGAGCTTGGTCCTGATGAGCTTGGCCGAACTAGTAGCTCAGACCCAATGCCTTCACATTCAAAAGTTAGAACTTAACCCAGGAATGTTACCTGTAAAACAAGGACATGCTTATAGACAAGAGGACAGTTGGACTGTGATTAAAATAATAGACTTGACTAAAATACAAGAAGACTTTACTTTGAATGTGCACAGATATAATAAATTTATTCATATTTTAGATACTGACAAACCTTTTATTCATGAATTTACTAGCATGAAAATACAAACACAATTTATGCTTCACAGGACACTCGAAAAAATTAATCAATTAATTCCATCCAGCTTAAGCCGAAATAAAAGAGGCATTCTGAATCCACTAGGATCTTTTATAAAAATAATTACAGGAAATTTAGATAATGAGGATGTTCTTAAATATGATAGACTTATTTCTCAATTTCAAGTTAATCAAAATATCGTTTTTAATAAAATGACTATAATTTCTAAAATGCTGGATTATATGATCAACAGTACGGAAACCTTACATAATGATACACTAATACTAGACGAGCGATTAAAAAGAATTGAAATTATTGTTAAAAATATCGCAACCAAAGAAAATAATTCAATTTACTCCACTTACATTTTAGGAATGTTCCACACTTTTACAGATAACTTTAATACAATTTATACTACTATAAGTGAAATAGAAACAGCTCTAGCTCTAAGTAAGGTTTCAGTATTACATCAATCTATTATAAATGCTACTGAATTTATGTGTATTTTAAGATCCATAGAAAGGAATAACCATTTAATTTACTCTGTATCTGAAAATAATTTAATTAAACTAGAAAGAACATTGTCTGTAAAAGCATTTGTTAAGGAACATCAGCTAACATTTATATTTGAAATCCCTATTATAGATAACTTAACATATAACTATTTTAAATTGTATACTCTACCCATGTATAACACTCATGATAACAGAACATCGGTGATAATACCTAAGTATCCGTATTTAATGGTGAATGGGCTGAACTACTTACCAGTCGTGTCGCCGTGTGCTGAAATAGATGCTGATGAGTTCCTGTGCACCGAGAATAACGTTATAACGTATCCTGAACCAACCTGTGCAGAAATGCTGATGAAATTTCATGATAACTTGACCATATGCAGATCCTTTAATGCCATTATAGAAGACGTAAAGTTACAGCGCATAGGACTAAATAATTGGATCCTGTTCCTGAGGAAAGCAGCCATCATAGAAATTAATTGTGATGGTGATATTACCCATGAGTCTCTACAAGGGACCTTTATCCTGGATGTTCCCGAGAGCTGCGAGTATTGTCTTGGCAGATCCAGGCTTGTATATCATAAGCCGTATCTGACATCGTCGTTCCGGTCAACTACCCCACTAGTGAATTTACCAGTTTCACACCAAATAAATCAAAATGACTCAAAAGTGATAAACTTAAAAGGTATAAATTTGGACGAACTAAAGCGTTTATCAATAGTGCTAAGAAGTGAAAAACCACAAAGTGTCAGTGAATCAATTGTGAGCGTTTCCAACATGGTAGTATTAAGTATTATAGTCCTAAGTTTTATTGTATTAATATTTTATAAATTTAGGATAAAGTTATGTAATTTCTTGCGGAATTATCCCGACTCAAATTCGTCAGATAATTTCGCACTTAACGGGGGAGGAGTTACGTCACCGGCCTTGGCACCCACAACCGTTACAGTTAGAGCGTGAGACTGTCTACGCTGCAGTTTTGGGTGGTATGGTTCGGCGAATAAGCAATTAAACATAGGAAGTTGACTAAGTTAAAAAGTTGTAATGTTAAGCTTAGACTCTAGGAGAGTTAGTTGCATCCAGCTCTGCGACCACATAGGTTACGTCTCTACATTAAGTCTCTACATTAAGTTTTAATATAAGTTAATTTCAAATAAATCTTTGAATTTAAAATAAAATAAGTGTTTTTAAAAAGTGGTTTTCACTGCTCCCGAACTTGACTATTTAGATTCGGACTGTTTGTTTTCTCTTAACGACGACCTTTGCTTTCCTCTGGACTATTGTGTGAGTGTGTGACAAGTGCCGAGATGTCTTCGTATACCACTCGCGAATACGCTAATATGCACCTTATTTATGGTGAGTGCAGGTGTAATGCCAGTGCTGCTGCCAGACTTTACCGCGAAAGGTACCCAAACGCTGCTCGTTACCCCGATCATCGGGTGTTTACGAATGTGCATCGGTTGCTCTTCTCAGAAGGCCGCCTTCCAAATCAAACGCATGGTGGAGGCAGACCCACCAACCCTATGGAAGAAGAAGTTCTACAGGCTGTCGAAGAAGACCCAAGTACTTCAGTAAGAGCTATTGAAACGAACACCGGAGTGCCCAAAAGTTCAGCCCACCGTATTTTAAAAAGAAATGACCTAAACCCATACCACGTACAGCGAGTACAGACATTATTACCCGGTGACTACCAAAATAGGGTGAATTTTTGCCGGACGATATTGGAGAGGTACAGAGATGACCCACTTTTTCTAACAAAAATTTTATGGTCGGACGAATCAACTTTTAAAAAGGACGGCTACGTGAACATGCACAACCTGCATGAATGGCGTGTTGAAAACCCTCATTTAACGAGACAGGATCGGTCCCAGTACCGATTCAAAGTTAACATGTGGACCGGAATTTTGAATGGCAAAATAATTGGTCCTTTTGAGTTGCCTGATGCATTAACTGGCGAGGTTTACTTAGACTTTCTTCAAAACCATCTTCCAAATTTATTAGAAGACGTGCCGCTAAGCATTTACAGAGAAATGTGGTTCCAACAAGATGGGTGCCCAGCGCACTTTGCTCGCCCCGTAAGAGAGTACCTCGATGAAGAGCTTCCTGGGAGATGGATCGGGCGGGCTGGACCAATCTCGTGGCCGGCCCGTTCACCGGACTTGAATCCTTTAGACTTTTTTTACTGGGGAGCTGTTAAAGAAAAAGTTTACGAGAAGCCCATTGGGAGTGAACATGAATTACGGCAGAGAATAGCTGAAGCAGCTCAATTTGTAAATAATGGACGATACGCTAGAAAGATAGCTCGATCTTTTTTAAAAAGATGTCGCGCTTGTATTGCCGCCGAAGGAAGGTATTTCGAACACTTATTATAACATTTTAAGAATTATTGTAAATTTTATTAATAAACATTGGTATTAAAATTTCGTTTTATTTAAAATTGAAACCTTTAACAATAAATGCCTATTCCAATGCACACACTAAAAAAAAAAAATTAAAAGTGAACAATCTGTTCATTCAATAAAGATAGACGAGTACATCAGTACAATGTACAATTCAGTTAAATTTAATCAGTGTGTACATTGGAATCGGCTCCAATGTAACCAACGATAAGCTTTTCAATTTTAACCAAGTAAGAAAAAAAGTTAAAAATGGGTTTTCATGGAAATATTTTTTTTGTTCATGATAGCAGCTACAATTTGCCAAGTGTCATACCATTTTGGGATCCTTACTAAATGCGCCAATTTTTGACACAACTTGCCAAACTCGCGTAATACATTTTTTTTTTCAATGCAGACAGTTAAAACTAGGCCATTTTTAATTTTTAATTTTTTTCTTGGAAATAAGTCCTATTTTTATGCAAGCTCGAGCTAGCTGGATTTGAAATGTTGATAACAGTTTAGAGAAGCATTATTCAGGGTTACATATCAAAAAAAAAAGTTTCCAAAAGTGGACATTTGTGGCAACAGCAGCAAAAACACTGTCACAGGGTGTGAAATTTTGCGTGTTTTTTTAAAATGCCAATAATTTTGAGAACACGTGACTTAGATTTTTTTAAACATTTTTCTGATAACCAGCATGACTTGCCTTGTCACCCGGTTCCGGGTTGACGTCGAGTTTTGGGACACCCTGTATTGTGTGTTGATAGCGCCGTGCGTGCCTCCATAGTAAGTAGTTACGAGTGTAAGTAACTATGCGTTGCGGTTAAATTTAATCAGTAAATAATTAATATTAGAAAAAGATTATTCCGGAACTGTAAGATGTATGAAAAAACTTTAAACTGATATAGAAAGTGACCTGATGAGATAAATGACATAAATACACCTATGTTCTTTTTAAATAAAACTATAAGCGTCTTACTGTTAATATCACAAAATTTTAAAGTTAACTTTTCGCATACATTTAGTATAATTTTAGTAGAAAGCTACCTGTTACCTATGCAAACCTATGTATACATACATCTATAGTATAACTTCGTCTATCAAACAAGTGAGCAATCCCGTAACTTTCCTAATCATTGTGAAAGAGTCCTAACTAGGAACAGGGCAGGGCATTTCGGAGTCAGCAGATATCGAGCAGAAGTCGGAAACATCTGGGTATCTTTGCTTTTCATTAGCACCCTTGTTGTTGGGCCCGGTTTGTTGCGCACCGGGCGCCGGCCACCCGGCTGATCAGAATCAACACTGAAAAACTGCCTGTAATTTACGTTTTTTTTTTTGTACAATTTGTTTAGTTTAAATTGTTGATACGTTGATGTATATTTTTGTTTTAATTGGTACTTTATTTGTTAAATCAGTATTGAGTATTTTTAAATTAATGAGTAAATATTTGTTGGACGTTTATTAACATAGCGCCATGTAAGCACATAGTAATACTTTGATTATGTGAATAACTTAATGATAAGAGCTAAATTGAAGAAGTATTGAGTAAAATAAAAGTACCATAGTTTTTGTGCATTTAAAGTAAAAAAATTTTTTGATGGGTTTTTGGCATTTTTCTTTATTAATATGCACCCAAAAATGCTTTTTCTTAAATAAAACCAGGCATTTGATACCATAGTATCATATGTATACCTCCATTATTAAATGAAACCCATAAAAATAAAAAGGAAAGTAGAACATAAAATTAATTTAGTATTAAAAAGCTTTAAAAATATTGTATGCTGATACAAGGTGATTTCGTGTTATATATATCAATTACTGAAATGAAAATTTATTACAATAGGTAACAAAAAGGGTTTTCTTATAGAACGCGTGTGGTATTTCTGTGTTCTCTTTTCCTTAATATTTTTACACTTTATATACCTACTTATATGAAGTTAAGTGTGATAATTTGTGAAAGTCTAACGACTAAATAGAAATAATCAGCAGATTACGAGGTTGTCGGTTTAATCTCTGCATGACAAGCATTTTAAGGATCCTTAGATATTAGGAATTTAGGGATAAATATTTACAAAAAAAAATGTGTTATCCGAGGCAGACAGTGTCACCCCATCGCTAAATAGGTCGCCAAAAATAAACACATGTCTTCCCAAGTATATAGGTATATAAGTATATATGCTCATAGGTTTTTCTGCAAACTCCGGTAAAAATTCGAGTGTTACAATCTAGCTAATGTATTTTACTTTCTGCTGATATATTTTTCTTTATCAGTTTCAATGCAATATGTTTGGTATAACTTACGTATGTGAAACATAATATTATTAAAATCCTTTATATCGTATTACGATATTTTACATTTCAACTCCTAGTTTCCTGCGGTCATATGTTTCTGAGGAGGCAGAGGTACGGTTGACATTTAATAAAACGCGGTAAAATTCGTTTGAAAAAGCCTTTTATTTAACATAATTATTGGCAAAAACTTGAGACAATATTGAAACTTACTACAATGTCTTATTCATAAAAAAACTCGGAATCCTTCAAAGCTCAGTTTGACGACTAATTTAACCGGAATTCTTAATTAGAAATTCACTCAGCTAATTGGTTAGATTGTCCTCAATTCTTATTAGCTTCCTGCCAAGAATCTTCTCGATTATTATTAGCTTCCTAATGGTTTTTGCCGACTTATTGAATAATAAATCATTTAAGCATTCAAATTAATATTATAATTGGACCCTTTTAGAGATTGCCATTGGTTTCTTTGATTGGAAAGGGTACGTTATAAATTAAGAGGAAAAAAACAGCAATGCGTTTTATACAATTTAATCCATATATCCCATTATGTTTGAATAAACATTTCAATCGAGGCTTTCATTTGCAGCGGTTATTCGACCGGAGCGCCACATTCAGTTCTTTTTTCCGCTCCGCTGATTCTCGACGAGTGAACGATTGAACGAGTGAACTGTGGTAGGATATAGCCATTCACCCACATACAGTATGGGTTAATGTGTTGGGAAGAAACACAAATACGGAGAATCCTATTTGAATGCTATTAAGCTGAGCTAAATGGGTTGTTTTTATACGACTGTATAGGACTGCACTTGTTATTAATTCCTGCATGTTTTCTTTTGTGAAGAGTATCTAGTTTTGAAGAAACACTGTTTTTGTTTTTGATATGATTATACTTGAGAGACTGTATGAGAGACTCTAGGTTCGATTCCCAGCTAGGTCACTTTGCAAAAGGAACTTTTTAGATTAAAAGAAGACTGATTTGTGTGTAAACGAAATATTATGACACTATAAATAATTCCAAACATATGAGTCAACATTGGCGATACTTTGATAAAATCAAGTGATGTGTTTAAATTTCGTTTCAAATGAAGCTGTATTTCATAGAATTATTTGTAATTGCATAAGTTTCTCGATATTGGTATCAATTTTTTTTTTGCAAGAACTTATAAACAATAAGTTTTTTCGGTCCCGGTTTCTGTATACTTGTATACAGTAGTCGTTAGGGTTTGTCAAAAGCCATTTCGGCGCCCTGAAAATTCTGACATCACTGAGCGAGCTAGGTGGATTATCGCCTATACCTCCTCGTCACCCAGGGGAGAGACTCATGCCCTGCAGTGGATTTATTACAAAGAGTTGTGATGATGATGATACTGATAGAGATATTATGTTTACTGGATAGCCCTGATACAATATAAACCTTCTATAGTTCTTTGATACAATATTAACCTGCATATTTCTATTCGTATCGCTCAGTAGCAAGAAAGGGATGTCAGGCAACACAAACTTTTTTACAAATTGTCGCTGTTGGTTGACGCACAATCTACGCACGATACGATATTACGACACGGGGCATCTAAATTATTATCTACGTTTGATGATACTGCGAAGTAGTACTACAAGAAGTTTTGTAGCAGCGCGAAGTCGTCTTTATTCTAAATGTTATTTTTTCAAAACTTAGACGGCCATGTTTATATTAATATTTTAGCGAAGATAAGTAATTTCCATGTAAAAATACCTTTTTTGCTTATGGTTTCTACAGATTATACTTATTATGTAAAAAAAAAATGGCCAGGTGACTAAAAAATTGCCATAAATAGTAAAAATATTACAGTGTTGCGTGGCGTGGAGGTGAAAGAGCTGGCCCTAAGAATATTCTTTAATTATTTTTCTTTATATTTTATTTGTTACCTTAGCTTGGTCATTATCATATCGTAAAATTTTGATGGAGCAAAGAAAACCGTAAAATACCTAGAAGTCACGCTAAGTTTTAATGCTTATTTTAAAAACATACTTTATTTATAGATGCCATTTTTAAAGAAACCCTCTCATGTTTTAAATGCTTAATTTGTTTATGATTATGAAAATCCAATTAGTTTCGGTACCTTCATTTTAAAAGTATTTCATTTACAGTTTAAAGCTTTACAGAAGGTTATTGAGTTGTAGTTATTTCTTGTTTGGTTTTCAATATTCAATTACAATTCCACGAACACAGTCATTATAAAAAGGAAAAAAAGAAGTATTGAGTATGTTCAATCATAGTTATTTCAATACCAAACTAAATTATTAGTCGATTGATCCACATGCGAAAGTATGTTTTTTTAATTATGTTGTATCCATTTGTATTTAGGTTAATATTTGTTGTTTATATTAGTAATTATTTGTAACGTTGCCTTGCTTTGTATTACTTGTACGGGAAATATAGGATATTTCCGCAATTCCTTTCTTAAAACCCTATATCCCCTAAGAATACATACATAACTTCATGCCTATATCCCGTATGGGGTAGGCAGAACACCAGAGGTACTTAATAAAACCATCTGATGTCACGTTTGACAAATTTGGAGGCATTTAATAGTGGAGAGAGACTATTGCAGCGACAGTGGTCAGCCTATCGCCAACAAAAAAGCCTCCCATAACACCTCGGTCCCTTAACTGACTTTTACAGTAATCTCGGGAAGAGTTCTTTCGCTCCCAGTCCAGCATAGAAGCATTTAATCCAAAGAAGGATTTTTTATTTTAAAACTACTCGGCGATGAGGACTGAAATTCGTAACATCCCCTAAGAATGTATGTTACGAATTTCAGTCCTCATCGCTGAGTAGTTATAAAATAAAAAATCCCCAGACAAACACACCATCTACAGGGCCTAAAAGTAAGCAAAGCTTGTGTTATGAGATACCATATAGCACTTAAAATAGAAAATACATTATAATATAGAAACTCCCAAATACGGAACATTTTTTTTCTTGTTCCGTGCGGCAATTGAATCCGCGACCACTGGCGTCTGAGGCAGACAGGTTTCGCCATCGCCAAAGTGGTCGTCGGAGTAGAGGAAAATTATTGTTTCATATCCCATTCAAAAAAACTAACCATGCTGAATGTTTCTTGAAAAGGTCCTGTGATTATTATAACAAAATCTGTTAGAAACAGATTACAGCCTTGATTTGTGAAAGTTTAAAAAATATTTGTAGAAATACTTGTAAAAAAATTTAAACACTTTTAAGAACATTTTTGATTTTTAATTTAATGTAACACTATTTCTTGTTATACAATAGTTTTAAATAATTATTTAGATACTTTTTCACTTTTCTTTTTTTATGTTAATTGTATACCACTAAAATATGTATGATCAAACTGTTGAAATAAAATTGAAATAAGAATTATAGTAACTGTTTGTTTCCCATAAAAAACAAACATTTTATTCTATGCCTATAATATCAATTCAAAAAACCACTTATGTAAAATAAAATTGTCGTGAATATTTAATTCGTCCGTCGCGTCGATTCGTTCCGCGCGCTTCGCCGGGCCCGGGCCGCGATATTATCTTGACAGGTCTTTGCGAAAGTTTGACGTCTGCGTGACATTCCGCCCTGACGAGTTGGATCGCTTATAATTCTCCGTCTCCATAATCATTTATGTATGACAGTTATTACAACTTCTGGAAACAGTTGAACCTACCCCTGAAATTGTACGCGTTTATTAAATTTTGATTTATAACCTTTGTTTAGACAAAGTTTTTGAAATTCTGAATAACGTAAATAAACTATTACATATTACCTACTGTATTCAGAATTGAGTGTAGGTATTTAAATTTTGTGAATATTAGTGAATATTACTCTTAAGTGCTACCGAAATAGCTACGTGGTTAAACAACCAGATTTTTTCCTTTTCGTGGTAGTCAATTATATTAAAAATTTTTCAGCGTTTCAAAAAATATAAATGCATTCTCGAATTGAACAAAGCGTTGGTGAATATTTCTTAAAGAATTCCTTTCAGACTGTATATTTTGTTTACGCAAGTTACTGCGGAGCAGGGGTTTTCCGCGCCGTCGTCCCCGGGGAACCTACATCCAAGTTAGGTTTAAGTTAAAGCTACTCTGTCGCACTCTATGTGCCTCTAGTGGCGCATATCGCTAACAATTTTTGGACAACACTTCTGCATATTATTTAAACAACGACCGTCATTTACTTCTGAATAAAACATTATAACTCCACTTGAGCGCAAACCAGAAAACCTTTATAAAGTAAACACCTTATTTCACTCGAAAAACCAAATTCCAACTAAATACCTCGACAATACACGCAAAAGTTCACATCGAATAGCCCCAGCACAATGACAACTCGGGAATATTTCATGAATAGCGAGAGAAACGACTTCAGCCGGCTCATATCACGTATTTTTCTATCCAAGTCTCCTTTGGAAATTCACTAAATAAAATACCAAACACAGAATACGGAATACGGTTGCAATCGTAAAAATAGCCAGACAGAAAATTTTAAATTCATCGAGCCAATACGGAAATAGGATATCCATTAGCGGGGTGGAGACTACAGTAGCGCTAGGGTTGTCAATTTGGTTTATTAATTAGCGTGTCTTGCGCTAAAATAAGCGCTATTAAATATTCAGATATGGAAGTGCATAATCGTGTCGTTGTTGCAGTGATGTGAGGCGTGGCCGTCGCCGGAGCAGGCGTGGTGCCCGAGACAGGTCAAACGGAAATAGACCAGCCAGCCAGCCTGCATCGCCCAACTTTAGACACGTCTGATAGGTTTGCAGCCATGCTGGCTCGTGAATAAAATACACGCTATTTCTGTCTGCCTATTTACATTTTTCATCGGCTAGAGTGTATCTGGAATAGGTATTGTCATTTATCATTTTTTTTATGAAACTTTTGGGCGGAAAGCTTTTTTGCGTCACTGTCAATTTTGCATTGATAAAAACCTGGTTTTCAAGGCTGGTAAGTCAAAATATTCAAGATCTGAAGCTGCAATGTTTTATTTGGAATTTTTTTGGTGTACTAAACTGTGGCAGTTGTTAGCGTTTATTTATAATGATTAAGATATGAAAAGTGATATACACACATCAAAAAAAGTTTGAGATCTCTAGCAAAAGATGGAATATTTTTAAATTTTACTTTTTAAAGGAATTTTGCTTACGTGACATTTTTTTACTAAAAAAATACACTTTTTGTTTTCACTAACCAAAATTGAATTTAAAAGTCTTAATGCAATTACGGATAGTAAATTATTGAAAGAAAAAGAGGGTTTAACTAAATATTATCAACATTTAAATTGTTTTTATTTAGTACAATGTAACTCCTCCCCTGGCTCAAACACATGCGGCAATCATTCTTGGCACGTTGAGAATTAAGTTATCCAGCATTTCTTGCGGTAACCTGTTCCATTCATGAATTACGGCTTCTCTGATCTCTCGCACTGTCTGGGGATGTGGCTGACGTTTCCAAACAGCTCGCTTGACAGCTTCCTACGCGTGCTCAATCAGGTTTAAGTCAAGGGAGCCGGCAGGCCAGTCTAACTTGGCAATTTCGTATTCACGTAGAGCAGCGTTGATTTGTTGAGCTCGATGTGCGGGTGCATTATCGTCAACCATTACGATTCGAGGACCATGGTTTATTCTCAATGACCTGACAATTCCATCAATAGCAATAGTTTGGTATAAAGCTGCAGTCATCGAGCCACGATACGGGATCGTGCTCGATCGCAACGGCGTTCTAGAACCAATATCAGTATGCTTTTAGGGCAGTGATGCCCTAAAAGCATACTGATTTCCCGCTTTGTTGAACGGTTCCGGTAGAAGTCTTTCAGCGTTTGTCTTTCAGCGTCTCCACGTCTTCTTCAGACACGAAGACGTCGTTTGTCTGGATGAGTGCCATATGTTTTCCTTGTCATTTTCTTTATTTTGTGGAGTCTAGCCCACTGCAATCTGGAGCGCTATCTTTGCTGTAAGTTCAGGGGTGCTCACCAAGATCTCCTCGCTCGTAATCCAAGCTGCTGTAAGAAATTCCTGATGGTCTAAGTGCTAATTTGTAGTCCAGTAGCAGAACGCAACTCAGTTTTTATTTAAGTGGCATTAATTGTTGGGTCTCGGGCAGTCAGCAATTTGATGTAATGCTTTTGAGCAATAGTAACGACAGTTGGCCAACTCCTGCGAGGTAGACCAGCAAAATTATCTACGCCGCGATACTTCCGTATCATGTTCACGATACAGGATTGGGATACAGCCACTCTGCGTGCTATTGCTCGCGTAGAATATCCTTCTTCCCTCTATGAAACAATTCTTGCTAGTTAAACTTCTGATAATCCCCTCGGCATCTTTTTGAATGAACTCCTTCGAAAATTCAGAAAAAACGCTTGAATCAAGTTGATCAGATTTCTAAATGAGGGTAAACAAGGATTCAATCTCTTTTTATACAGAAAAACGATTTATATTTAAAATTCTTTTCTTTTTAAAAGATTTGATTTTTAAATGAAGAATCTTAGTAAATAAAGAAAAAACGTTTTATGCTAACGTGACAAAAACGAGGTCGTATTATCAAAGTGATCTCAAACTTTTTTGATGTGTGTATATATATGGATTGACGAATATTTAATAAATAAAATAAATAAATAAATATTTCTGACACTCACACAACATTATCTAGCCCAAATTAAGTTTCTTAAAGAACTTGTATTATGGATACTAGATAACTGATATACTTAAGAAATATATAAACAAGCATATTGAATAAATACATATTTTTTATTAAAATAAACTTAAATAAACATATAAACATCCATGACTTGACGACTAATATCTGTGTTCATCACACAAATATCCGCCGCCGCCGGGATTCGAACCCAGGACCTCTGGCATAGAGGGCAATGTATGTTACCGCTACACCAGCCGGTCGTCATATTTGTACACTCGCGATGTGTTTTAATTAATAAAACGTGAACACGCTTTACGATATCCTTGTTTTTTAATAGTATTTATATCGATATTATTGTTCTATCATTCCTCTTCTAACTTCTTATTGTCTGCAATATAGCACTAATGGCTCAGACCTGCTGAAAATAAAAAACAATACATTTTAACGTATTTATATTCCAGCTATTTTATTTCTGGTGGTTCGATTTCATTGCGGTTGCTGTAACAACTAAAGGAAAAAACGTCATCTAAGTACTATTGAACGGTTAAAGCAGGAACTAATTAAATCATTTTAATTTGTTAAATATTCATTGGTAGTATTGGCAGCAAATAACACTCGAAACCAGCGCGTGTGTAGATTGAAATGTCAATAGCTTTATATATCATAGGTACTATATGGAAGTTTAAGCAACTTTTGGGTCAGTCAATAGAACGATGGGTGAACGCCGACCGCTAATTTATTACAACTTCCGTGCTTCGGAAAGCACTCTAAACAGTACGTCCCGGGTACCGTATTTTATCAGCATTAGGTAAGCTTGGTTTCTTATAACCTTACATCTAATTTATCCAGAGGAAAACTTCATGGCCCTGAGGAGGCTTATCAAAGGGTTGTGACTAAAATGGTTGAATTTCGAAACACTGTTTACGTATAAATGCTAATTTAGGTAGGCGATTGAAGTCACTGTAGAACTTATAGTATTTGTATTTTTTTGTATCAGAAAGTAATGCCAGATAAATTTACGACCAAAATTGGATCAGCACTACACACCGGGTTTACTTGTAAAACTTTTACTGCCGGCCTTTTGCAGAACACAGAATCAATTATTAATTTTCATCCTCTTTACGATATAACAAGGAAAATAGATTTAGATCTATTTTTGAAACATTCGCTTATACATACAAAACGTGATAAAAGGAAATCATATTATTTATAGATTAGCATGTATACTTCAAGTCCTATATTTATTTAATAATTTTCTACTTTTTAATAAAAATCATTTTATGTGTAGCAACATGATAATAAATTTGAAATATTTTTATAGATTGTAGAGATGTTTAAAACGTTAGCACAGATAAAAAGTTTGAGCTGATTTTATTATTAAACGAGATTTTTCCCGCAACTTCGTACGCGCTTAACTACCCTTCCTGTGTTATTTTCGGGAATTCCTTCTATAATACCACCAGGCACCCACTGAAGAACCTTTATACTTAGTATCACACCCGCACACTCGAGGAATAAGATTTTTATACAAACCAAAAAGTCTAATACTTCCTGTCCCCGTGGGAATTTCGGGAATTCCTTCCGTACTGCTCCTCCATATTCCCTTAAAAATGTATATTTCAAATTTTAATTCTCTTCGCCCAGTGGTTATGGCTGTACGTAGTCTGTCAGTCACTCAGTCAGTAACGGAAGTGTTATAAAATTATAGTTCAGATTTTGTGATCCATAAATAGTAGTCGTCTTAAACACGTAATTGTCAGTTTTACTAATTAAAAAGCTCATCAATTATAATATATGAACTTCCATTTTTTACGGCTACGTAATTTCTAATATTAACTAAGTTTATTAACAAAGTTTATAACTAGGCAGTTTAATTAAACCCAGCATTTAAAATTTAGATGAAGTCTCATCGCGTAGCGCGGGGTAAGGGCACCTATTTATGAAAAAGTTTACGGTCCATATTGTATAATTAATTTGTTTTTTGGGATCATTTCAAAATTACAGTTTTAATTGAAATTTGGAAACAAATCTCTTTTTCCAGTCTCATTATAATTAAACGGAAACTTTGTTATTGCCATTCTATGATTTTCATTTTGTGTTTCTAAAAGCAGGAAAATTAAATGAAAATTAAAATATTTATAACAAATATTTGACGAAAATATACGAAATCAAATAATGAACAAAGGTAAAGTTTTGTTGGAAATTACCAGTAACCAGTTTGCTTTTAATATAATGGTTAAACATTATTAACACTTTATCATCTAAATAACATTGATTTTCTAAGTATAAAAAGAGATGTTTGGAGTATTATATAGTCTTTATTAATTGCTGAACTGGTAAAGAAAAGACAAAAGAAAAGAATAGAATGTACCAGCTGCTTCCCTTCCCGGGCCTACTGTAGATTCGGATGGACGGAGGTATTATATGCTGACCCCCTGTCACTGCAATAATCTCTCTTCGTCATTATAATACCTACAAATAAATCAAACGTGACATCAGATGGTTTTAAAACCTCTGGTGTTCTGGCCTACCCCATTAGGGATACAGGGGTCAAGTTATGTATGTATATATTAATAGTCTTTCATACTTTCTTGAGCTGGAAAGCCTGTCCCCTGGTATTTCGCTGGCGATTAGACCGCTTTATTTCAAACACGCATAACGAAATTATGGTAGTTTCCATTTAGGGTTACTGTCAGAATTTTTGGGTTAAAAATGATCCGGCAAAAACTATCGATTTGACTGACTTAACCCATCTATCACAACCACGTTACGACACGACACTACAAATCTAAAACAGGTTCCAAAGTTAAGTGATTTTAAGATTGTAAGGCTTACAAATACAAGAATAAAATAAAAATAAATCTATGATAGTTGTATATAAGGATTGATTTTTAGATTCGGATAAAAGTTATCTGACTAATAAAGTACCTACTATTCGGCGGAATAGCGTTGTTTCTCGATTTTTTATAATTGTATGACAATGACCTAGAGTGACCTAGAGAGTAGGAGTCAAGTGAGACTTTATTTATCAGATAACTTTTATCTGGACATTGAAAAATCAGGCCTTAAACCATACTAGTTCATCAATACATTATTCATCAGATAACGATTTGAATGATTGAAAAATCGGGCTGAAGTAAACCTTGAACCAAATCTTTTACCATCGAGACGTATATAAATAAATATGGCACACATTATAATAAGTAACTAATTACATTGGTATTATATTATTTTCATGACTAATTCTCAAAAAGACAAACGAAGTTTAAATAAGTAACAAACTAAATGTGACGCGGCATGGCAGAGTTGTTTCTAAAATTTACTATATTAACATGAAGTTTGCTCTGAGCTTATACTGTATGAGAGTGTGGTCACGTTGAGACAATATTTGTGCACAAATCCTTCGCCAGCTGGTCTGGGGACCGCGTTGGTGCCGCGTTTTGTGTAACATGCACGAAATAAAACTATATAAAATAAGATGAGTAGGCAAAGTTGACTGGAGGTAATTTTACTTTTTTAAGATAGCTGATAAGAAAGATAAAAATGTAGTCGTTTTAACATTGTAGGATCTTAGTTAGATCGTTGGTTGGCTATTTTAAGGAATGCCATTACGAATGAACGCACTAATATATTGATTTCCTTCTAAGTTTTCAATGCCAGATTCACTCACACAAAATTATAATCTTTTGTTGTCATGACAACGCTCATATACTTTTGAAATCTAGATTCAATTCAGTACACAGAGACCCAATGTAGAAATTTATTTCAGAAAGTAATACAAACACGTGGAAGGGCAAAACCATATTACGAAGGAACCGAACAGATTAAGCGAGGCAGCTCTTTTATTATAAAATATGAACGATTTTGATCATCTTATACTTAAATGAAATGATAATGATCGCAATTACTTGATAAATGTGTTGAATATTTTCAATAACTCTGGATTAGGAAAAGGCGAGTAATAAACTGTGGCCATCTTATGGGTGAAGGTATGATGGAAAAGGATGCCATTAAGATATTATTTGATTATGAGGATATCTTACTATGATTGCATTTATCATATTCTCTGTACTTTGTGTAGGTGCAATAAATTTTTACTATATGTGAAATCAATCAAAAGTAAATTAAGTTCATGCAAGAACCCGTAGGTAAAAACAAATTTGAAATGTATTGCCTTAATTTTTCAAAAAATAATCATTTATTTGAAAATAATTCAGCGACAACAATTACAAAATAATAATATTTATTCTTAGAAAAAAGTTAAATTGTTAGGTTGACCTTCTAAATAAAAGTTTTCGTTCGATAACAAAGATGGATGTCGTTCCATATTATGGGCCGAAAAATCAATAGAATAAGGGAGTATGAGTTGAGGTACGGATGGTTTGTGTACTCAAAAAACTCTGTCAATTAAATGAAAACAGCAATTTGTAAAATCGTTTGTTATGATTGTTTTTCAACCGACTTCAAAAAAAGGAGGAGGTTCCAATTCGTCTGTATGTTTTTTTGTGTCTTTGTTACACTATATTTCGGACAATTTGACGACCACTTTGGCGTTGGGGTAAACCTATCTGCCTCAGACGCCAGTGGTTGCGAGTTCGATCCCCGCACGGAACTAGAAAAAAAATATGTTCCGTGTCTGGGTGTTTCTCTATTATCCATCCAGTATCCCATCACACAAGCTATGCTTAATTTGGGGCCAGGTAGTTGGTGTGATTGTCTGGAAAAATAATAATTATGAATTGATTTTGAAAATAGTTGCTTGAGGATAGAGGATATTTCATAGTTGGTCCCATTTATATTTCATCAAAATCGGTTGAGTACTACATTGAAAATTTCAAACTTTTGAAAAAATATGTATGACTTCGGTGAATGGATACGTTGATGACTCAACCAAAGTTTTGACGTGAAGTCGGTTTTTAATGCTGCATTTCGTTGATTATTATCATTAGATTTATGCCATAATATAGTTTCATTGTGAATAAAATAGGCAAAAAATAACAAAATAATTGTATCATCATCATAATAAGCTGGGAGACGCCCACTGCTGGACATAGGCCTCCTGCAAGGTTCTCCATAACGCTCAGCTGCGCTCATCCACCGTTTACCTATTAATAATAAAATAGTAATAAAAAATGATTTATTTTCTCACAACAATATTTTAATTATTTACTTTTTAGAGTTACACAATTATTTAAGCAATATTGTGCGAGACTGATGCCTAAGCTAGACTCGACGTCTGTGTTTCAGGACACCAGGTCTCCACCTCTTATAAAAAATTACATTCCAATATTATGCATAGAAAGCTTACAATTATTATAAAAAGTTTACAAATTGTTGTTATTTATTAGTTTTTGAGTGTATTTACTACCTACATGTTTATGTGAATGTATGTGTATGGGTGAATGTCAGGGTGAGTATGGGTGTGTATTGGGGAGAAGGGATGGAGTAGTAAGAAATAGCTGTAGTATTATCGATCATTTATGGTATACACACATCCTATTCGGATCATGTGTTGCAAAATCACAAATGTCAGCTTCTTCCATTTTTCAGATACAGAATACACAAATAACGATCAAAAGGAATTAAGATCATATTTTAATTCCTTGTGCAGAAATGGACACTCAAAGAATTCCAAGAAATATTAAATAAAATTAATAAGTATTAATTTTAGTAAAACTGTTTAAAGAACCTTGGGTTACTATTTGACAACAACTTATCGTGGACGCCACAACTGCTTGAAGATGCGTTGAAATAAGTAAGGAATCGTGGTTGCACAAGTGGACCGGAATAAACAGTGCGAATAAATTATTCTTCCTAGTTAAGTATAGAGGTAAATATCAAAATAAATTACCTAATTAACTTTTATATAAGTTTGTTTTATGGAAAGGTTGCTCGTTTAACCGTGTACTACAGGATACATTTTGGAGAATGCGCGAGTGCTCTGTTTGAACAAATTGAATTCACACCCTTTTACCATCGGACTACTAGACGCAGACAGAACTTCCATCAGTATGTGGTGGATTTTCCAAAAAGTCGAAGTAAGCGCATTGACAGTTCCTTTTTGATACGGGGCGCCAAGATTTGGAATAAACTGCCTACGTCTAATTTTTATGCTCAGTATAGTCCTGGTACTTATAAGCGTCGAGTGACTGAATCGTAAGAGGCTCGTGAAATTGAAATATTTCGAGATCGGCGTGAAATTTTCAGCAAACCGGCGGCGGGGCGGCACGCCAGGTCAAGTCGGCGGCAGCGCCGACGCGGCGCGTATCTCTAATACACCTAGACTAGAGCCAGATTAGAAAAGTTATTTCCTGGAAGTCGTCTTCTTTCACGCGGAGCCGAACAATCGAACGCATTGGCCCACAACCATGATCACGACCATAAATAACCACGGAGGCTCTATCAGAAAACTGATTCCCAACCTTTACTTATTTCTGTTTTGTGAAAAAGGTAAGTAAGTAAGTATATATTATTATTTTGATATTAGGTATTAAAAGAAATGTATTATATTTTCTTTAGAAAATTGAAATTAGAAAATTGTACATTAAAAATATCGTACTACTTAAACATAAATTATTAAAGTACGA
Organism: Stenoptilia bipunctidactyla; assembly: GCA_944452665.1. Classification (NCBI taxonomy): domain Eukaryota; kingdom Metazoa; phylum Arthropoda; class Insecta; order Lepidoptera; family Pterophoridae; genus Stenoptilia; species Stenoptilia bipunctidactyla. Next base: position 14,506,022 of record OX101736.1, read on the forward strand.
CAAAGACATTATAAAATCTAAAAGAAGAAAAGACATAGTTTGCCAGATCCCACAAACGAAAACAAGTTTTGCTAGCATGCAATTTAATAAACGGTCAGCACAGCTTTATAACTATGTAAACAGAAAGTTAAATATATATATCAATCTTTATTCAGAATGCAAATACAAACTTGATTTATGGTTGAAGTCTTTAAACTATGAGGAATGCGAACAAATATTGAGACCCATACTATAACTTATGTTCACTGACATTACATGACATTACACACAACACACACAAACTCACACTCACATACACTCTCACACAAACGCACACACAAACACGCACGCTCACAATCGTGGGGGTTGTTAACGTATACCTAAAATAAAATAATTATTATCGTGAAATAAAAAATCAATATTTTATATATAAATATATATATATATATATATCAATTGTATTTGTAAATTTATCTTTTTAAAAATATTATCTCTAAGCTCTCTTAAAAGTTAGAGTAATTGATTTATTTTCTCAATTTGTAAATAATCACTGAAATAATTTAGAATTAATAAGTTACATATAATGTTATTTTTACCAGCTAAAATTTGCCATTTATGTATAAATTTCATTTCATTACTATTATTATTTATTATTCTTTTTTTGTATATAATTGTAAAATTAGTAAATATAACTTGTATTTTAAAATAATGTACGGAAGAGCGGGACCCTCTAACACAGTCATTTTGAGCTAAACAGAGGGCCCCAGATGATAACCCTGTAAAACCTGTTTTAATGAAAATAAAAGTTATTATTATTAAAGTTATTATTATTATTATTATATTCATCATATTTTAACGGGTTTCTTATCTTCTATATACGCCGGTGAAGGAATGAGAGAAACTAGACACGACATATATTATTAAGTCACAATTATTTAAGGTAATTAAAAACTAAGTAATTGTATATTCTCAAACAATCAATAATCAATCAGTATTTCAATCAAAACGTTTAATGAAAATATTTTCATTACACATACGTGAGCCATCTAGCAATATAAGAGCAGCGAGATAAATAATTGTAAATTGAATACAATTCGTTGAGTTACTTAATTTCAACCTGTGACTTTTGACGCCGCATCAAAAAGGCCGGCTTTTTGTGATATTTGCTTTTCAGTTGTTCGGTAGTAAATGGTTTATTCAATAAATATCTCAGATTGCTGTTTGGTTCGATAGTTTTAATAAACTGATTTATGATAGTTAAAGAGCTTTGGACCTATCTGATAAGTGGTAGGAGCAATGGTAGGGGCAATGGGCATTATTAAATAATAATGAATCCTCTCTTTATAAATGAACGAATATAATTCGTTGAACGAAGGCATAATAATAGAGCCCCTTCGTGATTACCTTGGTTAGACTTCTGCATACACTTTGGATACCCTAACATGATTAAACCTGCGGCTGAATTCATTATCACCTAGTGGTAATTGACGATCAGGTTGAAGATGTAGTAGGCATATTTTCTATTTGCTCGTATTTCTATTTAATATGCTCAACGTTGTGAACTTCTGAGTTACGAAAGCTTGTATGTAGACTTGTTTACAGCTAGCTTCAGAAAAACCGGACGCTCCTTAATTGAATAATGTTTTTTCAAAATATTGTCCACTTCATAGCCTAATAGGAATAAAAACATCGTGTATGCCTAGGGCACAGATTTTTGGTAAGTTAACGTGGTAAAATTTGTATTCATTAAAATAAGATAACAATTACTTACTAAAGTGAACTTTGAAAACTCAACATCGAAAAACACACAAAAAAATTAAAATTGCCCGAGCATTCTATATACTGGTTACTGTCATGTGGTCAATAATTTGGTTACACATGTAGAATAAAGCTTATTTGCAGAATTATTTGAATATTAAACATGATTTTTTATTTAATTTCAAACAAACAATATTCTTAAAACTTATTAAAATACTTCATTCTTGCATCCACCTTCTATAAACATGAATTTAAAATAAAAAATAAATCCTTACATATGAAAAGTAGTGAAATTTCTACTATTTAGAGAAATGTAAAAAAAAATTACAAAAACATGCTTAAAACATATTTTATATAAAAATTTACAATATTTCACTAACACAACATACTTTACTATTTCATCATCCTAACTTTACGGTCAAACCCTTTTACTACAGAAAAAAAACCAAACACATCACAACAACAAACCAGTGTGCATTTCAAATTTGGAAGCGCTGAAGGTTTGCGCGGGAACTCTGCGCTGCTTCCGATCGTTCGCAATTAGTTTTTACGGGCGGTAATTAGGCGGGCCGATCGCTACGCCATTTTGCCAACATTCTACTTTGACGTAAGAAATTTGAACTAGATTTTTATAGTTTCATTAGCTTTTTATATTTATTTTCATCTTTTTAATAAAGGGTAGACATTCACGATGGAAATTTTTTCGCAAACTAAAACGTTTTGAAAGAAAAATGCTTTTGTAAACCTTTAGTGAGAAACATAATTTTTATCAATTTTTGTTTGCGGTCATACAGGTGCCTTGCATGGGCTATATACCTAATAATACCTAAATAGAAACCTAATAGAAAATAGAACCTAACTCTGTTCAATTTCACACTTAAATTGTTTGTAGTTTGACAAACAATAACAACCACTAACCACTGTAAACAAATACAGCCTTAAACAATACAATAATTGTGTGTAGGTACTCAGAGATTGTTGTTATTATTTGATTGTTGATTCGGTGTTCTTGCTGATACTTTCTAATTCTACGGCTGTTTCACCTTTTGAAGGATGAAAAAGTCACGAAAAACCATACCATTCATTTAGTTGTTTTTTAATAACGGGACATTTTCAATATTTTTCAAACAATTCCTTTTTAATTTTACCTTGATAGGAATTGAGTTAAACAATAAAATACGGGTCTTCCACAAAATACCAGCATTTTTTTCCTAACTAGAATAGGCAAATATGTTGGTTATTACTTTGTCGCAGCGATACTGCAAATATATGAATGTATTTTTTTACTTCTATGTATTGACAATAACAGAACTAAAACTGGATACTGGCATATTTGTTTATTTTTCATTTTATATATATTTTTTATATATTTGTATATTACGTATCTATTGAACACTGATATTTACGGGTCGAAACGCAGCAAATTTGTTTTATGTATTCATAAATAGACAAACGACAGTGGAACCATGACTGTAAAGGATTTGAAACGTCGGAATATGTATAAAACAAAGTTGATGTGTTTCCCGTAAATACCAGACTCTAATAGTTACGAAATATACCTACCTTATACGGTCAAAAATCGTTATATTTTTCCAAGGTATTTAATTTTGTAATATTTCCATAATAAATAAATGAATATAGAAAGCATTAAACCTATAAACACACTACAAATTAATTACCATACAGCAAATAAAGAAATGAATCATGTACAGAATATACATTTTTTTAAGCATGTTATGTTCCTTATATGCAAAATTTAAAAAATCTTTACACCAAACATATTTTTTCAATAACATGTTATTTACTTTGACTTTATACTATCTTGGCCTTTACAAGCCTTACATCATTTTGCAATTACAAATCAACCAACATTTTGTTATATTTATCAACAACAATATAATTTAAAGAATGAATTTATATGAAAAACGCACAACCCCTTAACATACAAATACAAATTCCAATGAACTATTTACTTAAGGTTTATTGCATTTTTAAATTGATTCAAACTGATCATGTAACTGAAACCACTTGAATAAATTATAAAATGCTTATTTTTCATTAAAACAAACACTGCATACAATAAACACACACAAACTAGCAAGAACTTATTTAATTTAGAAAACAAAAGCAACCGACATTTTCAAATTCCAAAATTCGACTTCTATTGAGTTTAATTTTGCAAAAACCAGTCAAGTGCCTTGAACCTTTAATTAGAAATAATAGATGGCGATTTGAGTTTGCAAGATTAATTCAAGTAACTTAGACCTTTGTTGAAAAATTCTAAATATAGCTTAGAGATTTTTGTACAAAAATAAATAGGCTTTTTTAATAGAAATATAAGTTTTTTTATGTGAAATGTTATTGGAAAAAGTTCTATCAACGAATACCTAACAATCAATCTGTGAAAAAAAACCCAAAATCCCATTTTTGTGGGTTGACATGTTATTGCATATTTGCGTCCAACTATAAATCTCAACGTTTTGTACGTCTTTTGTAGATTGGTAAGAGAATGGAAAATAACATCACTTTCTACAGAAACCCACCAAACAATATTTCTAATCTTCCGCTAGAATTTGGATATATTTCGATATGATTGACTAAGAAAGTAGAATCGAATACTGTTACCATAATATAATTAGTGTCCTCTTAACTCGCTTCAAAGTACCAGATCCAAGTTTTCGTAGATCAAGTGCGCCGATACGTAAAAATAAAAGCCGGTCGCCATCAGCACCACATGTGATACGAAATTAGGAAGAACACCGTTCTTTGTACCGAGGAGCGAAACACGATGTGTACTTAATCTATGGAGGGAAACTGTAACTACATTATAGTGGAGTATAACTAGTTATACTGTTATGGAACGGAGCGACATGGGGGTTTTTGTCCAGCAGTGGCCATAGTATAGGATCCCGCTATTAAACGACCTTCACCGAGCTGGTTAATGGATGAAAGATATTTTTTATCAAATAAAATATGTCAATAAATATATTGCGAATGGGTTGTCTAAAAAATTTCAGTCCAGAATATGATTAATTAATCAAGCAAAAAAAATTTTTTTTTTTAATTACACTGGCTTGGTTAATGAACAAATTCCATTCCAATCGAAAATATGAAACTCATAGAATATACAAACGTTAGGTTGACTATTTATTTCCCGTCACAACTCTTGGGTAGGCAGGTATAAACAGGTAAATCGATACTAGTAACTTGCACCGGTCTGATTAATGAATGAAAGTAACCTAAACATAAAGATCATTTTATTACGAACACGGTGGTATAGGGTTGTCTGCAAAAAATCTGTCCTGAATCGCGGTTGTCGAATTTAAACGGAACGAACGGTGTTCCCCAAGGCAGCGTACTAGGACCTCTCTTTTTTTTGTTATACATAAATGATCTACTGACAAGTGTGAGTGCGCAAATATTTAATTTAAGATATGTCGAGATACAAGATTACATAAGTCAATTACTTAAGTCAAATGTTAAAAAATAATTGTTTATGTCACAATATATTTATCATTGAAAAATTCATTATTAGAGTAATATAATTTACATAGCAAGAATTCAAATAGAGTAGTTTTAAATTTATTAAATGGCAAACTTTTTATTTTATCTGGTAGTTTATTAAAAATTTTAACTGCCATACACACAATGTTTTTTTGAAATAATGTTAACCTTTGGACAGGTACATATAGTTTTTCTGCATGACTTTTGCGACCAGAAATCATATCACGATTTTTTGGAAACAACTGTGGGTGTTTTTTTACAAATAGGCTCACTTCATAAATATATAGGCAAGGCAACAGTAAAATTCTGAAGTTCCTAAATATTGGTTTGCAGCTATCGATGTGTCCTGCACCGGATAGTGCTCTTACGCATTTTTTTTGAACTTTAAATATTAATCTATGTCAACAGAGTTGCCCCACAAGATTATTCCGTTGCGCAAGAGGGAGGCTACGTAGCCATCGTACGATAGTAGAGCAGATTTTCTACCTGCTACCTCTTTAAAACTCCTTAAAGCATAAATAAATCGGTCTAGCTTGTGACAAAGCCTTTCGATGTGCGCTTTCCAATTCAAGTATTTGTCAAGTTGAATACCTAAAATTGCCGTTTCTACGTTATTAATCTTGTTATCGTCAAAAGTTATGTCAATGTTCATAATATTTGAATTATATGTTTGGAATTGTATTATGTTTGTTTTATTAAAATTAATTTTAAGATTCAAGTTGTTTAAAAATGTCACTACCTGTGTCAATATTTTTTGGGTTTCAGCTTTCAAATTTTCTTTATTATTTGATTTTATTATTAGTGTTGTATCATCTGCAAAATTTATACACTTTTGATTTCCCATAATCTCAGGTAGATCATTTATGTATAACAAAAAAAAAAGAGAGGTCCTAGTACGCTGCCTTGGGGAACACCGTTCGTTCCGTTTAAATTCGACAACCGCGATTCAGGACTGATTTTTTGCAGACAACCCTATACCAACGTGTTCGTAATAAAATTATCTTTATGTTTATGTTACTTTCATTCATTAATCAGACCGGTGCAAGTTACTAGTATCGATTTACCTGTTTATACCTGCCTACCCAAGAGTTGTGACGGGAAATAAATAGTCAACCTAACGTTTGTATATTCTATGAGTTTCATATTTTCGATTGGAATGGAATTTGTTCATTAACCAAGGCAGTGTAATGTTAAAAAAAAAATTTTTTTTGCTTGGTTAATTAATCATATTCTGGACTGAAATTTTTTAGACAACCCATTCGCAATATATTTATGGACATATTTTATTTGATAAAAAATATCTTTCATCCATTAACCAGCTCGGTGAAGGTCGTTTAATAGCGGGATCTTAGACTACCATGAAAGTGAGTGGCTGTTGATAACAAAATTGCGTACCTAACTTGAAAAAAACACATATCATGTTTATGGCTTTTCAAAGTACTCCCCTTTACTTTTTACAACTTTTTTCACGCGATCGAACCATTTTTTAAAACAGGAGGACCGCAGATCTGAAGTAGGCGTGAGTAAAACCGGATCCGCGGATCCAAATGACTCGGTACCGAGAATGAACTCGAATCTCTTATACCATCTGTACCATCGGTACCATCTGTTTCTTAGCAGGTTCGGATCTCTTATCGAGTCCGGTGCCGTTTGATTCACTCTATTCGTGCGTACGTCCGTCCGGTGGAATTGACATAAGTCATGAGTCGTTTTTGAATTATGTTTTGTAATATAAAAGTAAATGAGAATAAGTGATAAGTATTAAGTGCAAATATTTAACCGAAACAGTAAATAAGTCTTAATTTGACCGGCTATAAGTTTTACATTTAAAATACTACGCACACAAAAATTTGTTTACCATAAAAACGTCGACGACCCATCCTGCCCGAGCGTAACGTTTATATGTATAAAAGCAAACATAAATAGTCGTACATTTTTAAGTTTCCTATCCACGTAATTGACAAATAAAACTTACGAACGAGACAGATTTAAAAAGTGCTAATTAAAATATAGATGACAAGGATATAGATAGCCGGGATTCGTTTAAAAATAACAGCGTCAAACTCTATTAGGTATCGGTCGGTATAGGTATATTAAACTAGTACCGGGTCGGATTCGATAAATCGGACCCGGAATCGATAAGAGGATTCGGATCCGAGGGCGGATCTGGACTCGAAGATTCGAATCACTTCGTGGAGTCGGAATTACCCACAGCTAATCTGAAGGCATGAAAACATACGTGCTGATTGAATGCTATCACTGCTTTTTCGGAGTTGGTAAATGTGAAACCTGTCATCAAACCTTTGATTTTGGGGAAAATACAGAAATCGCAGGGTTGGGGCTATGTGCAGGATGGGTAACAATTAATGACTTTGTATTGTTGGCCGTGTGTGATAAAGCGTTGTCATAGAATGAGTACTATGAGTACGCGGCTTTTTGGTCGTCTTTCGCGATTTTTCTAACACCCTGGGTGAACAAATGGTAGAATACCACTCGGCATTAACACTCTTTTGATCTTCAAGTGGAATTGTGCAGATGGCACGCGTTGTTGAAGAAAAAATGCGATCCCTTTTTTACAAATTTTTCTCACCAGCCTCAATTTTCATGGCGTATTCTCATTTTTAAACAAGGTGCTTCTCTCTTAAAAGATGACGACGAGCGGCACAGTCTTGCAGAGAGTGAGAACTTTTAAAATCATAAAAAATCATCGCTCTTATATCTTTTCAACTTAATTCCATTTTCATTACGTGCACGTAAAACTTTGATGTGTGATAAAAAACAATTGACAAATGATTTCCCTCTCATTTTTTTTACATCTAAAAAGATTGCGATTCAAATAGTTCCGATTAGCCAGAAGTGCAAAACTTTTTGTGTGCATCATGTCCTAACAATATTTATAGATGACGAATATAAATGATAGTTATAGATGGATTAAAGTAACAATGTATTAAGCGTTTAGTATCTTGAAATTACCACGGTATAGGACGCGGGTAGACAGACAGTAATTTAATAAAAGAATGTATATTTTTTAATATACTAAATAATCACTAGATTAAGATGAAACTTGTATAAAAAAGTGTCGTAATGGATATGTTACGTTATAATATTATTAAGTTAATGCATTTAATAATGGTCAACTGAAAAAATATGCTAAATAAAATCCCCCGATCAGGACTCTAACCTTTCGGACTCCCGCTTGCCGGACCCCAACCCAACCTGAGCTCCCAGGTTCGATTCCTGCTCGGATGATTTTATTTAGAATACTTTTTTCAGTTATTTTAGATTCTGACTGTTCATTCTCGTAGAATTTTTTTTTCTGCGATTTGCAGCGTGTTTAAACAAACAATGTGAGATTTTTTTGAAACGTGTAGAGTACTTAGTCACCAAGAAAAAAATCCTAGATAAGGAAATATCTTCTTATGATCATTACTCATTTCATTGTCGTTGCATGTTAACGCCCTCAGTGGCACAGCAGCGTAGTTGACCAAACAGCAAGAGTAGCAGGTTAATGCCCGAGAGATTACAGTTTCAAAACCCTAGGCGTGACAAACGTTTGTTTTTATTACTATATCAAATTTAAAGGATGAAGGATGTGTTTGTTTGAACGCGCTGCTGTCAAAAACTTTAACTTAGGTTTGCATTTGATGGCTCAATTCTTAGGAAAGGAATCTAACATAACTAAGAACTTGGGTGTCATTATAGATTCTTTCCTTACTTGGAAAGCGAACGTCAGTGAAGTCAGTCGGAAAATCCACTTTACATTCCATTCATTGAAATCCCTACAAAACTATTTACCACTATAGACCAAAATTTCCCTTACTCAGAATCTGATTCAACTCATTCTAGATTATGGAGATGCATGCTACTTGGATGCCATGGAGGAACTCCTAGATAAATTGGAGAGCTTGCAAAATTTATCCGTACGCTACATCTTCGGACTCAAAAAGTACGATCATGTATCCGATTATCGTAAGCAACTCCGATGGCTTCCGATTCGGCAACGCCGTGATGCTAGAATTCTATGTCTCCTGTATAATATGCTCTATAACCCATCAGCCCCTATCTACCTTCGTGAGAGATTTTCCTTTGCTCATTCTCCAAATACGTTATGCAAAGCACATAAACGTACGCTTCTAAAATGCCAATACATACTTTTTCTGTCCATGCAGTCAGATTGTGGAATGCACTACCTTACGGTACTCGTGAGTTAAAATCCCTAGTTGTTTTCAAGAAAACACTTTTTTTCTCAACAATAATTTCATATATGATTGCAACAGTTCAATTTTCATATGGTTATATATTTACGCATATATTTATATAATTTTTTGTTTTCATTGTTATTTTATATATGTATTTATATGTTTGTATGAGTATTATATTTATATTATGTTATTTATATGTATTTTTTTGTATACATACTGGAATTGTATTTTTATCGAATTCTCCATTCCTCAGGTCTGCTGGTAGAAATTTTTATAGAAATAAGCTGTACCTTTGTACTAAGTTTCTGTACTAAGTTTATATATGTTAGTCATTACAAGTATGTACATAAATTGTGAAAAAAATAAATAAATAAAATAACATAATATCGTATAGAATCAGACAATCGTGTTTTATTATTATCATCACAACTTGTATGTACTACAGGGCTACGAGTCTATCCTCTGAGTAACGAGCAGGTTTTGGCTGTAATAGGTTTTGGCTAGCCCAGTGCTGGTTGGTGGAGGTCTATATTTCAGGGCAACGAAATGGCTTTGAAAAATCCTAGCGACCATAGTATACAGTAACTGGGACCGACAGCCCTCCGCGCCCTCCGTTAGAAACGAATGGACCGCGGTCACCCATCCTGGTACCGACCCCGCCAAACGTTGCTTATCCTGCTATATCGTGTAATATGATCGCTATAATGCCTCCAAAACAGCTTAAAAGCATAATAAAACAAAAATGCAAACAAAAGCAATATTTTACAAAGCTAAATCAAAAAAATTGAACGAAAAGTAAAAATATGATATAAAAAAGCTGACTTGATACAAATGCAGTTCAAAATAACCTGTCAATAGGCAGTCGAACGCCGGCACCGCATCGGTGCAGCAATACCGAAAGAAAAGCTTTTGTTATTCGCGAATCAGCCAATCGTGTTTGAATTGAAGCAAATATTTGTAGCTGCAACAATTTCTGGGTTAACTAACTTCAAATATTGAGTTTTACTCTTTGTTATAGCTATCCTTTGTTTTTGTCAGTTAATTTTAGAATTTATATAATTAGGTACCGTACGCGCGGTAAAAATATTGTAGGACTTTTTAAGTACAGTCATCCTCAAAGAAAACCACCCTTGACGTAAGAATAATGTTTTTTTTAAAATACGTTCTTAGTATACTGTTTTTAATTCTTATTTAAATACAAATATAACTTTTTTTTTAAAATGGAGACTACAATCTTCTTGAATGTACACCCCAAAAGTAACTAAAGTTTACAAAAATGATAGGGATAGGGCCAAGTATCGGTCTTCAAAAAAATTTAACAGTGTGGAACCAACCGCATAGTTAATTAAATCATCTTATTACAACCACAGGCTTTTTAGGTATTTGTAAGTTATAACCAGAAATCAGCTTAGTAAAATTGCTAATGAAATTATCAATGATACTCTATTTATTGAAAATCGTCGTTCATCATCATCATCATCATCACAACTCTTTGTAATGAGCCCACTGCAGGGCATGAGTCTCTCCCCTAGGTGACGAGGAGGTATAGGCCGTAATCCACCAAGCTGGCCCAGTGCTGGGTGGTGGATGCCAGAATTTTCAGGGTGCCGAAATGGCTTCTGACAAACCCTAACGACTACTGTATACAAGTTTACAGCACCCGGGACCGACTACTTAACGTGCCCTCCGAAGCACGGAAGTCGTCGTGAGAAATGAATGGTCGGCGGTCACCCATCCAAGTACCGACCGCGCCGAACGTTGCTTTACATGTGATATCGAATGATACACACATTAACCAAGGCGCCACGACGACTTCTGTCGAACGAATCGAACGAATCGTCGTTCCTTTCAGGTAAAATAAAAATATATCCATTATTATCTATAGGCTGTTGATGATGGTAATCCATTATTAGGTAGGTTTACATAGTATGGACCCTTATTTATTTGTGTTTTTTTTTTCTAATTTGTAATTTTTTACCTAACAGGTTGCTTATACAGGGTTACTGGTTAAGTCGACCTAGATCCTTAAAGGGCGTGTAGTACCCGCCTTTTCTAACTGATTTCACTATGAAACATCCTACCTCAAAAGCCTAGATTGTATCTGTATCTTGAAAATATTTAGGTTTGGGGTGGGTTGCTTCATAGTGAAATCAATTAGGGAAATACGGGTTTTACACGCCCTTAACGGATCTAGGTCGACTTAACCAGTAACCCAAATAAGTAATCATCCAATTAAACTTCCTGCATTTAAAAATATTTTAAAAGTTTATTGAAAGTCAGATTCATTTAAAAGTAAAATAATTTTATAAAGAACTGCTGAAATATAAACAATATAAATTACTATATCAAGAAAACTTTGATATACAAAAATAAATTGCAATGAAAACAGAAATAATCAAATCAACAAAAAATATTACCCTCAGACCAAAATCTCTGTATCACATTTCCATAATTTTGGCATCTTCGTGTAAATATTCAGCTAAGTTACCCAAATTCCCAGGTAACGCAACAATGACCCGGGTATGGGTATTGCAGTCGGGTAATTTGACATGAACAGAGGTCTCTAATTTAATTCGGCCGGCTTGTAATCCGGTTGACATCGGTCAACTCATAATTCATAGAGTGGCTTGTGGTACTAACCTGGATGTATGGTAATGGGAAAAATGTTGAACTCGGAATTCGGAAGTGTTATTTTCGGACATATATTTATGGACAACTATACATATTGTATACGTATTTCTATAGTAAATTTATCTAACTCTCCTTTAATAGGGTCTGCCGGAAGAACCTTCTATAAAAGTAATTAGGTAATAATAAACATTTATCAACCGATTTCCAAAAAAGGAGGAGGTTCTCAATTCATCTGTATGTTTTTTGTGTGTCTTTGTTACACGATATTTTGGACAGTTATGAAAAAAATTTGAAAATTATTATTAAAGAAGATATTTCATAGTTGGTCCCATATAAATTTCATCGAAATCGGTTAAGTAAATCATTGAAAAATAAAATGTTTACGGTCGTGGCTCCATCTCTACGGTACGGCGCCGTATGCAGCACGCAACACGGCTCAGCGCTTCATATTAGCTCTTAAAATTATGTTCATCATGGTTACAAAAGCAAGCCATATAATTTCACGGCGCCGCCGCCGTAAGACGCAGTGCCGTTCGGTGCAAATCAATGCTTTTCTATAATGAACCAAGATGGAGATAATTTTAAGAGCTAATATGAAGTGCTTAGATGTGCGTGCACGACGCCGTGGAAAGTTGCGGCGGCGCGCTGTGCGCCGTACACCGCGTGCCGTACGCCGTGAAACGGCACGAAGATATACCATTTTAGTAAACAAAAATGGCTTGTTGGTATGACAAAAGTTGACAAACTACTAGGCTATAATTAATTCAGTTTGACTCATTTCAGTCCAGTAATTTCCATAACTATACGAGTAGGCACGACATTATTTCGAAATTAATTAATTTTTAGATTACATTGAGATTATTTAGCAACAGCTCATTAACATAGAAATTAATGTAGCATTGAATTCATGCGAGCTTACATATTTTGTTAGTGTGTTGGTTATGTTATAACTATATTAATATACCAAGGCATATGATGGTAATGTTTTCCGATTTTATCTTGTTTTTAGCAAAGAAAAACGGGAGCATTTTCTACGGTTCTACTTCTATTCCAGTAAAAATTCGTATTATTTACTCTTTTATATGGTCGAAGGTTCGCTTGAAATTTCGTTATCTTTACAGACACGTGGTCACAAGAATTGATTAAGTTAGACACTTGAATGAACCAGGAAAGTGGCCAGGAGAACTTCACGACTACGACTTTGAAAACTGCATTTTGTATCTGTAAGGTCATCATTGTAAATGAGCTTTTGAGGTAGTATCATATCTAAGATGACTGCTGTACACCGTGCAAGATTTATTTTGGTCTTTTTTCATAGCGACATAAGCCATTGAATAAATTTGCGTTCAATTTGATTTCAGCGGCAAAAATATCATGTCTTTGTGTAAGGCAGGTTAAATTTGACCAAGTTGAAGTAGCTCTAATAGGACAGGCCAAATTCTGCGAGGCCAATTGAAACCCGGTCTATGATTTCCTTCTCAAAACCTGGATTCGTAGAGGCTGGCTCGCGTGTTGTACACTTATCTCTCTATAACAGTGCTGTCATCAGCGTAATCAATAATGCCTAGTGTTAGGAGGGCATTAATGTGCAGCAACAATAAATTTACAAGCAGAACAAATAAACAGGTACCGAAGTATTAAGATCGTTCATCGCAAGTAAAACAGAAGTATTTGCATATAAAATGAAGGATCAGCTAGTGAAATAACAGGAACTGAATTTATCGGCTTACTCATGAGTCGGCAATGCATCATTAATCCAAACATCGATAAAATTAATGATGTCCAGTTGACGGACCCAATGTTATTTATCAACAGGTGGGCTCAGCGCTCATTTAACGGCTTGCAAATCATATCATAAAAGAGTAAGAATAGTCAAGAAGTTGCTTATTTATTTTTACTTATGTACAGCAGATCAAGCGTGACATTGGCTGTCAAATTTCCCCAACCAATTTTAACTTAATGTCGAGGGCATAGAGTTCATATTCAAGTAAAATTTTTTTGACAGATTTGTGATGCTTGATGTATTGCCTTCTGTACTTTAAACATGTGCTGTAAGGACTTCACTTGGATGCAGGAATAAAAATCCGGCCAAGTACTAGTCGGACTTGGTCACGAAGGGCTCCGTACTATTCGTCTATATAAACGGAAAAATATCATGTCTGTTGTATAGGAGCGTCCTATTTAAGTTATTTTGTTTTTTAGTATATGTTGTTTTAGCGGCAATAAAAATACATCATCTGTGAAAATTCAACTGTCTATCAGGGTTACTGAGATATAGTATGATGACAAACGAACAGCAAAGCTTAGCAATTAGTAATAGGGTTTTACACTTTAGTAACAGAACCTTAGTACAAGTAAGACTTTTAATTTTAAAATAGGAGAAATAAACGTCGGTACAGCTCTGAACAGCAATATAAAGAAATCGAAGCACAATTTCTTCCAAACGTGCAGGTACACTCACCGCCATTTAATTTCTTAAACTCCTAAGATCCCGTAACGACAACATCGGAAGTAGCAATTTAATTTCCATTCACAGTAATAATGTCGATTTATTTCCTAGGGCGTGGAAATAAACAGAGCACTTGGGTAAATTACAGGCTTTCGAGGAACGGCCGCATCGTGTAGTGGGTATTCCTACGTGACGTCATGCGCCGCCATTACACGTGAGCCGCGCTAGCTGGTCTGCGTTTAAAGACGGGGGCGGATTGTTAGAGGGTATTTTTGGGATGTTGCTAAAGATGGGGTCAGGTTGAAAGCGGTGTTTGCAGGGTTAAGAAGTGGTATGCTGATGGAAATAAAAAATGTCAGTAGAATAAATGAATTATGTAGGTAATATATTATATACAGAATACCATTTCTTTTTCTAAGTCATCATTGTTTATTAATCAGCTTTTAAGAAGCAATGGTTCCTTTGACACGTTTATTCAGCTATTCTAAGCCCACTATAGAGTTTCCAATATGTTAATGAATCGCAAAATATTTGGAAAATTAACTCTCCTTTCAACTTTTATATTTTCAATAAGGCAATATTTACAAATTAAAGGAATTGGGCAGAGAATGCTGGTGGATTAGTTTAAGGTGGTTTCCTCTGCAGTGTCAGAAGTCGTGCAGGTGATTCTCACATTGGCCAGTTATTATCGGTGATCAAACTTTCATTGGTCCTCCATAACCGCCTTTTCCAATTTCTTTTGAACGGAGTTCTGAATACTTATTTAATGTTCATATTCAAGACACACTGATTAAGTCTAACTTCTCATTATAATTATAGTACGGTATACCTACTCGAATTGAATCTATAACTAGACCCGACGCACACGCCAATAACCCTCTATTCCATCTTATTTTTGTTTATATTGTTATTTCCTCAGCAAAAATATATTCAAAATAGCAAAGCATGGGTTACTGGCGATAGCACCCCACGTCCACCGAAATCCGCCCTCCGCTTAACCCTTCGCACGCTACTTGTTATTCGGATGCGTGCACCACCACATTTCACCCGACAACGACGGCTGGCCTTAGGATCCCAACTTTGTTATTTCACGTACGCTTTTTTGCACTGGCAACGTTCTTTGGCTTTGCTAGAATTTTAAATTATTGTAATTTGTAAATTACCTTCGCTTAGGTTTGGTTTTGCATCGAAACTGTTATTGTAGTGTCTTGTGAAGATTTATTGTAGAATAAAGAAATGAAAACTTGATAAAGACGTATAAGTAATAATTGTTTTGTAAAAACCACAGTGGTGTCTGCAAATACACTATAATGTCGAATGAAAATGTATAATATAACTGAACGTGTTAAAATCCGGTTCATAACGTCTTTTATATCATTAATTAGGAACCGTCCATGCTGCACTGGAAGCTAAAGAAAAACATAGAATGTGCCAGCTGCTTCTCTTCCCGGGCCTACTGCAAAAGTCAGTCAAGGGACGGAGGTTTTATTGACGTTTTTGTAGGCGACAGGCTGACCCCCTGTCACTGCAATAGTCTCTCCATCATTATTATACCTCCAAATTTTTCCAAACGTGACATCAGATGGCTTTGTAGCCTCCGGTATTTTGCCTATCCTATAATGTAATTAGGAATAATTTCTGTAAATTTTAAAGGAATTGAGTGAATAATATCTAAGACTTCGAAATTTATATATAATATCGAATTTAGCACTTAGTGCCATTTTTGACTCACTTCTGGAATCCATTACAAACACATGATATAAAACAAAGTCACATAATTGTTATGATAACTTATGAGAATTAGGAGGGAGTTAAGATTTTCAGGATACTCCAAAAGCATGTCAACCAAAGGAGCCATACGAATATCTTAACATATTTATTACAAGCTGTTTTACGCTGTTTTACTCTCGCAGTTTATAATCCCGCGAGAGAATCGGGATATACAGGGTTATCGGTTATTAGATGGGAATCTCCCAAATTGTACCGTTTTTAAAATATTTTGGGTTATTCCTTTTTTTCTGATAATCCAGTTTTACTCCTTCAAAAACGATAGTAAAAAAACGAATGGTCCGATTTAAATGTTCTTTTCAGTTTTAGATAAGTGTTTAGGTAATAAATATTAAACAACAATAAAATGGTGTCAGTATGATTCCAAACGGAAGCTACAGGATGCTTTATAAAATAAAAATGAATTTTTGGAGTAACGTTTACAAAAAAATGGTTTTTTCTTCAAAAAAGAGCTTATGAATTTTGCGTACTTATATTTTTTAAATACATTTCTTTGGCTTTACAACGAGGTAAAACAATGAAGAGTTTTCCAATTGATTTTAAAAAGAAAAAATCATATCTCACTCTCTCAAAAGATGGCGTTGGTAAAAAGCTAGCTCTCAAAATTCTATACGAAAAGACATTTGACATTGCACTTTTGTAAGAAAAGCATGTGCCGCCATCTAAAATGAAATATGGTTACTATTTTTTGTATAGTTTTAAATGTCAGTTTGAAAACCTCTCATTAGCTTTTAACTGCACGATTCAAGAACAAAAATCAAAAACAAAATCAAAAACTTACAGTTTTAATCCTTCAAAGGAATTTGTCATTAAGACGCTTACTTTTCCCTGTCAAAATTTTTGACAATCATGTAAATTAGGGTTCTATAGATATGCTTGAATAGGGTTCTTAGATTTCCTAGATAGTCTAGATTGACGAAATCCACTAAAGTAAGCCAAGTCGGAGGTTCTTAGCTAAAAAGGTAAAAAGAGCGTCTCAAAAATACAAATCCCACGATCAGACCAGTTTATTTTCTCCTCTCGTTGCAATTCGTCAAATTATCGATAGAAAATCCTAATTTACAAGAAAAAAATGTTTTTGCCAGCGAAAAGTTAGCGTCTTAATGTCAGGAACACTTTTTGTAATTCCTCCAAAATGCAGGTTTTTGATTTTTTTCTTGAATTGTGCAGTTAAATGCTTATTGTTTTACTGCGTTGTATAGCCATAGAGTTGTGGTAGTTTTTCAAAAAAGGTGTAGGTACGCAAAATGCATCTGCACTTTTTTGGAGAAAAAAGCAATTTTTGGTACCTAAACGTTGCTTAAAAACATTTTTATTTTATAAAGCCTCCTGTACCTTCTGTTTGGAACATCGAAACAATTTTATTGTTGTTTATTTTTTATCAACTACACATCTATCTAAAACTGAAAGGAACATTGAAAGCAGACTATAAGTTATTTACAATCAATGTTTGAAGGAGTAAAAGTGAATTTTTCAGAAAAAAAGAATGAACTATAAACATTTTAAAAACGGTACACTTTGTGATTACATGACTCAAATGATTGCAAATCACCTCTCCTACGTCACCTAAAAAGATTACGGTCTAATTCCCACTAACCCTGTGTAGCCTATGTGCTATTCCGGATTGTACACTAACACTAACAAAGAGTTATGTACATAGCTGACCTGTCAGATGTTTGACAACTCATGAAATGTATTGAAACAACATATAGGTAGTGCAAATAATAGCTCATTTTCGGTTTATTCCAAATCTTTTACTTATATTACAAACCGTAGCAAGGATTAGATAATATGTCACCCTCTCAAGTTACTCAATAGACTACACGTATCATACAACTGAAATGAAAATCCCGACATCGTTTCTAAAAAATTAAATCAAGTTTGCACCAATAGTTTAGATATAAACAGGCAGCATTTCAATGACAATATCATCTTTATACATTCACGTATCTAACAAAAAGTAGTTTGACAGGTCAGGGACTGTGTGGATCGTGATCTCTTTTCTCCAAATCCATTGAGCCGTTCTACCGTCATTGAGGAACAAACATCCATCATAACATCACATTTATAATATTAGTAAGATAATACTAGTAGAAAATTTGACGACCTTCTGGTGCATTAGTCAAAACTTTGCCGTATATCCTCGACTAGAGGCCTTGGGTTTGAATTTCAGTTGGAGTGGATATTTATGCAATGAGCATAAGCTTGTATAGCAACTTGAATTTTATAAATTCTTAAGTTTAAATTACTAATTCAATAATTTAATTGTTTACTTATTATCAATAACAGAAGTTATCAAAGAAACTTTAAGATCATTGCTCTGTGAATATAAGAAATAGTTATTATTATTGTTATTCATAAACTCAAATATTTATTATGTGTAGCTGTTTCAAAATTTTACGAGCAAGGTTAAAGCAACGAATGCCTCATCACAAAATGGAGAGCCATTACATTTTTACTTCTTTTGAACCACTAAGAAATAATAGTCTCCCAAGACAAATATAATCGATGGTTACTTAATCCGGTTGTTTTGCTCTTTAAGTTGAGGTTTATAATCCTAATAAATAAATATTTCTGACACTCACACAACATTATCTAGCCCAAATTAAGTTTCTTAAAAAACTTGTGTTATGGATACTAGTTAACTGATATACTTATGACTGATATATTGACGACCACTATGGCGTTGGGGTAAACCTATCTGCCTCAGACGCCAGTGGTTGCGGGTTCGATGCGTCCGTGCGGGGAACCAGAAAAAAAAAATGTTCCGTGTTTGGGTGTTTATCTATTTATGTATTTATATTCTAGGTTCCCCCCTAGTTCGCTATATGGTATCCCATAACACAAGCTATGCTTACTTTGGGACCATGTAGTTGGTGTGATTGTCTGGGGATTTTATTTATTTACTTAAGAAATATATAAACATAGGTACATATTGAATAAATACATATTTTTTATTAGAAAATAAACTTAAATAAAAATATAAACGTCCATGACTTGACGACTAATATCTGTGTGTTCATCGCACAAATATCCGTCGCCACCGGGATTCAAACCTCTGGAATAGAAGGCAATGTACGTTACCCCTACACCAGCCGGTCGTCGATAATATACCCTTATATTAACCTAAGAAATCATAAAAAACGTCCTAGAATACAAAACCAAACTAATTAAAACATTACCAATTGCAACTGTTGAATAGACAACACACCGCACGAACTTGTAAACAAAGCTTCCAGTTAACGCTCTCGCAGCGACCGCATCTCGTAGCTTGGATTTTTTTAAGTTGATTTGTAGAGTTGCTCGTTTTGACCCCGGCGGCGGCAGTAGCGGGTTAACTAACAATCTGAAAAATTGTGCACCGCTCTCAGATTGGAATTGCACTGCGTACAGTTGTTTATAAAAACGTGTGCAGAAGAAGGGTTATTCTTGTTTTTATTACTTGAAATTTGATTCAATGTTTTGTGATGCTGCTGTTTTTAATAAGGTTTGTGTTTGTGGTGTTATGGCGTGTTTCAATTGTATAATATGGCGTTTAATCAAAGATCGTCACCTGTGTCTAGTAATTGTTTAATTAATAATAATCCTACCGATTTCGGTTACGCTGCGGTGTGATGTGCCGTAATTTAAGCTTATACTTACATATTGTTACAAAATGTGCTGCTGAACTGTCAAATAGTAATATTGATTTTTATAAGGGAAGAAAACCAAAAATTAACACTTACCTAGTCCTCAAGACACATATCCTCCGTACAAACCTTCATTAATGTAAATTAATACCAAAATAGATGAAACCAAACTGAAAACCACAGATGTCGCATTCTACGTCCCTTTATATACCTATTAGGACATCAAAAACCCCAATTAACTGAGTAATGTCCGATCCGATCAAACATTTTAGTAAAGGAAAATAGGTAGTCAACTTGTCTTCCACATATAGTTAAGGTCAGTGGAATTATAAGAAAATTTAATGTACCTAAGTTCGACTCCACTACGATGAAATCGTGCAAATAGAAATATAAATTATATCATTAAACGCTATAAAATTTAACTCGCGGATAAAATAAACTTAGTATTTGCAGACACACTTGTAAGCATAACTTTAAATAAGTCTGTAATGGCGTTTTATTACTCGTAGGCCCATACTATCGAAGTTTTCTTAAGCGTTGATCAACATTCATCGTAGGTTTGCTGTTAAATCTCCACAGAAACCTGTAAATAAATCTTAAATAAATTAGAGTTCAAATCTGAATTGGTTTTCATAATACGAGCCTTATTGTATACTAGCTTTTTCCCGCAACTTTGGATTTACAGAACTACCCTTCCTGTGAGAATTTTAGAAACTCCTATAATACAACCAGACATTTTTTTTTTTTTGTTTTTCCGCCACAGAAAGTTTTGGCACCCCCTAAAACAAGCTTTAACCAGTAAAGCAAGCTTTAGCGGGAGGAGGATGAATCCTATTACGGACGAATGGGCATTCTATAAGCTGTTAACCCCAGTGGCTAACGGAAAATAGAATGCCCAGACAGTGTGGAGACTCACTCAGTGAAGCTGAGCATACCCACTAAACATCCCCCTTTACGACCTACCTTGATTCAGGTTCTTGATCATTTATCGGAGCGACAGCCAATTGGAGAGAGAGGCTGCGCAGTGAGCGGCATCCGGACGGCTGCCACCAAAAGGAACTGAAAGCGAGAAATTCAGAAGCTAAGACTAGCAGAAATGATAAAGCTGAAACTAAGAGATTATCTAGAGTGATCAGACTCACTCTGAGATAGGAATGCTGGAAAGAAGGACTACGTTTAGAAACGTTGAGCTTGCTGGAGTTTCCTAATAAGGGGAGCAAACTTGGTTAGGACCGGAAGAGCACCGTTGAAACCCTCTGGGCTGGCGTCGAGAGCGGCGCCGAAAGCCAGGATCTCGTCGATGGGAGCGAGCTGGATCCAGAACGCCATGCGTTCTTGAGAACCTTTTGCGTTCTGGCACTGGGAAGTCGGTTTGGCAGCCAGTTGCGATTGAGTCGCGACCCGGCTGCGCTGACCTGGAACGATAGAAGTAAAGGCCTTAGGGCCCTTTGAACTGACTGCAGGAGCGTCCGAGCTAGGCTGCGGTCGCTCT
Source organism: Stenoptilia bipunctidactyla (assembly GCA_944452665.1). Classification (NCBI taxonomy): domain Eukaryota; kingdom Metazoa; phylum Arthropoda; class Insecta; order Lepidoptera; family Pterophoridae; genus Stenoptilia; species Stenoptilia bipunctidactyla. Next base: position 14,527,454 of record OX101736.1, read on the forward strand.
CTCCAGTTCTCGATGGGCTTCACGGTAGCCCTGGCAGCACGCGGTGCCTTGGGGCAGCCGCGAAAGTTTGCTGTGTGGCCTGACTAGCCGCACAAGACTCAGGACGGAGCGGTGGGCGATTCGGGAGTGCGAGAGCACTCCTTAGTCCCATGCGGATCTAGGCACTTGACGCACCTAGGGGAAGCAAAACAATTTGCCGCCGCATGACCATACAGTTGGCAGCGGTGGCTTGCCTCTGAAAATGGACTGCCCTTGCGGGCTCTTCGCTAGGATTACTAGCGCAAGTGGGAACTGCTTGCCTCGGCGGCTGTGCATTTTGTGCACAGATTCGACGGGGAAGCCTTGAGAAGACAAGTCCTCTTGGATTTACTCGTTCGAGAGCTCGAACGGCACGTTCCTGAGGACGGCACGAATCTTACGCTCCTCAGGGAGGGCGTAAGTGTGGTACTCGAGCTTCTTGTCAGCAAGAAGCCGAGTGAAATTCCTGAAATCAGAAATTGAGCAGACTACGACCTTAATAGAGTCACCCACATTGGATGCCTTACTATACTGGATCTTCGGGGAGTGCGTTCCGCAGAGAGCTGAGACCTCGGTCCAGCGGCTCTTGTCCCGTAGAAAGACGGGGGGCGGAGACTTGACTTTCGGCGGAGCCGAATCTGATTGCGACGCAGGCTGTGATGCCGGGATCGCTGAAACAGAAGGCGCAGGAGCAGACGCCGGTGCGACATTTTGCGGAGCAGGAACAGTGGCTGGAGCAGCTGAAACGGATAAGGTCGAAGAAGAAGAAGAAGATGCATCTTTCTTCTTCTTCTTTGATTTTGATTTTTTGCGGACCTCGGTGAACGGAGCAGGAGATTCTGGAATTAAAGGAGCGGAGTCGGAATCACTACCCGGCGGGGTAGTTTTCCGTTTGCATGCGGTGGAATCTACCGACATGCAATCTGAAACAGGAACGACGTTCTCAGAGGGATCTGGAGACGCCGGGGAATCTGTTGGGAAACTGAGCGAAGGCGGAGTGGCCGGGAGAGACGCGGTGGATGCCTGAGTGGCCGGAATTGCTGATGATAAGATCGTAAAAATTTGGCTGATTTGAAGATGGAGTTGATTGATAGACTGACTTACTTCTTCCATCGTGCCGGGCCTAACCCAGGATTCGACGGAGGACTCCATCGAACCCGGGGAATCTAATCCTAACCTAGTCTGCAAGGAAACCTATTCCTAACCAGAATCCTACGTGCCGGTGAACGGCGAAGTGGCTGCACAAACTGCGCTGAAAAGAAAACGACCTAGTACGAACCTATTGCCGGTGAACGGCGGACGATCAGGCTTAGTTGTCACGGTTACGTATCCACCTGACCAGCGATGCTTCGGCCGGCAGCAGTCGGGTCCGCCCTGAAAAGGGCAGATGAATTAGCCCCGACACCACACAGCCTCCACAAGAGAAAACTTTCCGAAAGAGCTTAACTTGGGACCTTAACAAGGGCAGCGCAGTACGAACACTCGGGAGCGGCCGCAGACACGACCGTTCGGGAGCGAACGCAAACGGGAAGTACACAACCAGACACCCATTGAAAGAACCTTTATACCAAGTTTACACCCGTGCGCTCAGGGGATAAGATTTTTCATACAAACTAAAAAGTCCAATATTTCCCGTAACCACGGGAATTTCAGGAATTCCTTAGTGCTCCTCTACACTCCCTAAGAAATGTGTGTTCCAAAGAAGCATCGTCATTTCATACTATTGAATGTATAAACATGAAACAATTTTTAAAATCAACTATGGGACAATGCGTATCTATTTCTGGTATTATATATTTTTTAGCGTCGCTTATATTTTTTAGATTTTTATGTAATTTTGCTAAAAATATACATGAATCTGGTAGTAAAGCAATATGGCACCCGTCCGTCCGTCACTGTCATTAAAATAAACACCTGTCTGTCTGTCTTTGACATCGATGTTGATTGATTCTGTTTGTTTTGTGAAAAATATGTAAAACTTAATTACCTATATTCTTTTGGGCGAATAGAATACTGATTGTATCGGAAAGCTGATATTGTTACTGAGCTACACCTTAATTGCATAAGACTGCGAAGAGTATTATTATGATGATGATGGCGACTATCTATCTGTCAGTCACCTGTCAAGTGTACTTTTTTAAACAAGTTCAATCTTCTTTGTTGAAGTTGTTGGTGACCATATTTTAATAATTTCACGGTGAAATAACTCATTATAAAACAGGAAATATAATAATATTTGATTTTTCTGTGATTACGTATAATTAAATATTAAATGTATCTAATAAACTAAAAAGAAACACTATACAAATTTTAGTATTTTTTTTTAGTATGGGGAGTGACGATTCTCTTTTCAGCTCTCTATGCCCAGAGGTTATGGCTGTACGGTGTCTGTCAGTCACTCAGTCAGTAACGGAGCAGTTTTATATATTAAGAAAAATAGATCGCATATAAACTTACTTATAAATGTGAAAGGTTTGAAGTATGGATGTTCCTTCCTAAATCATTGAAGAATTACAACGGATTGGCATAGTGATAGAGTTTAGACTGGAATAGCATAGAGGCTAATCGGCAATACCGCGTGAAACAGTTAATTACTCAATAATTGGTGACCTACTTCCCTCACACACTCTTTTGATCCCTCTCTTGACCGCTGATTTATACCTCCTCATCTTCATACACAGATACCACTATCATTGTTTATGTAACCACCACGAAATTATTTACACTGAAATTTAGGTTAATGGGAAATAATGAGCTTTGCTAACTAGAAATAGCTCGTAAATTGTTAAATAAATCAATCGTTTTTTGTAAATATTAATTTTAGCTTACCTTATGAAATGGGAGTTTTGTGCCAAAAGTACACTCGTTACACAATTTGAATATTTTAAGATACAGGTGGCTCATAAAAGATTTAGTCTAAAGAAAGATGCATCATCAAACAAATATTTACTTTATATATGCTGTTATAGGTACAAAAATATCCGTAAAAATGTTTGCCTCTTCTGGTAAGGTCATACTGTAACCCCACCCATTACTATGATACGCGCACTTAAGTAATTTAAAGAGTATTTGCGATAATCTTCATAGTGTTTATCGTATCTTTGCAAAATAGTATACCTTGGTAGAGAGGCGTTACTGCACCCTTAAAAACCCAGTGTTCTTGGCTTAAATCATAGAGAAAAGTACTGTACCTTAGGGTGTTATCACACTAATCGATCGACGTCGATCGACGGTCGACCAACGGCCACTAACCAACGTTAGTGTACGTGTACAGAGGGCAAATGATCAACTGATTTTGAAAGTTGTCGGTGACGCTTTAAAGGAAATTTTCTAATATTTTTCTAGTAAGCAGATCTTAACTGTAAGAAAATGCTATTTTACCCTATAGTCCGTAAGGAATGAGGAGCCAAATCAGGTTTTTAAATTCTGATTTCACCACATAGGTTCTCTATACAATTGCTGCTAAATCCTGCCAAATTTTCAAAATAATTATTCATCTATTACTTACTGAGTTACAGGTGGCTCCTCAATTCACCTTTAAATCCATATAGCTAGTGATGTGTTTTTCTACAAAATCCAGAATTTGTGCTGCAAAATCAGCTATTTTGCTGATGGTGAAATCAGAATCCTCAGAGCATAACTGATACATGAAGGACGATAAATATTTAGGTATTTGGGTTAATATTTATATGGGTTTCTATACACGCAGAAATAGCTAGTTAATAAATACACCCAATGCGAAAAAAACTAGAAAAAGCACAAATTAAAATAAATAAGTACTCTTTTGAAGAAGATTTATTTTTGCCTTATAAAGAAATTTATTGACATTTGTTTTAATTATCTTCTAAAACAGGGATTCCTAATATTGTTACCCCAGTGACTTATAAGGACGCCAGACTTTACCCCCTTTGAATAGGTAGATACGGTGTCCCAGAAATACCGTCTGTAGTGTAACATTTTCAAGAAATTCTTAGTTTTCGGTTTTAGACTAAAAATCGCTACCGGTGATCAGTTTTTCAACGTTGCCACACATTTGGCCAAGGTGGAATTTTTATGCTTTTGTAATATGGGCGCTAACTGTGGATCTAATAAACAAGCTCAAAGTCGCTCTGTGAGCATCGGAAAGGGCTACGCTCGGAGTTTCCTTACGGATCGAATCAGAAATGAGGAGGTTCGCAGGCGAACAAAAGTCACTGACATAGCCAGAAGAGTTGCAAAGCTGAGGTGGCAATGGGCAGAGCACATTGCTCGTAGAACGGATGGCCGTTAGGGTAGTAACCACGTACTGGGAGTCGCGGCGTGGGTAGACCCCCCGCAACCATCGATCTGCCGTCATCAACCACCTAGAAGGGGTCTATAATGTCCAGCAGTGGACTTCTCCTGGCTGAATGACGTTGATGAAGATTTCGAAGTAGATGTTTGAGACTTTTAAAATAAATTCCTTTCGAAAGTTGAGGTGTTTTTATGAAAAAAAAAAATCACTATGAAACTAAATTAAAGTAAACCAGAAAGGTATTGAAAAAATCTAAATTTAATACTGATTCAGATAAGGTACAACACTAACATGATTTTACGAGAAAAACTTGTAAAAAGTTTATCGTTAAGAGGTAAAAAAGTTTGCATTTTTGATATTTTTTTTTCTTTGTACCGGACAACAAAATATTTTTTTTTTATTATTAGTTAGCATCAAATTATTCTTCAGTCTTTCAAACTCAGCTGCGATATTTTTTGAGACACATTGTTATTGCTGCTGCATAGTTCGCTTGCATTCCATGTTGGTTTTTCATAAATTCTGTTTTAAGACACCCCCAATAAAAAAATCTAAGGGATTTTATTTATTTATTTATTTAACTTTTTTTTAGTGACCAAGGTGACTAGAAAATCACAAGACACCAATCGCCCAATCGGTTGTTCTTGGGAGCCTACTATTAAAGTCCGCCGAAATGTCCCGAGCGTACCTGCTAACAAGTCTGGCTATTTAATACTGAAGGCAGCTCTTATGGTCCTATTTATTGCACCATTGTAGATTCCACACCATAAGTTTATTTTAAACATGTTATAAGACCGATCTTCTATCACTGAGTAACGGCCTGTTTCTAATTTATTGTTTTAACTATATGAAACACCTTAGCTGTAAGTTTTCCTGTAATATATAAATCTTATGCGGTGCGAGAGGTTACAGGTTACATGATCGAAGACCGGCCGGGTCGCGAATATACAAAGGCTTTACTATTTGAGTCACGAGTCAGACTCTAATAGAGGAGCTTTTGTTTATGCACATTACTCGACAATACCTAATCTAACTCAGTAAAAAAATTGACTGAAATGGATTAGCTTTTGCTCTTGTAATTTTCAAAGAAATGCAAAGACAAAACCTAGTACTGTATAATACATATTTACTCAAATAGATAAGCTTTTGTCAAGATGAAAAGTAGGTATTTGTTTGATATACATTGCGTTGAAAGAGATAAGCTACGAGAAGGGCTCCCGCACCGGAAGGCGGAGTCGGTACGGTTAGGTGCGACGACGAGCGCAGCGAGGAGGAGCATGTTAGGTTGCATATATATAGGGCTAGATTCGTATGTGCCATATTTTACGACATCCATAATCATAAAAGAAGATAAATAAATAAACAACACAAACAGACAGACCACTTATTCAGTCTCAAAGTAAGGTCAAATAAGCTCGTGTATGAATACTATAATTATGAACTTTAATGGTCGTATTACAGAACAGTACTCATGTATTGATACTAGTTTTGAAACTAGTATCAACGACTTTCTTTATTACAAAACGTTGCCTAATACTAGATTCAATGATCAGATATCACTTGAGTACTAAATGATTTGAACTGTGTTCACGCTTATTATAGAACTTTACTTATGCACATGCCCATGATTGAAACTAGTTTCACAACTGTATTCACTTGAGTGTGCTGTCTACCATACTTGAGCGTACTTCAAAATAAGTTTTTGATGTTGTGAACTGTGGCTTAGAGAAAAACTAGATAGGTACGCGATTCGTGCCTTCTTTAATAGTGATCTGTATTAACTACAATAGATTCTTTCAGTGATATTGACCATTACGATAATATTTTTATAACAACTTTGAACTTTTTAAAACAAGTTTGAACTTGCTTTTCGTAAATAAAAACTATATTGGAATTTATAATTTTAAGTGACTTTACTTAGTAGTTGGCAACATTATATTTAGCTTTTACGTTTCGTATTATTTTTGAGTGATAAATATAAATATATTTTCATAGTAAAAAGAAGCGACAGTTATAATTTAACGGTACTGCTTCTATCGAAAAAAAGCAATTTTGTCATATATCATATAGAATTTAACGCAATTTATAACACATTATAATCTAAACGTTGCGTATAACGTAACAGACCATTAGTTTTTGTTTTTAAATGTAGTGGGAAATAAATTTTTTTCAAAGAAAACCCAGTATCAACTGAGTCAGATATTTGAAACTAGTTTCAGGTAATCTGGTTTTGATAATTGTTTTGTAATAAGACTAAAGCTCAAGTCAATAATCAGCTGGTGAACAACGCTTACGTGAAACGAGTATTAAGTCTCGTTCTGTAATACGAGCATAAGATTCTTGAAAACACCTAGGTCAAACCTAGTTAAGAAACTGACCCGGCCTTGTATTAACAATGGCTATACCATTAGAGTGAAAGTGAAAACTGAACTGGCTTAGCTTTTGTATGACAAAAACTTGCCAAAACCCTAATCTATTCTAGTACAGAAATTGACCGAAGTCGCGTAGACTTTGTGAGATAACTTCAATTTAACATTGCAGCAACAAAAGCTATCCCGTTTGATATCGATATTTACCGATCGTTAGCTTCAATTTGATACTGAAATGGCAATTGTTCTGATTTTCAAAGGTAGGAATAAAATGTGCATGCATTATGACCATCGTTATTTTGATGACTTAACGTTTGGCTTTTGACCATGTCGGGATTGTCCAGGGTTGACTATAATAGCTGACCAGGTTTATGGTGCTTCGCCGGCCGCTGCCGCGGCACCGCTCGCTTCGCTCGCAGGCTCTCGCACGTGTATATGGGATGGTTAAAAAACAAAAAGGATACAATATGTTACACTACGTTCTAGTGAGAACTTTTAACTTTTAGAAAATTCAACTGAAATTTATAAAGAACTTGAACTATCGAAAACACCTTACAATTAAAAATTATGAGAATGCATGTCGAACTCATAAAATTCTGTCTCTTAAACACAGAAGAGATTTAAACGACATTATGTTTTTGCACAGTTTTTAGTACATGGTGCAATCGATTGCACCGAGCTCACTGAACAGTTTCTGAAGCATCGAGTCCCCTCACGCCGTACAAGACACACAGCTCTGTACGACCTCCCTATCGTCTTCTATTCTAGTAAACATCAATTAAGAGACTGTTAACAGAAGTGTTGATCTCAAACTAAGAAAATAATAATTGACTATACAAAACCAAACTCACCCATACTCTACACCCACGCAGACACACACACACATCTGTTTCACATATTCATGAACATACATTCCAATTCAGTCATTCACTTACAATAGTTAACTATATATTTTTTATTCTTAATAAATTTGCTCAAACCATGTACTCTTAAATTAAGATGATTTGTTTACAGTACTTCTTTTTCCTTCACTTCTTATTTTTTTATGGGTAATGTTCTAAACTAAAAAAAACTTATTAAAACAAAATTTGTACTTTATAATATAATATATTGTATATTACTTGTATATATTAAGCTCTCCAGCTATAATTATAAAATATAATTCCGTTATAAGACGTAAGTTTCTTATCACTTATGTAAATTATTCAATTATATTTAAGGCTGCAGATTTTGTTAATGATAATAAATAAATAAACAGCATGCTTCATTCTCAATCCGTATCGCCCTCAATAGCATATCTTACCATCAGGAAAAATACACACTTCACACAGTGAAGTTCACATACCTAAATCCAAAGTCTAGATTTCTTTAAAACTCACGTCCGTTACGTAAATCGCTTTTGAGGCAATTTTAACATTGTCAAACATTTATTTTTCTTAACGTACTCTATAATTTTGTAACAAATCAAGTCACAAGATGGTTTATGAAACTTGGTTGCACTTGGTTCTTTCGGATTTCAGTCTTCTTACTATCTTTATAAACGGAAAGCACGTTTCATATGTTAAAATGATACCTAATCTAAGTCCACATTGTAACTCCCTGATAATGTTACTGGAATTTTTCCGTAGCTTCGCTGTTCACTAAGCAGGTATGTAATAATTTAATAAGTCCTTGATCTGGATATTTAATTGTATTACCTACTGCAGAGCTGCTTTACGCGAATTTAATGGTATTTCTCCTTAGAGGATTTATCAAATTATAATTGAAGGACTTTGCTTTCGTAATATTGTCTGTTACGTGAACCATCAAACCATGTATAAAACTGTTCCGTTACTGACTGAGTGATTGACAGAAAACGTACAGCCATAACTACGAATGATTATACTAGCTGGCTATGTGTAATTGTAGACTTTACAAAGTCACTAACTCGTTCATGGATTATTGTGTACACTTTTATAACAAAGTCCCAAAAATATTTAAATTTACCCATCGACAGATTTAAGGATACGGTAAAACAAGTGTGATGTGAAAAGGACTAAGTACTTTAAGATATCCGGATGCAAGAAGATGGGATGCCATGTATGTAAACTGTAATTGTATATTTTTAAAGGATGATTGCTGTTGAGTTTTTTGCCACATCTTTTCCGCAGATCGACTTTCTTAAGTGGTGGTAGATTCAGTTCAATTTAAAAGTAATTTGACTATTTCAAGTGTATACCTACCTACAAAACAATTTTTTTGACTTTTGCCTGGACGAAGAGAGGTGGAATTTTCAACAGGCATTTCTTAGGGGGCTTATTGAAGGAACTAAAGAAGAAATTTCCGAAATTCTCACGGGAACGGGAAATGCATTTTAGTTTGTATGAAAAATTATATTCCTTGAATGCACCGACGTAAAACTAGGTAAAAACATCCTTTAACGCGTTAAAACCGCGGGCGGTTGCTGGTTTTTATATAAAATACGTTTTAACCGTTTTTTTGCGTTTAATAATATTACACATTATCATCGACTTTGCTATGTCGTTACAGATATTATAGATATGACACAACAACTTTTAACCAAGAACGTAACCTTTAAACGCAACATCGAAATTATTCCAAGTTAGCGCGAATGTGGATGTTAAACGCCTTTAAATTTAAGACGAGCAATCTCCCCCGTGGACGATTCGTTATGCAAAGAGCACGGAGACATCCTACAACATTCGCTTTACAAGATAGAGCGACTATAAAAATTCAACGTGAGTATAATCGCGTTTTTAGAGATCCTTGTATTGTTGAAAAAAATGTATGAAGCGTCACAAAGCTGGTGAGGAAAGTTGGGCTTGGAATTGAAAGTTGTACACGGTGGGTAAACCTGTCTGCCTCAGACGCCAGTGGTTGCGGGTTCGATTCCCGCACGGAACAAGAAAAAAAAATGTTCCGTGTCTGGGTGTTTATCTATTTATGTATTTATATTCTAGGTTCCCCCCTAGTTCGCTACATGGTATCCCATAACACAAGCTATGCTTACTTTGGGGCCATGTAGTTGGTGTGATTGTCTGGGGATTTTATTATTATTATTATTATTTAAAAACTTGATAGCTTTTTAAAACCTTGCTTTAGAATAAAGGTATTTTTTTTCTATTTTCTGTATAAGTCATATGTTTGTAAATATTTTGTTCAATAAATAAAGAGGAAAATAATTAAAAGGCTTTAATGATAGCTAATAAAATAATACTTACCTAGAGAAATCATGATGCATCATAACGTACTTCCTTAAGTTCTTCACTGAACCTCCTTGTATAATGTTCCTATTTAAACATTACTTTACATTTCGTACCTAAGTCAAAGTCAAAAGAATCTTGATTTCGTAAGTATTTAAATAAATTTGAAATAAGTCACACAATTTACAAATTGAACTGTACCTATCTACCACCACTTCGGAAAGTCGATCTGTTGAGAAGAAGTGGCAAGAAACTCAACTGCAATCATCTTTTAAAAATACAAAATAACAATTTACAACCAGGGAATCCCATCTTCTTGCATCCGGATAACTTATAGTAATTTTTTTTATAATAACGCTTAACCTTAGATCTGTCGAAGAGTTAATCTTAAATATTTTGGAATTTATTATAAAACCGTACACATTGACCACATTGACAACGAGTTGGCTAATAGTCTAGTCAACATAATATCAATAAACATTTATTAGTAGTACACAATCTCAAGATCCAAGTTCGAATCCATCGTTAATAATGGACAATATTCTTGTTGCACAACTGCTCCTGGATTTGAATTTCAGTGATCAATTAATAATATAGATGAAAACAAGCTGTTACAACAACCAAGTTATCGATTTTCTGACATAAATGATTATTGATAATCCTACCATCTCTTGAATTTAAGATATGTTACGATGTTAAATCTTTTCATCAAAATAATATATAATAATATTTTAAAGTTTTTTTCATTTTATAATGCCTAATTACCTATTCTTAAATAACTGACAAAATATGCCAAATAAAATCATCTCTCTCAATCTCGTTTGCCAGACAAGTGCTCTTCCATTGAGCTACCGGGGCTTGGCGTCAATCCATCGAAATTACTTAGCATATTTTTGTTTTTACGTTATATTGCGGTTAAGCTGCAAAGCTATACCATTAGATGGAGCTACGTTAGTCACTATTTTATTTAGCATATTGTTTAGGTTATTTAAAAATAATAGCTACTCGGAAATAGCACTCCATATTCAAATGAATTCGATGAGAATTGTTTTTGTGAAATCTATTACAACTATAGAAGCTTCTAAGAATTTTGCAGGAAGTATAGTTGATAATAGATATCCTGACTGTTTCTCACATTTACCGAATAATATATAGGTAGAAGTGAAATTGGGGCTAAATGCTAAAAACGAATTTAATGCTTTTCGAATTTATTATGAAAGGGTAACTAACATCCACTCACACATATATCGTTACAATTCTCTCCATCTATAATATTACTAGCTTTAACTCATGACTATATCCCTATAGCAACAGAGAGTATTTTTGACTCTATACAGGACAATTTTTTTATCACCAGCGAAATTTAAATGTTATATGTCATATGTATTCTTTGATACAACATATACGTAACTGCAAATTTATTTTAATATCGCTAAGAAGAAAAAAAAGAAGATATGGCACCTCAAACTTTTCTACAAATAGTCGGTTTTGATGAATACAACTGCTGCGACACGGCATTTCATTGATTAAGATGATGATACCGCTTTGTAGTGGCGCGTAGTCGTCTTTATTTGAATAGTATTCATTCATAATTTACAGTGACCATGCTTTGCATAATATGTGTAAATAAATTTAATTAAAATGTATTAAAAACAATACATTGTGTAAAATAAATTTGGCTGGTAACTAAAAAATTGCTCTGAATAAGATATTTTTTTAAGGAGATTAAAATAATGTTAGGCAGGTAAATAGTAACTTATGTTTGTGAGGTCCATAAAGCTTCTTATTAATAAAAAACACCACTAACAAAGCAAGATTTAAATCTTAAATCTTGCTAATGACGATGATGAGAGGTGGACAAAAGACTTATTTGAGGCGATTTTCAAAAAAGACTTCCAAAAAAGGAGGAGGTGATCAATTCGTGTGTATGTTTATTTGTGTCTTTGTTACACGATATTTCGGACAACTAATTATCTATTTTGAAAATTCTTAAGTTTCATATGATAGAAGATACTTCAGAGTTGGTCCCATATAAATGCCTAAGTCCATTTCAGGCCATCAGTAAGCTTTATATTTTAGCACTTAACGGACAAATGAAATGCACGATAATTTGCATGATTAATGTTAATGATTATTGTAAAAAGTATCAGAACTAAAATATTTCCCAATAAATACAATCAATTAATAAGAAACCAGTCGTGAGGAGTCTCCATACAATAGCTGTGAAACGTTGGGGTTACTGATTCAATGCAAAAGAAGGTTTACTGATGGTTTATTTTAAAGATAAATATATGAAGATTTTCATAAACAGTAAAGTAAACATAAAAAGTATACATTTAAAATGAAATAAATAATACCAAAAGCATATAATAAATATAATTATGTTAATTGTATAATTCTGCAATGCATTATTTCGATTGCAACTATAACTTTTTGTGAGTTTTGTTTTATTTTAGTTCTGGATCCCTACCACCAAACTTAAAAAGTCAAATACGTCAATCAATTATTTGCTTGTTATATGCTCTCTTATTTTGCAACAAGTGGATGTGCTCTTTCGGTTTTTCGACTTTTTTCGCATCATGGACCTCGATTCTGCTACCTCACAAGACCCCGGCACCCCTCGAACTCGGCTTCTCAAAACAATGTGTATTATTGATATTTTCTAATCAATATTTTGGACATGTGACTCTAGTGTTGTATGTAAGATTCTTTTGCCTTTATTGTTCAAATAAACTACCAAAAACAAAGAAGTTAGTTCAATAACCTTTTAAACATGTTTCATGACTATCTAGTTAATCTATTAATAATGATCATGACGATATTAAAGGCTGAAACATCACCGGCCGACGGCTCAAACACTATAGATAGACTTAAGCCTTTTATCGAAATCAATTGAGTACTTCATGGATAATTTTTTTTTTTTTAAATAATATGTATGAATTCGGAGAATGTTTATAATTCAACCAAAGTTGTGACGTGAAGTCCGTTTTTTAATGCTGTGCATTCGTTGATGATTATAAAAATTGTATTTTATTTTACTATCACAACACAAATTTTGGTAGCCGTGAATAGTGCCATATTTTTTTAATGTACCTAGCGACTTCCTCCTAGGCTTTGAAAGTAATAGTTCACAAAGCGAGTGTTTATTGAGAATTTTAACTATATAAAAATAAATCCTTTATGTATAAAGGATACATATTCATGGAGGTTTAACTGTCCTCTCTTTGAATTTGCCAGTTTTATACTAACTAGAAGAGTTTGTTTGTTTTAACGCTTAGGTATATGTGAAACTACGGGTCAGAGTTGAAGTAACTTTATTGGATTTATTATTCGGTATATAAATACATAACTATATTTTGTCCAGAAGTTCTTATAGGATAAAATGTTGTGCAGGCAGAAATAGTATGTTCGTAAAATATTGGTACAAAGTGTTTTGATCCTAATCACAACTTGTTAACATATCCATTACTCAATTTTGGTTTGATGGAACAAACTACGAAAAGTATTTTTAATTGTTTATTTATTGTACACATGGAGTTACAAATAATTTTGATTACAATATTATAGATACAGAGTACAAAAGGTGGCCTTATCATTTAACAACGATTTCTTTCAGGCAACCTTGATTATATAAAAGTGTAATTGAAAATTAAAGTGTATCTTTAAATGCTTTAATTGAATACAAACAGATAAAGAGATAAAAAGATTGAATTAGTCAAAAGGAGTACAGAACCTTTACAATTTCAATCTACTGCCAGTTTCAGTAGATTCTTCAGCTTTTCAGAAATACACTTTTTATAATTGCATTTAAAAAGTGTATTAGTTATTTTATTTTTCCTTTTTTACTTTGTGCAATAAAGTGTAAATGAATAAATAAATAAAATTGCGGAGGTTTATACTCAAGAAATTTGACATGGAAAAGACAATAAAAACCCTATTGCATACAATTGCTTTATATGTAAGCAGATAATTATTTAAAATAACCGTTACATAAATAGCAAATGTATATAATAATCAACGAACGCAGAGCATTAAAAAACCGACTTCACGTCAAAACTTTGGCTGAGTTGAGAATGTCATCAACGTAAACATTTTCCAAAATTATACATATTTTTTCAAAAGTTTGAAATTTTCAATGAAGTCCTCAATCGATTTCGATAAAATTTCAATGAAGATTCTAGGAACTATGAAGTATCCTCTATCAAATGAAACAACAATTTTTAAAATCAATTCATGATTGACCGAAATATCGTGTAACAAAGACACCAAAAAACATACAGACGATTTGAGAACCTCCTCCTTTTTTGGAAGTCGGTTGAAAATAATAATGACTTATCGGTGACTGATTGCGCGTGTGACCTCAATCTCACCTGATGGTAGGTAAGTGAAGATGAGTTTGAAGATGTCAGACAGCACAAGGGCTTAAGAAAGAACTGGCTCTTCATAAAATATTGCCGGAACACTTCGCCGCTGAAGCGGTGATATTTTAACGTCAGCTTTTAAATGAAGGTTTACCCTGGCAAACCCTGATGACCCTTCCACCAAGCAGCCTGGAAAACCCTCCTAAAGAGGTCAATTTCAGTATTTAATGGCGTTTATTTCTTACACAAATAAGTATTTAAATACATTTGAAATAAGTCAAACAATTTACAAATTGAACTGAATCTACCACCACTTCGGAAAGTCGTTCTGTTGAGAAGAAGTGGCAAGAAACTCAACAGCAATCATCTTTTAAAAATAAGAGAAAAGAAAATACATAATAACAATTTACAGCCAGGGAATACAAACTTCTTGCATCCGGATATCTTAAAGTAAAACTTTTCACATCAACACTTATCCACACTTATCTATCAAAAGGTTAATCTTAAATATTTTAGGATTTTATTATAAAATGAAGCGTACACATTGATGGTATTGTTTATGACGAGTTCCTTACCTAAACCATGTGTGGTCATCTTCGACCTCAATATCACTTACCATTAGGTGAGATGGAGGTCAGGTGCGGGTTTAGTCAAAGATAAAAAAGATTAAGATAAGTATCAATATATTATTCCTCAGTATCTTACATAAACAAAAAGCGACTTTATTACTATTAACGATAGAACAGACATATATTTATTAAAAACCAAACGTCTAGTTGTGCAATCTACGACTATATCCAAAATCAGAACGCGGCTAGTTTCCCAATCGATAACTATTTCTTAAACCATTAATTACTTTAATCCACAGATATACCAAAGTCCTTAACACTTATTCCGAGTGTTACCAGATTCCCAATAATAGTTATATACAGGGTGACAGGTGGGTCTCTTTCGAAATTCGAGGACGTGATAGTTTGAGATCATACATGAAGAGAAAAAAATATACTAATTATTTACTGAGTAAACTTAACTAAAAGTTAAAGAATTTATTATGGTTACACTGCACTGGTACGGACGTACGCAAGGCGCTATCAACACAGAATATACAGGGTGTGTAGATTCGGGGTCCGACAAACCAAGTGAGCGTGCTCAGGAACACATTTGGAGAATACAAGTTGCCCAAAAAAAATCCCTGACCCTCTATTTTTAGGTAGGTAGGTATAGACGGCTTCACGTACGGTGGTCGACTTATTTATTTATAGGGAATTCTGCTGAAAAATTAAGTACCTACTTTTATTACATAATTATGATCAGATTAGAGTACAGAGTGCTCTCCTTCAATATCTAAAATTTATAACCAGTCACCCTGTATAGAAACAGACGTGAAATAATCTTGTTTGATGTTGTAACAATTTCTCGAAACTTCTGGAATATGTCTTTCAGATGTCGTAGCTACGTAGCTAAATTGATATGAGATTTGTCGGATCAATGTGCTGTTTATTTGAGCTAGAAATTCGAAAAGTGTATAGCAAATAGACGGTTTTGATGGGCGCTCTGACAAGCGCTGTTATGTTTTTTGGATGGAATTATTTTATTTGATTTGATGTTGAGGATAAAAATGGTTAGGTATTTTAACGGCGACTTGAAAAAATATCTAACCAACAATGTTGGCATAGTACCGAAGTTCAAAATTATAGCAAATATTATAATAGAATTTGTTACTATGGTTTCGGTTCTTTGTCCACATTTTCCTGTCTACGTAATAAATTCTTACAATTCACTCAAAGTTTTGATATCGAAACCCAAGTTGACTTAAGACAACAATAATTACGCGTTTTGTTATTTAGTTAAATATTTGAAAAAGAAAACGGAAGTTTTTTTCCTGTAAAATATTTTTTTACGAGTTTGGTAATTTGTATCAGTCAAATATTTTCTTAAATTTATTTAAGTCATGAGGGCGTTGTTAAAGCTGAACGCTAAGCAGATTTTCTATTGCTATACCTTAGCATGGTGATTAAAAGGAAAGCAGTCGTCCTAAAATTTAAGGTGAAACCGGGCAATAAAGAATTAAATTATCTAACAAACTTAATAACACTGAAAGAGTTCAAGAATATTTCTCATTAATGGTGTAACGTGTAATAAAATCAAAGCGTATCTGTTAGTAAAAAGGGGATGAAATATGTGGTAATCAATTGGTCTCTATCATAAAACTGGAACTTCTGACTACAGAAAATTGAATAATAATAATAAATAAATAAATATTTCTGACACTCACACAACATTATCTAGCTCA
Organism: Stenoptilia bipunctidactyla; assembly: GCA_944452665.1. NCBI lineage: Eukaryota > Metazoa > Arthropoda > Insecta > Lepidoptera > Pterophoridae > Stenoptilia > Stenoptilia bipunctidactyla. The sequence continues at coordinate 14,543,968 of OX101736.1, forward strand.
AATTAAATTTCTTAAAGAACTTGTGTTATGGATACTAGATAACTGATATACTTTAGAAATATATAAACATACATATTGAATAAATACATATTTTTTATTAGAATAAACTTAAATAAACATATAAACATCCATGACTTGACGACTAATATCTGTGTTCATCACACAAATGTCCGCCGCCGCCGGGATTCGAACCCAGGACCTCTGGCATAGAAAGCAATTTATATTACCGCTACACCAGCCGGTCGTCAAATGAACGCTAAGCAGAATGCCGAATGCCTGAATGCCGTTAAACCATCTACCGTTACATCAAACCATAACAATCACGGACGTCAAAGAACTTATACAAAGACATCAATATTAAACAAAGTAACCGACAAGAGTACAGGAAAAGATCACGAACAGCAATAAGTTCGTACATTTTTGTGATAACAATAATTTTATTTATGTTGTTTTGAAACTTTTTATGGCATCCAAAGTATCTAGTTTCATGACAAATAGTTCGAAATGGATACTATTCGCAACGAATGGAAATAAGTAGTTTATTATGGCAATAGTAGTATTTAAATTATGTGAGTGGGTTGCAAGATTGCATTTGTATGTACGTCAGATCTACCGCTACCATAAAAGCAGCCTAGGTCGACTCGAATAGAAACTTGTTAGTTCACAAAAATGTAAAAAGAAGACATTTAGTTATTGGTGTTCGTAAGTTGGTAGAATCAATATATATAAAACTGTTCCGTTACTGACTGAGTTACTGAGTGACTGACAGACAACGTACAGCCGTAACTACTGGGCGTAGAGAGCTGAATTTTGGAACAAACATTCCTTAGGACATGTGGTGGTGCACTAAGGAAGGAATTCCCGAAATTCCCACGGAAACGGGAATTATTGGACTTTTTAGTTTGTATGAAAAATCTTATTCCTTGAGTGCACGGATATGATACTTGGCATACAAGTTCTTCAAAAAGAGACTGGTTGTGTTATGAAAGGAATTCCCGAAATTCCCACGGGAACGGAAAATATATGATGATTTGATGAATGAGATTTTATCATAAACTAAAAGTTTGTATGATAAAATCTTATTCTTTTAGTGCACGGATGTGATACTTGGTATAAAGGTTCCTCAATAAGTGTCTGTTTGTATAATGGAAGGAATTGCTGGAATTCCCACGGGAACGGAAAATAGGACTTTTGAGTTTATGCGTGTACGAAGTCGCGGGCAAACGCTCGTCTTTTATAATTATCTAAAACTATTTCATCATCATCATCATTCATCCTGGCGAGGCCCACTGCTGGACAATGGCCCTCCCCCAAGGTTCTCCACACCAATCGGTCCTGCCCTAATATTACTTGAATTAAACAAGAAGAGAACTAACGATAATTAATGCGTCAATATATAAAAAGTTTCTGTTTTGGTCTTCAATTAACCTAAAACTATCAGGGAAATATTATAATTTATTCCCAAATAAGAAAGTTTTTTATTATTTTAGAAGTAACACTAAAAAAGTCGAAACTATTATTGACATTTTTCATATAAAACGGTGTCAACGAGAAGAGCTTTGGATTGAATAACATCACAATAACAGGTGGTTATTCTCGTAGTGTAGTTAATATTCTCTACGCATATTTTGCCCAGATGGTACGGAAATTACGGCGATAAACGGGAATAGACTGATTAATAAAGGTCAGGCAACGAGGCGAGGTTACAAAGTCAATTGAGTGTCTCATTTTAAATAACAAAGTTAGTCAACCTTACCTGCTGCTACGTATATGCGCCTTACAGAAGATTTTTTTCTCTCAATTAGTCTTATAATATATATGGAGCATGGCCTTTAAATTTCACCAAGCTTCATATTTCGCCTAGTATAGGTACTCGGTCTCGTCGAGGACATTCTATTTTTAATAATGTGCTCAAAAGACATGCGTCAATTACACACAGAACCTGCGTTGAGGACCCGGGATCTGAACGTGGCTTAACACAGAAAGAGCACAGAAAATGGTATCGAAATGTTTCAAATGAATAGGATCACAGTAGAAGAAGCTATGGCTTCCGTCGTATTTCCGGCAGCAGGTGCACTCACGCATCTTCCGGATAAACATAACATATGAAGTGGACTCAATATGTCAACCAAAATTGGATGCCTATTTAGATGGATATTTGATTGGACTTGAGTATGACCTACGTTAGTTTACTTTGATCGGTACCGCCACGAACTATTAAAGTAGGCCCGAAAGGTCATACCTTGCGTGCCTCAACTACTTAAGTAAGAAATTTTGTTATATTTCTCTTCTCATCACACACACACAGCAGTTTTATAAAAGCTTAATTTTCATAATAGACTCTTCACATTATATTAGTTTTATAAAAAGTAATAAGTTTTATTTTCTTTACCTTTAAGGTGGTTGATTCGTCTTTTACAATGAGATCCAGCGTAGTTCGAGGTCAAAGAGTCTTTAAACACCGCTTACATCCCCTAAAGTATAATGACAAGCATTCATATGAAGTCTGCCGCTAAAAATAAAACCAAAATAAATCTTTTTAAAACATTTGCCTGAGCTTTATTACCCTTCACTTGTAGATTACACAGGAATCACCTTTTATAAATTTCCAATTTAAAAGATTTTCCTCACCTCCACCTCATAAGTTCTCGTCTGGTTAATTTCAAACTCACATTCATTGAACAGATCAAAACAAACCTCTTTCTCACCTAATTGAAATCAATATCTTTACACGCGCTTATTTTGTAACAACAGTTTATAACCGGGCTTGCATGCGACCATCGATAAATACTCAAATCAAGAAGATAAATATTATTGGATGATTTTATCCTATCATGAGAGCTAATAGGTAGAATTACTTGATTCGATACCATGATTAAACCCACAGAACCAAAGATGCTTAAATTTAAAAAATCACTCTATGTACCATAGTCCAAGAAATGTCCATATAAAGGCCCGATTTATCGTTGTCGATGGGCGCATGCTAGCCCCGCAGATTACTTAATGGAATTTTTTAATGGAACGTCTGTTAAATTTGTCATATTTGCAATTACCCTTGGCAAGGGTAAAAAAGCTTTATCACACATCTGATGTCGAATAAATAGGTTGTAATAAGCCATGCACCGGCTCCCTAGCAAAGAGAAGAACGGAAATATCAATCGCGACCACATACATACTCATACATATTATTTGATTACTCTATTGAATAAGTTAATTTTTATGCTTCCTACTTTAAATTTTTATACAATATATTGTAATATAGTGTTAAATTTTTGCACTATAGTGTAACTTTTATTTTCTGTAGGTATATGATGGTTTAAATTAATTTTTAATAATAAAGGGCCTAAAATCCCAAATACAATAAACGCTTGTCCTGTAGAAATGTATTTACAGGATGATTGGTGACAAATTTTAGATACTGAAGGAGAGCACTCTGCACTCGATTCCGATCATGTTTATGTAATAGCAGTATGTATTTAATTTTTCACCAGAAATCCCAGCGAATAAATAAAGAGACCTTACTACACTTTTCCTGACGCGCTGCCTCAGTCAACACGCACACAGCTTTGTTCCCGCCACACGCACCCCACCACTCGCTAAATATCTATTGCATTACGCTTATGTAACCATGCGTAACTTTCGGCTAAGTTTACTCAGTAAATAATTAATATTTATTTATTATTTTATTTTTTCTCTTAATGAGTGATCTCAAACTATACACGTCCTGGAATTTCGAAAATGATCCACCAATCACCCTGTTTAATATAGGGAATCGTATATTGTCTTAACTTTGATTTTGTTATTGGTGTGACGGCTTCAAACAGAAAATTTCGAGCTTTGTATTTTACTTTAAATTAACTGCATAAGTATAAAATACATGTTTTATCTTTCTATTTAAAATAGACAATATTCACAATCTATTAATTTCAAATCTGATAACCACATTTCGAATATACCAAGCATTTTCGAGTGTCGTAAACACATACACAGTTGGTGTGCTGTTGAAAATGAATATGTTCCTCCGACAATTCCCATTAGAATTCAGCTGATCATAAAGCGAACAGACAGCACGGAACACGTTGTATATACATCGACTGTGACTTGGAAATTCAATTTCGAGTTTTAACCGCGCAGATTTGCTGTAAGCAGGTTTTAGAAAAAATCATATTCCGTTCTTGGACATTACCTAAATACTGCAGATTATTTTCGTTGATAGATGCTTTAAAAATAAAATCATGCAAAAAATTCTCTTTAAATGTCGTCTTTATAATTTTAGTGTTTGTTCTTGCGTGTAGGTAAATTTAAAGCAACTTTAAAACAAAAGTTGTGTCAAACGATCTCTAGAAAAAGGTTTAGTAAAGAACAAGATTGTTGTTGAGTTTCTTGACTCCTCAAACAACGACGACTTCGGCGATGGGGTAAACCTATCTTCCTCAGACGCCAGTGGTTGCGGGTTCGATTCCCGCACGGAACAAGAAAAAAAAAACGTTCCGGGTCTGGGTGTTTATCTATTTATGTATTTATATTCTAGGTTCCCCCTAGTTCGCTACACGGTATCTCATAACACAAGCTTCGCTTACTTTGGCTATGTAGTTGGTGTGATTGTCTGGGGATTTTATTTTATTTAATCCTAAAGAAAATTTTGAAAATTCAAGGTATGTTTGCACAAATAATGTCTATAACTTATTAAGATTCATATAGCCGTGCGAAGCCGTGGTGGGTCGCTATAAAAGTAATTTGTCCGTAACGTTGACTTTGTGCTACCAGAAGTCTTTTGTCCAGTAAGAACCCTACTTCCCTCAGCTTGCATTCATTAATAAGGACGTTACTCTCGTGATGACTCAAATTGCTTTTTAAATTACTTACTGTTTCATTACTTACTGTTGTAGTTCAGTGTGTTTTATTGGCAGATAAAAATAATACCTACACAACCAAGAACTCAAGAAACTCTTAACTTAATTATTGAACGGTAAAGTGAGATCTCAAAATTATGAACATAAGATTATGTTCTATATTAAGAAACGAGGAAATTCCTGGTATATCACAATCTGTTTTTTCTTGGAATTTTAAGGAAATTCTCATAATGATATAGAGTGGCGTTTTTCTAGGAACTAAGTTTAATTCCACGAGCTGAGCTTTCGAATCGGGTAATATTGAGAAAGTGATAAGAGAATTATCAGAAAACGATTATTATAAGTGCTTCGGATATTCAGTTTCAGAGAAATGGAAGTTAACAAAAGGGCCCACCCTTTTTGTTTACTCTCAGATGTAACAGTGAATGGTTTTCAATAATCTCTAAATATAGGTAGGTTTTAAAATTAGGTTAATTCTGCACATAAACTTAATTGAAGGTCATCTTCATGAGCCGAGAGATGCACACTTCTCGACGGAAGCCTCCTCCAGGATTCGTCATGTCATCCGGACCCGCGCCGCCCTGATCCAGCGTTTGACGTTCGTAAAGTGTATAAAAATACCTACTACGAATAAAAAAGTTTTCATTTTCATGAAGTCTGGAAATTAAGGTCATAATGACGATCGGTTTTCTGTAGCTGATCGTATTACCTTATTCTTCCTCATAAGCGGAAGTAGTTTACTGGAAAATAAACCTCAAACTTTATACTACAACACGTGTCCAAACCGACACGTGTTTTGTCTTAAACCGTCACACATAAGCAGGATACCACTGATTAATTAATTAATTCCTGGAAAAGCTGGAACGTATGATCCACATGCATGGCTTGTTTTATGGAATACTGGGATAAGTAAGAATTTATGATTCATATTAACTTTCATTACAGTAATTGCGATGCGAATTATAACCCAATTTTATCATTTTTTTTAAATCTTTTGAAATTCTATTAGAAGTATTTCGCGCAGAACGAAATTGTTCATAACAATGATAGTCAATGTTTATAGATATAATAGAATAGATTTCAATGTTTAATGATTGATCTAATAATTCAAAAACTAAAATATAATACGACAACCAAAATCTCGATTTTTATTTTCTATGAAACAGATTTGGATTGAAAGCTTAAATTCAATATTAATTTCAATATAGATATGCTCTATTAGTAACCACATTAAAATATATTTAATATGGAAGAATATCTACATTAGAATAACATTGCAACCTTTTTATTTTTAGTAAGGGTGTTCCCAGGCCAATCGATCGACCGTCGATCGATGGTATAATAGATTAGTCGACGTTGATCGATAGTTTTTACTACACCAATCCGATCAGAAAAAAAAGATCGACTTCGATCCATTGGTCTGGAAACACCCTAAGAAAACTTGTTCTTTACTAAATAGCTAGTCAGAAAAACGCTCTTAAAAGTATTAAGGCACAAAAAAGTTAATTACAATAACCTTGTGTAATAACAGAAATTATGGTGTTCGTAGTATAGTGTGATCAAGAATACGGGAAGTTTGTAGCGTTACCCAGCCTAGACCTGGGGGACGCCCGCCGGGTTTTACCAATTTGCAAAGTAAGCCAAGTCTTTTAAAACTTCGGTCCCACGGGAGACATAAACGAGACCAAACAATGGATTACACGAGAAATTTATCTTAACCCCACCTTAATGCTACGGACCAGAAAGTAACCGTTATTTATTTTCGATGATTTCGTTAAGATATCTTGAGTTTCGGTTTGCAGGATTTATTTCAATTTTTGTAACGTGTCTTTTTCTTAAGTTTTAACGATGCCTAAATTAAATGACATTTATGTTAACTGTTTCGTAGAGTTCCTAGTGACCACGGTTTGAAAATCAAAGTTATAGTTAAAAATAACTGGTATTCAAACTAAGAAACCATATGTTTGCAGTAATCAACATGATTCTATGTTTAGTTGTTTGGATTGATTCCATTTTGCATTCGTAATCTGTGCGCTAATGAACTGAAGCTAGAGCTAGCCCCGGACGAATCATTATAATTTGAAATCTGTTCGTTCTAATTCAAATCCAATTATACGCATATCATGACAGAATCAATATATTTAAAGTGTAATTGGTCACTAAATAAATGAGAATATCGCCTTTTAGGCACATTATGGTGAATTATATTAACATGTGACATTGTATCAGTATAATCAATCAATATATATAAAACTGTTCCGTTACTGACTGAGTGACTGAGGTACTGAGGTACTGAGTGACTGAGTGACTGACAGACAACGTACAGCCGTAACTACTAGGCGTAGAGAGCTGAAATTTGGAACATACATTCTTTAGGGGATGTAGGGGTTCATTAAGGAAGGAATTCCCGAAATTCCCACGGGAACGGAAAATATAGGACTTTTTAGTTTGTATGAAAAATCTTATTCCTTGAGTGCACCGATGTGAAACTTGGTGTAAAGGTTTTACAATGTGTGTCTGGTTGTGTTATGAAAGGAATTCCCGAAAATCACACGGAAACGGGAAATATATGATGTTTTAGTTTGTATGAAAAAGTCCCATCCCTTGAGTGCACGGATGTGATACTTGATATAAAGGTTCCTCAACAAGTGTGTGTTTGTATTATGGAAGGAATTCCCGAAATTCCCAATGGAAAGGGTTGGACTTTTTAGTTTGTATGAAAAATCTTATTCCTTGAGTGTACGGATGTGATACTTGGCATAAAGGTTCTTCAAAGAGTGACTGGTTGTGCTACGAAAAAAATTCCCAAAATTCCCACGGGCACGGGAAATATATGATTTTTAGTTTGTATGAAAAAAACATTTTCCTTGAGTGCACGGGTGTGATACTTGGTATAAAGGTTCTTTCAGTGGGTGTCTGGTTGTACAGTTTCTAAAATTTCCACGAGAAGGGTAGTTAAGCGCATACAAAGTTGCGGGATAAAGCTAGTCTATAATAATGTTACTAGGAGAACCATCCTTCCCGTGTGGAGTTGCTGGTCTCCCATCGGGCGCGTCCCCAGGTGGCGGATAGGGGAATACCCCCCAGAAGTGGGGGGTACCGTTTCGACGGCGCGGACTAAAATCAGCTGCGGGGCCCTGTTCGGTTCCCCAAAGGAGTATCAGCGGCTCACTTTGGGGAACCGATGAGGGAATGAGGGAGGGGAGAGCTGTTTTGAGCCACCAGCTGCTCGGAGGGTCGGCAGGCTTGGATTGCTTTGGCTTCCGGCTTTGGCTTCGGCCAACCCGCAATCCTGGGCAGAAACGGGAGGGGGGGCCTAACGGCTGCGAGTAAGACAACCTCTGCGAGGTGCCTCATCCATGGGATGGATGGCTGTGGGAGTCAGTCCGTCTGCCGAGGGAAAGCAAAAGGGCCGTCCACCTTTTCGAATGCCCTGAGCCAGTGATTTCCCCGGTGCTAACGGTGGCAAAACGCGACGTGATTGCACCAGATTGAGGCGCGGCTGGGGGGAGGGGTTAGATTCTGGTGATCTAACGCGACGCGATTTCACCGGTCCCTAACCCTTTCCGGCCATAGTGAAGTGGCTGGGCGGTGGTTACGGGGGTACCTGCTGCCCTGCTCAAGGGACTTCGCTGGGGTGCGGCGTGCCTTGGTTCTCGGCACGCTGCATGTTGAGGGTTCCGTGTAAGCGGATGGCGACGGCGGTTTCTCGGTTGAATGCTTCGGCTTGCCCGTGATCCCGCCACTAGGCGCGGAGGATTATCGCCTTGTGATTTTAGTCGGTTAAAGTCCAGACATAACTTTGTCGCTCCTCCGAGCGTCATCGTATTCATGGGGGATTTCCTCAAGTAAAAAAATAGGAGAACCATCGGTAACAACATGTACTTCACCGTACATTATGTTAAAAATTACAGAAATGGGCCCCATATTAGGATGGGTGACATGAGGGGCACCTAGAGTAATTAAATAAAAGTACTAAGCACGCGGTTGTTTCAATCAATTCCGTACAAAACAAAACTCACCTACTGGTTTTTATTTGTCCTATCATGTATGTCAGTGTAACATGATCTCTTAGTTTAAAACTAAATCAATTAGAATGAAGTTTTAAAACAAAAGTCTTGTCGCATTTGTACTGTTTCTCTATTTTCACATTTCACTAATGCAATTTTGTCATTTAAAGTGACGCTTATAAATTTTGTTTTTAAAGCTAAACTGCGTCTGGCTGTATCCCAAAATATTTTGCAATTGACTTTTAATGGAATTCATGTAAGTTAGTAGCGTAGGTTGTTGAACCTCTGTGTTAATTCGTATGTACTTATTTCACGTATGTTTTGGAGATACTAAGTGCATACATACATAACGTCACGCCTGTATCCCTTATGGGGTAGGCAGAACACCAGAGGCCACAAGACCATCCGATGTTACGCTTGACAAATTTGGAGGTATTATAAAGATGGAGACAGGCTATTGTAGTGACAGGGGGTCAGCCTATCGCCCACAAAAACACCTTTAAAACCTCTGTCCCTTAACTGACTTTTACAGTATGCCCGCGAAGAGAAGCAGCTGGCACATTCTATGTTTTTCTTTCGCTCCCAGTCCAGCATGGAATTTCAAACTAAAAAGAAATCAAGCTAGTTAGGAGACTATCTTCTTTTCGTGTCTAGTTAGGTGTATACGACGATACACTCCCCAGTTTCTCCATGTGGTCTTCATAATACAACCTTATATTAGAGCTTACTTTAAGGCCACAACAGTTTATGTGATTTATTTATTCAGAGAAGAATGGAAGAACTGGCCTTTGCCCTGCAGTTAGACAGAGCGGGCTAATAAAATCACTCATGGCCTTGTAGTTGACCTATTACAAAAAGAGTTGTGATGATAGTGTTACTATAGTCTAACGCCCTACCTGTGAAATGAAATCAAATCAAATTAGCGCTATTAATCAAACCGTTTTCGTCTGAAAAAGCTTCATTGCAAACTTTCACACTTTAAATATATGTAAGTAGAACCTACGACATATTTTAAACTTACACTCAAAAAACTAATTTATTTTAGTTTAGGTTGTATTTTACTATTTCAGTAGGCCAGGGTAATTACTTTCCTCGATGAATGCTAACGTAATTTATACGTATAACTCGGTTATATACTAATGGGTTATTAATGAAATTCGCGCTAATTTGGCATGACCCACAAAAGAGGTCGGCAAAGTTTCAGTTTACTTATTATTAACTCCCGAAATATGAGAATTAGTAGAAAGCTGGGTATTTTGTTTAAAATTAAAATTTGACTAATAATCTGACTTACTTTTGATAATATTTCGTGCTTCGAAAGGTTATCAGGCTGGAATCTTAATTTAACCTTGTTCGTTTTTCTCCTTTAGCCCAATTAAATTAGTAAAATCAGGTGCAAAGATCGTGTAGGTTTGGCACAGTAATTGTGGAATCCAGATTAACATACTTAAAGTCCTCGAGGGTGGGAGGCGTTCTGAGTTTATGTTGTGGGTGAAGGTCCCTACTTTTCAGGTCTTTGCTCATATCTAAAAATGTGTCCGTTTAACATATCAATATTATTATTTATTGCCTCTGACGTAAGTTTTTACATCAAATTTTCTCCTGGTCATATTAATTTTTACTGTATGTTAATCTGGACTGCACATGGTATTTCTGACTTAAAAACTATAATACTTTATTCAACAACTATCAACAGTTTCTTAAAGCAGAAGTGTACAGTTATGAAGTCGTCGTGGCGCCGTGGTTACTGTGTGTATCATACGATATCACAGGTTAAGCAACGTTCGGCGCGGTCGGTACTTGGATGGGTGGCCGCCGACCATTCATATCGCACGACGACTTCCGTGCTTCGGAGGGCACGTTAAGCAGTCGGTCCCGGGTGCTGTATACTTGTATACAGTAGTCGTTAGGGTTTGTCAGAAGCCATCTAGGCGCCCTAAAAATTCTGGCATCCACCAACCAGCACTGGGCCAGCTTGGTGGATTATGGCCTATACTTCCTCTTCACCCAGGGGAGAGACTCATGCCCTGCAGTGGGCTCATTACAAAGAGTTGTGATGATGATGATGATGATGATGACAGTTATGAAGTCATCAAATGTTCATTAGATGTTCTTATGATTTTGATTTTTTTCCCCTGTTTGCCTATATTCGGCGTAATTTGACTGGACTACTTAATAAAGCCAAGTTAAGTGAGTCATTAATAAAATCAACGTATTTGAGTGACATATCCTTTGGTGGTAGATACTGTATTCGAGTTTTTCTTGTCTTATAAATATCCTTTATATGTTCTATTAATAGTTTACAAGGAAACGTCTTTAAGGATGTATGCTGCTAATTGTTTGAGCAATATCTCCTGAATGGATTCGAACGACAGATGTTACACATAATTATCTTGGTTAATTCTACATTTAATAATGTTACCCAAGTTACACGATCAGATGATTACGTTATTTCAAAAGGCAAATCCGTGGATGGGTTTGCTGATTTGTAGAGTAGGTATAAATAAATAATGAATATTTCATCGACGTACTACAGCTACTACGTACGTAGTCCTTGTTTTCGTAGATAAGATCGTTTCACTAAGGGAGCATTTACAATTGCGATAGCAATAATAGCAATAGAGGATATTTTATAATTGCATTGTTCAATGCATCACTGTGTCCCATACATAATAGAGATTTGTGGAAATTCATCAGATAAAATTTAAAATGTGTACTTACCCTCTCGATCCGAATTCACCTGTTCCGATTTATTCACCGCTTTCTTGAGCTTCAAAATATGAAAAACACCTGGTATGTGTTGAAAATTAAGAATGGTAACTAAACTTTTCGAGCCTCGATTTCCTTATTTCTTGTGTCACAGCACACAATGTAAGTAAAAGCATTCTAATAGCTAAATCAAGAACCAGGTACTTTTGTTTCTCTTTTGAATGTTTATACAGGGTTGAGTTGTAGTCATCAGCCAATTTTTTTTTCAATAAGTATCATTTAATAGAAACGATTTTTGCAAAAAAAGAGTATTTATTTTTTTACAAGAAAATTAATTTATCCGTTAACATATTAACCAAGGCATGGTCACTCTAAAGTACCATTAAAATAAAGATGACTACGCGCTACTACACACATTTTGTAGTACTACGTATTATCAAGGAAATGCCGCGTCGTAGTAGCTTTGTTCATCAACAGCGACTATTTTTTTTAAAGTTTGTGGATACATATTTCTACTTTATTGTACTGAGCGACGGTAAAATAAATATGCAGGTACGTTTATATCGTATCAAAGAAAGTAACATTTAAGTTTGGCTGGTGACGAAAAATTAACCCTGTATATAGTATATATTATTTTTCAATCGTCACTTAAAATCATTGGTGATATAAGTATATGAGGGTTTAGTCACCAAACATTATGAAACTTTTTCTCACAAAAAGTCGTATTAAGATATATTGTATTTCATTAATATTTTAGTTCTTTGCTATAAAAAAAGTTATCTTAAATATCTCTTCATCTTCCGTCGGAAATGCATTTTTGAAAACTAAAAAAGCACTTTCCCGTAACTTTATTGAGCAGGCAAATATTTAAATCTTTTTCAAAAATACATTTATATTTATTTCACTTAAGGGTTTTTAAACTTTATCATCAATCACCCGGAAATATAACTTTCGTATCCGTTGTGTGATTGATCATGAAGGTAATTGCAGAAGGGTACAAAAAAAACGAAATTGAGGATGATCTCAAATTTATTGAATTAACAATGACGTCTCCAATGCCACAATACTCCATGAAGTAAGAAAAGAAAATTAATGAACATCTATAAAAGTTGTAATAATAATAATTAAGCTAAATTTATTACTATTTTTACAATGTCATTATGTTTTTCCTTAAACCACAATAACACTTTACTTCTGCTCTAAAAGCATTTTTAAATAATCAAGTCACACAAATCTAACAATTAATTACTATCTATTTAATTTGTATGATTTATTTTGCTCGATATACAAATAAGTTTATCAGCGACAATTACTCGCTGACCTTTAAACAAACATTAATACTGAATCTAAAGCATTTTGCTAAAATTAATTTGGTAATTAAGCCATACAAATATTTCATATTAGTAAAAAATAACAATAAAAATAACATTTCCATGTGTGTATCTTGTTACAGTACACAAAGTGAGAGCAGCGCGCGCGACGCTACTCGGCTGCTTCGACTCAATGTACAAAACAAAGTACAGTCGACGCGTTACTTCAACGTACGAAAACAACACTTATAAGCTGCTTGATAAATTTATGATTATTATTTTTTATTCTATTCATATGTATGTATCTCTTAGATAAGTATTTAACTAAATTTATTAAGGGGCACAGAATTGATATGTCTCCGATTTACGGCGTTTGTGTATTACCGCTTCTTCACTTAACCTAACGTTGCAAGGCGTTCCTACACCCCTACTCTAGCCTATCACATGCGGCCGTATGTCACGCATCGCTTCATGTACGACTACTTCCTGCCAAACCTCGATTTCACAGCGAACGTTCATAGTTTTAAATCGATTAAAATCTTCAGTCGATCCCTGAGATCAATGTTTTGCAAATAATTAGTTCCGAGCAGACATCTGTAGGTCCCAGGCGATAATGTCGAAACATAAATCGAACATTAAAATTAGCGTGACACGTAGCCGATTGCATAATAATTAGTAGACGAGGAATACAGAATAAACGTCTCTATGAAACCGTTCTTTTACTTCTAATTACATATTAATATTACACGATGATATGTATGGAGTAGTCCCGCAAAAGGTGACGTAGCCGTGTCCGAGCCACTGGACGTCTCTTACTCTCTATCTACGCTTGTTGGACGGAATCATGGCGACGCGGGCGTCCCCTCGCCGGCGCGGGGCGGCGCCATCTTGTGCATATACAAAAAATGGCTGCCACATTCCGCTTCACTCAAAACAAACAATCGCTTCATAGCTCCAGCAAAAGTTTTAAATATTATATTCAAAAGAGAGCGACTTCATAAAGTATTTACTACTCGAGCTATCAATCGATCTAAATTACATCAGAAAAGACAAAACAAACTTTTCGTTGTATATTTTTGTTTGCGTTTGAGGACGCCACGCGTCGAAGGTATGGGAGATCACTACTATATTAATTCACAATTACTTACATACATATTAGCATTAATTTACCGAATGAAATAATTAAACATTGACTTAGTATCTATGCAAAAACCGATATATTCTAAAAAGTTTAATTATATTGACGATTAAGTTCCAGGGGTGATGATTTAGGTAATTTAATGTAAGCATTTTTTCATTTCTATAAAAAATACACCTTATAAAAAAGAAATAAATATCTAGTTATTAATATATTATTATGTATATGATATTAATATACAACAAAACTTTTGTGTTATAAATAATAACGATTGTTCAAAGTAAGAAACAATATGTATTTATCATAGGTTAAAATTAACCTAAAGGCATTTAAATACGAACTCTGAAATTATTTGGTTACAATAGTTTGGTAATAAAATATTTATATTCAGATTTTTAATATTGGTTAAAACTTGATCGTCTTTTACAAAATTATTGCCAGTATAAGAGCGCCTACAAATTAAGTTTGGTACAATCTGAGGTTACTGTAAACATTATGTACCTATATTTTTATCTTTGGTCTATACGCCATGACGTTCGGTGTTGTGAGTTATATTTACTATATAAACAACGTATAAAATTTTGCTAAGTCAAAAATTGACGAAATTTCTAATATTGACTAATAGATTTTCATAAGAATTCACATGCGGAGTCTCGACCACTAAACACGAGTTATAGAACTGTGCCAGGGTATTATCCGAACTTCTGAAAACTTTACTTCAATTATCAGCCTAAGCAGGGATTTATAGTTATATATTTTTTTGGTATAATTTATATTTATATATGTATGTATATTTCAGCAGAATACGTTACTATATACCTTACAGTAAGATTTAACTTTTGATTTTTGGTTTATTGCTATCTTGTGTCGTGTGTACTTCATCGTCACTGCGTCTTGAAACTTGAAGGTAACTAAGTATTGGATCCGTATGCGATAGTCAACTAGCTAAAATAAAAAATATATTAATCTTCCATATAATTTATCCTAACACTTCAAGTAAATTATTTTTTTTTTCTTAACATTGTTTCATTATTATGTAAGAATAACTTTCGTTAAATAGTAATGTAACTATGCTGATTTTTCTACAATAAATACCCTTATCTAAGTTTTATAATATTGACCTAATGATTACACATTAAAAGTAACTACTAAGTGTTAAATTAGATTATTACCAAAAAGCTCGTCAAAGCATGCAGATAGAATATAATTGTTTCACTATTCAGCGTAGGCGCACACGCCTAGATAATTAATTACTAATTTAAATATAATGATTATATTGTAGTTTATTTTACTCTCATAAGGCCAAGGCTAAATTCTCGCGACACTGAACTTGATCGAATCCGCGCAATGCTTCGTCCGAACGCATGTATATCTACCGTCTCTCGGCAGCAGATCTAACCCAAAAATTGACAAAAGTACACAATATAACAATAGGATTTGAAAGACAAGGCACAAGAAACATTTGTGGGTGAAAACGTCATATGATAGAATTATTAAAAAAGTTAATATAACGAGAGACAAGAACGACACGACATTTGTAGATGCGCAACGCGAGCTCAGTTTCATATTGCACTCAACAGCGAGCGGCACCGGGGGTCACCACAAGACCGCACCTCTTACCGTAAAATCTCTATAATTATTGCAATTAATTTCATATACAGATAGAAAAGATCGAAAGACCAACACTAGAGTGCCAGCGCTTTAACGAGTGATCGAACATTATAAAAGTTACTAAGAAAGATAAGGTAAATATAATTTGAAATAGTCCTTGAATTCATTTAAATACGCTAACATTATCGAGGCTAAAACAAAAGTATCCATATTACATACAACTTCATTTAAAATCATTTAACTTGAATTATTATTTAACAAAACGTAATCTTTCTATGAAGGGCACCTTTGGTTTTTAGCTTATTCAAATGTGATTATTATCCTAAAATGTTAGTAGTTCTGTTAAAACACTATAACAAATCCTCTCAGATGTAAAGATACAATCATAGAAACGATGACACAGGATGTCCTTATACAATTAAATAAGTGTAAATAAATTTTATGATACTTGAATACAAATGATAAATAGTAAAAGTAAATTACAATTTAAACAATAATAGGTTTCATTTATGAACGTTAAACAATAACACTGGAATGTTAATTAAATTATGGTACAACATTAACCCTTTATTCTAAAATTTGGTATTAAAGAAAATTGCCACACCTCTGACGCTGTATTGTTGGTGACGAGGATTATGATAGCGTTGGTGTAAGTGTAAGTACTGGTCATAATCTTGATCCTTTATCCAAACTGTTGGCAGATGAGACAGTTGGAATTGTAGACAAAGTTGTTCATGTAAGGATCAAGATGGCGCATCCCTCAGTTAGCTGGTTGTCAAGTGCCGAGAGTGACGATCGAGCTAATGCTGCTCGCTCTCTTCTCCGCCTTTGGCTCCCTGAAGAAAACATCACGTTAGATACATCTTGAAACCTATTAGATGAATTATTAAATTGATTTAAACATAGGGTAAAACTAAATCATGATTTTATTCTTAAGGTGCGTGGATTATTAAATCTGAGTTTTTCAGAAGCTTCTAATGTGCGTTGTGCAAAAGTGTAGTTAGTATACAGTAGGTAATATAAATGAGCAAATCTTTGAACTCACACTGTGAACTAAAACAATGGTGCTAGTGGATTTCAAAGTTTTGTATTGTCATTGATACAGCACAGTTTCCACGAAAACGGCTTGGATTATTTTAAACATACTCTGAATGTATCGACGACGTGACGTTGCAAATTTAATATCTCGTATATGGCAAAAGTATTAACCAAGGAAAAACTAAAATAATACTTTCTTCCGTAAAAATTTCTTACGAAAAATTTTGCTATTTTTTAATAGATATAAACAATTTTATTAAAATCTAAATATGAGGTTTTTTGGACAGTCAATCGGACACAGATATTATAAATTTGCAACGACAGTATCGGGATTCTTCTCAAACCAATCCCGAACCTGTGCTATATCAACAATAAAAATAAAAAGTGCGCGTGCATACTTCATGTGCGAGAATCCATCCGTTGTGGGCCATCTTATGCCTGGCGTATTCCACGTGGATGGCCCCCTCTGAGCTGAGCAGCAAGGCACCCTGGAGGCGGGCCATGGCCGCGGTGGCGTCTGCTGGACTGTGGAAGTCCACGAAGGCCACTGGCCCCGAGCCCCCGGCCGTCAGCAGCCGCAGCCGTGAGAACCCCGGACAACTGTCATTTGCGCCCATTGTCATTGTCAGTTGCGCTGTCATCCGTACCACAAGTCTTTTGTGTTCGTGACTTCTCGATTTTTACTTTAGTTGGATATGGTTTTTAAAGCTTTTTAGTGACTAATTTGATTTCAATATTGTAAACTATTTTGCCCAGTTACAAGATAGATTACTTTGATTTAGTTGTACAATTGAAATTGTCAACAAATTCATTTCGCTGAAATCCGAAAATATTACGTAGATATTTTTTCTATCAAACGAGTTAATAAAATGTCCAGCGAGCTGTCAATGTAATCTCATTTCAAAGAATTTGCTCAAAAATAATCTTTTCAACGCGATAAAGATACCATTGAAAGTGAACCAGATTGAAATAATGCCAATTGAAATAAATTATGAGCTGGATAACGACTCCAAATCTTTTATATTTTACTGTTTAAGATTTTGTGAATTCACTGGGAGCAAAGTAGTCACATTTAATTTCATACTGTTGTGCTTTTTAATTTTTATTGTATTATTTTGTGCTTTTTGGTCTAAATTATAACATTAAGTGTGTTGACATAGTGATATGTGTTACTGCATGCTAAGGTGGTACGGGTGCAGGCGTTAAATTCTTACAGAAACAAGCAACTGTCAATATATTATGAATAAGAAGTTGCGTATTGTTTGTGTAAGAACAAGATAAAAAAAAAAACATTAATAAAACATAAATAAAAAATAGAACCCATAGTTTTAACGTAAACAACATCGTGAAACATGGTGCAACATGCACTGTGAATACAAGTACATTTATTTCGATTATGGCTTTGATTTATTTCAGAATGGCTGCTCATGCATAAACAACGCTTTCTTTATGCGACCCATTCATTTTCTGTAACCACATTTCATTGTTACATATTTCCTCCAGAATCTAACGTCGTTCCATTTCATTTTAGCCATCATTGAAGTATTCACATTTTCTTTATCATCAATTTTGTTCTTTTAAATTAAGGAAAGGACGTTTGTCTTTCATGTCACCAAGAGGAAAGTGACCGGGAAGATTCAGTTGATCTTTGAGATCCTCGAGAAATAAGTACGAGGAGCGTAGAAGGCAGAATCATTCCAGACCTTGGCATAGATGAAATATAGTCGAATTTTCTAAGTCTCACCTGCTGAATATTTCTTTGAGTTCATGCTCAGAGACGAATTGGCCGAGGTTGGCGACGAAGAGCGTCGAGCAAGGCGGGGCGGGGTGCGTGGGATGGCCGCCCGGCGTCGGCACGGCCGCGCCCGGCGAGCCCAGCGCCGGCGCCGGCAGCACGCATGCGCCCAGCGTCAGAGGGGTCTAGGAGTAATAAAAGCCTCATGTTAATCAATTTAATTACATTTATACATACTTAAACAATAATTAATTTTCCTAAACGGATAATGTTGCTTTTAATGTTCCTTGCCTCATTGAATTATTATTGATTTATTTATTAATAATTTCCTTAGATGTAGAAAATTCACAAGGGAGCTAAAAAACTTATCGGTGATGCGGTATAATAGATCATACCTTGAAACTCTATAATATTTTACATCTAAAGGTACTTCATTAACTTCCAAAAACACCTTAACCATGAGTGAAAAAATATACTAAGAATTATATTATAAGGAATTCACCACGATACCGATGTTCTTCAAATAGTTTCAGTATAAAAAAGTCCATATTATAATGTTTAAGAGTAAATTCCTCTTTCTTAAATACGTCTATGCTTCTTATACATGGTTAATTACAGTAAGTGCATTACCTCTTGCAGGCAGCATCTTCACATTAATCCCAACAACATTTGATCTACGACTTTTTAAAATTAATAATTTTAAAAGTTTAAGTGTGCCCATACAAAAAACATTTATTGTCTCGAAACTGGCATTACTCTATTTACACTGATGCTATGCACCTTGCGTCACGATACATGCAGCGGGGCACGTGGGTTTTCGGGGTGACTTACAAAATACAGAGTAATAAATAACAGAGCAAGCAAAATGTTTTGTTTTTATTTCTTTGTGTTATTTATCAAGATGTGTCAAAAGTCGTAGAACAAATGTGGTGGGATTGATGTGGAGAGGCTACTTGCAAGAGATGATAAGTAAATTAAAAGTCACTGTCAAATTCTGAACATAATATACTCACGTGGTGTGGCCTATCGGCGGCAGCTAGTCAGAGGTAGGAACGCACTGGCGCCATCTGTGGGTGGATGGCGGGGTGCACCAGTCCGTGCGACAGCGTGGGCAGCTCGCCGCCGTACGCCAGCGGGTGGTGCCACAGCTCGCCGCCACCCGGGAAGAATGGACTCGCTAGATCTGTGCAACAGCCCAACAAAAACATATGAAGATCAAAGAGATATGAAGAAAATCACCAAAGAGTCTGACCAATGAAAGAGGTCCAAGAAAAAATGTGCTTTTTTTTTTAATTCAAGATCAGGTAAACCTGGCTTTACGCTGTTGACAGGTACTGTTTATTTATCGACTTCAAAAAAAAAAAAGTTAGGATAAATAAATAGTATCAACTTCGTTTCAGCAGCGTAAAACCATGGTTGCTTGATATTGAATTTTTAAAACTCTCGACTTTTTCTAGGACAATTTTCGATGATGAGACTCAAACTTTCATTAATTTATTTACATTGTGCTTGATGTTCCACGGATCGATTCAGTGTTCGTTACCGTAATACAACATGAAGCCTCGATTACATTTACTTAGCGTGTTAACATACACTAATGTATATTTAGAGAATAGTGGTAGAAAACCCGATAGATCAGTCGATATAGCTTCGGCGTACTAGGCCTTGCGTGGTACGTGTAAGCGATCACAGATACTTGCCCAGATAAACGTTAGCTCGAGTGCCCCTCACGACTACGTATTATCATTTTAATGTTTGTAGTGAACTTGTAATATTTCATTTGATTCAGATCGTAAGTTTTACATGGGTATTACTTGCTTGCTACCTAAAATGTAAATTTTCTTTACCTGCCAAGTCAAAACGAAAACAAGTACCTACTATAACTTTAATGTAAGTTGTATCTGGCTTTTAAAATTAGTATTCTCACCCGCATCATTAGATATATTTTGATATTGAAACGAATATGACAGGTGCTCTTATTGACCATGTGAAGGGTGACGTAGATGAGGTTAGTCAGGAGCAGATGTAGGGATCGCCGTGTGGGTCAGGGGCAGTCGAATTAGCGCCGGGGGCGTGTGTGCTGTCGGCAGTACTTACGTCCAGTGAGAGGGTGCATCAAGGCGGGGTGTGCGGCTGGCGCGGCTGTGGCAACGGCCGGCTTCGGCTTGCTGACCTTCGTGTTGCTTTTAGCGAACTCCAGCCGAATCGTTTGCGGCATGTCGGGGTCGAACCGGACGCCCTGCTGTGAACAGCCGCGGGCGGCGCGGCGCCCCGATATAATCACGATCGATGTAACGCGAATACTAAGATACTGCCGGATTAGTCTAATATAGGTTAGGTCACAGTATCCGCAATCTTCAAATATGATACGCGATTTTGAATTTGGATTGTGGTCTATATTTAAACGCGTCCGCGCCTGCTGTAGTGACGGAAAACAGTGCTCGGGGTGTGACATCAATTCCGTCAAACAGTGACATGCATCGTGTTGGTATTTACACTTTAGTTCACACTCCGATGGCTGACCGCTTGGCTGTTGATGATGCCGACGACTCGTGGTCTGATCGGTATGTGCATGGGTTTAGCATATCTTAAGATGCGGTTACTTGTTTCGGGAAATGTCATAATAAAGTCTACAATGAGAACAATTACTATATAGTGCTCATTGGCTGTGTAAAGGCATGTGATGAAAAGAGGTTTAGTTACACCGTGCTGATACAATGTTTAGTATTTACATTAGCGTCTGATATAATACTTCTTGTTATCTGGATATGTATAAGATATGTTTTTAGGTGTTCTTGTGTATTTAAAAGCTATATCTCCATATATTTTGAGTGTTTGTTTATGAGATAGACTATCTGTGAGTATTTTTTCTATCTAGAGTTATTGTTGGACTTGAATTTAAATATAATATCGTGTTTTCATTTATGCTGAGTTTATTCTAAAACCGATTAAAAGGAGATTAATTTTTTGGAAGAAACTCAACAAATATTGGATTAGTTTTTATAAATACTTAAATACTGTTATATAAAAGGAGTAGCGTACTAACCTGAAGATCTTGCTTTGCTGCTTCGGCGCCGGCCCTAGTGTGAAATGTTACGAACCCAACTGGCTGTAAATATTCAAAGAGTTAGTTTAACATTTATTCTTGATTAAAAATAAGAATAATGAAAAGAAAACTCCAACATTCAACTTACTGAAGCGGTTTTTCCATTCTTGCTCGTCACTTTCAACAGTGAACCTTCGTATCCCTGAAAACAAAAATAGCTTACATACAAATTGAAAACCAAATTAATTATGTAGATCAAACTAGAAATGTTACTAATGAAATGGAAACGCAAACATAACCCGAAACCCAATTTCTTAACAAACACAGGGCCATTTACGATATCAATACGAAACCTATTTGAAAGCAGGCCGCATTATCGAAATTACTTTAGTTGCCATCATACAGAAACTCAATGTAAGCGGAAGACCCGTTCCAAAAATGGTACTTATCAGTGCCTGGTACGGGTTTAGGCACGCGATTCGGTGAAACTATGACCGTATAAAACTTTAGGCACCTTTTCGTAGCGGTGCCATCGGTGCCAGGTTGGAATCGAGTGTAATCCGCCTTATCGCAGACAGATCGATTCGATCCGAAGCATGACACTCGATATTTACGAGGCAGTAATCCGAATCGAGCTTCTATTGAGTCGCGTGACGAGCTCGCGTTTCTATTTATGCCTCAGGGTCGGAGTTTTTGTAAGGAAGGTTCATATATTTTCCATACTTTCGAACCCTTCGTGTAAGTTGTATATTTTAGGGTCATATGCGGGGTATAAAAAAGTCTTTAAGTCTCTAAAAATATGTGTTATTTTACCTCATATGCTCGAAACAGTAGATATAACTCGCGCGGCTTAGCATCCATTGGCAGGCCGCTCACGAATAGTGTCCGCACCTGAAGCAAAAAAAAAAAACTTTTATAAAATCTTACACGAATAAATCTATTTTACAAATAAATATAATGTAGAGCGTTTTGTGTCAACAATAAATCATAACGCTGTTTTTCAAGGCTTCACCCGTATAAACCCCGATCCCGTGTGAATAGCAGGATAAAAGGTATTCCATAAATAATTCCAGAAAAATAATTATTCCAGGAAATGCTCGTGTGCAAAATTTGAACTTAATCCTTTCCATCCATCCTCAAAATCTTTTACGATTACAATGTTAGGATTGACAAAAGATATATGTGAGCTATATAGCAATGTCTGAGGGCCGGGAGCGAAATAAGACTAGTGTTATCTTGTTGAATGTAAGAGGTATTTGGTAATAATAAATGATATATAGTAAGGAACTTCGTCCCACACTACAATATGCTCGTAGAAATCGTAATATTCTATAGCAGCCAAATACAAGTTACAGAAAATTATCGCACGCTTTCGCGATTTTTTCAGCGGATTTGTGAGCTAAACATTAATTCGTAGAGTCCATTTAACGAAATAAAACAGATTCGTAATGGCGGTGCGATTTGCCGCCTGTGCGGAATGGAGATTAATTGCCGGCAGCACTGGCTTCCCGAACTACTTATTCAGTCGCCCCGCGCCAAAACAAAATCCTACCTGCGGGGGATTTGTAGAGAATTTATGTGTGTCAAATTATTTTTGGTCATTTAAAAATAATAAGTACTAAGTATCTATTTTGGTATTCAAAATAAACTTGTCTTCTTCGAAAACATTAAAAAAAATTTGATCTTTGAAGTCTGGGAATGACAGAAAAAAATAAAATCTGCGAAGTTCCATAGTTACCAGGGGGGTTTCATACCAGTGGTATGAATCACCGAACAGCGTTTTTGAATAGCTTGATTAAGAAAAAAACACGATTTCTTTGATATTCGGGTAGAAAACGCTTATATTTGTATTTAAATCTTAAGATTCTTCTAACTCATAATAGTCTAGATTGTTCATTAAATCCTTTATAATAACAGATGATCAAAAGTATTAGTACAGTAATAACTGACCTACCATTTATTGCTGTAAATAAATACAGAATAACAACGTTATATGAGAGAAAAGCCTTTTCTCTGGATCGCATAAGCGTACAGACGTATTTTGCTTAAGTTAACGATAACCCCTTTTAGGTAAGCTCCAAGCTTTCGCGACTCAACGGAAAATCCAAAAAAGAAAGTGCCTGTAGGTATAAACACCTTTAACATCAAAGAATTTTAAAAATGAGATACTTTACAAATAATTTCCTTACAGTAATTTAAGAAAATATTAGAAAGTGGTCGTCGTGGCGCCATGGTTTATGTATCATACAATATCACATGTTAAGCAAATTTCGGCGCGGTCGGTACTTGGATGGGTGACCGCCGACCATTCATTTTTCACGAAGACTTCCGTGCTTCGGAGGGCACGTACAGTAGTCGGTCCCGGGTGCTGTATATTTGTATACAGTAGCCGTTAGGGTTTGTCTGAAGCCATTTCGGCGCCCTGAAAATTCTGGCATCTACCACCCAGCACTGGGTCAGCTTGCTTATGGCCTATACCTTCGTCACCCAGCGGAGAGACTCATGCCCTGCAGTGGGCTCAAAGAGTGGTGATAATGATGAATTTAAGAAAGCTATGATTTCAAGTAAGCTGACCTTACAAGATATTTCAAAATTATTTTCTATTACCTTTCTAAAAAAAACAAAGCAATACAACACATACAACAAACAAGAAATTAAAAAAAGCCACATCACAGTCAGGATACAGTTGATAGCGGCGGTTCGCAAGTCCTTCCAACGGTATGTGAGGGCGAGCGCTGTAATATTTTATCGTATCGGCGAGGCGCGGTCAGCGGCAGAATGTTGGACCTTTATGTGGGCTATTTTCCGCTCGGCTGCACGGAAATTCGCCGTTTCGAGGATACCAGATATTTATATGCGGTAATTTTAAAAAAATATTACGGTCACATTACGGTGTTTCTAGATTAAATTCGGTGGCTGACGATTTATGTATTGAATTGTATTTTGAAGTCAGTCTGGTATTGGTATTTTTTAATATTCTTCAATGATACAGTCAGCTTAGATACAGAAGCTGACTGTAAGACTACCAAATACTAAAAAGCATCTAAAGTATTCATAAACATGGGCACAGCCAAATTGCTCAAATTGTTCTGGCCTATCGCCGTCCTCAAAAATATCGGAGCACACAAACGCCAAATAGTTCATTACATGCAAGTCACCGTTAAGATCGTGGCAACCAAACCACCGTTAATATTATAGCAACCAAAGCGTAAAAAATTATGGAACAAACTAGGAAAATGGACTTTATTACATACGACAAATTGTACTAGTTTGTATATCCATTTAAGGTCCTCTCAGATGTGACTTCTCTGACGAACAGTTATTCCTACTATTACCAACGTGTTCTTACACGCCTAATTGATGTGTGCGAATAGTAAATTGTTATTGGCAAATGCTGACTGTTCATTGTCACGCACATCAATAGGTCTACATATCTAGTGGCGCGATCTATTGACAAACGTTCAGTAAACGTGTCGCTTTCATTTTGTTGTTTTTACATCAGGAAATAACTACTTAATTATTTTATTTTTTAACGAAGTTAAAGATGAAAGAAATAAGCAGGCCGGTGGAATATACACTGACTGGCACGTTTTACAAAGTTTTACAGATCTTAACTCCATTAAAAATTCATGCAAAATCCTTTATAAAGTTGCGTGCTTTATTACCCAGCCTTAACAAAACGCTGAAACGTTTTCAGAGTAACTTAAAACAAAGTTAAAGTAGTTACTAATGAACAGTTTTCGTAAATATTTTACCTTTTCTATTACTAGGGTTTACGCATTAAACTTTATGCTTACCCTTTTATTTTCTATCCTTAAATTTCAATAAACAAAAACATTTTAACAACAAAAGAAAACTTTTGCCGGTCAATAAACAACAGAAAACTTTTACCAATAAAATTTGAAAGCCTTAGTTTTGCTGATATCCTTCCTCCAAAGTCTGACATGCAACGACGATTCAAGTTTCAAATGTTTGACAGATAAATAGTTGCTTGAATAAAGTTGCAATTTAACTGCGGTAACAAAGTCAAAATATATAAAAAGTTTAAAATCGAAAAATGAGCGCTTTCTTTGAAGAAGATTTTCTTAACAACAAATGTTCGAAATAATGCATCATTGAATGTGAATCATTGAATTCAGGACCAAACTAAACTCTCTTTGTAAAGTCACCTTTGAAGACTTCAAATTAAATTTTTATCTACACCTTACTTAAAAAGCCTTTCATTAAGAGAAGCTAAACTTTCAGTAACGTTTCCCAATTCCAGCAACAAAACACAGAAGTAAAACACACGCACGTTGCATTATATGACAAACGGCCGCCATTTGAGGCAGGTCCGTCACATGACCCGACACTAATACATATGGAGGATCGCATCGTACTCGGGACCGCTCGTGTCGGCCATTTTCCACTCGGTTGAACCACGTACTAAAGCCCCACTATTTATTGAGTTATGTTTTATACTCGAACCCGAAAGAAAACGGGATAATACAGAGAAAGGATGTGACTGGGATAAACCCGGAGCTTGTAAGTTTGGTTTTAAGGAAACAGTATGTCCCGATTAGAAGGTTAGTCACATGGGGACATTTTCCAATACCACAACATTAGTTTTTCCGAGCGATTTATCGAAGATTATTTTCTGTTTTTTTTTTTAAAAAGAAACGAATAACTATTGTCACTCAAATATATGCTTTTTGTTATTTCTGTATGTTTTTATTTCTTATTCTTATCCCAAGTAAAATTGATCTTTATAAAGAGTGGGTAAAATGTTCAAAACTGATTTTGTATTTGTTGCTGATTGCTATTAATTTAGTTGTAAAACACTCTTTAAACGTATTTTATCAAGAATAAGCTAATAAGTTAAAGACTATACAAAATAAGAACATTTGAACAAGAAACGTTGTACATTAGGTTCAGATCCGACAACTTCCGTAGTATTGTTTGTCGTCCGTTATTTTTCTAAAGCGGGTTATAAAACTCCCAGGGCCTCATTTACCTTCGAGATCAGAATCAGGAACTCCGTGTCCTCTTAAGATTTATTTACATTTCACGCTTTCCTGCTTTTTAAGATAAAACGCATATTTGATCTGTCTCGAGACACAGATAATATCAACATTGCTGACGTTAACAGGACGTTATATTTTGTGCCTTCTGCCTACTGAGTGTCTACTTTTTATAAAAACTGAAAAGAAATAGGAATTAAGATATCAGAAATCTGAAGATACCAAGTTCGAAAGAAATGTTCAACAAGGGATCAAAATTAGTTTCAATCTTTGCATGCAAGAAGCAAAAGAAATTTTGGGTATTAGTTTTTTTTTGTAAGAGAAGGTTCAATTGATTTCTAAAATATGATACATACATTCACCTAATGTGATTACAGTTATTTATAAAAGCTTCCAATCAAATAGAAATACATTTTTTTTCTTGAAATTCAAAAGATCTTTAATTCGGAAGTACCTATGATTGTAGTCCTTGTCATATTAACATATTTTATCTTCACTAACTTTATTTCCATCATTAAGTGTAACTAAAACGACTGAATAAGTTTTTAAGCCTTTTCAATATAATAAATCAACGTTTACGCCCCTGCAGCATGCAGCAGTTATCAATTACGAGTAAAGCCTGCTGTGATTTCGCTTATCTCGTGTCCACTCTCCAGATTCATCCGTCAGATCGAATGACGTCACCACGCACAGCCTTAAGCCTGCAAATCTATCGCCATGTTGCAAACGATAGATTTGTTTACCAATTGATCTATTATACGAGGAATGAGTGAATTGAATGAAAGAGTGGTTCCAGAAATGTTATAAAAGGATCGATGTTTCATGTTTTGAGTCGGTCGTTTTAATTGGTTTTAGTTTCGTTTTTGTGCATCTTTTATTATAATTGTAATGTAATTTTCTCATGTAAAGTAAGGTTTGAGTTTGTTTTAAGTAAGGAAGTTTGTAAAAAATAGGTCGATATAAGGAGCAGTTAGAGAGAAAATTAATAGAAGGTCGCACACTTATCGCGCTGTCAAAAGCTTAGCAGCCTATAGTTCATCAAAGTAGATTTCAGAATACCGTGAAGCGTCGATTTAAAATACCGTTGACATTTACCAGCAGCGTACGGTGCAGTAACCATAAATAAAAGGCATAAAAATAAAATACGGATAAAGGTGTGTTCAGATCGATGACGTGCGCACTAGCCAGACCGGAAACTCCCAATGGGGGGGGCGAATTTATCATACGTGTAAAAGTTGCTTTAGCTTTCAACGCCCCGTGATGCACGGATACGAGTTTTTGATATTTATAGCTACATGAGAAACTAGTAAATAAAAGTTTTAACAGCCTCCAAAAAACATTTTTAAGTTGACACTTTGTTGTATTTAGCCGACTATCGCTTGATTGATGCTTTGCGTGCTCAAGTATTTGATAGTCGCTTTGATACTCGCTCGCGTTTTTTTGGAAGGATTGTAAATTACTC
The DNA here is from genome assembly GCA_944452665.1 of Stenoptilia bipunctidactyla. Taxonomy (NCBI): domain Eukaryota; kingdom Metazoa; phylum Arthropoda; class Insecta; order Lepidoptera; family Pterophoridae; genus Stenoptilia; species Stenoptilia bipunctidactyla. The sequence continues at coordinate 14,571,880 of OX101736.1, forward strand.
ATGTTTAACTTTGTGACATCTGATGGTAAGTAATAAGTTAAAAGGAAAAATCTGCACCCGTCCGGTACCGAGCGCACCTTAAAAGGTACGGCATTCCTACCCAAAAACATCCTTATTCAGAATTTCCCTAGTTGGTCCACTTTTGGAAATGCCTCCTTTAAATAGTTTTATGTGAAAGTCGTTATAAGAATATATACTTCGTGAAAACAAGAATATACTTCAATAAGGACGATCAAACTTTGTGGATGTAGGTAATCTGTTATCAAAATATGACTGTTGTTGAGTTTCTTGCCACTTGTTTCCGACAGATCGGTTTTCCAATCAGATTATTTTCAACGTGGATATAAACCGACTCATTTAAGGTGTATTTATAAATATAGTTTTTTTTTTTCATTTTACAAATTTTTGTTTGTAAAGAAAATGATATTTTTGAAAACAAACTTAGACAGATCTTCCATGCTGGACTGGGAGCGAAAGAAAAACATAGAATGTGCTAGCTGCATCTCTTCCCGGGCAAACTGTAAAAGTCAGTTAAGGGACGGAGGATTTATTGGTGATTTTGCGGGCGACAGGCTGACCCCCTGTCACTGCTATAGTCTCTCTCCATCGTAATAATACCTCCAAATTTGTCAAACGTGACATCAGATGGTTTTTATAGCCTCTGGTGTTCTGCCTACCCCATTAGGGATACAAGCGTGAAGTTATGTAGGTATGTATGTACTTAGACAGATTTCCACCCACTCAAAGGTGGTCTGGAAGAAATATTTTTTTACCAATAAAACCATTTGAACATTTTTATTCTTCTTTTGTTTTTATTTGTATTTTTTCCTGAGACGTACCTACAATAGAGTAGAAATAAACCCTTAAATAAATAAGCTGCTAGAAATATTAAATAAAAAATACAGGGTAGTTTTTAGTTATCGGCAAAATTTTACACTATAAATTTATTAAACACTATAAATTTTTTTTTCAACGAAATTAATGTATTCTCTAACATATTAAGTAAAGCCTGGTCACTCCTAATTATGAATGAATACCATTAAAATATAGATGACTACGCGCTACTACAAAACATTTTGTAGTACTACTTCGTAGTATTATCAATGAAATGCCGCGTCGTATTGGCTGTGTTCATCAACTGCGACTATTTGTAAAAGAGTTTGTGGTGCCTTATCTTTATTTTTTTCTACAGAAAAAATAACGTTTATACTGTACAAAGAAAATAACATGTGAATTTAGAACATGAACATAAAAAACAACCCGGTACATTTAAGCATGTTTAATAGGCAGCTTGAAATAAACCTCACCAAATGTCTACGCCGCAAGTGTATGCCAAGCCACGTGGCTCTAAAGACGCCGAAACGTCTAGTTAAAATTTACAGAAGGTGTATATTATGTGTTCCAAACCTGTCAAACAATTTTAACTCTATACCCTCGACATTAAGTTGAAAATTGGTTTAGGAAATTCGACAGATTTATAACGCTTGATCTGCTGCCTTCTGTACCTACTTAATTATTCAACATAAAATCCGGATTAAAAACTCTATTATTTAAACCTTATCTTCCTTTGATAAATTCCAGCGTATTTCTTTTCAATTTAAAACGCAACAGGTACCTTCAGGATAAACTGTAAACGTTTTCTTTCAAAATGCTAATCACTGTAAAACTTGTAATAGCTTTACTAGCTCTTTAATATCTGCAGGATTGAAACTTAGACCAAGCTTAGCTTAAGTTAAACTTGAAGCTAAGTTATTTACTGACGCGACTGTTGAACTCAAGTTTAGCATTTGATCCATAACTAAATTCAACATGGATTTTATAATCAAAATAGGATAACTTGATCTAGGTTATATTAAATTAAGATCTTTTCTAAGTTGTCACGATTCATTCATAAGTAGATGACAGGTTAGTATATTCGTATATTTTTGCTACTTCGTAGTCAAAAATTACTAAAATTTAGGTTGACGTCAATTACCTGATGTAAGGTTATAATGAAGCTGAAGATTAAGTATAGGAATAGATATGAAAAATAAAAAAAAAGATTTTTATTTTTAACTCTGATGATTTACTTTGACCAAACAGCGATAAGTCCAAAAGGAGTTGTCCATACTTGTATGACACAATCATTTTACGTATTTGGTTTTGATTGGTTAATAAAGTAAAATAAGTTTCTGTACAAAATTAACCTAAAATATCGTCAGAAACTTAAAATGGAAAGTGAAAAGATCAATTTCTCTTTTCTGCTAAGTCAGCCGTGATTGGCTGCAGCGCGGACGTATAACAAATTAAAATTACCTTACACTTCCCGAGGTCTGGCGCCGCCGCCGGCCGTCTTTTGTTTCACTTTTCTTTGCTTTCTGATTAATATAGCGGCTTGGCTGAATAGAACCAGGGGTTGCTTTCATAAGTCCCAGTTTAAACCTCTTGCTATTATTTCTTTGTCGATTATGCGTTTTGTTACAGTAAACCTAACGTCGTTTTGGTATGAATATAAACTCGATAAGTTGTACTTTTTTCCTAAAGAAGAAAGCTTCATTTATTATCTATAAAAAGTCTAAGCCAGTGTTTTTAAAAACAACTAACGAACGAAGTTTTTGACGCAGAAATGAATAAGTACCTACTTAAAATTCAAATTAATAATCTCTGTTCCGAAAGATAAGAAAATAATAAAAACTTTATGAGTAAATAAAGTCGGTCTGAAGTGGCTTGCTGCTTGTAAGGCAATTTTTCTCCTGCACCGACGTTGGGTAATAACTCATGTGTTTGACATAGGTTCGGTAGATATCGGCATGCTTGAAGAGAGGCTCAAAAGCCGAGAAATAATGTAATGTATGGAACAAACGTCAAAAAGGGATAGAGTGGTTCTTGGGTGATTGATTGTCGTTTGTTTCAATGCGTTGCTCAACTGTCATTTAAGTAAGTTTAAGTCGGAAATATATGTTGACAATGCGAATTAAATCATTTGGTATTGGTATCTGTTTGCAGGAGAAGATTTTGTGTATAAACTGGTTGACATCTACGATTGGTGGGCAATGATGAAAGTTGGGGCTGTTAAGGCCAGAGATGAAATGGCCTCACCGTCTAAAAAATAACTGGAAATTATACAATTACTAATCTGAAGATTTTTCAGAGATTTAGAAACCAATATTTATGAAGGGCTTAATTAAAAAAAATATTTCACATTTGAATTTTATTCTTCTTGAAAGCGATTGGACACACAAGAGGATAAATTAAAATATCTTCTTCTAGGAACTTTTCAAATAAATTCACAAAACAGTAATTTTAATTAATCGTTAGACGTAAACAGTAAATATTTCTGGAATCAAGAATAATATTTACCAATAAACAGATAGTTAACTACCACCAACCCGCTGGTCGCTATATATTACCTTCTTCGTGGTAATATACCAACACGATAACAAAGAATCTTCCGAAAATTATGGTCTTAAATTACTTCCAATTAAAAAAACGAACAGAAAAAAAACCTCTTTTAGATTTTAATTTGACGACGTATCGCGCTATTAAATATTAATATTTCTTAATTCTTGGACAAAATAGCTTATTTATAAATATGCATTATATTTAAGAAAGTTCATAAAAAGTGATTAAGGCATTAGTAAAAAAACAAAGCGCAGTATTAAAAATTTGCAAATTGTCATATAATATCAGCAAACTGCTAGAAAACTTGGCATATATTTTCAATATAATTATGAAGCAACAAAGTTTTAAATTAACCAAAAATCCCCTACAAAATAAGCTCTAATAAAATGTTACCCTCGTTGCATCCGTGTTAGAAGTAATTCTTAGAAAAATTTGAAACATCCAATTATCATTCAATGTTTATAGCTATGTAACAAATAATAATATAAAATAACCAAAAACCCAAACAGACAATATAACCCCAAATCACCGGCATTAAAATCTCTAAGTGCCCCCGCTCTACGCCAATGTTGTCAACCACCTGCTTCAAACAGATAGGGATCATAATGTTAATTTAATTAAAGGACTAATCTAAATTGCAGACGACCCAACACTCTGCCGGCCATTAAAAGGATATTTCATCGCGCGACACTAAGTCGGGAAACTTGGTCGACTATAAATATCGCCCGGAACAAGTCAGGGGTGGGAAATAAAGAAAAATACCCCGCAGAACTTTTGAGCAGTGCATTTCGGTACGTTTCAGGCAATATACATTTTTCTGTATATAAGGGGACTTTAATGAACTTTGTTTTTCATTCGCTTTAAAAGACGATTTTGTTCTCCAATTTATAGTCGAAATTATAAGCGTTTTTGAGGAATTTGGAGCTTTAATTAACCCTGTTTGCAGTTTAGCTATGCAATTTGCCCAAATTTTCAATTTTTAAAGGGCTCGTTAAAACGGTTTACTTTTCCATGATTCGAATCTGAGTATCATTAAGATGTTAATTAAAACTGTATCTAATTATACACTTATCTAAATTGCAGAGTACGAGCTAAGTTTTAAAAGGGTCTCCGAGTCGCATTTCGGTGTTGAAAAAGTTTCTTCGTGATAAAGACGCGCCTTCCACAGTTGCGGGGAAAACTTGTGTGCCAGACAGCATCGCAGGAGCTATGCAGTAGAGAATCTCAAGAATTCACTAATTTGAAATTACAGGTGGTTGTTGCAAAATTTAATTTCAAACATACTTGCTGAAACTAAGTGAATACTTAAACGGAAAGTTTTCTGCCAATCTTTGAACGAGCTGGATATTTGAATGTTCATCATTTTTATTTTTTTATTAGCTTTGTTTAACTTAGGATTTAATATAATTCTATTTTTAACTGCTATAGAAGCAAGCTTCATTGTTTTTTTTTTAAATGAAGCTGGATATGCTGTGAAAATAAAAGATAAAGGAAATGCGTCGTTAATATCTGCGAGATATCGATCAGAATCGAATGGCTTCATCTGCTACAGCCAGTACCTCTTCAGTCCCGCCCGAATTATGTTCAATAGATAATTAATTGCCCTGTTCGCTTAAATAACAATGCCACCTATATTAAGAGGATCATTATAAGCTTTATCTGATAGAAAACCTCATCAATTTGTCTATCGAATGATTATAGAACGATTTATACATCAGTTATAATAGACAAAGAGCATTCGATATTTGCCCTATTTGCTGTGGCGAATTTAATTAGACGCATTTCTCGCAAAGACATGAAATTGCATGCCATAGTTACTAGATTGGAGTAATAGTACAAGTACGCTTTGCTTTGCAAATAAGAATATTATATGATGGATGGTTTAAATACAGCCTTATATGCCAAGGGTTTCTTTTTTAGCTTAACGAAGGATATAAAATCTCTATTTACCATACAAAGAAATTTTATTTCCTTAAAGGAACGCTATATTTTTAATACCATATTTAATTATGTTGGTTAAGTAATGCCGTAATCACGCAATAAAATCACATCACATTATGGCATCGGAAAATCATATGGACGCACGCGTGTCCGTAAGGCTTAGTACGAGTTATTAAGACCAGTAAATTCTTTACTGAGAAAACTCACAAAAATCTAATACTTTCAATCTTGCTCGAGTATGTTTTCATATGAATCACGTACAAAGATCAAGTCCAGTAACACGAACTTTTTAGGAGAGCATTTTACAGCTAAGTCTAAGCTTACAACGGCACTGGGTTTGTGTCTCCCGATTTGAATTTCAAATTCTCCTGCAGGTGGGGACACGATTGGGCTCCAACTTCCTGTTCGGTTTAGATTTACCAACCTCAATTGAATTCGAAGCGGTACATACATCTGTACTTGCTGAAGTGGCTTATGAAAGTGATCCTCTTATATTGTCTATGTATTCGCAGGGCAGGTAGAGCAACATGTGTTGTATATTTGAAGAGTTTTTTTTTTTAGTAAGTATAGGTCGTATCTTATCCATGCCACCCAATGTATAGTGCGCATGAAGTCTATGGTGGTACGGGTCTATCGAAAAATTGTGGTAAATATAGAACTAAGAACAAGCATGTTTTGTTGATACTACGAAGATTATGAATGCGTAGATAATGCTACGCGACACTGTCAACGTTACTCTCTTTTCATCGAAATTATTATTATTAATGAGAATTACTTTGAACTTTCACTGAAGGGTCAGCATTTAGACGATACTTGATATCTATGTTACAGCAAACGAAGCATTCTTGTATACGGTCGAATAAATACTTTATTTCAGCTACTCGGAGGGTGTAGAGAATTCTTTCTCTTAGTTTCTACATCGGACGTGGAAAATTTCTCAGTACTCGGTACCTTTTATTATGTTGTGGAACAAACAAAGACTCACTTTTCCCTTTTCCATATATGCTGAAGTAATTCATTACATGTCACGTTCACGTATGTAAAGCTGAGAAAATATGTATGTATATTTTAAATAAAAAGTAACAAATTTTATTCTGATTATTCCATGGAGTATAAATTAATACGATCCTTTTTTATTCTGTTTTTTTTTGTTATAACAAATGTATCAATGGAGGGATTTTGTGAAGTATGGTGTTTGTAAATTATCGGGTGTTTATAATTCTGTCTCTCGCTTTGTAAACAAGGTAGCTTAATATATTGTAATATGATGAAAGGTTTTCATAAATTCATCTTAAATGTGGGAAGTTTGCGTAATGGGCCAGGTGTACCATAATAAATAAACAATGCCAAGATTTTATAAGGAAAACGACGAAATATATTACAGAAAATCTATGAACGATACTGAGTCATTATTTCATCAGTTAAAATAACTCAATAACAACGCTTCTCGTTCCTGATCTGTACCACAGCTTCATGCTTCTACCGTGCGGAGCATCTGATTGATGACTCTAATCTCTTCCTCTACATCTGAATTACGATACGAAATGAGGGACCTAATTCTTATTTATTTTATTTATTTAAAACTTTATTGCACAAATAATTGAAGTACAATGGGCGGATTTAATGCCATTTGGCATTCTCTACCAGTCAACCATCACAAAAGCAGAGAAGGTAAATAAGTGGGTGCAGATTGTAATAAAAACTATAATTTATTACACAATTACATAAATACTATACATATATAACATGTATGAAATGTACAGGGTTAATTTTAATTAGCGCATCACCTCTTGCAAGCAGCCTCTCTACATCAACCATGTATGCATATAAGCTGCTAAATAAATTCTCTGAAGATTAGTCTCTTTATAATAACCAGCATTGTTAAGAAATGTATAAACGACTGCTGGACTGGGAGTGAAAGAATAACATAGAATGTGCCAGCTGCTTCTCTTCCCGGGCATACTGTAAAAGTCAGTTAAGGGAAAGAGGTTTTAAAGGCGTTTTTGTGGGCGATAGGCTGATCCTCTGTCACTACAATAGTCTCTCTCCATCTTTATAATACCTCCAAATTTGTCAAACGTGACATCAGATGGTCTTGTAACCACTGGTGTTCTGCCTACCCTATAAGGGATACAGGCGTGACGTTTTGTATGTATGTATGTATAAACGAAGACAGCGCATTAAAAAAGGCGACCTCACTAACATTTTTAAAACCTTAGACTGAAGTACTTCATCTTCGTTTTCACAAATATTTTTTCAAAAACTACTCAATCAATTTCGATTAAATGTATATGGGACCACCTTTGAAGTATTTTCTATCATATGAAACAAGATTATTTAATATCGATTCATAATTGTCCAAACACGCGTAATAAAGGTACAAAAGAAAACATACACATGAATTGAGAACCCTTCTTTTGAAAATCGGTGGAAAAAAGAAAGTTTGGAAACTTTAGAAAACTCAAAGGTCACATGCAGAGGGATCGATATCGAAATCAATCAGTCCGAACAAGCGTAAAATCGAACGTGAAATCATCGGATCGTGGTAAATCAGAAATTCCGAGTACGCTTCTAAGGAGCGTCCCGTCCCGAGCAAGGTTCTGATTTAAATTGCAGATCACCCGGGGGAGCTGCCTACGCCCGCGATATGCTAATCATAGTCAAGCTAAGGATTATCCCTGTTTACACTCAACAAACTCACTTAATTTACCACTAACCAGCGCTGTCATATTTGTTGTACTTGTAAATCAGAATGGGCAGATTTGAATTTTGATGATCTTTGTTATTGATGCGCTGATTGCTGTTTATTGTGTAATGACCTGTTGAGAGCTAGTTTGAAATTTATTAATTGGCATTGTTTAACTGTTTTGTTAGCACCGTGTAACAAAACAATATTTATGGTGACTTTATTTGCAATGTATGTTTAACATTTTAAATGTAATTTTCAGCTTTCATCAAGTTTTTCAATGAACTTGTCGCTTAAATACAAATGAAAAGTTTTGACAGAAAAAGGTAAAAAATATCTTCAAGTTACTTATGAAAGGGGTCAACTTAATTTACTTTTTAGTAGCATAAGCTATGTTGCCGCTTTCGATTATTCCTTAAGGAACTTCCCGACACGTCTAACGACGTCTTCGTCGTTTAAGAGTCCATCTTCTGAGAAAACTTTGTTGGATAACTTGCCGACTTCTTTAATAATCTTAACTTGGAAATGTTTATATTCTCATTTTAGATTCAATGAATCATTTTGTTCTTACCCGTCTCTTATTTATTCATTAGCCTGTTCAAGGAAAAACTTTTTCATAGCTGTTTGAGTAACTTTTTATTTACAATTTTTTGTAGTTATATTTTAAAATCCTAACTCTTTATATAGGTCAAAACATATTTCAGTGCGTTTATTTTAGAGTACATAAATGGGGAAAGTTTAGACGTAAATGCGATCGTACATCAACAGGCAAGTACTATAAAAATGTCATGCTATAAGAAACTCGTAAATGTTCCGTAAAAATGTGATACAAATTTCATTATATTGTTTTGTATGAACATTTAATGTGTCCGGCAAATAACTAGACCAGGCAATAAGTATGTCTGAGTTGTCGTAAAGTCGACCAAAGGTGGCACTAATACGTATTTATGTCGACGATCCCACACCAGCGGCGTCCGTCGGGTATCGATCCTTGAGCCATGCTATAAATGTTTCAATTTTCCTATAACCCTTAAAACTATTTTATATGTAGTAGCTTTTTATTATGATATGGCGTACAGTAAATATTTTTCTATTTAAAATACGTTCACCTTTGTCCGTCTCTATTGGTACTTTATTAACTTGGTATTTTATGAAAGTAATAAAAACTTTGGCACTAAGTATTCTGTGCATGTTCAGCTAAATAAATATATTTACTACAAAGACTAGTGGAATGTTTTGAATTGAAGCGGCATGCGTGGGCTATGGAAAATTTGCACAAGATTTTTTAATGTATACGTAACAAAAAATAAGACCAGTATAACAACACATTTCCATTTAAATACTAACGTAACAACAACGAAACTGGGGTAGCAAGTTAGTAAGAGAAGATTCCAAAACAAGTCCATGTGTTAGGTAAATTCGTCTGCATAGGTCCCGCTTCGGGCGCCAAACTTCGCGATATGTGGTACGCCGCTCGAGTAGTAATTAACGCCACCCCAACGAGTGCCGCGTTTATATAGCCACGTATCCCCCCTCGGTACTCCCCCGCCCTTACACACACGGAGTGGAGCACAGCGATTGAATTAAACTTGGGCACGGTTGTTGCGGTTCGCTCCTGAGGTTGGTTTTGTCGCGATGTTTTGTGCAGATGCGATTAAACTGGCAATACTTGTCCGGCATTTATTGGTTTTGCTTGTATTCTTGGTAGGTGAAGGATCGTACGAAAGGTTTTCAGTTTTTGCCGTAATTTGTATTTAAGGAGCTGGAAGAGATTTTTTAAACTATACTTCCTAATTTTAATATGACTGATTTCAGAGTGCAGTATAATTAATTTAGCGCGGTAATTTAAAGCAATTCATTTAAAGTAACATCATGAATTGTCAAATCTTAAAACAATAAACAAAGATCGACAAATCCATACACTGTAAGACTACTCTACCATAGGATCTACTTCAACTAGGCAATCAATATTTTTTAGTGAAATATGATGCGTAAGAGGGGTCAAGCTGTCCTTTCCCTTAACTATGTTAAAAAAGACTTATGTTAAAAAATATATCATACTAACATCGTACTACTAGCACAGGCTTAATTAGGACAACAACACCACACAGCACAGCGCTATAAAACAGGGACAAAACAGCGCGAACAAATTAAAAAGACAGTGACCCTTTTTTATCCGAGAGAGCGTATGAGCTCAATGTCAACGGTTATGGAGTTTTTCTCTCCGTACAATGAGCCTCTGAAACAAGGAATGAGGAGAGTGCTAGTGGTTCTGTAGTTGGAGCACAATTAGCAAGCGGCTCTCGAGGCGGCTTCAGATTTTAACAACGCGCCGGGAGCTTGCGTCATTCACACTACACGCCGCGGACGGTTCTATGCCGCACAGGTAGTGTTAATTTAGAAAGCGAGCGAAAGTTTGCTTTACATTATATGAATTACGTCATTGTTGTTAGTAAATTTACATTGTTTTAGTTATTAAGATGTATTTGCTTATTTACCTGAAATGAAATGATACAAAGAAATCATGATCCTTTAAAGTTGTTTCGTCGTTTTGGCTTATTGGTATCTGCTATGACATTGTCATCGTGAATATTAGTTACCTTTTAATCCTTTAGATATACAGGGTGACTGGTGGGTCACTTTTGAAATTCAAGGACGTTATAGTTTGAGATCATACATGAAGACAATAAATATAATATAAAATAAATATTAATTATTTACTGAGTAAACTTGAGTAAACCGATAGTTAAAGAATTAATTACGTATGCGTTACTCTGGCGTTTGCAGCGATCCTTGTGCCAGGTCACGTACCGCCATCGACTCAGTTGTATGTGAAGTAAATAGTAACATAGAAGTATTTATTTATAGGGAATTCTAGTGAAAAATTAGGTACCTACTTTTATTACATAATTATGATCAGAATCAAGTACAGAGTGCTTTTCTTCAGTATCTAAAATTTGTCACCAGTCACCCTGTATATTTATTAACTTAATATCTTATAGTCAAACTAGGAGAAATATCAGTATGTACTTGAAACATACGTAGACATACGTTTATCAAACTAACTCAGGTCGAATTGAAGTCAAGTCATAAGTTTGTATAATAATATTCAACTACTATCATTGCTATAAGTATTATTTTCATTGCTTATATTTAGTACCTACTTCAATTTATGACCACATACTAAAATAGAAACTTCATGATTTTATGTCTTTCAAAACACTCTTCTATATTAACAAAGTCAGCTTAAAACAAATTGGTACGTAGTTAACAAAAGTTAGTTAATTATTACCGATGTGTAGGGGTTGAAGTTCGTGCATGTACGTCGTTAACTAAAAATGTTGGTCGCTTGGGATTCGTCCACACGAACTTTGTGCATTCAAATAGTCTTTGAATAATAAACTCGAGTCTTGTACCGAATTGTATGTAGGCACGGAAAAGTTTGCAATAAATATTTTTTTACACTTTTTTTTGGCTATAATGGAGCAATAAACTCGATACAAAGCCTTTATCGACAGAACTAGAACACTTTAACGCCTAAAATTTATTTCTGTGACAATAACTAAGTATGCTCTATAAGTTTAATTAAACACGGTTTCAGTTGTGAGCGTTCCGAAAAATTTAACAGAACTTCACATTAAACTGATAGATTTTGACTTTAACGCATAAAAACACGAAACAGGTCTACGGAAAGAAATTTATTTTAGACCGTTATACATTAGTTAGTCTCTGAAGTTACATTGCATTTTCTCTAACCCTAAATATTCACTAATAAATAAATAAACACAATCACCTATGAAACCTCCCGTTACTTCTATAAACGTTAAGAAAACGTCTAGACAACACCAGCTTTCGACATAGAGCTTCATTGCACTTAAGTTAACCGTCAGAGCATTACCTATCAAATTATTATCTCCAGTCTAATAGTCGCTGCACTTTAAGCGTAATTACAATGAGACGGTTGCTGCTGGCAATTAACCAGATAACTGCGGTACATGAGCTGCTGGAAAGCACTAAATCTTACTGGTAATTAACACTGACTTGTTAGGCTATTAACGATTATCGCGATATTTTATTATTTCAAATTATAAGTTTAAGTACCGAGATGAGGGTGAGAAGCTGCTGTATTAGTTTTATTGTTTCAAGTAAAGTAGTTACAACTATTTTGTAATATATAGGTTTTCTAAGTCACTATTACAAAAACAGATTGCTAGGGATGGATGAATATTATGTATGTATTATAGTATCTTTAACAATATAGTATTAATTAATAGTTTTGTTAACTCAATTCATTTTAGGGCTAGATGGCGCAGATAGGTACTTATTATTTATACATCGGTACTTATTTATTATTAGGCTTTATAAAGTAAATCTCAAACAGAGACTTCAGATTCATTTAAAGTCCAAGGTTATCTGGGAGAAATCTCTCTTCATGGATAAGGCTGCCTAGATGTAGATACCACTTAACCAACTTTTTTATATTTTATTTCTTATTTGTTTTATTGTGATGAATAAATAAAACGCATCTCTACATCAGAAAATTAATGGAACCTCTTATGAAAGGAATTACCTCGCGTTTTTAATATCAGTACTGAAAACATTCCGTAATTTCATATTTCCCGTTGGCATTCTCTTCATTCCTGCAGGTAATTACTGCCACCCTTGTGTTAAATAAATAATTTATCGCATACTTCGCCGGCGCAGAGGGTACGTATGAAAGTGTTGCCAGTTTGCGGGCGCACGACAGAAAGTAATGGCTCCACGGATCTCGAGTACGGGTGGAAATATATAGATTCTGTGTTGCTATTTATTTTGCTGGAAATTTTATTTAGAGCTGACAACGTCATGCTTGTCAAGAAATAATAATAAAAGCTAAATAATCACTTATAAGAAAACTTTGACATTTCATCTTAAAACTAAATTGGTTTACTGTTCGACGCCACTGGTACAGTTTCGTAGTTTATATATCATACATTAAGAAAAAATGGATTACCTGAGAGTACAGGAAAATGAATCAAATATAAGAATATGGAAATCCATAAAAGATTTATAAAGTAATGGAAATGGATGGCTCCTCGGAGATCCATAATTCATTTAGAATGTTGCTGCAAGATGGAGAAATGCGCGATCGATTATATATCATCGGAAATTACTTACAGCGTAGCTGATATACGTAAATCTCATGCATTTGTGAGAACAAATTTATTGAATCCAGTGAAGTTCTATTTAACTTATGACAATGATATATATTTTGTCTTTGAACAAAACGAGATTATTTCTCAATTCTGTTGTTGAGAACAATGTAAACTCTATTCGTTTCTTTATGTAACTGCTTTTGATTTCAAAAAAAGGAACCGTGCAAACATTTGTAGCCATTCAGTTGTGATTGCGAAATGGAAACTGATAAGACAACTAAGTTAGATAGGTTAATGTCATAAAAGAAAATTTCTATACATATACTTCATTATTTAATTTTGCTGATACCGCTAATTTAATGTCACGTGACAAACTCACTGAATCAATATTCATGATAAAAATCAACGGTCAAATTTTTCGTGAGTTTTGTCTATTTATTACCATTTACAAAACATAATAATTCGTGTACTCTCAAAATATTCCAACTCCCTTCATAGTCATTATGACGTTTAAGAGTTGGTAAGGCGTCAGAAGTACGTTCTTAGAACACAAGGGGAGGCGTACTTTAGCTCCCTTGGAGCGCGGTACTGAGCTCCCAACTTTGAGTCATGCTCATTTCACCCTTTACTCGTAGTTTTAATATTCTGCTGTACATTGCATTATGCGACTTGTAGTATTTTGTACCAGTTAGCATTTACTTAGGAGAAGCCTTTAGAAATACTGGTTTGTTTTCAGTTTCATTCTGAGATTTACGTCTTACATTTCAAGTAGCGTTCACTGGTAGTTTTGAGTTAGGACGTAAAGAACGATGCACGGTGGGTATCAAAACAGATGTAAAAAAAAGCAAGTGCTACTGTAACGTGTATCTAATCCAATGTACCAAATTCCATTATAACATTCGCAAATATCAATTCCAAATCCCCTTTACTTTCAAAACAAAATAAAACGAAATGAATTTGTAGAAACATATTGAATATCGACGCTCACAGTAATAACAGTCATAGAAATAAAATTTTACAGTCATATCCGATCGTAAAACTTCACGCTAGTATTTACTCAATACGATCACAAAGTTTCTTCATGTAGAAGCATCGAAATCACCGCCTTAACATACTTCGTACATATAATAAGGTGTAACATTTTGGGACCCCAGGGATTAAGTAAGGCACGGGTCAAAGCTCCTTACTCTGACCTTTTTGAACGAAATTTTCGTTCTTATAATAGATCCCCGTGGAGTTTTTTTTTATTTCCCATGCGGTGCTTTCAAAGGTGTGTGTATGTTACAGAATGTTTAAAGTAAACATAATGGTATACCTATATGAATTAATCGTGAAGCTTTAAAAAGGTTCTCCATTGTGTTATATCATTTATTAATTCATGTAGAACAATAAATGATATAACATAATGTACACAATAACCTTTTATGAAAAGTTACCAACCAATATTTTTTCACTATAATAAAACTGAGTTCAAAAAAATGTTAAAAGCCTTGAAAAAGAAAACATCTAGAGTTAAACCGCTTAGCGATAAGTCAACCATCAGTCAAACGGTTATTGAAAAATCTGTGTAGTATTTTGCGATTCAATCGTTCAGATTGAGGTTGAAGATGCGTTGCATCGGAAATGTCGACTCTTACGTTAATTGACAGCACACCTTTTTTTTTCCTAGAGACCTGTTACATCCCAATAAGAACATGTGATATGTTGTAAATATTGATATTTTTGACTTTACCGTGAATATATTTAAGTAATTATTGCTAAAAGACCCATGAAACAAGTGGCAACTGCGAAATCTAAAGTAAAGCCAAACAGGTAGAGTAAGGACCTGGCATTTGATACGGAAAACATAATTGGCGGAGATCTTGTGTAGGTAGGTACATCTACGACTTACTAAACTTATGTGGAAGTAATATTATTATTCTTAGTGTAATAATGTACGAGCATTGACATGCCGAATTTAGATTTGTCATTTGAATGAAAGCATCTTGGATGGAAAATTGAGATTAAAATATTCAAATGGACTACTAGACGACCCACACCGACATTTTATTTCTGTTTTTTTACTTACTTGAACAATATAATATCTAAGGTACAACAAACATGATTTTAATAATCGAAATATCAATCAACGAGTCTTCAAATAATACAAATGAATCAGAAAATTTTAATAAAGTTTGAAGAGATGTAATTTTTATATCATATAACATTTTGCAGCCTCTTTTTTTTTTCCTTACAAAAAAAAGATATCGGGCGTATTCATAAGAGTTTAATCTGTGAGTTTAATGTCTATCATGTTTACTTTTATATATTTTCACGTTTTCACCAGATGATGCCATTGTTTTTACGAAGATATGCAAAGAGAGGGTCCGGCAGACGATTAATGAGGTGCTAAGGCTGTTTGTCCAGGGACTCAGGGTGAATAAGTATTATTTATAAAAAATATACGTGAAAAACTCATGTATAAGTAGAAAAACTGTATTTATGAAGTAACGCGTAAGGAGTCTAAAGTGTAGTGTACTGATTGTTGCTGAATGCGTTTAGTGCAGAAAGCGACTTATTATGTAACAAATAAGTTTCAATTCTCGTTTAAGTGTTTCAGGCGCAAACAAGACTCGACAAACCTCGGTTTTAAAAATGCAGTCTACTATTCAAGTTTGAAAAAAGAACTTGATTCTCACCTGCAGCGAGTGTAAACTCTTTGACAGGCTCCGAGCCTGACCAACAGGTTTCAGAGTTCACTCCGTTCCGTTCCGAGCTACTAAACTATTAAAGCACACCGTACAAGAGGCGTCTAACGAATTCATGAGAGTGCGATCTGACTCCCTGGTTTTACGAGCGATGGCTGCAATGAATCCGAAGCACCATTTGGTTTCTGACCCATCTAAAATATACGCTACCGTATCCTCCGTAATTTGTTGCCTCGGAACAATAAATAACTTAGATGAACATGAAATGAACTTTCTCGAAGTATTTCATTTCGGTTGTTACTGCAGCTCGTGGTAACAACTTTGGACTACCACATTCTCTCGACACAATATGTCTCTCTTTAAGTTTCAAGAAGCAAAGCATGGTTATTCTAAAGTTCCAAGTCATTTAATAGCTATATATTACATTTTTGTGTGTTGGTACCAAAACAAATCAATAGATATTAAAAATAAACACGAAAGACTCTTTTTACAAAAACTCTTTGGTTAATGGAATGTTTATAAAAAAAAAGAAAACAAATTCAAAAATAGAATACTTTGCTAAGCTTTCTCATTACTAACGATAAAAGATTGCGCTCCCGAGAATTTACATTTTGATCTTAGACTAGAATATTCTGGGTGATGTAGCACCATCCACTACGTTTAGCTTGCATAAGCTTAAATAAACAGTTAGTGCATTTGGCTAAAATAAACAAAGCAGAGAAAATATTTTATTTCCCCGGGGCGTTTTGATAGCGTATGAAATTGGGACTGTGTTAAATAACAACTGTGCTATTCAGTTTGAAGATGTTTCAGTTCTAGCATTGTAGATAATGTGTGCATAATTGGGCGCATAAATAATGCCTTTCCGTATTATAAATACTACCAATGTTGTGAAAATAAAAGCAGAGAATAAACAGAGATTTGTTCAAATACACGTAAAATGAAAATTACTTAACTTGGAAATATTATTGCAGATTAGCTAAATCAGAATAGGTAGCTAAATTTTATAATGTAACTAATGTAACATAAAATTCTATATTAAGGACCTTTTCAATTTACCATTCTAAATAATTTAATATATTTTTAAATAGTTGCTAAGTATTTAAAATTGGAACGCCCGTCAACCAATTAGGCAGCTCCAATACGAAATTGGCAGAATACGTTGACAGCCGCCAGGTGGCGTTCGGAAATGATTCTACATTTGAAAATTCACAATTTATATCTGCATGCCACTCCAGATTTAATGACCTCCTTTGAAGTGTTAGAAAATGATCGTGAAGCTATTTCAGCGCTGAAATGACGGGTTCCGTCGAAGCTTGCGTTGAAATAATGTTTCAATAACATACTTGTGTGCTGTCAAACGTAGAGATGCGTATTTACCTTAAACGCAAATAAAATTGTTATGAGAAAAAAAAATGTGTTTGAAGAGTGTAGACGAATGTTTTAAAATAAAGATCGATTTTTAAGTTTTTCATAATTAAAATTCATGAGTGTTTTAAATCAGTAACCGAATATTGTATTACGTATGAAAAACATTTATTAAATTGGTCAAATGAGTTAAAAAAAACACTTTAAGTAGGTATAGTAATAATATATATTTTTCGTATAATCCATGTTTCATGTACACAGTTGCTTAGAATTAGTAGACTAGTTACAAATCTGTCAAAACATTTTACTTGAATCTGAACTCTATGCCCTCAACATTAAGTTAAAATTGGTTGGGGAAATTTGACAATATAACGCTTGGTCTGCTGCCTTCTGTACCTATGAGTTTTTAAGCTATCGTGGTCATTAGTATTGAAATTAATTTATAAATATGCCGTTTCTAAAGTTAATTTAAATAGTTGAATACATTACATTTTGCAATACGACTTAGATGTTTGTGATTACAAGATTGTCTTTGGATAAATGGTTTCCGGGCCGGCGACGGCGCGCCACAGACAAGGCAATCCCGAACTGTAGTGACGTGACACGTACCAACATTAAACAAATTTTAATGTAATTTCCACGACCGTGGTACTTGCGAACGTGGAGTATCCTGAAAATTGGATGCTGCTCAAAATTCAATTATCGGGCTTATGACTTTTTCTGTGAAAATTTATGGAATTTTAGTTCCCAATTTTTTGTGTTTTTTTTTAATACGGTCAATATTTAGTTGAGGTTGAATATTGGGTACAGGTTTAATAGTGTGTAATTGTACATTAAATAAATTTTGGTTTGAACTTGATTATCATTTCTTTTTTATTTACATTTATTTATCTATACTAATATATAAACCTGAAGAGTTTGTTTTTTTGTTTGTTTGTTTGTTTGAACGCGCTAATCTCAGAAACTACAAGTGGGATTTGAAAAATTCTTTTTGCATTTGATAGCCCATCTCTTGAGGAAGGTTATAGGTAGGCTAAATATTATCCCAAAATTCTTACGGGATCAAAAGTTACGCGGGTAAAACCGCGCGCGGTGGCTAGTATCGAATAACCAGCATGTACTTCTTATACAGGGGGCTGGCCGAACGAAATAGTTGTAGAGCTTTTTATATTCGTCCACTCCCTGATGTTTCCCAACCATGACTTTTTCCTTCTTCCAGCGCGTCACTTGCCCACAATTTTGCTCATGAGTTGGTCATATTTCTCGTGTCGCAAGACATATCCCAACTACTACACTTTCTTCTGTTGCTACTAAGTTAAAAACCGAATTTAGCTTTTATGACCGGTATAAATAAAACCATCTTCACATTACATAACAAAACATAACCAACCAGCAAACATGCTATATTACGTCTCATTAAATGTTCTAACCCTTAAATATTTAAACAGCTCAGAATTACGGGAAATGTAGCCGAAATTCCTGGTTATTTCGGCTTTAAATTACAGTGTTGTTTGTGATAGAATCTTACACCGTGTCTGACTCGAGTCAACAGAACGAGGATGACTTTACACTTGACAGCTGACACTTGACGTCTGACAGCTGTATTGCAAATCATGTTTACGGGAAGGAAACTGCAATCAATTAACATTTTACTATAATAGTAAACGCTCTACGGTGATTAGTAGATTAACATACTTCACGCCTTCACGCTTTATGGGGTAGGCAGAACACCAGAGGTTGTAAAATGCCATGAGATATCACCTTTGACAAATTTGGAGGCATTATAATGATAGAGTGAGACTATTGCAGTGACAGGAGGTCAGCCTATCGCCTCTAAGGCCTCCCTCCAAATATTCCATTTCTTTTTATGTTTCTTATCCAGTAAGGCTTAAAAAATAAGTACAACTTCACAATGTTTTAAGGATATAATTAGTTATATTAAAATGTAGACATAAAAAAACCCTTGGAAAATTACTATCAACTATCAAGCACCAAAATACTTTTAAGTGGGTACATAAATAGCATTCTGTACGCTGACTGTGTACTCTAAATTAAAAGTCAATATAAAGGGCTAATTTTAGCCTCTCCTTAAAAACATTTGTTCTAAGACTTTTTACTAATCTTGATAAAAACACACAAAAAAAGAAAAACAAACAATGTTTTGCTCACTCTGTTATTTATTACTCTGTATGTTGCCACGTCACCCCACAACCCCGCGCCCTGCTGCACGCGAGGTGTGTAGCATCAGTATGAATAGAGTAACTAGCGTTTAGAGACGACATTTTTTTTTGTATGGGAAAACTTAAATTTTTAAATTTATTAATTTAAAAAAGTCGTAGAACAAATGTTGTTGGGATTGATGAGGAGAGACTGCCTGCAAGAGGTGATGTGCTAATTAAAATTCACTCTATAGTTAGTAAAAGACATCACTTAAAAAGAGTAAGGTCCTCAAAAGAGTTAAATAGCCCATCAGTAGTTATTTGTGATCTCGGCCCCCCGTTGCCTAATTTAATTTAGTTATGAGGACGGGAATGCATGAGGGTAAAGACTCGGGGTAAACTTCTTTTAGGTATATAAAACTTACTTAACCTATTAAGCGAAGGTATATTCCAAAATACAAAAAAAAAAAACAAATGTCTTTAGTGATATTTATTCCAAAATATCCCAAACTCTAACTTCAAGATATATAATCGTTTAAAATTAGTACGATTAATAATAACTTAGCCTTTGACTTTATCTCTAAAGAGAATCATCTCCAACAGATAAACTCGAAATTGACTCGCTTTTTTAAGTGTCATTGAAGATATTTCTACCAAAAGCTAAAACCCGAGAGTGTCTTATAATTAGTACGTCCATAATACAGGGCCCGAATATAACTTATGAAAGGCTCCTTTTGCCATTTACCCCTATTGAGGGACAATACAGCCTCCCCTTTCTCTGTTTTAAATATGCATCGTCCGGCCCCTTACCCCGTACTAGCAAAATGTCTCAAAAAGTACTCGAGCGCTTGTTTGAATATTTAAAAAGAAACACCAATCGAAACGGAGCGGCTTTCGACCGGGTTGTAGTAACTTGTTTCGTGTAGTAAGAAAGAAGAAGTCTTATTTTTATATTTAGAATTAGTTTGTTTATGCTAAACGTGTATGATCTTTGTAGAGTTTTGTGATTAAAAATTTTACAGACAAAACCCAATTCTGTTTAGTAAAACATTCTTTTAACGTGGGAATTGGTCTAGATTTAGAAGAAGAAGTAATGGAATGATAGCATTATTTCTGTAAATTTATGGTTAAATTAAGATTAACGTATGCGTTTACCCGTCGACAATGTACCCTAGTTATTATGATTCATATCAAAATAAATTAAGCATTTTAAGCGTCGAGTGAATAGGTTTCTCGTGGATGGACGTGTACCACCTTAGTCTTCATGTTCACTTAACATCAGGTGTCATGGAAGACAAACGTCCCATCCATATTTTATAAAAAAAAAAAAAAAAAAATTATATCTCAAAATATACAACAAAATGGACCATGAACCTTAAATTGTATTTAATAAGATTTTTTTACTTTTCGTATTCAACTGCCCCGAGGTACAGTCCTAAACAAAAATGTCGTAACATTGTATACCAAGCAACCCCTAGAAATATCTCCAAAAGATCAAAGCAGCAAAATTCTGTTTGTCAAACGTCGGATATTACAATACCCTCGCGATAAGAATATTCAAAAGTATTTTGATATCAAATTGCTTTCCTCTATGAATGGAAAAATCAAAACGATTTCGAGGATTTTTGCCAACACTTTTAAATTTTACCACAATACTTTGTCACAATAATTAAACTTTTACAATACAGTGGTTGCCTTCTGGGACAAAAATTGCGATATTTATGAAATATACGTGAAATACTGGCACATTCAAAATAAAGGGATATCGCACCGCATACAAATAATATGATACGAAATAATTAATCGACAGTCGCGCACAACCCGGAGCTCAACTGCGGCCTATAAATTGTACCCTGGAGAAATTTTATTTAATAAATATACTTCATGAAATGAAAAATACAGATAGTAATTAGTGTTTTACGTTTATGGCATACATTACTTATTAATAAAGAGGTTAATTGTTATTTTGCGGGCTTAATTGTTGACAATATTCGATATATTGGTATCAAGAGCGCTTATGTAGCTTTTATACAATTAAAGCGAGTTTATGTTAGCCATTATTTATGTTCAATTTTGGAAGTAGATAATGAATCCAATTTGTTTATTTTACAATTTTGCTCTCATGTTAAGAATTAATTAAGTTCATTATTGTAAATGATATAATTTTACAGTTGGTAATGAAATTTATAAAATATGAAGATAATCAATAATCTCAAGTATAAAGTTGGATGAAAATGTAGGTAAATACCTATCAAATAATTTAAAACAAGGCTAAAAACTCATTTCATTTTACTTCTAAACTTGTAACACGTGACAAGATTAAACCATAAACTATTACGTATTATGTTTATATTACACAAGACCATGCTGAACAAAGTCTAACAAAGTTTTTATAACTTTATGTACTGTTCTTTGTGGAGTCCATTTCGCTCGTAATATAAACAAAATATAGGAGAGCACTATTGCACTAACGTATGCATGACACTCACTAATTACCCCATATAAACTTTGTTACTAACCAGTCATTAAAACGGAGTAAGAGGAAATAGCTGCCAGGGTTTATACGGGTCTGAAGGAAAGATGCAATCTGCATACATTTGCCAGAATATCTTAGTTTTGACACCTGCTCTCAACGCAAACGGCGGGTGGTGGATGGCACAAACATGTCAAGAATAAACATATAGTTGTTCACAACTCGGAGTCTGTCGGGACACTTTCTAAAAGACTTATAGCCTTCCTCCAGCGGGAGTTTTGACGTGGAAAACGTATAAGTATTATGCCACGTCCTTCTTAGTGGAATATAAAATGGTTTATTCAAATCATATTTCTATGAGACTATTTTGTTGAAAAAGTTTTATACTCTGTGTGTTTATACCGACATGTATTATTAGAATTCGTAAAAAACGTACAAGTACTTTTATACATGAGTAAATCTTGTGTTTTTAAATTGGTGAGAATAAAAGTCTGGTGATACGTGATATGATATTCCAACGTTTTCTTACATGAGAAAGCATTTCTGAAAGTTTGCAGCTGAGACATATAGTTCGCGCTCCTTACTCCGTCATTTACTTAGTGCAAATTATATTACGTTAAGAGCGTCCTCAGGTGCATTGAGACACTTTTAGTGTGGCTCAGTGGCGCCATCAATAAAACAGCCGTCAGCTCGGCAAGGGTTGCTGCTCCAAAGCTAATTTTCATACTAAACGACCGTCTGCATTATTAAAATGTGCACTGAAGTGACAGCCCTCGGCGCTGCCGAGCGTTCAAACTTGACTTTGCGGCATGCCCGTTAACTATTAAACTAATGCATCGATCTGTGTAATGGCTACTTGGCTAACTATCCTAACGAGGTAGAGAGGCACTTATTTTAGGATACTATTTAGTATCTTGATTTAATAACGTTTTAGTTAACGCCAATTAAAACAAACACGCAAAGCGAAGTTTTCTATTAATCTGCTAAACTAGGTTGTTAAATTCTTTTACAATTTAGATTATTCCATATAATCCTATTAGAAGATGACGTAGGTGGACCCCGATATTTAAGATAAGTTTAATGTTTTGCAAATTAATTAGATCTAAATAATAGGCAAACGTTATGTAAAGCAGAATTAGCGTTAAGAAAAACAGGGATTCTCCAGCTGAACTAAAAGCTATTTCAATTAAAACAGCAGCACACAATGTCAGGTTCACATAAAGGATGGTTTGCTGAACGTAAACACCGCTGAAACGGTTGAATGCTATTCTAAACTGGCATTTAGCGCCTGAGATCTAAGCACTCATTACATTACGTCTCTTAAATGTTTACTCACTAAACGTATATTGCATTACAGCTAATTATAGTGTGTAAATAAGCCTGCTTTATATACGTGTTGAAGCTCAGGGTTTACTATTGGTGGTATGAATGTACATTTGTATAGAGTTATGTTTCTGCAGTGCTATCAGTGTGGGAATTTATTTTGTTACTAAGCATGTAAAGTGAAATAGAAATCAGTTCAATGAGAATGTGTACAAAAATAAACGTGACTTCGATAGCATTTTGTTATTTTATTAGAATTTGTTAAATGGTAGATATGAATATTGAATCCAATGGTGAATTTTATTTCAAAAGCACAAGTCATAAGCGATGCCATGTCAAACAAACACTTGATAATTATGTCTTATGTTGCAACCGTTGCTGCTTGGAAAAAACATCGATTTTAGTATCAAAACCTTCCGTAAAGCAATATCATGTACTCCAAAAACAATCGGTTGGTATAACACAATAAAAGTCCCAACAACGATACAACCAACAAAAAAAAACACTGATTTTCGAGTGAAAATATTTTGATACGTAAATAATAACGCTGAAAGCTCCAATTTAATTTAAAAAAGTTTGTATAACCTTAGAAATCGCTCAAGTCGATTAGTATGCAGGTCTGGTGTCGAGAAAAATGAGAAAATCGCATTTCGTTTAAACGGATTTCTTAAGAACAATGTATTGACAGTTTTGAAATTAAACATTGGATATCGTTCTGTCTTCGCGATTTGCGAACAGTTTTGTAATTCATTTTTGTAAATCTTACAAATCTACCATCGCTTAATGAATCAAATTAAAAGTATAAATGTTTGCACTGTAGGTTGGGCACATACTCAACCTACATACTTAAAAAGGACCAAATTGGCGACATGCCTACTTAAAAAAGGCCTAGCTAATAGGTGATCGTGTATAAAACGATTAATGAACGTGGAGGAAGCGAAAGAGGTATGTCTGGATCGTATCAACTTGCTTTCCTAGTCTCTGCCTACCCCAAAGGGAGACGAAGAGAGAGAGAGAAGGAGGTGATACAATGTATTAAGTCAGCTAAGACCATCGCCACTTTTAAAAAGCTTTTAAAAAAACACTACTTATCCTTAACTGAAGAAGTCAATGTGTAGTATATGTATGTATATCTTGTATTCTTATGTATGTATGTTTATATATAAATTAAGAATGTCTGAATGTCTGTAACAAATAGTCGACATGTTTTTGCTTTTTTTTTATTTCTTTTTTGTTTTGTAAGTAAACCCCATTTGTTGTAATTTACTTTATCATGTTATTTTGCTTGCCTGGCAGAGATCGCTTTCTAGCGATAAGGCCGCCGATTGTGTTTTCTTTTTTATTGTCCTTTATTTTTTTTTAATTTTGTGTTTGTACAATGAAGAGTAAATAAATAAATGTATGTAGGTTGGGCACATACATTTAATGAATGACGGGGAGTTAAATAGCCGGCGGTCATTACACAAATAAGTGGATACAACTTGACTAGGACATGAAAAAAGCTACACAAGATAGTTATTCGTGCATTAAAATGTTATGTCTCAGCTAAGCTGTTTATACGTTGATTTAAATTTATTTTTTATAAAAAATAGATTTATTTTTATCAGTATCTAAAACACTTAGTTTCGGCAATTTCAATTCGCAACTTTTTTAAATCTGAAAGTAGAATATATTTTTTCAATTAGTATCCTAAATAATAGATATTTCAAAAAAATATACTCATAAATTAAGTTAGTTATTACATTTATTTTATTTATTTATTTATTGTTAGTTACAAGGACAGTGCCCAGTTAAAAAAAAATATACATACAAACATAACGTCACGCCTATATCCCTTATGGGGTAGGCAGAACAACAGAGGTTACAAGACCATCTGGTGTCACGTGTTACAAATTTGGAGGTATTATAAAGATGGAGAGAGACTATTGTAGTGACAGGGAGTCAGCCTATCGCCCACAAAAACGCCTTTAAAACCTCTGTCCCTTAACTGACTTTTACAGTATGCCCGGGAAGAGAAGCAGCTGGCACATTCTATGTTTTTTTTCGCTCCCAGTCCAGCATGGAAGTTTAATTAATAAAAATTAATTAAGTTAGTTATTATAAATAATAAAATGTCATATCCTAGTTTATGTATATTTATTGGATAAAGTTGTTTTACTTCAATATTTAAAGTTTCGACATTGGTTTATAAAAGGCCAGTTTCATCCTTGACCTGAGCTCTCATTAGCTGAGACAGATTTTTAATGGGGTGACCAATTTATTATAAGTACTTTATAAGCTTGGAGAGTTGTAATTAGGTCTAAACGCGTTCATCTCAAAATCTTCACAAGGATTACCATATGGATAAAACCGCACTTGAATAGAAAAGATATCATGTAGGCTTAAGTAGAGATATTTCGTAGTTTAATTCATTGAAAAAATCTTAAATGTATCTATTTTTTTACATTCCATCAGAATGTGCAGAAGTATCTCTATCAAATAACAAATTATCTAGAATAAAAATCTTATTAGTCAAGAACATTTGTAATGTTTTCCTAATTTCAAAATATCAGAACCTCGGGATTTGGTAGCGATTTGGACAGTTCGTATCGCTTGGTACGTGATCCGAATTTTGGAAATATTATCTTTATAACGTTTCCGACGTTGTAACGAAATATGCCCTTAACCTTATCGCTACTAAATATCGATTTCTTAGGAAGTAAGATGTAGTTTGCTTTCTGAAAATCACGAGAATAACTTTTTTTTTTAAATTGAAATTGCATTTTAAGTTTTGATTGCATAGATGAGATTTTTTTTAATACTTATAAATTATAGTTCCATGGTTTTAAATTTATAAAAAAAAATATACCTATGTCCTTAGACACGGAGACGTGCGTCGCGTCGTCGTCGGGTTAAAATATATATTTACTTACATGAAAATCTGGTTAAAAATCATTTTGTATAACACAACTAATATTGAAAACTTAAAGTATTTTATTTATTTAACAGTTCTTTTATTTGTAAGCGGATTTTAATATACAATCCAACGATCGATCCGGTGCGAAGCTGGTTATTAACGATTTTAACCACGCGGTTAAATATGCATTTTTCGTTATTAACGGTTAATTAACCGCATTATATGCTTATTACGGTTAAATACCACCGCGAGATGTCGCTAACAGATTGAAATGTGAATCGCAAGTTGCGCAATGATGCCAGCTTCGACTGGCAAAAAAAGTCGGTTGAAATTCCCTATCTCAAAAACTAGGTACTGAACCGATTTTGGTGAGATTATGATATACCCTAAGTTGAACAATACTTAGTACAACAAAAAAAGAATTACTTAAATCGAACGTGTAAGTAGTTCCGGAGATATGCGAATACATACATAAAAACATACATACACTATTGAAATTTGGCACATTTGTTCATTCATATGTTTATATAGCCTAACATATACGAAAACTAGGCAGTTCTGGAAATATTACACATACCGGTGGAATTAATAATCTCTTTTTTTGACTTCAGTTAACAAAAAAAGAAAGAAAATCTTTATCCTTTTTCGTTGTCGCTGTCAGCGCGGCATATTTAGTTTATCAATTCGAGCTCCGCAACAACAATTATAATACGCTTGACTGTAACTGCCACACTAAATATCTGACACATCGGCATAGGACATCGGTCGCCATTTACAGCTTTTTTCTAAATCTGCGCGGCTTATACCTAAATGGCGACGATGCCACTCTGTTCAAACTAAGTGACAATGTCAAGTCAATAACTAGATACCTATTTACGTAAATTATTTAGGTTTATATTAAATTACTCATACATAATTAAAGACTTGGGTTATGTATATATGTCGCTTTAAAAAATATTATATCACCTACAAATTAAATGAATCTTTTTCTTCAGCAAGGAGGTTGACTATACAAGAAAAGAAAGAAAAACGTTACCCTTTTTCGCAGTCGGATATTTAACCGTTAATAACGGCATTTTATAGGTAGCTAGCCATAATTTTGGTTAAGTAACGGTAGCTAACGGGTTTTTTACAACTACCCTCATCAAAAGAAGGAACCATGTAAGACCGTTGCTATGACAACCAAATAACACATATTCATACAGTAGAAATCTTTGATTCAAGATTGAGATCGAATACTAAATCGAATTCTCTCTACAAGACGCCGCAGTAAAAGCTACAATCAAAGGGAATTCAAATATTCCTGGAAATTTAATTTGAAGTTTCCAGTCGCTTGGCTTCACGCTTCTATTGTTTTCAGACTTGGTGACCTGTGTTTGCGATGTAATCTTACCTTAAACAATTGTTTATTTAGGTATGTATAATATGTTTGAATTTGATAGGCTGAAGTTTAAGTATAAGTAGGCTTTATTTGGGTATGAAATTTCCATGGGATCAAAATTTCACGGGTACGGTACCACTGCTAATAAAAGGTAAAGAAACAAAACAAAATATTTACTTAATCGTTTTTTTGGGCAATTTTTTTATGATAATACTTATGATATCTTATGATATCCATTTTAACTCGTTACCACGTGGATAGCAAAAACACCGAAACGTCAGGTTGTGCATTAGGATGTTATAGGCATTGCTAGTAAATTCGGGTAATTAAGGTAACAAAAAAGTAAAGAAAGAAAATGAAAATAAGCAAAACGCAATATTTTTATACATGTAGACGTAATATAATATTAAATATTTCAGCAGTTCGTTGATCAAAGCAACGCAGACTTGACGTGGACGCAAGGGCGCACGCGAGTGAACTCCGTCGACGCATAAATCAAAAAGATTTGGATGGTATTCGCGTGCGCGCCACCGATGTTACGCCTATTATATCTTTTCCATTTTGTGCGGCTCTCTGATTGTTTAGCGGCCATGTTTTGGTGATTAATTTTGCTTCGATGAGGACAAACATCAAGCCAAAGTGGACATATTTAAAAATTACGCCTATTTCTTATACCTAGTAACTTTTTATCAAATTTCACCTGATGGCATTTTCACCTACATGTAGATGAAGTAAAATATTAGAGATAGGAAACTCATTAGGTATTGTTGGAAAACATCGACGTCGCCGTCAGAGCGCTGATATTATGTTTGTAACTAAATTTTTAAGGTAATAAAAGAAATTCAGTATGCAGCATATTCATTTCAAACAACATTTTAATTAATCCTCGTTACATAAGATCCACCTACAACAGTATCAAATAGCACGAGAAAATACACAGAAAACATACCGTTTCAAACGTGTAAAATTATAATCGCGATAACGAAATCCGGCGTACGATGAAAATTTTCCGGGTTCTTTCCCGCGATTCATTCATAACTTACGCTAGAGTGGAGGCTTCGAATGTTCCAGAGTGGAAGGGTCCTAACATAAATTCCGCGCGTCGAGCTGCCAAATTAGGCGCGCGATGGCGCTAGTCATTCCTAGCCATTAGCCCGATGTGACGCGGGCCTTATTTCGCCTTATTCCTTCCACTAGAGAAAACAGGAAAACATACAGCTTTTCGGAATTCGAACCACTCTTATGGTACCTCTACACACCTGTGACTGCTTACTTCAAACTTTAAGCGCGAGTATCATTCTCGTGCTGTACTGTTTAAGAATGGAACAAACTTCTTAAGTACTTTCTAGCGACGTTTCAAAGCACGATAAAGCGTCGATGAAATTATATAATTACTTTAAGTAATTTTAATTTCAAGCCTAGCTGTAATTTTACATAAAGAAATAGGAAAATTTAATTTGTGATTAATTAATTATAAGCTCTCCGTAACAATACTGCGGTTCAATTATCCTTTACCAATTATATTTTACTTATTGTGCCTTAATTAAAATCAGGAGGTTATCGAGTTCATTGTGCAAAAAATATTAACGTCCACATTTTGGTCGCTAAAATTTATTCCTGAATCGACTCTTGTAATTGTAAAATTGAAGAGTTTGTTTGTTTTACTACTATTTTTTTTATTTACTACGGAATCACTTACCAAAGAAACCGCGCGCCTTTCCTAGTTAAATGATATGGAAAAGTTACAATTATATCCCAAAGCCGTGGCATTCACAGAGTTCTTAGTAGATTTTTCAGACTTATTCAAAAAAATTTAATCTACCACCGTATTTTGAAATTTTCGCAAATCAGCTTCTAAATAAATTAATAAAGTTAAACGCTTTTAACGAACCCGAGGTAATTGTACAGAAGCAGCTGCGTCTCAAATCAATTCTCATTCCAAGTACTTAAAAAGCTAACTTTCGCTATTGAAACAAACATCATAAAACGATCTTTAAAAAGAAATTTCATTTACGTTTACGTTTAAGCTATTAGAATAATTGGTTTTCAGTCGGAGTTGCGAGTTAGGGCGAACGCTGTAGGTGCGAAACGATACCAACTCGCTCAAACACAATTTACGTACTAACTTCGTATGTACGAGCGTAGAATTTCTCTTCACGACCCGAATGAAAAGTTGTGGCTCACGAATTGAGTTACGCTAAGAAGATGTTGTAAAGTAGACTAATGTTATGTATAGATAGTCGACACCTAACAACTACTTTAATTATACCGAAAAAGTTATAACTCCTGTGATTGAATTATTCAAGAAAACTCTACCAGTTTTCTATTGAAAGCAAAGTGTCTTGCGTGAAAAGGGGCATTTTTTATTAAATCCTAAGCCCTCATTTAAACTTAATCTCACCTGATGGTCAGTAAATATGAGGTCGAAGATGAATGTACAGAGGCCTAGGAAAGAACTGGCTCTTCATAAAATATTGCCGGAACACATCCCCGCCGGAGCGGGAATATTTGGCGGCAAATTTTATATGAAGGGTGGTCGCTAGCCAGTCGGACCCTGACAGGATCCTACCACCAAGCGGGTGCCTCTCGGATTAGTCGCCTTCTACGACACGCTTATCCAGGAGTGGTATGGCTATTCTAAGCCAACCCTACACAGACAAATATCTCCAATGTTTGAAATGTTAAGTTTAATTCGACTACTCACATATTAAAAGCAAAATAATCAACGAATGCAGAGCATTAAAAAACCGACTTCACGTCAAAACTTTGCCCGACTTAGAGTATCATCCACGTAAACATTCTCCGAAATCATACATATTGTTTCGAAATGTTCAATGAAATACTAACTGATTTCAATAAAATTTATATGGGACCAACTATGAAGTATCTGTAGCGACATCTAGCGACGCTCCATAGAATGATGATGACACGACATTATTCCTGCATCGCGCTATCAAAGTTCTTATAGCGACTAGCATATATACAACATCCCGACATCAACCGTCGGGCCGTGGGCCGCGGCCTGCCATCCCTTTTCTGGGGATTGGGTTCGAACACCTTGTTCCGATATATCGCAATGTATCATATGAAACAAGAATTTTGAAATTTATTCATGATTGTCTGAAATCTCGTGTATAAAAGACAAAAAAAAAAGAAAAAAAAACATACAGACGAATTGAAAACCTCCTCCTTTTTTCTAAGTCGGTTGAACAGTCGATTGCTCCATTTATAACATAAAAGCTTAATCAAAACTCTGTTAAAACAGGTCCCTTTTCAATCAACAACAACTACAGAACTACATAGTTGCCCCCGCAAATCAATATCAATAGTACAGCCTAAACATATTATAATCGAAAAATAACAAAAGCTTTATACACAATGGTCGGTAATTTGGGGAGTGTAATTTGGACAGGGCGTTTGGTGAATTAAATTTTATCTGGGATAAACCCCAGTTGTAATAATTCATGGCGACGATGATCGTGCGGTTTCGGCCGCTATTGTGGCTCGCCAACTCGTTTGTTCGGGGTTTTTGTACCAATTAAGTTTAAAGATGCGTAACTCAGGTGCACGGCGATACTGGATCGTTGAGTTCAATTAGATGGGTCAGTTGGAAAATTGGAAAGTAACGTAAGGTAAAGGTTTTTGGTAAGCCATCATTATTTTCTAAAATAATCGAAATCATTTATTATTTAGTCCATGCTGGGCTGGGAGCGAAAGAAAAACATAGAATGTGCCAGCTGCTTCTCTTCCCGGGCATACTGTAAAAGTCAGTTAAGGGACAGAGGTTTTATTGGCGTTTTTTGCGGGCGATAGGCTGACTCCCTGTCACTGCAATAGTCTCTCTCCATCATTATGATACCTCGAAATTTGTCAAACGTGACATCAGATGGTTTGATGGCCTCTGGTGTTCTGCTTACACCATAAGGGATACAGGCGTGAAGTTATGTATGTATGTAAGTATAATCGAAATTAAAATATAGTTCTTTTTATATTAATCACCTCATAGGGAACGGTACCTAATTTGAGTCAATGTTAATATATCTATCAATAGTAGCTCAAGTGACAGATTTGACCCAAGACATTATAGGGATTTTTGTTATTTTTGTAACTTACTACTATATGATAATTTGAGTCATAAAATGGCTATATAAAATTAGCTCGCGTTATAATAAGGTCAAAGTCATATTAATTATAAATAAGGTGATTTAATATACAAGACCAACCAAGCTTAAGTCACTCGCATTTGTGGAGATAAATGTTGCACGCCATCTTCCTTTTCCGGGAGAGATAGGGATATTTTATATTTGATATTCAAACGGTTCCTACTCGTTTAAGCGAAATTAGAATCACATAAAGTGCCTTTTTGGGCAGGATTTTGTAACGACGGTAAACCTATTTGCCTCAGACGCCAGTGGCTACGGGTTCGATTCCCGCACAGATCAAGAAAAAAAAATGTTCCGTTTCTGGGTGTTTATTTATTTATGTATTGATATTCTAGGTTCCCCCTAGTTCGCTACATGGTATCCCATAACACAAGCTATGCTTACTTTGGGGCCATGTAGTTAGTGTGAATGTCTGGGGATTTTTTATTATAGTAAAAGATGTTTATTCTAAAATAATGATCAGGTAGGTACTGTGATTTAATATACTGTCTCGAAAGTTGCCAAAACTTATAAATGAAATATATAAAATAATTTCATGCAAAAAACTTTTTCCTCGTGCTTATTGATAAAACAGATCTTCTTTTATATTTCAACTATTTCCAGAAAATTCCTGACAAAATCTACAAGCTTTAAGAAAATGTAATACATACTTTTGGCATCAATATTGAATACGACCCATTACATTACATAACATAAAAGTTTTCGTGAAACTAGATGTTTGTTCACGCAATAACTACAGACCGCAATATCCTGGATTGACATATGAGGTTATTTTTATCCCCGTGAGAAGTCGCGGGTGCTTGTAGGTAATACCTACACAACATATAAAATTTGAGTGATACATTGAAAGGAAGATAAAAGTGCTGAAGTAAGTATTTATAATGAGTAAGACACACTATTATTGCATCTTAAGTTATCTTGCCTCTACGTATAGTGAGACATTTCGTAATTTATAAGCTGTATTTTCTTTCTGATGCGATATTAATTTTAATTAAAATGTAACTTGAGTTTTTACACAAAATGTTAAACACATAAAAAAGAGTATTTTACTCTAACTAAAACTCCAACTAACACCACAAAATAACAATGAGAGCAATGTACCAAAACGCTCGTAAATACGACACAAAAGATAACAAGGTCTCTGCCATTAGACGCCCGCATAAACTGTAGGCTCTAAACTTCAGAGCAACCTTTTATTTTATAGTCCACGGAGTACCCCTCCCCCAATTCTGAGGTAACAAATCCCCGGAACAGACACCCACAAGTACCCCGGAATGTAGAAGTTAACATTTGTTTCAAATTGAACGATTCTAATTTGATCGCGGAGACTTTGTATGCCGGAGTTGCTAGCCGCCGCGGAATGTGCCGTGAAATGTAAGGACTTATTGGATACATCGGAGGAATTCGGATTTTATTTGCTGAATTTATAAGGAGTATTGTTTAAGGGATTGCTCCTGAAGCTTCAAAGAGAAATAAATTGTATTGTAACAAGTGGGCTGTGTAGGTCGACTTTTGTTATTTGTTTAACGAATTAATTAAACTTTAGCATTTTTTACGTGACTTAGAGTTATGGTTGATTGTTGAATGTCTAAAAATATGTATTTATAAGGTTCCTATAGTAACTGTGTGTTTTCTAAGAAAGTAAAGCTTAAGAATTTCTTTAGTGATAACACTTTGTGCAATTGTCTATACTCTTAATACAATAAAATAAAAAGTAAAAAATGCTATGACAACAATAAATAAAATTTGAAAAATATTTTTAAAAACAGCCTTTATTCTCAACAAGCTCTTTCATTTGATACTCATATTGTAGGAATGCATAAAATTACGTCACCATATTGAAACAAGAGTGACGTCACCTTGAATTTAGAGTGATGACACCATGTTTTCATGTTACTCTCAGCAAGTCCTTTCATTTGATATCCATGTTGTACGAATGCGCTAAAAATAATTGGTCCACCATCTTGTGGATGGCACCATGTTGGATTTAAAATGACGTCACACAATGCATTGTCTTCCAAACTGAACTTGTATACTAAATTTCAGCTCAATCGGTTGAAGATATCTGCTTCAAAATTGAGTTGCAGATTTTACCCGAACATACATACATACATACATTGCAAATTAGATAAAAGCTTTTATAAATG
Organism: Stenoptilia bipunctidactyla; assembly: GCA_944452665.1. Lineage (NCBI taxonomy): Eukaryota > Metazoa > Arthropoda > Insecta > Lepidoptera > Pterophoridae > Stenoptilia > Stenoptilia bipunctidactyla. Next base: position 14,605,620 of record OX101736.1, read on the forward strand.
CGATATTGATATACTAGAAACTACAAAGCATGCACAAAACAATCAAACAGTACCTAAGTGATAAATCTAATTATTTTAAAACAATAACATCAGAAGTAGTTAAGTAAATATCTCAAAGTCAACACTAGGATTGCCAAACAACTAATCATATTTATCGCGTCTACCTTTCTCTTAATCTAATAAGTAAAAGATCCGTCTTACACATGTAATCCGGTATTCCTAACCGAATTATTTACCACCGACGTCTAAAATCACGCGACAAGAGCATCATTACTAAGGGCACATTATTATTCGTGAGGTGTCTGTGAAATAAAGGTTCACATAGCGACGTCTTAGCCTCCAATTAATGGGGGCTTACTTTACGGCCCTGCATAAAGTGTTTGAGGTGCATCGTCAGTGGTGTCGTTCAGATCAAAGGCAAGTGCTAGTTTTTTTTTATAGAATGTATGTGCGGGTAAACCCTTGCTGTTTTAGTATGACAGTAATAACAAGTTAAAGTTTAGACGGCATTTTATCACTCTTATTTTCTTATTTTGTCACTCTAAAGATACTGTAACTTCGAGTTCAAATGTAAGTATAAGAAAATGAAAGGTGATACAATCCTTTTTTTCGCGATAAGATAAAGTATTTCATTTAATATCACATTTAACCAAAGACATGATATTAAGATCAAATGGAAGAAAAGCAGAACATTAAAGGATATCTCAAAATCGTTAAGTGGAACCTAAATATCAAATTATCCAATTAAAGCATGACATAAATTTTCTAAACGGATATTTTTACTGTTATTTATACTAAAGCCTCAGTAAATAACAAACATTAGCCATTATTAGAAAATATATTTCGTTACAAAGCAGCGGTAATGTCGATATTATCAGGTATCGTCTACAAAGGATCTCCATTACATTAGTGGGCTACGATCACTAGAACACGATGATTAGAACGGGTTAATGTTCAGTGTAATAGATAAACGATTATTATCGCTGCCTCCAATAAACAGGGAACCGAATAGCGGCAATTATCACAAAGTCAATTACAAACCTGTGCAGGTATTATCATATTATTTACAATACATAATCAAAATATTTAAACAATATTTTCAAATGTTTAACCCGAATTTCAAGCGCAAAATTCAATTATATCTATATACTCCCAAATGTAATTAAAACTAAAACTGATTTTAAATGTGCTAATTAACAAACTGAAGCTGGTAATTAATTAAAAAATGATTCTGGTTACCCTCCAATTAAGCCTTTTATAAGCGATGCTATAGGGTTTACAAAAGGGTACGGTCTGCAAAATTTACCAACGCCTAAAGAAAACCATAGAGATAAAAATTTCAAATTTAATCGTGTTAAGCAAAGTGAATTACTATTTAGGTACGTGTGTAGATATATAGCTAATATTATTACATTACAAATGTTAGCTTAAGAAATAGACTCTCAGATTAGTCAGCCATTTTCATTGCCAACTGTACAAGAACGACGCGAGTGTAATACAAAACGCAGGCCTCCCGCGCCCTGCGTCATTAAGGATTCAGCAAACGAAATGGGGACAACGAATCGGCAGAATTGGGTTCAACTCATCTTTTCTTACAACATATCCTTAGGGACTTACTTTTTAATATTTTTCCTACCGTTTGGCTGTAAAGCAAAATGTTTGTTCTGAGTATTTTATGGCGATGTCATGACGCGATTGTGGGAAATGTATTCAACGGTTTAATGAGTGAAAGAATATGGTACGCTTGATTTACATATTTTAACGAAGGCATCAGACCGGCACTGAATAAATTTAATATTCACGAAACATTTTAAAATAAATGCTTTAATAACTGACTGTACTTTATGTATGGCTTGAATTGTGGGAGAGAAAGAGAAGCAAAGCATTCTATTCAATGTATTCTTCTATTTTTAAAATAACATAAGAAACGAAATATCTGCCATGTTTTTTTATTTATTTTGAGTTCTCGATTTTTCGGAGCCGTTGCAAGCACCATAATCACGATACCTTTTTTTTTTTTACTGTTTGCTAATGTGTTCATGTACTTTCCACAGTATCTTGAGTATTTTGAAGTTTAACTTTTGATTGAAATTTATTAACAATAAATTATGCAAAGTATTATCGAACAGAGAATTTTAAACTAATGTTTATAGTATGTATTTTTTAAAGTTTTTTTTATCATTAAAATCGATATAATAATAAATTCATTACTTAAAATATTCAATGGTGCCGTTGTAACTTTTTTATAGAATCCCTATCACTTTTTTCCTTGAAATCTACTCTACTAGTTATTAGAATCTGCCTCGAGTTGGATCTAAAAATAATCCGAGTGAACACAATCAGATCACAGTCCTTTCCTCGAAACTAAAATAATCCAGCATTACACATTCCTTGGAAAACACTTTCCTTATTTTTGTAAAAACATGGATGTACCGTCAGTTTCATAGAAAACGGACTCCTCTTAAAGGAGTCCGCATCGCAGCGCCAAAATCCGCTTGTGTCACTCGTTTACAATTTATATGAACTATTGCACACTATACCCGCGCCACAAGATCCACCGCGATCTTTGTGCCAATGCGCTCCGGCCTTATGCGCTGCGATGCGCCCCGACATAGTAACCATAGCACGTAACCTTAATTCGTAAGAAAAAAGTTATTTAGAAAATTATCAAATCAATGGCCTGGAAGTTGGCCTAGTTGCAGAATTTCTTGAAAACTATGAAATATTTTAACGAAAAAACTTTATTCTTTGTGGCACGGGTAAGACAGTTTTTTTTTTGAAGTTGTGTGTACATTTTATGAATGTCCCTGCAACCCCTCACTACCTTTATGCACGGGTCGCTTCCTCGGTGGGTTCAAGTCAGTCATATAACTTACATATGCTGTGCATTTTAAAAATTACTGGTTGATGTTTACCTGGAACAAATAAAAATAATCATTAGGATTATATTTCATTTAGATTTATACTGTTAAATACAATACATTTCAACGATTATCATAGGTATTCTTACAGCTTTCTTACAAATTAAGTATTTAACAAGTTCTATCTTCATTTACACTGGATTTTTTTTCACTTAGTGCCCTCTGGCCAGGCCTATATGGAAATAAGATATCAGTGATAAGCTTTAAATGTTTGTATATATTCTTAAATATTTATACCTAGTATTGACGACCACTATGGCGTTGGGCTAAACCTATCTGCCTCAGACGCCAGTGGTTGCGGGTTCGATCCCCGCACGGAACCAGAAAAAAAAAAATGTTCCGTGTCTGGGTGTTTATCTATTTATGTATTTATATTCTAGGTTCCCCCCTAGTTCGCTATATGGTATCCCATAACACAAGCTATGCTTACTTTGGGGCCATGTAGTTGGTGTGATTGTCTGGGGATTTAAAAAAAAAAAAAAAAGTATGGAACGTAGTGGCGATCGAACCCCCAACATATAGATAAGTTCAAGTCTCGGAATAGGCTTATCATGTTGTTCTATTGTACAAGTATTGGCAAAAGGAGAATGTATTTATCGAGACAAGCTCATACTTTGCATTTTTATACTTAATCCAAAACATAGTATTTCCGATTATTCGCAGCTCAAGCATCACACAAGCTTTAAAATAACTCAAATAGTCGTCAAACGTCTTCTTCAACTCATTACGCCATCCCATTTCCGTATATCCGAAACTTAAACTTAATTAATTAACCAAGCCAATTCCTAACACATATAGCAGACGTCAATTTCTGAGTTCGGTACAGTTACAATCACGTTGACATCAACAGTTGAAACATAATTTAGCTCTTATGTACAGGTAATAAGATCTAGGTTAAATTCAAAGATGTGCAATTGACCCTGGGTCGAGCGTAGGTTCGGCCCGATGTGACCTCGGGTCATTTTGGATAATTAAGATGCTCTTTGTGGGGTCAAGTGGTTGAATTATCCACGTTCATATGCCACGACGACGCCTGCTCTGTAGGGCCCTTAATACGCCAGATTAAGTGCTGATTGAGATTTTGGAGACAAATACTTAATACGTTACATGATGTTTAAAATTAAATTTTATAGTATGTTTCTTTCAAGAATACAAATCTTGGTTTGTTATTAAAAAATATTGTCTTGTGCACATTTTTGTAGAAAATTTTATGAATGAATTACCCTTATCAAAGTGAGGATTTGGAAACTTATGTTGACATTAATGAAGATAATAAAATATTACAATATATAAATTATACTTAGTTATCTTTCAAATACAGTAAAAATGTTTTATGTATATAGAGAAATTTCATATGAAGAGATTTTTTTTATCATACCTGAAATCGATTCCACATAAAATGATTTAAACGCATTACGCCACAACTCAAGTAAACGACATAGTAAATGGGTTAAAACATTGGTTTTAATGAAAACGCTTTATCATACAGAGGTGTTTGGGATGAAAGACCGAGTATTGTAATGAAATTGAATTCCACTATACTATGAGCAGGGGTTTATTTAAAATAATCTGCATTACATACTACGCTCGCAATGTAGCATGCTACGAAATTCCGTAGCGTTCCATTGTTCAGCTACGGATTTTCCGATTTGGAATGTATGAATAAAATGATGGCGTCTAGAAAATAGGAACTTTTTTAAAATGTCGTAGTTTTATTTTAAATAAAAAAGTCAAGAAATATACCAAAACAAGCTGAACGTTTATATAATAAACTCAAAGCTTATGGAAAATAAAAAATGTTGTTCTCACATCAACAAAAATTCCGAGCATAAAAAATATTGAAAAGGGAAAGGTCCCAAAAAACTGTGATGAAAAGAAAAATAACGCCTACATGATGTGGTGTCAACAAGATAACAGATTCTGGCATTATGTATGTATGCCGTGATAGAGGGCGTCTCGATTGTCATTGTTGTGCTTAGCCGGGATATGATCCCACGACCTCGGGTTACAGGGACACAGTGTATGTTATATTTGCGGTCAAACGTCTTGGTGGCATTTTATTTTATTGGGATGATATTTGATCAGGCTGTAAGTGATGGAAGAAGCTTGAAGAATTTGTATTATGAATTTAAAAATAGAAAAACGGCCTTAGTATCAAATAAAAAACTTTTCAATCGGATTTTTACGTTTACTAAAACATAAAAATATTATGAGACATTATGTAATAAAATATAACAATAAATTATTTCAACGCTACATTTTCTTTAATATTTCATACAAATAAGTGTAAAAACTAATTAGGTGTATTTTTTCAATACATTCTGCTTCTTTATTAGCTTTTCTACTGTATATCTTTAGGTGTATACTGTTATTTTTCTCTGTTTCAATCAAAATTAATATCATACTGTTATCAAAATCATACTGCCTCTGTACACTGTGTCTGGGGTATCCTTCTGCAAACATCGCTACAGTACTTCTTTACACAACAGCCTTGTCGAGCCGCCCCGAGGCGCGGCGCGGGTGTAAGCAAACGTCTTTTTTGTCGCAAGATATATACGAACAGGACTCGGTTGAGGCATTTTAAAACACATTGAATTGATCATGGGCTTTAGGGTGATCTGTAAAATGGAAAGAGATCTTTTTATAAAGAAATCCTTTGATGTTTAGCAAAAAATTAAGAATAAGTTATTTGAAGGTGTGTTAATAAAAACAGTAAATAATTATTCATGTTCTCCCTCGAGATTATAGGTACCTAAATATTTGCTATTAATAAGAAATTTGTATCAATAATGTTTTTGATACTCACTGTAAAATTTCACTCCGAAAGTTTAAAATCAACCAGGAATCCATACGAGGAAAGAAGTTTAAATCCGATATAAAAACCGAACCGAAAGTTCTTCTTGCGCCGATATCCGATGCTAAAAGTGGTACTTCGGAAACATTGTTAAAGATCACGTCGCCGTTTACCCGACCGCGGCAAAAAGTGGACGAGAATGTTGCCAAACTTGTGCTGAAAACATCCAATAAAACATGTGCACTACTTGCAAGTAAAACTTCCGGTGCCCGACCAGTTGAGCAACTAGTCGGGAAATCAGTCGGGAAACTGTTCGAGCGATCAGTCTTGATACTTTCTGAGTTTCGAAATGCTTGCGAAGTTTGTATACTTTGGAAAAACTTTAGTCATTGAAGACGAATAACGTGGTATTTATGGTGAAAGATCAAAGATGATATTGAAAGATGTAAAAGTAAATACACTGAACGTTCAATTTTCTTTTCTGAAATGGGTTGTTCGACAAATCTTCTTACTTATCGGGTGCGACGTGGAAGTTTGCGCTTTTAATGAAATTGCTCAATATGTCTTTAATTTATATATCTGAAAGAAGAATAAATAAATAACTGCAGATATACCATGTAAAATGTAATTTCATTCAATAACATCCTTCAAATTTGACTTACTTAAAAATCCCCATACACCTGTGATTATAGTTTTACTCCATTAAGGCCAAACATTATCTTTCTTCACCAAAACAATGAATAAACAATCACCCTATACATATTAGAAACTCAGTTTCCTCACACACATATGATATAATATCTCCGCTATGGAAACTTCGCATGTCCCCGCTTCGATATTAGTTGGCGCATGATCGATCCCCCAGCCGGTCTGACAGTGTTGCGAAGGTGACAGATGACACCCGATGGCATAATATACGGGTGATTTGTCCCGAGTTTAGTTATTTGCAATATGCGACCGGAGGATGATCATGCCAAGAATTTGTCGCAAAGTTTGTGAAGTTTTTGAAATTCGAATGGGAGGTTATTTTGAGGAGCAACTCTCTTGAATTATGTAGTAACTAAAGAACAGATATACCTATGATTAGGATATTCCAATTTTTACCTCAATAGGTTAATTAATCAAAGTATTTATTCCGTATTTTTTTAAATGTAGTAGTGAAACTGTGGTTTTATGGAATGTATCATCTATTCAAGTACTGCGAAGTGACTTAGTAAAATAAAAAAAATATGCCGATGACTGAACTATTGTGATATAACAAAGTAGCTGTACGTTTGAAACAGAGTAAATAAATGAGTTTTCCGCAAACATTTAAAAAGTGCTCTTTTTACATAAACACTAGGGTCGTAATTAATAAAATTTTGTTCACAGCTCTAGCTGTCATTAAGAAAATTAATGGCACCTCGCCAATAAGAGGAAACGATGTCACTTTTACTGCAGAGCTTGTACGGTGGACAGAAGTTATGTGTCTTCGAGGACATGAAGATTTTTCAGCGCATCAGCTAACCCATGCTGCAATCTGTACGCTTAATTACTTTGTACTAAATTAATGTGTAGTTTTATATGTAAAGGTCGATTCACACTGAGATGATTAAGTACTTAAGAACTAAGCACGTTACTTGTTAAAAAGAAGTCAAAAAACTAATTGTGTAAAAAAAAGTTTAAATTGTCGTTTTAGTTACACCACACCAGCCTGCATATGCAATATCAGTTCCTATTTCCTATATGATTTTTAAGTTTAAACAATGTGCAAAGTGTACAAATTAAAGGTTTGGGTTCATTATTATTTTAGATATGACATATTGTTATCATATGACAAAAATTACAATAATTTAATGATGTGAACCAATCCCACCGTCGATGAATTCCCATCATTGTCAGTTGTGTCGTAATAAAGAATAAAATGCTTATGGTGATGAAATATCTTTTCATTCTATAGCTTATAGTGAAAATTCTTTTTTTTTAAGAATAAGTATTAGTTGAAACTTTTGAAGCACATTTAAAAAAAATAAAAAGCTATTTACTAGAGAATTGAGATTTTGTTTCCCTACATTACTTAATTATTTAACTACCTGTTTGCTTGTAAGGAGTTCTCTTCATTAAATAAAATAACTATTTGCCTACTTGCCAACTTTACTGCATTTGCCGCGAATTTTTTTTACTCCAGTGATAGCAACTTATTAACCGAATACATCATCGCCAATGTTATTGTTTATTAAGATTAAGTTAACTCTAGTCAACACCAATATTAAAGTTTATAACTAGTACACTTATATCACAAATATGATATTGTGATATAAGTGTAATATGATATTTTATTTAATCGAATACAATTTTATTTATTTAATTTAATTACTATCAGAATGATAAATACTTGAGTTTTTGTTGCAAGCCACACCAGATAAGATTCTATTAGTAATAAAATACTCTCGCTGTGTCCCTACCTTAACTGTTTAACCAGCAGGGTGGTCACGGAAAGTGTTAAACAGCTACTGTGTCATTTCTGTGATTAATCCGCAGCCAGTTCTCGAGGAACGAGCTCGAATTATTTACTGCCTGGTATTTATTGCGAACCATCAAAATCATCTGTAATAGCTATGTCGTAAAAGGTGATGGTAAAATTAAATAATTTTCACCGGATAGTAATAATATTATATTGCATTTTAAAATTTGGTTGTAGAAAATTTTCAGGTCTATTACGGTTCTTTCATGACATGACATGATGAACAAGATTTCTATCTTAGAGTTATAATTATACTTTATTCTTATTCTAAGATATCTATGATACAATGATGATATTATAATGAATGAACGAATACATATACATACATACATTGCAATTCATTGCATGCAAGAGGCATTTCTTTTTGCAATGACAGTTTCAATGATATTATCTATGACTTAAAAACGTCTATTGAAAAAGGTGAGATCGCAACCACCTCTATGATATGTTTGTTTCTTGATTTCATTTGTGTTTTTCCGTTTCGAATGCTTTCATAAATAAATACTATATTATTATATATTGGGATTTTTGTATTCAGTCTAATGGCAAGAGCTTATCTAAGAGATTTTGCCGAAGAACAATAACGAATAATGATCACAGAATATGTTTTACGTTAAAACTATTTCATGATATCGCATGGTTTTGAGATCTATAATAGGCCTGTTGGTATACAATGTTTTTGTCTATCGAACTTTAAACTTGAGATATTAAAGTTGATCTGTTTTTCAAATGATATTTGACACTACAACCAAAGATTTAATAACATTACACTTCTAACAAATATTATTGGAAATAAAACGTACTACTCAATACTCCTCTATCCTCTTTCAAGTTACGTTTTTTTTTTATATAAACAGGTGAGGAATTATTACCTGATAGCTGTTTATGGCTATCACCAGCTATTTACCTAGCTCTGCATAAAACTAGTTTTATCGCCATGACGATAGCTTTTTATTGACATCCAAGTGTGCTCAAATGTTCAGACATTTGGTTTCTAATAGTTACCTCTTTTAATGACATTTGTCATGCTTATGCTTCAAAATTAAACGTTGCAGATGATCACAAAAGCTTAAGACAGCGCAATTAAAATTGCACTTTAAATCAACAGCATTTGAAATGGAATTCGCTTCAAGATAATTAGGTAAGTTATAGTTTCCATTAAACAAAATTGAATTAGACTTAATGAATTTCGGACTAAAGTACATTTTCCTTCAAAGCCTTAAAAACTAGGACGAATTGAAGCTCGTGAAATTTGCTAAGTATCATCAAAGGGATTGTTTCGAAGTAGATGTAAGTTACAAGTCGGGCTGATCAACTCAGACCACGTGTTTATGTTAATTTCAATGATTACTTTATGTTTGCTTAGGTCGAGGCTACACAAGATTATGCTGAGTATACATTGTAAGACGTTTTCTCAGATCTAAGTTATAAGAGATATGATACGGTGACATGTAGAAGATAATTTCGCGCTTGAGTTTTTAGTATTTTTAAAGAACTGTTCGTTTTAAAAAAATGCTAATGTAAAATTCTCCTCAATGGAAAATGGACACTCTAGACTAGTTCAACTTTTAAGGAAAGAATAAGGGTATGTATTTTGTAGTTCACTAAGGGCTTTCTAGATTCATGATATCATAAATGTTATCGTTAGCCAGGAGGATCTTAACTAGGTCCCACCACACAACAAAATTTAACGATCTGCTTTTCGGTAATTTTCATAGACTATATTACTCATTTCACTAAACATGGTATATTTTCATCCTTTCAAGACAAACAAAAATTTGTTTTCTCGATCGAAATAACTTTAAAAATTGCTTCATTCTACGACAAATTCCCAAATTAATTATTCAGCCTTTTAGCCGAGCAAAGAAAACTTTAAACGGGAAACAATCTCCCGCACATCAACGTCACGCAACATTCAAACTTGGAAGCGAATGAAAGCCTTCCAAAAACCGGGCATAACTTGTCTGGTTCCCACAAGACGGCTCAATCGACCGCCTTGGGAACTTACCCCAACTTACCCTAACTTCACCAACAACAGAGGGAAAACTCACTAAAAACAAAAGCCGAAAATCCGACTTACTCATTTCACAAATATAATAAAGTTATAACTATACGTGAACGAAAAGCACTGGGGAGAATAGCTTGAGATAATAGGTGTTATTGAAATTTTCCTTACAGCTTAAAATAATGATTTATCTTTATTTAACAAATAGTAGGTTAAAGAAGAGACGCAAGAAACGTATGATATTAATATGGATCTGGAGAAACACATATTTGTTTAGCATTTTTAAAACAGAATTATTTATACCAGTTTATATCATCATCATCATCACTTGCCGAAATGGCTTCTGACAAACTTCTGACACAACTCATGTTTATAATAAATATAATATATTGAAAAGTGTACAAGTAATCTAGTTGAAGCGTGTTTTATATTACTATTTTCACATGAGACTATTGACCCCGGGCCACCCCACCCCTGATAAAAGCAGCTTTCGATATAACAAGTTATAATTAAATTAATATGTGCATTGTGTACGATAAGTGACGCTAATGAATATTTTGTTTACATAGCCTTAATGAGGTGGACAGATTGTAATGTAATAAATTGAATAACCTTATTAAGAAGCAACGTTTTTATCACATTCACGTTTTGTATGGGAATTATAACAGTTCGAAAACTTCTATTTAAAACTTATCCAAGTGGAGACCTGCTACCTCATTGTATTAATTATTTGCAAAGAAGTTCCAAGTTCAGTCAAGTACACTTAGTAAGTTAAATGTCATCCCTCCGGTTCAGTTTCTGCTGAAAGAAGGCTCCTTTCAAAAGTTACGATTTAGGCTATTGATGTTTTCAGGAATCCATTATAAGTTGGCGCTCAAAAACTTAGTTTGAAACGAAGGTTCAGATAACAAAACAAGTTCGTGAACGTCAGATTCATTAATTTCTATGACAGAGGTTGTTTTTGAAAATGTCGTTGAGGTACAATGTAATAGGAACATCGCAGTGAAAAGTTTTATGTTAGTTTGAAGCTTAAGAATCGTGGCTGTTCTGGTTACATGTTATAAAAGTAGAATTAAACTTTTACTTACTGGATGTATCTATACATATATCTACTAAGTATTTTTATTATTGTATTAAAAAAATACATATAAGAATTTTTAAGAAGGTACAACTTTTAAATTATCGGCAGGAAAGAACTTCCTACATATTCAAATAAACAAAGAAATAGAGAACTTCTCATGAAATTATTGAAAGCGTATTCTCATTACACACACAAATGAGCTCTGACATTTTCCTGTTATTTCTTAAGCTGTGTAATATCAGTTGCAGCCACAGGTGGCGTTTAATTCCGTTCCATCAGCCCTCATTTTCCGACCCTATTATTGTCTATTTCCCGATACTTGAGGACTTCCTTACAATATATTGTTCACATTCCTTCGCGTAAGTGATTAAATATCTCATCCCTTAAATATAGGCTTTGTTATAAGGGCACAGGAACTTTCTCGGGAGACTTCTGTTTCAAGGAATGGAATATTTTCGGATTGCTATTCCCGGCGCGGCGTTTCTATTTCACTCACTTTAGTATATAGTAGCATCAACTTGCTTTTAAAAGTAATAAATAAATAAAGAAATAAATATTTATGATACTCACATAACATTATCTAGCCCAAATTAAATTTCTTAAAGAACTTGTGTTATGGAAAATAGTTAATATGGATTATATTTCGTCGCTTCATTCTTCAGATATTATATAACAGGTAGTCCTTTTTAGGTACTAGGTAACTTCGCACACTTTAAAGTATCATAAAAAAAACACTGTGGTGGGGCGCCGCATGGCATGATCCACCCGGTTCGCGCCAAGCCCTCATTCTTTTTTCGTGCGTGGTAACAAGCATACGTCATTTACTTTAATCATTTACTTAAGTTTTTACAAAATTGTTAAACGTACAGCAGAAGAACAGCTTCAACATTATAATATAAAGATAAAAAAGTTGGAACAAAAAATATATAAAAAACGGAAACAGCGAATTATTTCTACCGATGAAGAAGAAATCTTACAAGGCAAGACCTACTTATTCGGTTTAAAATGTTATTTAAAAAATCAGAGCAGAAAATGCGTGTAATCTATAATAGATATATCACGTTAACTGCTCAATATCGTAATGATGTAAACTTTAATAAATTTTATCTGATCTTATCGATCACCTTTTGTTTTCAATACGATTACAGAAAATGCGGGTAATCTCAAAGAGATCTATCTCGTTGTCTGTAATACGTAATGGGCGTTATATAAATATGAATTATATGTTTGTTAAAACATAAACATGTCGCCTCCAAGGTATGAGTTACCGCTACCACTGGATGATGTAAACCTGGATAGCCAGAAGACTGCCGCGTCATTCACTGTGGCCCAAGAGCTATCTGCAGAGACGCTCCCTAATCCGGAGCCGTCAATATCACAAGACGCACCAGGCATATCGGGAGAACCTAATCCCGATCTGGATCCAGAGCTGCTTACTGCACTTGGAGCTGCAAATTCCGATACACCCTAATTTGGCGCTAAAATACACGATGCGCTCTCAAATTTATGGACACCTTTACTAAGAAAAGGACTGTCCAAAGAAGACAAAGATAAATTAACCATAGAAAATACGGTACCCGAAAACTGCAAAAACTTGCAAGCCCCAAAATCAAATGCTGAAATCTCAGCAGCCATAACAGACCTAGCACGAGCACGTGACAAAAAAAAAAAAAAAAACCAAAACTTTCAGCAACAGCTGGGGTACGGTATTACCGCCATAAATCGAGGGATGGACGTCCTCCTTGAGAAGGAAGAAAACAAAATGAAGGCCCTGCGTCACGTAAGTGATGGATGCTGCCTATTATCAGACCTCCACTTTATGTTCATCAAAGATAGGGTAAAACTGATTTTACCTAATTTTGATACAAACTTTAAACATGTTATACAAGACTCCGAAAGAGACGAAACTTTATTCGGAAGTTCGTTGCCGGAAAAAATAAAGGCAAGTAAAGCCATTGAAAAGCAGGGAGCCCTAATTAAAAAAGGCCCAGCCAAAACAGTCTCCTCTCAAATATCAACGGTCAACCGGTCGTCTCAGCAGGGAAACTGGACAGGACCTCCTCGTTACCCGTTGTTCAGGGGGGCGCGGTGAGGTCAGAGGAAACCGATAGCAGCTCAAACACAGCGGCGCCCTCAATCGAACTCTGCGTTCAACGCCAAGTTCCAGCCGCAGACTTCGTCCAGGACGCGTGCTCCGACCCAACATTAATCAAGGTACATGCAGGTCAAATTAATTTATTTTATGATTGTTGGACAAAAGTAACTAAAAACGAAGTCATATTGAAGTGGATAAATTATGGATTTAGAATACCATTTGATACTCAAATTTGTCAGTATTCTATTCCTAAAAATAATTTGTCATCATGTGAAAAAGAGACATGAAAATAGCTATAAATAAATTATTAGACTTAGGGGCTATAAAACCTTGTTCTCCTTCAAATGATCAATTTATTTCAAATATATTTTTAGCTCCGAAACGTAACGGAGAAAAAAGGTTTATACTAAATTTAAAATCTTTAAACAAGTTCGTAACAAAAGTACTTACATTTAAAATGGAATCTTATAAAACAGCCTCGAAATTAATTCCTCGTAATGGATACTTAGCCAACATAGATATGAAAGAATCATATCTACTTATACCGTTTTTTGTTAGTGACAGAAAGTACCTACGATTCGAATTCCAAGAAAATGATTCGTCTGAGCCGATCACTTACGAGTTCACAGCAATGCCGTATGGATTATCGGTAGCTCCGTGGGTATTTACAAAAATTATGCGTGAAGTAATGAGTCATTTGAGAAAACAAGGTTTTTAAGTCTACTACCTACTTAGGAGATACATATGAAGAATGCATGATTAATGTGAGAGAAACTTTGAAGTTATTACATTGTCTAGGTTTTATTGTAAATTTCGATAAAAGTCACATTGTACCAAAAAAGTCAATCAAATTCTTAGGTTTTATGTTCAACACAGAACATATGTCTATTACGTTACCTGGCGATAAGCGGCATAACATTGCACAGTTAATAAATAGGTACATTAATCTTAAAACTTGTTCATTACGAAATTTCGCTAAACTTATAGGTGTATTGATCGCAGCCTGTCCAGCCACAAAATATAGATTCTTATATACAAAAATATTAGAGAGACAAAAGTTTTTAGCCTTAAATAAGTTCGGAGGAAACTAACTATGAGGCAAAAATGAATCTTAATAAGATATTACTAAAAGATTTATGGTGGTGGAAAAATAATATTAATATTATTTCTTGTCCAATCATTACTCAAAATTATAAGTTAGAAATTTACACCGACGCATCTAGGACAGGCTGGGGAGCAGTATGCAAAAATAATAAATATAGTGGTTCATGGACGAACAGTGAAAAAGAAAATCACATGAACTTTTAGAATTACTCGCGGTTATGTTAGGTCTCAAAAGTATAGCTAGTGAAGGAAAAGATTGTGCAATATTATTACGTATTGACAATACTACCGCCATTAGCTACATTAATAGGATGGGAGGTATTCAGTTCCCACATTTGAATATTTTAAGTAGAGAAATTTGGCAATGGTGTGAAAAACGCAATTTATGGATATTTGCTTCTTATGTTAACACCAAAGAAAATCGAGCAGATTTCGAGTCCAGAAATGGGCCCTCTCGGATAGCGCATTCCAACTTATTGTAAATAGTTTCAGGCCCATTAAGATCGACTTGCTCTCAAGTCGAGCCAATGCCAAATGTTAATTATTTGTCACCTGGAAGCCTGAACCTGATGCAGTCGCAGTTGATGCATTTACAATAAGCTGGGCTGACTTGGATTTTTATGCATTTCCTCCCCTTTCTCTTGTATAAAAATGCATACGAAAAATCATTGATGATAAAGCCGAAGGGGTACTTGTATTCCCCTTCTGGCCTTATCAGCCATGGAGTCAGCACCCACTGCACTCCAGCCTTACCCTGGGTGCCGCGAGGCTCTCCGGGCGTCGTTCAGCCGGCGCGGCTGCCCACCAGAGGCTCTCACGTTGATGCTCGCCTCGCTCGCTACTGTTCGCCAGTACAACGTCTCATTGAAGTTATGGTTTCAAGAAGTGTGGTTATGAATTAATAGTTTCGAAAAATCTATTCCATTAGTTCTTTGATTCTTAAACGAGCAATTTAATAAGGGATGTTCTTACGGTTCATTAAATACACATCGATCTGCATTATCGCTTTTATTAGGAGAAGAGATAAGTGATAATAGTTGTGTTAAACGCCTCTTAAAAAGAGCCTATAAAACTAAACCTATTAAGCCTAAATATTCATTTACTTGGGATCCAAATTTAGTACTAAATCAACTGTCTTCTTGGTATCCAAATATTAATTTATCATTAGAAAATATTACAAAAAAAAAAAAAAAAAAACTCGTTAAATTATTAGCTTTATGTAACGGTCAAAGAGTACAGACATTGTCTTTAATTAAATTAGAAAATATTGTTTTTCAATCTGATAAAGTAAATATTATTATAACAGATATAATCAAGACTTCCGCTCCAAATCGTGAACAGCCCTTATTATCTCTCCCAAACTTTCAAAGCAATATCAACATATGCCCAGTATCAACTTTAAAAGAATATATTTTTATTACAAAAAATATCTGAGGTTCAAACTCCGGGAATCTCTTCGTAACATTCAAAGCTCCCCACAGAACTGCATCAAGTCAGAAGTCGATGGATTAAGCAAACGCTTGCCACGAGTGGCATTGACATGAGCGTTTTAGTGCGCACACCACACGACACGCGTCAACCTCAGCCGCGCGCGTGGCCGGTATCAGTGTCGATGTCATTCGAAAAACGGCCGGGTGGACACAAAACTCACAGGTGTTCGCAAAGTTTTACCATCGGCCTTTAGATGATCAACAAAATAACTTTGCTTTGTCGATACTTAATCGAGACATGAACAATACTTAACCTAATATTAAAAATAGTTATTGAATATTACGTATTTTGATATTAAGTAAATTACTACATTAAAAATTATGTGTCTATAAATAGACTATCACTAAGTTTCATTAATTTAAGCTGATTATAATTTCTAGCAACTCAAATAAAGTAAGATTATTTGAAGTTCATTATGCAATAATACTAATTATTAAGTACTATAATAATAAAATATGTTATTACATATTTATATCTTTACTTATTTCAATTCCAAGTATATACCTAAACAAAACTTTCTATCTCTGAAAATCTACCTGTTATATAATATCTGAAGAATGAAGCGACGAAATATAATAGATGATTAAACGAACTTCTAAGTGAAGTTCTATCGCTATTATATGAGTCGCTTCATTCGAAGATATGACGTACCCACCCACCCCAGAACCCATTTAAAAGTTTCGTTTAGGGTCTCTAAAGAATGAGGGCTTGGCGCGAACCGGGTGGATCATGCCATGCGGCGCCCCACCACAGTGTTTTTTTTATGATACTTTAAAGTGTGCGAAGTTACCTAGTACCTAAAAAGGACTACCTGTTATATAATATCTTCGAATGAAGCGACTCATATAATAGCGATAGAACTTCACTTAGAAGTTCGTTTAATCATCTATTATAACTGTGAAAGTGAGGACGAAAAAAGGTAGTCTACAAAGTAAATATAGCTTAGTCATTTATAACTCTTCCTGCGTGATTTAATCGACGTACAGCGACATCTAGCGAATCAAAGCAAACTAAAATTTTGTATATTATAAATGTGAGTTTGGATGGATGGATGTATGCATGTCTGGATGTTTAAAGCTGTCACTTTTAGCATCTTTCTAATAGAAATGATAAAAATATTCTTAGCCCGGGTCTTCATTTAATCCATAGTTTACAATCTACAGCCTTTATTTTTCTTTTTAAAATCAGTCCAACATTCCTTTCATTATTTCAAAGATATTCAAATAAACAAATAACAATGACCCCGCTAATTATCAACTGCACCTAATCACATTCACACTAAAGACTAACAAAAAGGATGCAAATAAACAATGGCATTCTATCAATATTCAGTTTCGATTCATTCAGCGGTGAATCGCGCTCGGTTTCACAATCTGGCTAATCTATTCCACAAGTGAAGTGTACAAATCAGTACTAATGCCCTTGTCAGAACGAATGGACTGTGACGATCGGCTATTGTTTCATCCACAGAGTTCGTAGGGCGGTGAGCCGTACCTGCCTCAATAGAACTGCCCTTTCATGACGGTTTTTTTTTTTCATTATGCCCCCGGATATGCATTTACAATACATCCATGCGGCTTTCACGATTGGTTTGGCAATTTTCTATTGTCATGATTTTGTGGTCAGCGGTTATTTATACTTCCGGATGACGGAATTGAAGTATTCAATTTAAATATGAAAATAGGTTTCAGTGTTGTGCACAGAAATTATTTATATTAAATGTTTTGAGGTAGTATTGTACTGTGTGCCTTTGATCGTTGATATTAATATCACATTCCTAATGTCGTTCACTGTTCGTACGAGCAACTCGTAATATTAACTCTCGGAATAAAGGTTTTCATCAAATTAATCCGCTAAGTACAACAATGTTGAATTCGGATACCTATATCATAATATTCTAAGAATGTTCCAAACCAGCATTATTTTCTTTAAATTTCTATAAAGTTGTAAATAGATTGATGAAACTTTTCGTTTGAAAAGAAAACAAATAAGTTAGTAATTCATGCCCTCTCTACGATCAAATAACATCAATAAAAACACCCACAATTATATCGAAACAAGCAAATTAAAAGCAAACAGTTTATACCCAAATGATACAGTAAAAAAGAACAAATATGTCAATTCATTTCTTAATGAAAGCTGCGTGACTGTTTTCCATTTATCCATCGCCGAAGAAAACGTTATCATTTTATCGAATCGATAAAGTGCGGGATTCGAACCACCTGGCTGTCGGTCACCTAGCGACAGGGCACAAACACAGCCTAGGACCGCCCAAATAGCCGACGTAACCGCATTAATATGTATAAATCGAACGATAGCCTGTTATAAGTTATAACACAAATTGTGATGTGCCACTTAATGACGCCAGTCATTTATTTTGTAAGGCAAGTTGGACAAACTTTAATTTGTTTCTGTAGTCTATTATTATTGTTTTAATATTGAGGCGTTTATCGTTATGTCTTCGTAGCTTTGTTGGAAAAAATGAATTAATAGTTAGGTTATTTTGACTTTTCTTTGTATTAGGTGTACTACTATAGATATATATATTTTTTCGAATATGGAAAATTTATGGGTAAAATTAGAAAAGCATTAAAGTACGTCTTTTACTGATCTACTGATCCTTATCATAAGGCATATTGTCTGGTTTGGGTGGTAGTTTCAAAACATTGTGCAATTTGGTGTGAATATTAATTAATTGGTTGATACAAAACTTTACACAGATGTCGAATTTGTGAAATGTTCCATATTATAGTTTTGTTTTTAAATTGTGTTATTTGACAAAAACATCTAAAAATCTACTGCTTACATATGCACAGTAAAATTAGTTTGTCAAAAGTTTATAGAAACTGATTTGGTCTAAAAATATCTCCGAACTGATCCTATCTTTTGCTGAAGGACTTCGACTTCATTGTCATTTATCATAAGGTGAGATTGAGGTTAACGCGGAATAGATCAATAAAAAATTATTTTTTATAAGATCTAAAAGACCGATTAACTACAAGGTCACCTTCGGATTCCTGGCTTTTTAAATCACATGCAAATATTTGCATGTTTTCAAGAAATGTCTTTCTTAAATACAATTTGTTTTTAATTTTCACGATAAATTATATTAACTAACTTAAATGAAATCCTTTGTGGTCAAATTTCACAAAATTTGATGAAAACAGTGTTTTATTTAACTTAATTTGAATATAAAACTTATAAATCAGAATAGCATGAAAATAACACTTAAGTGAGGTGTGATTCTAATAAGTTAAGAAAAACGAATAAGCCATATTTCAAAGGTTCAATTTAAGCTTCATGTAACAAAGTAAAGGTTTCATGGCTCACGCTATGTTCCGTGTCCTGTGTCTACACAGTTTTTCGCCCATGTTTTTCGTTCCACGTCAATAGAAAAATAGAGTATTTTTTTATAGAAATGAACTTACTATTATAATATAATGACCCTTTTTCCTAATCAAATCATTAATCGAAAGCTTAAGCGAATACATTAGTTTTATATTAACTGCCCTTAAAAAGCAATGTACTAATCGAGTAAGCGAACAAATTCATGTATTTTTGTTAGTACTGTGGAACCGAAATTTTATTCATTAATATTTGTAAATTTACTTTTTTATCCAATAAAAAAAACATTACTGGAAAAGCTGCTTTAGTGGCGTATTTCATAATCGACTTAGTTACAGATATTGGATTTAAAAAAAACATAAATTTTACCTCACTAACAGCCACGACCCCATCGACATCACAACAAACGGAAACAATTACATGTTCAATGCTATTCAATACAATTTCGATTACAATAGAAACCAATAAGGACTGAGGTTTAGCGTTTGGTTCCTCGTAATAGACATTGAATTCGATTTTCAGGTTATATTTGTGAAGTTAATTGTTGTCACAATTAATCGACTTTGCATCGAAAATATAACCTTAATTTAAGAAACTACGTTTTATTTTAAAAGAACTCTACTAGAAGCCACGTAAAAAAAGAACTAAGATAGGTAACATATATGAATAGCAAGTTATTTATAGAACGTAAATTGAATGATAACAACCAACGTGAAGTCGTCGTGGCGGCGCCGTGGTTACTGTGTGTATCTTACGATATCACTGGTTAAGCAACGTTCGGCGCGGTCGGTACTTGGATGGGTGACCGCCGACCATTCGTTTCTCACGGCGACTTCCGTGCTTCGGAGGGCACGTTAAGCTGTCGGCCCCGGGTGCTGTATACTTGTATACAGTAGTCGTTAGGGGTTTGTCAGAAGCCATATCGGCACCCTGAAAATTCTGACATCCACCACCCAGTACTGGGCCAGCTCGGTGGATTATGGCCTAAACCTCCTCGTCACCCAGAGGAGAGACTCATGCCCTGCAGTGGGCCCATTACACGGAGTTGTGATGATGATGATGATGAATTAACTCAGCTAATGCAACACCGCAAACGAAAAAAGTTTCTTATACCATCTTATTCGTTATTTCTTTATAAGGTAAATAACAAATAATATGAACGAAATCTTTTTATTCAAATTGTATCGAGAACAAATAAGAATTTTGTTATTCTATGAAACGGAAACTTTTTTCTAGCTGGCAACTTGTGTATTCAAGACCTGATTTATGCCTGAAAAAGGTCATACCTTACTCGTTTTACGATATTCAGCCACAGTAAATATTTTATGGTAGCACAGCTTTACAGAATTTGTTCAATATGGTGCATGATTTAATAACGTTGACGCTGTATTTTTATTAAGTCAAACCACGTCAAGGCGAAGATGGATTTAGTAACTACGTGACGTAGAATGTAGAATGGATGTAGAACGTCACTACGTTTTGTCGTCATACAGCCAAGGACACAGTTTTAAAAAAATAAGTCCCTCAACTTTAACTCAGTTTAAGTATCTTAAAAAGGCAAAAGTTTCGGTTCACATTACAGCTGTTAAAGATCTTTATCTATTTGATTTATTGTTTGTAGAAAGAATGTAATGACTATAAAATATCAAGTAGGTAACAGCCAGTAATCGCGCTGCTATAAACGTTTGGACGGTACAGCGTTTAATACGTATAAATCACGACAAAACTTCGTTAGTTCCTATTTCAGCGAAGGTTTTGTGGAAAAATACGTTATTTTCATAAGGGGAGAAACAATAACTCGAGGCGTGGGCCCAGCGACGGCTTTTAAGGTCCATAAATCAAAACAAGGGTGATATTTTCGCTATAGAGCGGCGCGGTCCACTTTCTGAACGGATTTTTTGGAGGACACGAGGGGATTAGTGTTGTTTTACGATTCGATTTTTACTTTCTTTTGTTTCGTTTGGTTTATCGGGCCGCTCGTAAAGTTGACTTAATCTAGTGATTCGTAGAGACAAGTTTACGGGCTAGGATTGTAGTTGTGGTGCAAGAGGGTCGGTGAGCTATGTTTGGCCTCTAGTTGTGAATATCGAGGAGAAGTTAACAGCTTGTTTAAGATAGTTGAAATTTTTGGGACTCTTCGGTAGAGCAAGTATTATAAGTGTATTCTACACATACCCGTACCTAGTTTACAAAACATTTTGAGGTAATATCGGTTTAAGTTTGATTTGAAAAATCTGAATAGGTTTATCTGAAATATGTAAATAATATGAAATAAATATTATGTAGTAATTTGATCATAATTAAATGCTAAAGATTAAGAAGCTATACTAGCAATGGTTAAGTACCTACTCAGTCCTTAATATTACGTATAAAGGAACCGATACAATATTTATATTTACAACTATACTTCTTTTCACATATAGTACCTACATTACTAAAAAATACATTGTTAAAAGACAAAGATAGAAAAAAAAACATTTATGCACAGACAGAAAAGTAATAACTGAATATGTATTTATTCATAGCAACGACAACTATGACAATTAATTTTGAGATTAATTTATCATGACATATGACATATGGTTGACAGTCACAGGGAGAAATTTAATTGCCAAACACGATTTCTTTTGTTTCCATGCTCATTCAATATGAAAGAGCACATTCCTCCTCTAAAGCATCGCTCTAGGCACGGACGGAATGAGATTCTTCCTTTGTGCCTTCATATTTTATCCATCTGCTGGGGTTTCCAAAACGCTCTCCGAATGTACACACGTACTGCACGCAAACTCGACCTTAAACGAATGCATATTAAAATCGACTTTCGATTGTACGATTTAGTAACGTAATGTTCTGCACATGCACATAGGAAAACTTGCTTTTAGGAAATTCGGTTCAGGGAACTGCTATAGCTCAGCTGATAATTCACTGTAAACGGATTAAGCCGAGAGCTGAGATACATATTGCATAATATGCTCTCTGTATGCGGATTTAAAAGCTTCTACGGCACAGTTACCTTGTTTACTGGACACAGCAACTTTTTATTTAAAAACGAGCTTTTTCCCGCAACTTCGTACGCGCATAAACATAAAAGTCATATTTTTTCCGACGCCATGGAAATTTCGGGAATTTCTTCCATAGTAAAACCAGACATACATAGAAGAACGTTTATACCAAGTATCACATCCATGCACTCAAGCAATAAGATTTTTCATCCAAACTAAAAAGTCCAATAATTCCCGTTCCCGTCTTTTGGGAATTCCTTCCTTAGTGCTTCCTCAGAACTTCTAAGGATTGTAAGTTCCAAATTTCAGCTCTCTACGGTCAGTAGTTTTGGCTGTACGTTGTCTGTTAGTCACTCAGTCAGTAACGGAAGAGTTTTATTATATTAAGAAGATATTCGCGTCCGTTAATTCTGTTAATTCCCATTATTAAAGCTCCTCCACACATTAACCACGTTGTAACGCAAGCGAATATTTAAAAAAAAAATGGTTAATCTAAATATCTGAATATACGTGAGTAATAATTTAAATAAAACATAACAGTGGAATTCTGGCGCTCGTTACCTCGTGACAAATTGGAGACATTTTTCCCCTCAAAGCTCTGGAATTAGCGTGATCAATTGCACTCTTCGGCACTTCGGTATGTTTGTCTCTTTCTACCATGCGTATTTAGTCATTCTGTCTCGCTCTTCAGGACTTAAAGGAGACATCTGGATAGGTAGATCGTCACACTTCGGGCGATGTGTGCGTCTCAATCAGGGTGATTTCACAGTTGATCTAGTCAGAGTTTTATTTTTATATAAGTTTACGACGGTGCATAATTAATATCACTTAGAGGTGTTTTAGCAGATAGAATAATGTTCTCGATAATTTTGGGAGAAACAAGATTAGATTCTAAATGTAATATAAGTTACCGTGTACAACTATTTTTGCGCACAAACTCACCAAGTTCAATTGGGAAATTAATAGAAGTATTTACATATATACCTGTGTTTAAAATGCGTTATATTTGGATACAAAAGCCGCAATGATATGTATATTCAAGCTGCAAACTATACAGGTATTCACAAGGTATTCACAAGTTCCTATTCGTTTTACAATTTGAAAATATTTGTTCATCTATTTACAGATACCACTTATTTACAATAACATTTGGAAACTACGTTCTTAAGTAGGTCAACAACGTCTAAACACTACCTGAACCAACATCGCAGTAATCACTTCTTCTAACAAAACGCAGTCTCGCTGTGTCTGACAATTATGAGGCCAGTAGATGGATGCGACGCCCGCCCTCACTGCCTAGATAACGTAATTACAGTCAACTTATTAAATGACACCCATTATTCAGTGCTGGGGCTTCTACTGGCACGGGTTTTGGAGGTTTTGATCTGTTTTTTTTTTTTGGTGTTATGTGTAGTATTTCTAAGTCCTTAGCAGACTGGTGAAATAATTTGTCATTAAAGAAGGCCTGATAGTAAATAAAATAGTCGCTAAAGTGATGAAGATTAAACAACTAGTGGTTTCATAAAAAAAATCAGCCTAGATATATCGTGACAGGTATTGTAGAAAACTGACCGTAGCTAAAACACAAATGCGTATTACACTAAAGATATAAGATAATAAGACCAAAATAATATCCCCCTATTCACACAAAACTCAAAATCAACAGCATCGTAAAATCAAAACCTTACTTTCATCCTTCAAAAAACACATATCTTCAAAGTGATTGTTACTTTAATAATATAACAAAACAACGAAATTTTATCAAGCACGTGCACTGCACACCAATACCGTCGGGTATGCAAATAATATGGAGCAGCATACCACGTTGGTCAGTTCGGCACAAATTAATCAACCGCAGACTGACCCAGGTACATTCCATTTGACAATCATGTATATCAATAAATATTTTACTATGTAGATATAACTTGTATGATGGCTTAAGTAATGGCCTAATTCTAAAAATCTAGCTACATAAATGTTGTATTTATTTGTCTGAGAGATTGAGAGAGACTACGCTTAAAAAAACAAACTTTAGGATGAAATAATTATTTGTAAGTTACCAAATATTAAAAAAAAATGTGCATAGTGCAATCTATTCTTACGAATCTTGTTTTATACATATGTTTGCTTGAGAACAAAACGGCTTTCAACTCCTACATTCCCTAAGTTATAATAGAAGTCCGAATAAGAAGAACCCAATAGAATACTGCTGAATTAACAGCAGACTTTCAAGGGGCCTGAGACTAATATAGCCAAACGTTATAAATATGATAAAAGGACTAAAACTAGCTCCATACAAGATTAAACTAAGTAATATAACTGAACTCGTCTCTTCATGTATACCTTAACAAAAAAACCGACATCACGTCAAAACTTTGGCTGAGTTGAGAATGTCATCCATCAACATAAACATTATCGGAAATCATATATATTTTTTCAAAAGTTTGAAATTTTCAATGGAGTACTCGACCGATTTCGATTAAATTGATATGGGACCAACTATGAAGTATCCTCTATCATATGAATACCAATGAATTGAGAACCTCCTCCTTTTTTGGAAGTTGGTTGAAAATACGCAAGGTATAACCTATACATCTTTTGTGCATGTTTTTCAAACGACAACATATTTGCTCCGTCTTCTAATAAAATATGTTTTGCATAAATGCGGGCGGAGTATGCTAGCCGTGTTCAAAGCATGAGCGACAAAGATTCCAAATAAATTCACGTGCCGGTTCTACCTAAGATATTTCTTCATTACATAAATTCTATGCGGGTTTTTCATAGTGGTACAGGTTTTATTAGATTTTTAAGATGTTACGTTTAAACATAGACATCTTTATAAATAGAAATAGTATTTGATTCAGATACTTAAGAGTACCTAAAATGTTAAATTGACAGGCATACGAAATATGCATTTAGAATATAAAACTTAAGCTTAACAAAAACCTTTGAGTATAAAATTTCACAGTAGTTTTATCGTAACTTAAAACCGTATGCCGATAAATATCATCGGTTAAAAGCTATTTCAGGAAAAAGCTACAAAACCCCAGCCATTTGAGTGTCAGAAGTAAGTCTCAAGTATAAACAAATAAATACATAAGGCTGCATAACAAAACATAGTCTTATACGTAGCCAGAGAGCTACATAACCAAAGTGTCACACATACCACTATTTGCCACGTTTCAGAGCTTACCAAACTACCTATTCACCGCAAATGCGACCGCATGACTCTATCGGGTTACTAGCAAGCGCCCATACTGCAGTTTTGCACTTTAACAAGCTCGATTGAACCGAAGATACTAAGACAAATTCGATGTCAATTTACTCCTAGTATATCTACCTCAATCTGTCGGGGACAGTGTAATAGAATCGACAGAGGCAGCGGTTGACCGGGCTCCGGATATGACCTGTCATCCGGGTAACTGACAGAATTGTGTAGGGGCGATAGACCTTGTTTACTCTACTTGGGATATACACAAACAATAGGTGGCAGTAGATTAAATCCGGGCCCGAGGATTATAAAGCGGTTGTTGTGGAACAAATTGAAAGTAAACTTCGTTATGAGAAAGGTCACGATATTGTTTGCGCTGCTTTAATGGTTTTTTTGTCTGGTTCTGGAAGTTTACTTTGACGCGGCATATTTTTATTTAAATAAACAACATCTTTTTACATAAATCAGTTAATTTCTGGAGACGCATTTGAATATTCAAATATACAATAAAAAAAATAAGCAAACGATAAGCATGACACTTATAAAAAACGAATATCCAAATCAATCCACCATCAAACCATTCGGATTGGGCGCAAAAAATAAAAGTCAAAGTTTAATCCGGATGAAACATCAAGTAGTGAATTTCCCGCGCTTTTCCCTTACACCGCGTCAGTTTGGGCAGTTAATTGTTTGCGGGGCGCGTGGGACGACCGGACTGCCGCCACTCTCTGCAGTGTCACTCTGTACTCTGTGCGCTAGTGCTGTGACGTCACCACACTAAATATACGTCGCGAGGGAGATGTCGCGAAATTTCAACTGCGAAATGTATATTATGTGTTCTGTCGTTACTTACTTGTAATTTAGCTACACAACTTACTACTTATGAATGCAAGATGCCCTTTTGCTGCTGTTTTTTTTATCTTACCTGAAAAATAAAAACATAATATAGGTGTTGATTGTGAAACCAAATCAATTTGGTACAAAAAATAAACTGACGTTTGAAAAGTTATCAGGAAACCCACATGTGTCATTTTCAATATATTTCATTTCACTTTTAAATTAAATTGTATTCAAACGCGTGTTCGATTAGAACTTTTCATTTTCAAGTCAGTTTTTAATAAATAAACCTGAATTTAGTGATCGTGAAAAAGGTACGTGCAACTTTAATTACAGGTTTTTTTTTACATACCAACTTAACTGTAAAATAATGTTTTTATACAATACTAGCAGTTTAATGCGGTTTTTAGCTACTGATCATATAGAATTTCTTGTTTAAATATATCCAAGTTACTCCTAGACAATAAACCTTCCAAATAAAGAAATAATTTTTGAAATCGGTCTATTTATTTTCGAGTTAATTCTTAACAAAAAATTACAAATCTTTTCTCTATTAAACATTAGTGTAGATTAATTGAAATTCGATCTTCCCTAATACGTGTGCAAGATAAGAAGTTATCGTACAATGTTGTATTGGTTTCCGACAGCGGGTCATCCCTAGCGGGTGTCAGTTGATTGAACCGACTGAGGGCTGAGGGCGGATTGATTCCCTACTCGACCCTCTCGCCCTCGGATTGTTACCATACGGCCTTTTATTACTTTGTAACATGGCTTTTTTATAAACAAGTAAGTCGTGTGGATTGTTAAGACTATTCTATAAGCTATCATAAATATACGTAAGCTCATATTTATCTTTAAAAATGGAACTCAACATTTCGGAGAGTCAATCGTCTAAAGTTATGTTTTGAACCTTTTATATCTTATAAACTTGCATAAATTCAATGTTTTCTGTTTTCAAATATGAATTTTAATCTTTAAAACGACAAAGGTAACCGTCATTCCTCTTCAGAACTGGTTAAATTGATGTCCGAACATTTACATGTCTTTGAATTGTGTTCTTTTTATTATATTTAAAACATACTGCTGAAAAATAAATTTACTTTAGATGTTTCCAAAAAAATAGATCAAAATGTCGTAAATTTCAAGCGATAACATTTTATAAACATGAAGACTCAAAAGGACAAACAAAAATGTCTCGCATAGAAGTTCTCCGGCAAATTTTGGTGACGAACATTATTATTGAAACTATCTCGTTCCTTTATTGACCTACATTTCGTATTATATTTCCCCATAAATATGATATATTTTCGATATTTCCTCACATTGCCCAAAGTTTTCTAAGCCAGAACTGAAGTTTTACTACGAAAAAGTAAATTTGGATTGCGATGGTAACTAGAATGTTCTCTCATTTAGTTCCGTCGACTTATATCTATGAATGAGCTTTCTGAATTGGATGTTAAAAGGCAATTAGATGCATTTGCCTTGGGATTATCAAATAGAAGAAAATATGGGAAGAAAAATATAGTTGTTGAAGGGGCTAGGTTTTTATCATTAGTTAGTGTTTAGACAGAAACGTACAAATATAAGCTTATAATCAGTTGCAGTTGCAGCGTATTATGCCAGTCACAGGTCTGCTGGAAGAAATTTCTCTTACAAATAAGCTGTACCTTTGTACATATATTAGTCTAGTATTATTGTATATTTTAAACTGTGTGTACATAAATGATTAAATAAAAAAAAAATAAAAAAAAATATGCAGCAATAAAAAAATGGTATTATAAGTAAATATAAACTAATTAATGTTTTAAATAATAATAATTTAATTAACATGGGATAACACGCATATCTAAAATTAATCAAAAGAACAAATACGTAAATGTAACTCTTACTTCTATTACTTTATATTTAAACACGTATTCATCTCAGTAACTGTTTCGTGACGAAGTTTAATTAAAGTCAAATATGTAGCCTCGGACAAATGTATGACCAACGTTGTACAAATTATAGGAGGCTCAAATTTGTTTCCAAAGCACAAAATTATTTGTAAAACTAACAATAGAGAAGACTTAATATAGGCACAGGATGATTTTCGCTGGGTAATATTAATTATTTACTGAGTAAACTTATCCGAAAGTTAAAAAATTCATTACGCAACGCATGGTTACTTAAGCGTAATTCAATAGATACTTAGCGAGTGGTGGAGTGCGTGTGGCGGAAACACAGCTGTGTGCGTGTTGACTGAGACAGCGCGTCGGGAAAAGTGTAGTAAGGTCTCTTTATTTATTCATAGAGATTACTGGTGGAAAATTAAATACCTAATTTTATATCATAATTATGATCAGAAACGAGTTCAAAATACACTCCTTCAGTATCTAAATTTTGTCACCAGTCACCCTGTATAACTACTTATTTAGCTATTTTTTGCTTATAAATACAAGCTACCGCCCAAATAACAAACTTCAATTGCTAAATACGGACAAGGAAATTCATTAAAAAAATACATTACCTATAGATAGAATCTTCGCTGCTCAAAACATCTATTTTCATTTATAGCAACATTTCAATTCCATCGGACAAAAGTGTCATCTGTGATTCATATATCAAAAAGCGTAGTCGCGTAAATCACAAATCATTTTACGAAACTGCGAGTCGCTTTTATAAAGTACGATAGAACTGAACTACTTTTATATTTGAATGCTATGTTTATCAATATATATAAAACTGTTCCGTTACTGACTGAGTGACTGAGGTACTGAGTGTCTGAGTGACTGACAGACAACGTACAGCCGTAACTACTAGGCGTAGAGAGCTGAAATTTGAAACATACATTCTTTAGGGGATGTAGGCGTGCACTAAGGAAGGAATTCCCGAAATTCCCACGGGAACGCGAAATATAGGACTTTTTAGTTTGTATGAAAAATCTTATTCCTTGAGTGCACCGATGTGAAACTTGGTGTAAAGGTTTTTCAATGTGTGTCTGGTTGTGTTATGAAAGTAATTCCCAAAATTCCCACGGCAACGGGAAATATATGATGTTTTAGTTTGTATGAAAAAATCCCATCCCTTGAGTGCACGGATGTGATACTTGATATAGAGGTTCCTCAATAAGTGTCTGTTTGTATTATGGAAGGAATTCCCGAAATTCCTACGGGAAGGGGTTGGACTTTTTAGTTTGTATGAAAAATCTTATTCCTTGGGTGTACGGATGTGATACTTGGCATGAAGGTTCTTCAAAGAGTGACTGGTTGTGCTACGAAAAAAAATCCCAAAATTCCCACGGGCATGGGAAATATTTGATTTTTAGTTTGTATGAAAAAAACTTATTCCTTGAGTGCATGGGTGTGATACTTGGTATAAAGGTTCTTTCAGTGAGTGTCTGGTTGTATAGTTTCTGAAATTTCCACGAGAAGGGTAGTTAAGCGCATACGAAGTTGCGGCATAAAGCTAGTACATAAATAAAACACTTTTAACAGGGTATAATTAATTACCTACATATTACATTTTAACTCGACGTTTCGGTCTTTGCAGTTTGCAGACCCAGTGGTCACGAGAAACTGACTAAGGTTATGAATCGCGGGGACTTAAGTAAGACTTTATGGTTAAACTCGGGAACCTATACATATGGTTATACCATCTCATTCAAAATAAAACAGTATTCTTAATAAGTAAATTGATAAGGATTTCAAAACCATTTTCATCATATTTCAAACCAAGAGTTACTCCATCATTTGACCTACAAATGTGCTACAGATTTTCACGAACAAATCCTAAGATCTAACTTTCCTAAAAGCCATTGCCAATCAAATCTGAATCTTCTCTTTCGCAATTTAGACTCGATCATCCAACGAATCGCATCGTACTCATGCAAAGCACCTTCAAACTGCGGCCATATATCACGGCACCTCGTTTTCGTCGCAGACGTATGGGCAATATTTGCGAAGTCAAAGCTAATACTGGCAAGTAGCTCCACCTAGCGGGGCCGGTTTACAAATAGCTACACTTTACTCTGATGGTAATGGCGTCTTTGATGAGATTGTTTTGTTGGAAAAAATATCAGGAAAATGTATTGGTGAGTTGCCTGTGAAGTTTTGTGTAGTAATAGGTTAATAAGTGCTCGTTTGCAACGGATTTCTTATGAAGAGCCTTAACTATTGAACTATATCCTTAATATAACTTTGATGAAAAAAGGTAGATCATAAACAGTGTATTTTAAATCATCCTATTGACGATATATTCACTGTAGCATCAATTTCTGTCTCTCTTATTTCCTTTTCACTTCATCAACGAAACTGGTTATTAGACACATTAGTTTCGTTAAACAAACTCAAATCTAGAGGCATAAGTAAAAAAATTCGGTGCTACTCGAGACTGTAGACTGAAGATGGTTCCGTACCATTTTAGAATAATTTTCGTAAGCCCTCATTCAACGAAGACGTCTCTATGTCTCTCGTGAACAAAAAAGAATATTATATTATATCATGGTAATTTTTTTATAGTAGATATATAAGGTACCTATGTGTTACCCTCGAATTGTATTTAGCTAGTTATATAGAGTATGAACGTGGCACAGACGACGCGTAATCTCAGTAATATAATAAATTCTACCCTTTGTGTACAAGACCCTAAACTAAGATTAGAGGTAGTATAAATGCTGATATCATGCTATATAATAAATATGGTTTATTGTACAGAAGGCAACAGATCAAGCGTTACATAATCTGTCAAATTACCTAACCAATTTCAACTTAATGTCGAGGGCATAGAGTTCAGATTCAAGTACTTTTTTGACATATTTGTAACGCTTGATGTGATGCCTTCTGTACTATCACAGGCATTTTTGAAACATTATATCTAAAATAAAATGTCTGCTCAGATTTTCTGCGGGAAATATTCAAAAATAGAACGCCCTCCCCGCCCTCACTTCGGAAGTAATGAAGCTTACTTTGTAAACGCTCGTGAATTTCATACGTCGAAATTCTGGTTGAGGTCTTGATTTAAATTATTCGAGGTTTTTTTCTCTGAAGATGGGTTTTAAGTATGGCAGGTACTTATGTAGAGTGGAATAACAGGTTTCTCCGTGCATATCGTCTTATCTTATCTAAGTTGAAACGTCTTTATGCAGGAATTTTGCATATTACTAAGAAAACAAATGCAGATTTGAGTTCCTTTTATAAGTTGACATTGTTTTTAAGAAACACGTCATTCGCGACCTGGTGACAGCGGGTCCAACCGTAGCAATAACGAAGAGGTAATCACAATACGATTCATTTATGGTCACCCTACTCTTATCGGGGTGACCACACATGGTCTGTTTATTTAGGACTGTTGTTTTAATGGACATGAAGATTGTTACGGCGAGGATTTTCAGTGAAATTGCCGAGTTCCGCTAGAGTGCGCGTTCACGTTTTTCCGTTTGCTTAGTGATAAAATAGAGTAAATTAGAAACCTACAATTACATGGAAGAAAAAGGTTTAAGGATTTTAGACCTTATTAACAGAAAAAAAAACACATTTTTTTCGATACCTACATCGAATAAATACTCATGGTACTATAAAAAACCGTGTATGCATTATATTTTTTCTATTTACCTATCCATGAATCCATTCTCAAATGCAACATACAAAAGAACATTCTATATTCACAAAAGACAAAGATAATCTATAAACGCCAACAACAAAGGAGAAAAAAGAGTAAATATCCCTGATCCCTTTATTTACCTCTTATATTTGTGCGAAAATCAAATTTCCTGAAAGTGATCCAAACAAAACAACGAAAGTAAATCGTCGTCCCCGCCCCGGGTCCCACAGGAACTAGTCACAATGCGGGAGACGACAAAAAGACTATCGCGCCAACTTTGCACTGCCAATGTATTCATCATTTCGAACGTGAATTCAAAAATGTATGAAAAAAATAAAGGATTTAAAATTAAGCTCCGAATGTTTGCGAACGTTATTTGAGTTTCGATCAACGTTACGAACTCTAGTTTCCATTTAAAAACTTACTTTGAGCGACTGCCAATTTTAGTCAAAGGCTAGATTTAAGTAAACGAAACTATATGCCGAGTGCGTATACAACCTTATCTTGTAAAAAAAGAGAAAAACAATTCTTAAATTGCAAATTTCAGACCACAAGATCTTACGTTGGATCCAAAACCAATAGATAAGAATCCGCAAAGGACTAAACCGCAGTTTCGAACAACTTCACACCCACATGCAGGGCAACATCTTGTTTACACACACAACCACCCGTCGCCATGGCAACCGGCTTAACTTCCCTCGAGAGCGAGCAATAATTCCTGCCTGGTTAATAGGGTGTCTCGAAAATTAGGGAAAATACCCATACTGACGGTACTAGCTGATTAGAACTGGGGCAAACCCGGAAAATTACTTAAATACTTGATGACACTCTGTTTCGCGTAGATATTTAACATGCTTGCCACTTTGAGCGTCAATTTTGTAATATCGTAAGTTAAGCTGAGTGTGACAACTAAAAGCTTGCGTTCTTGGATTACTCCTGATAGAAGTTATAGAGCAATGTTTACTATGTAATATTTTATAATGTTTGCTATTTAGTTTATTCGGGGAGAATATTTTATAAGTAACACTACAACGTTTAAAACGTAGTTTTAAAGCGTTTGATCTTATTTTTTAAACTCCAGTCACATTTACTTCGTATGAATACTAAACTGATTAAATTAGTTATCTAGTATCTCAAAGCTTTAATTTCACGTTCACAAACATCGAAACTTAATCGAAATTGAAATTAATATGTAAATCATACCACCCGTCAACTTGAAGAAACTATGAAAGAGTATCAAATTATAAGACAGCATTAATACTGCATTCATTCAAGCTAGACGGATTAATTTCGCCTAGTCAGGCGCTGGCAGGATATGACTGAGTCCGTATTCATGATTTCTGCTTTCAAGAATACTATTTAGTCAGCTGACAAACTTTGAATTGAAACTTTTGCCTTACAGGAAGTTTTGGTTTTATTTTAAGTTTTCCTGAGTATTGAAAACCTTAAGGTACCTTGGATTATGTGATTCGAATTTTTACTGCGTAACCACAATCGGTGGTACCTACGTACAAGGGCTGAATTAGACGTAATACTTTTAAATTTTAAGTCTCTGTAATGTCCAAATGAAAGGCTTCTAAATCAGTTCAGGCCTCCGTGGCACAGTGGTTTGAGTCTATTACGCAGAACATGAGGTTGCGAGTTTGATTCCCGCAGTAAACAAACTGTCTTAAGTTTTCGCGATTCATACTATTAAATAAAACATTTTTTAACCGGATTTATCGCGTTTAATTTATATTTGACATTTTAACTCGTTTTGTGTGAATCTAGAACGCTACGCTTGAAGACTGAGAAACAGATGGCGGTGATGATGTATAACTTTTTCCATTGTCAAGACGCCCGACAGCTCCGTCGTCGCTCGTGACCACGGGGTCTGCAGACACCGAAAAATCGACTTGAAATGTAAAATATAAATAAAATGTGATAAATCCGGTTAAAAAGTATTTTATTTAACTAAATTTCTTAACATTCGTTTCACGTCTGAGTGTTTAATAATATATGTATTTATATTAAATCTTCCCCTGTTTACACGGTATCCCACATCACAAGATTTGCTTAGTTTGGGGCCGTGTAGTTGTTGTGATTGTCTGGGTATTATATTATTATTTGGCCACTATTAAATTATTTATTTTCAAACGGTTTTAATCAACTGAAGAACTGAAGGTCAAGGTGTGTGAGTTATGTTTTGTATTTGACTGGAATAGTTAACATACAACTTTTGGATGTGTTGGTAAAAATGTGTAGTCTATAAAAGCTTTACCCACACAAAATTGGGTCGGGTCGGTCGCCTCGCTAGTCACTATAAAACATTAATTTCACTGATTTTTTGAGTGATCACAGTACCAAGTGACTAGATATAACTTTGCCTTCATTTTTTAGTAAAAGCGGTGGTTGGACTTTTATGTGCCAATCTTACAAGAATAGAACTTGCGATGGTGTGAATGTCGTCAACATTATAAACTACAGTGTAACTTTTCAAGTGACCATTAGGTATTTCTTACAAACCCAGTTATATAAAAGACCCCAGAATCATGCTTAGCCTGTTGTTAAAAGTTATAATGGTAACATATTTTTTTCTAGATTGGCAACACTCGATGTCGATCAAAATTCAGCTTCAATATAGATTGAATTTCAGTATACGTGATGAGTAGGTTTATATGTATAGAAAATGATTATCAATATATTGTGCAATATTATGCATTGAAGAGCAATGTGGTGAAACATAATTTTAAAGGTTAAATTTACAATAGTAAAATATGTGTATTTCAAATGTAGCTAAATAACGATTAATTTTGAGTTTAATAAATTGAATCCACTTTTACAATTATACAGCTATAATAAGCTGTTTCAATAAGCATATTTTAATAAACTGATTCAATAAGCTTATATTATTGATGAAATTCACCGTATTTACCGATGATTAAGCATCGCGACCCAAAAATAAATACTTTTAACTCTAAAATTAAAAATAAATTTACCATTATATATCTAATATAATTAAAAATATCTCTGCCGTGTTTTGAATACTGCCGATTTTTTTACAATAGCAACCCAAATTTCAACGG
Source organism: Stenoptilia bipunctidactyla (assembly GCA_944452665.1). Taxonomy (NCBI): domain Eukaryota; kingdom Metazoa; phylum Arthropoda; class Insecta; order Lepidoptera; family Pterophoridae; genus Stenoptilia; species Stenoptilia bipunctidactyla. Next base: position 14,640,651 of record OX101736.1, read on the forward strand.
TATTGATTCATTCGGTTTACTTAAGGAAAAAAAGTGTTTTATGTTTGTTGAACCCTTAAGGCTTTTCATTGGGAGCGGAAGGAAGGGTACCCGCTTTTGATAAGCGAAAAATAGAACTCCATTCATGTAACTATTTATTAGAAAGCGCGAAATGATCTTGCCTCAATGTTGCCAAACTGAAAGTTTATAAAAGGTGAATTATTTTTCTTTTGATTCTTTTAGAAAGTTTAGTTATAAAAAGTTTTGTGACGGAATATGCCTGCATAAATTTAATTGAAGGATGACTAGTCTGAAAACAAACGTTTTATTATTCTCATTTTGATTTTGAGAGTACTTGCAAAATTTTTGATATTTTCCTGGATAGTCTACCTTTTCTACAGCAGCTCAAATAAATAAGTATAATAAACAACAAAATCCCAGACCATCACACCAGCTTCATGGCCCCAAACTAAACAGGGCTTGTGATATGGGATACCATGTAGCGAACTAGGGGGGAACCTATAATATAAATACATAATATATAGATAAACGCCGAGACCCGGAACATTTTTTTTTCTTGTTCCGTGCGGGCCTCGAACCTACGATCACTGGCGTCTAAGACAGTGTTACCACATCGCCAAAGTAGTCATTAATCAGAAATAAACGACTTCCTCAAGTATCAAAACCTACTTGGCGACTCGTTATGCTTATAAAAATTCTTAAAAAGGCATATTTCTAAAATGTAAAACATAAAATAAATCGAAAACCATCGCATTGCTCAAAGAGAAAAAATGTATAGCTGGGTATTTTCTTTGTAAACCGACGCTAGGTTAGCTGAGTCATACGTGCTTATCGGCAAGTAAAAAACAACTCTTAAAAGCTTCTCTAATTAAAAAAAAACAGCTTTCTTCACTACGTAACAAAACACCCTGAAACTAATCCATCACACCATTGATTTTAAGACCTACAAAAAGCTAAACTTTCACAAAGTGAAACTTTCCTTCCTATATCATTACGAGAGAGAACTTCTGAAGTATATCCTTGACATTTCGCATAAAGGATACACCTTAGCTTTTCGGTGCTTAATTTGCGTCTCAGTGCGAGCGAGAGAGAGTGTCGGTCCTTGTTTGTCTCGTTCTCCGGGTGTTGATTGGTAGAACTTGAAAGGTCAGAGTGGCGGGTGTAGCGAGGTGAAAAGCTCTTGAGTCAACGCAGCTAACAATGCACCCCTTGGCCTTTGACCTGCTTGGCTCTTTGAGACGGGATGGCCCCCTTACACAGACATATGTAGTAGGCAAGTTATTATAAAAAACGAGCTTGTTACGCTAATGATAATGCACCGGGTCGGGTGTAGTTTTAAGAACTTTTCTTTAGAAATTTACAAGAAGATGGGTGAAAAGATATTTAGGGTAGGGAAAGTGCATGGGTTTTAATTAAAGTAACTGCCATGGATACGTATTTTAGTATTTTAGAATGAGTCATTTCCTAGGGTTTAAATTGAACTCATTTGATATTATGCGTTTAACTCATTCGTCTCTATTACGTTACCCAAGAGGCACAACCTACAATTTACTTTTCAACTTTGAATATTATTTATATATATTATAAAACTTGAAAATTACTGAAGGGGTATAAAGGACATATACTCGAAATATATTGGTTAAATGCTGAAGATGTAGAAAAGATTGAAAGAAGATGTAGTGACTAAGATTGAAAAGGGTATGCTACGGTGGTTTGGACATTTGGAAAGGATGAGTGAAAGTAGATTTACGAAAGAGGTTTACAGAGCAAGAATGGATGGTGCTGTTGGAAGGGGCCGCCCTAGGCGAACGTACGCCGATCAAATTGGCGACGTTCTTAAAAAGGGCCTAGTTAAAAGTACCCGTAACCGGCGATCATGTATGAAAAGATTAATGAACGTGGAGGAAGCGAAAGAGGTATGTCTGGATCGAAGCAATTGGTGTTCCCTTGTCTCTGCCTACCCCAAAGGGAGACAGGCGTGAGGTTATGTATGTATGTATGTAGAAAAGAAACTATTCCGCCGTTATTCACATATCTATCACATATGCGTAGTTTTAAAAACCGAGGCGCATCGTCAAGTCATCAAAAAAACATTAAGCTGGTCAGGGTTCTAAAAACCAAAACTATTAACACAGTAAAGTAGTAAAATGGACCTCCTTATATTCCCATATAATGCATCATTTATAAAATATGCACCTTTTACCGTCTAGGAAATGATTTACAAGCGTTTTATGGAACACTTTATGACTTACAGACTCTTTCTCGTTTTAATAGCTCATTTCAGGAAGGTGTTTAAGTAAAATCCTTACAAAATATACTTCCGTTATACATTATAGAGTTTAAATAACTTATAATTTCTGCTAACCATCAAAATATATTTATATATGCTTTTTCTCAAATAGTGTTTCTTTCTCTCTTCCATTAGATTTGACATAATATTATATTCATGAAACACCATCTAGCCCATATGCACCCACGCATACTTATAGTTAGGTATATAGGTTAGGCCACAGGTTGGACTAAGGGACGTACTATTGTAAATTTAATCAATCAGTACCAGCGACACAAATAAAAATGTTCATGTACAGTCACAGTCACAGTACACTAATTTCTTCAAGACCAAAGCGAATCCAAACATTTAATTTACTTCGTACTACGAGAAACTGCGAACTAAGAAAGCAGGTTATGCAAGCACGCCTTTTCAAATAATTACATAGCGTATGGACAATCAAGCTTGCGAGTAAAACCATACCTATAGATAATATCGAGCCTACTTTCTTTTGTATTAACATTACTTATCTTCTAATTCAAGAAATTAATCCTTGTAATGAAAGGCCTAGAATGAGTGTTGTTAATAATCTGAAATAGCTGAGAAAGCTTTGGTAATATACGGAACAAATAGACATGGATTATAGAGTATTCTATTACGCGAACTGAAAATAGAAATAAAATTAAAGCTTCTTTATGAGTATGCCTTTGATATCTTAAGAATTATTTATTATAATACTTATAGTCGGGAAAGCTATTTGTATAACTTTTTTATATTAAGTATCTTTTGTATGTAAACAGTACCTACCTTTTTTACATTTTTAGTTATTTTATGTATTTAGTTAATCCACAAAAATTATAAAAAAAGCTTCGCAAAAGTTGATTCATTTTATGTCTGTGTACATTTATTATGTTAACAGCAAAATACATACATACGCCTGTCTCCCCTTGGGGTAGGCACAGACAAGGGAACACCATTGCTGCGATCCAGACATACCTCTTTCGCTTCTTCCACGTTCATCAATATTTTCATACATGATCGCCGGTTACGGGTGCTTTAATAGAAAATACATACAGTATCAAATAAAATGATTTATCGACGATGCGTATATTATTATACTTACAAAATATTGAAGCAGTATTTTTATTTCTGGTCGCAACTTATCTCACACGAAATTGAAAGCTCCGCTCAATTTTCATTACAACGTCAAAAATCATTGAGCACCCATTTTCGCTGAGATGTGGGCTTATTGAAATTTTCCCGATAATTCATTACAAAGCCATGATAAATGTTCCGCTCGATATATCCATCGAAACGCAGCCCTTTTTCACTCCAACCCAGATACGCAAAAAGGGTGGAAAGGAAAAAAGGTGGGCAAGGGGATGATATAATCAATCTAGGGTTGTCCCTGTCAGTCACGATTTGAAATGTCACGTGAGCACCCCTATTCAATGACCCTGATACTTGAAACTGCTATTTCTATAGGGGCCTTAACAATGTTTTGACTGAAAAAGTTAGAAAAGCATTTTTTATATTTTCAATGTGTTGGTTTTATAACAACGTAATTTAAACTCGACTCGGGCATGTTTTCGTGAAGTACCAAAAATTAAGGGTAAAGAATGTAACAAAACCTCATTCGGTCGGTAGATTAAGTACAAAATGGGTAAGTATAACATTTAATATCAATATGCAATCATACTTTGATACAAATAATAAGTATTAATACATAAATACTTAAGTTTTGATTCCTCCCTCATGTAGAATTTTTTTTCTTAACATAATATTAAATATAAAAAAGTATCATTTGTTACCTTCGACATGTGTCAAAAAGTTGCTATCTTTGCAATCACCGAAGACAAACGTTGCCGGCTATCGACACGATGCGGCACGGACAGTTATAAATCACAACGCATTGCACCAATTGCATACACCCTGCATATATTTGTACATCCCATCTAAAAAAGCACAACAACTAGTTATATTTGCACGTCTCTCTGCTGTTCAAACTGTTTACAAAAATAATATATCCACAATTTTATACAGTGCCCCAAAACTGTGCTTTACAAAGCTATTAAAGTATGCCAGGATGTTTCAATGGTACCAGGAAAACAAACAATAAACAACGGCCCGATAGTTATTGCCAATTTTATAACGTACAATTTTATTACGTAAATATTGGGCAGTTTGTAAAAAACTGAGTTCATGAGAATGACTTCATTTTCAGGTCATTCGCTCGCTATAAACTGGAATGTTTGGTAATGAATGTGTTTGAAAAATAAAGATGATACAATAGTTTGAAAAGTTGTAAGTAATTTTTTAAGTAAGTAATTAATACATTAATTTGCCTTTCTACTTCATTCATGACTGGTGCTTAACAGATATTATACCGGAACTTCAGGTTATTTTCCACTGTTTAATTTATTTTTGTTGGTATACTCGTTTGACTAACACATCCTACGCACATACCTTTTAATAATTGCACCTATAACTGCATAGCAAGCCTCAAATCTCCAACTATAGCAATCCGAAAGGAATTTAATTCGAAAACACGAACACGTGAGAATGTGTTAAAATTTGTTTCGATTGCCGTTCGTTCAGCATTTTCGATACAAAGTCAAACTAAACGACCGCGCGGGCCGGTCGCCGCCGCCGGACACTTCGGTCCGGCCGCTTTAATCCGGAGCCGGTACATTTTCGGCGTGTGTAAAGCCAATTTTCACAGATACAAAAAAGTTGGTTCTCCTTTTTGTCACCACTTGAAAAGTTTCTAGTATTGCCAATTAAAATACGGTTCTCTGATTGTTTTGTTTTTTTGTCTTACTCGTAGTTTATAGTTTGTTGTTCGGAATTTGATGAGTCTAGGATGATAGCTTTATTATTTATTGACTTGTCTTAGTATAGTTAAATGAAACGAAACTTTTGCTTACTTAAATAAAAAGTTATGCTAACACGAGTCTCATTGGCAAATCAAAGGGCTGTGATATTAAATGCAGGTAACAAGATTTGAGGTGAATTAAGATGCAACAATTCTACTATTATGATTCATTATTTAAGAAAAATTGAAATACTGTCGCCAAATATTTTAGTTTTGGCAAAAAATGGTAATTATTCATGCCTATTCTTCAGAACATCTACAAAGCTTTCTTTGACAAGATTGTCAAAAAACCCATAAAAAATTTCGTTCATATTTTATAAACTATTTAACCTTTTGACAGAACCTCAAAATTGTTTAGTTAATTACGAGGACGTCCTCATCTGTTACGGATGCAAGTCATAAACACAATTAACTCACTAAAAATAACTTCAAATGAAGCATAAATTGCTGTTAGCTGACTTCGTTAACTGTTAGCTGTGTACACAAATTCACAGTTGCTTTGGAAAGTGGCCTGTGACAAAATATTTTGACGTGATTAGAATATATTTTATATGTCATAATTAATATTAGTATTTGATTGTTTTAGGTATTAAATAAAAATATATTGCTGACACTTTTTTAATAATAAGTATATCAACATATAACATTTTCTGAATTTCGCACCTGATTTTATAGGTTAAATAATATTTTCCATTTTTACTCTACGTTTCGATACCTTTGCAAAAATTCTGACAGCCGCAATCGTTGAAAAAACACTATCGCATCACTGTATAAATTATTATAGATAATCTGCCTACGTGTAAGTAACGTTCATTATATTTCACAGCTTCTTTCTTTGCGATTGAGGTTTACTTTATGTAGTAGCGCCACCTACTGCTAGCCTTTGCACGGATTTTAGAGTCTATGATAAGGGTTCTTTTCTTTTTTTTTTTTTTTTTTTAACAACTGTCACGTTTCGCTCCCTATGTCAGCATCCAGTCTACAGAACTCATTCTGCGTTTCCGTGCTGTAGCCTGCGCACGTCGACTAAAATATATTAATTAGCTAGTTAAATTTTAAAAGTTTAAATGGTAAAAATTGTGCATCGAAGGAAGAGAAAATTCTCAAGAAAATAATTCGAGGAGGTTGAGACATCAAATTACAAATTCCGAAGAACCCAACGGTGTTGGGACTTATTAGAAAAAATGTCGTTGACACAAAAACTACCCACATTGTATGTGCGTGTAGTCATCGAGGTTCGATGCATACAATTAATTCTCCTATTTAGTCCGTTACTCGATAATAATATCGTCATTGGCGATTAATCTGATGTACGGTGGAGAATCTCTAATATAATTTTAATAAATATTAGAAAAAATGTCGTTGACACAAAAACTACCCACATTGTATGTGCGTGTAGTCATCGAGGTTCGATGCATACAATTAATTCTCCTATTTAGTCCGTTACTCGATAATAATATCGTCATTGGCGATTAATCTGATGTACGGTGGAGAATCTCTAATATAATTTTAATAAATATTAGAAAAAATGTCGTTGACACAAAAACTACCCACATTGTATGTGCGTGTAGTCATCGAGGTTCGATGCATACAATTAATTCTCCTATTTAGTCCGTTACTCGATAATAATATCGTCGTTGGCGATTAATCTGATGTACGGTGGAGAATCTCTAATATAATTTTAGTAAATATTAGAAAAAATGTCGTTGACACAAAAACTACCCACATTGTATGTGCGTGTAGTCATCGAGGTTCGATGCATACAATTAATTCTCCTATTTAGTCCGTTACTCGATAATAATATCGCCGTTGGCGATTAATCTGATGTACGGTGGAGAATCTCTAATATAATTTTAATAAATATTAGAAAAAATGTCGTTGACACAAAACTACCCACATGGTATGTGCGTGTAGTCATCGAGTTTCGATGCATATAATTAATTCTTTTGATTAGTCAGTTACCAGATAATATCGCCGTTGGCGATTAATCTGATTTGCGGTGGAGACGATCTTGCACGCCGAATCCAAGATTTGAAGTGCCCGAGCTACCTCCGTCATTATCAGCCTTTTTTTTTTTGATACGATTAATGTCCCGGAAGAGGTCTAAAAACCAGCAGTTGTCGGCTGAAGATCTAAAGAATCTAAAGATAAGCCTGTTGAGGACTATCTTGTACCCGCAATTTGCAAATATTTACTTGCTCCCTTTATTAAATTTAGAAGCAAAAGCAGCATTGGCTGAAACTCTTACCAAACGAGATTCTATACATCAACAAAAAAAAAAAAAAAGGGCAAATTGGAATCGCCTTGGCAGCTTTATCGCAAGCGATGGTAATCATTTTCAATGAAACTTTGAAGCAAAAACTTTTAAAACTGCTATAAACTATCCTAGGAATAGGGAAACTAAAACTCATCGTAACATAATAATGAGTTCCATAAACGTATGCCTGCGTGACACGCTGACCAATACAAGTTGCGATGATTATCTATTGGGAGGAGATGTTGCTGAAACGCTGCAAATTGCAAAAAACGACGACGTCATCTCCGCAGCCACAGCTGCCGGCTCGAGCTCCACAGCAGAGCTACACGTACCCGCCACGTAGGACCTACCACGAACGGTCGTGGAACACTAGCAACCAGCGGAAATAAACCACCAGGTGCAGTGCGATGGACGTTTACGATATTTTCATCAAAAATGGGCTTAGATAACGAGTGATCCATTAATATTATCGTGAATAGCTGGTTACTAAAGACCTTTTAAATATCTGCCCGCTAAACAAAGTAGCTCTTGTGTTTACCCAAGGTCAATACATGGCCATAAAGATTATATTTTAGCGTTGGATAAACTATTAAAAATAAATGCTATATTCGTATGTTCTTATGAGCCAGGTAAATTTTATCACAAATTTTTTCTTGTGCTCAAGCTATACGGTGAAAATCGCTTCATAAATAATTTAAAATCTTTGAATTAATTTACTACAAAACACTTCAAAATGGAAGATTACAGAACCGCTGATAAGTTAACAAAACAATGCTACATGTTATTTTTTCATCAATGTTGATAAGTCTTTCCGAAAGTACCTTCGATTTGAATATAACAACGTTTTATATGAATTCAAATATTAAGCGTTTGACTTATGCACCGCTCTTTATATAAGTATTTACTAAAATATTAAAACCAGTCATGGAATTTTTACGTCGGGATAATTTTTTCATCCATAATATATCTAGATAATATATTTTACATTGGCAAAGATTGTGATGATTGTAATGAGAATGTTTGGATTACAAAACATATTTTAATAAATTTAGGTTTCATAATGCATACGAAAGAAGGTTGCTTTGTTCCTAGAACACAATGTAAATTCCTTGGGTTTATTTTTGATTCAGAGAAAATTATTTTAAAACTACCCACAAAAAAAAAAAAAAAAAAAGTTCTTAAAATAGAAAAAATAATACACAAAGTTATTCGAGCAATTTAAAATATTGTCACCAAAAAAAAAAAAAAAAATCCTACTTATGATCAGGTAGTGAATTTACCCAGATATAATAAAGATGATTTTACTTGGTGGTTAAATTATCTAGAAGAGGGCTTTTCTCCTCTTAGAACAGGCCAATACACTAAAACTATCTATCCTGACGCATCATATACTGGCTAGGGCGGGTTTTGTGATGGAAAAGAGGCAGCGGGTCATTGGAAGGAAAGCGAGTCGTCGCTACACATTAATACTCTGGAATTAAAAGCAGTTTTTTCGGACTTAAAACATTCGCATAATTATGGTAGTTACGATTGTGATATATTGTTAAGAATAGATATTACCATTACCTGTATAAATAGAATGGGTAGTGTTCAGTTTTCACATATGGATCATATTACCCGAGACCAATGGAAATAGCGTGAAATGCGTAAGATCAATATCTTTACATCTTATATTACTTCAAAAGATAATATAGAAGCTGAGAGTTTGTTACGAAAACAGTTTAATGACACTGAATGGGATCTAAGTGACTATACCTTTAATAATATAACAAATAGGTTTGGAATACTATCGGTTGATCTTTTTGCAAACAGATGCAACTTATAATGTCCTATTTATGTAACCTGGAAAAATGACCCAGATGCAAAAACTCTTCAGAAAATTGTTAGTGAAAAGTCTGTGGGTATTGTGGTAGTACCATACTGGCCCACGCAACTATGGTTGCCATTGTTTAAAAGGTTGTGTTGTGATTGTATTTACTAAATACTAATTCGCTGAAATCTCCTTTCAGATCTGCGCTCAACCTTCATTAAACATTAACCTTGGTTGCCGCGAAATTGTTCAGAAAGCGTTAGTAAAAAGATCACTGTCTTCAAAGTCCGTTGAAATTATGTTGGCATCTTTGTTGGATAATTCTTACCGAGACAGTGTGAAGGAGGTATCAAGGCGTGGATTGAATATTGCAAAAATAATAATTTTAGTTTTACTCAAACTTCTAAACCAATAATTGTTCATTTTCTAACTGAAATTTTCGAAAAAGGTGCTAAGTACGGTACTATTAATAGCTATAGATCTGCATTATCATTAATATTAAACATAAATTCCCAATATGACAGGTTAAAAAGTTTCATGAAAGGAGTCGTTATGTGAAGACCAACCACATCAAGTATGATCTTACCTGGGATCCAGCAGTTGTATTGAGCTACTTACCTACAAAATTTCCTAATGAAGACCTTGACTTAAAGACTCTTTTCCAAGAAAACTGTTATACTAATAGCTCTTGTAACGGAACATCGTGTTCAAATTTTATCCGTGACAAAGATTAAAAATATTTTAATAACTAAAAAAGGTACTTATAAAAGGGTTTATAAAAACCTCTAAATTTAATAGTAAACAGACCTTGGTAAAGTTTCCGTTTTTTAATATTCGTCCAGAAATTTGTCCAGCAAAAACCTTACAGATGTAGGTATATAAATAAAACGAAAATTTAAGGAAACCTGATAATTTGTTTATTAGTTTTAAGAAACATATAGGTTTCCAAACTTTAAGTCACTGGGTTAAAAACACTTTAACTCTCAGTGGTATTGATGAAAATATTTTTAGTGCACATAGTACATGACATGCTGCTACATCAAGAGCTATTTATTTAGGAGTTTCTATTGACCTATCAAAAAGACTGCAGGATGGTCGGATTCTTCCTCAGTCCTTGCTAGAAATTATAACAAACTTTGTAACGAAAAATAATTTGCCTAATCATTGTTGAATTGTTTTCAATAAGTATGTTTATTTACTATTGAAGAGTTTTACCTTACTACTCTGCCAATTCATTTCACTATAACTAATCTTTAAACATCCTACATAAAGTAAACCTCAATCGCAAAGAAAGAAGCTGTGAAATATAATTGAGGATCAAACGAACTTCTAAAGTGAAGTTCGATCCTAATTATGTGAACAGCTTCTTTCGAAGCGATTTAATATAAACCCACCCGTTATTATGCTTTGAAATAAGCATAATATGAATATGTTTCAACATGGAGTAATTTCAATTTATATTTGTATTTTACCCAACCCCAATATAGTGAAATGAACAAACAGGAATAAGACAGATTGACTTTAAACAAAATGAGTTCTGTAGACTGGATGCTGACATAGGGAGCGAAACGTGACAGTTGTTAAAAAAAAAAAAAAAAAAGAAAAGAACCCTTATCATAGACTCTAAAATCCGTGCAAAGGCTAGCAGTAGGTGGCGCTACTACATAAAGTAAACCTCAATCGCTTCGAAAGAAGCTGTTCACATAATTAGGATCGAACTTCACTTTAGAAGTTCGTTTGATCCTCAATTAATCCATGAATAAATTAAAAAGTGCGCTACGTAAAGGTTACTCCGGCATTGAATTAAAAAGTTTTCCTTGCACGTCAGGACTATAAGCCAAAAAGCTACCGTTTGAGTTGGACGATATTTACCCACTTTCAATATTATTTCTGGGTCAGGGAGTAACGTCAATTAACGACTTACACGGTCAGTGTCAATACTCCATTTTAAATCAAATTTAGGTACATACTTCGAGATTCTATTCTCTATGTTCTATTTTATTAGATTAAAAGAGATATAGTTTTACATAAAATTCTCAGTTACGATAGAAATAGTTAATGGTTTTAAATAGCGCATAGGATACTTTCTATCCCCAAAAAATGAGAACTACTTACGGCAGAGAGTTGCAAGAAAGAATTTTATTTCAAGATGGCGCAGTTTGTATTTGAAAACTTTTATATTTTAAGAATTACATTTCGAACAATTGTTGAATTCTCAAACTAACCATTAGATCAAAGTCAAGTGCAACAACTAGTAGTTTATAAAAAAGACTGAGCCACAGTTATTTTGGTATGTAGAGTTGAATGATCAGGGCTAGAATTTTCTAAGTGGTTATTTAGAACTCCTACTCATTGTCATCAAAAGGATCATCTATCAAAGTGCTGGATCACTTTGCGAAAACGATCGTAAATTACTTTTTTACACTGAAAATTCGATGAACGTTTTCATTTAGTATTTTTTTTATGTACAATAAGTTTTTTGTCTTCCATTGACATCTGGCGATACCTAAGTGATCGTGAAAACCAAGGTGGTACATGTCCATCCAAAACAAACCTATTCACTCGCCGCCGCTTAGAAGTACTAGCTAGACTATTATGGTCAGAAAAAAAGCAATAGCAGTTTATTCCACAACTCCAAGTTTGACTTATGAACCGATTAGTCAGAATCTCTTTGAAGGTATATATTTTGAATATTCAAAAAGCAATATACTATATAATTATATTGACCACCACTTTGGCGATGGGGTAAACCTGTCTGCCTCAGATGCCAGTGGTTACGGGTTCAATTCCCGGACGGAACAAGAAAAAAAAATGTCCGTGTCTGGGTGTTAATCTATTTATGTATTTATATTCTAGGTCCCCCCCCCCATGTTCGCTACATGGTAGCCCATAACACAAGCTATGCTTTCTTTGGGGCCATGTAGTTGTTGTGATTTGTCTGGGGATTTTATTTATTTTACATAAACGCTATAAAGTTCTTTTAAAATGTGAAATGAAAAAAAAATGTTACAGAAAAGATCAAGTCATAACATAATGTAATAAAGAAACAGTAAGGAAAATCAGAACTTTGTAAACAAAGTAATACAATTCACAATAATCATATATACCACTCAAAGATTTGTAAATAAGATGTAGACGTAAGAAAAAAATGGGATTTTTTCTTGAATAAATAAAAAAAAAGAAAAAAATATATTGGAAACGAATTGTTGATATAATAAAGCTGAAGTGCATGTTTATATGCGCTTCACTCTCTAATTCTCTATCAATCGGATTTGTAACATTAGGGAGGGGGGAAGGTCAAGGACTTTATCTTGAAATTCCATTAGGTAAAAAGTTTCACCGTTAATATTTTTATGGTTTCACTTGTATTATTACTTATGAGTTTGCATTTTCATAGTTCTTGATTTCCGAAAGAGCCTTTACTGTCTGTATAGACGTGAAAATTTCAACGATACAAACATATAGCATCAACATACAGCCAATTAGAAAGCCCGAGTAGAACCGAGTTTTTACAGGTAAATATACCAAATATTTTATCGATAAATAAATAAAAATCAATAACTAAAAACCACAACTATACAATTCAAGAGTAACCTAAACCATTTGATCTAGTCTCAGTCGCCAAATTCCAGAAGTACCATCGTGCCGCTTGTCGTTTTGCCAAAAATAAATTGCCACCAGAACGTGGTTCCATGGCCCAGCGGCGTAATTCTGTCAGCGGCATCGTAATGAGGAGCACACGGCTTCACACTCTAGTTGTCTTCGATCTATTGGAAGTGACTAGGTGGAAATTTAAATAGAAAATATGGTTATAACTTGTTACTTTATTACATGGTTCGGGGATTTGGAACGCTTTGAAGATTGAGGATGATATTGTACAATAAAGTCATATTAATGGATTTAGTGTATGAATTTTAATGAAGTGTGTTGCTGTTCATGAAATTAGGTAAAAAGTGCAGTATAGTCAGTACATTCATATTCGAAATATAAAACAGAATACACAAACGATTGCATTTTATACAAACTCCCCAATCTTGGATCGGATGAAAAAAGAAATAAATAGTTACAAGCTATATCGATTAAAAATTTTATCACCTACCGTTCTAATACCTACATAGAATTGAAAGAACTAATATTGCCTTAAGTTTTCGCGATTCATACTGTTAAATAAAACACTTTTTAACCGGATTTATCGCGACTCAGTCGCTCGTGACCACAGGGTCTGCAAAGACACCGAAACATCGAGTTAAAATGTAAAATACAAATTAAACGCAATAAATCCGGTTAAAAAGTGTTTATTTAATTGAAAGAACTATACTAAGTACGCTTTCAAAGAATCAAAAATCAAAAACAAAAACTCAAAACTTATTGTTAATGATACAAAAACTAGCACTACCTGATATGAATGTACATATTAACAATTTCGAGAAAAAAACTCATTTATTTAAAAAAATACAATCTTTGCATAATTATAATACCAATTCACAACAAAAAATATGTATACTGCACTATTAAAGTTTCGAATAGATACGCTTAAATTTTGTCCCAATACTGTCATAAGCTTTCACGATTATCTATATAATAATATTATGTTTATTTGTCCGTTTGTAAAACTGCATGCAGCTGCTAGTTTTAAAGATTATGGAATCGTGAAAACTATGATATTACTACTTATGTTAAGATCTTTGTATCGAGCATTAGAGTGAATATTGAACTCCACTATTACCAAGCTATCTAAAACAGTAAAACGATTGTCGCACTGCGTTTCTTATAATCGGGAGTAAACACATAGTCAGCTGTTTACGACTTCCGTTGTCGCATCGTCTCGCAGTGAAATGGTGCTGAAATCACCAAAATACTGTCCGAAATAAAATCTAAAATTAAACGCGACAGAATTTTCGATGTGAAGCTATAAAAAAATTATGATATTCACCAGTTCTGAACGCTCGATATCTTCCAATAATTCGATTTTTCATACTATGAAATTAATAGATTAATGAAGCATACTTTTGACAAAATTAGACAAAAAACTACAGCGAACAATTAGCAACCAGTCATAACCGCCCCGGTATTGAATCCAAAAACTTAAATGAACCACACGAAATGCGTAATATTTTTTATTTTTTTAAGGCTATTAGTTTTTATTTTTTTCTATTGAATCCAAAAAACCAATAACAATCCACACTGAAATATTTTTGTTTTCCAAATGCAATTTACTTTACATATTTTATGCCCGTTCATATAGTAAATTAATCACACATACATACTATCGAACCAACGGAATCATAACCCACAAAAAGCTCATTTTGGCAAATCGTCTAAATGCTAGTAGGTCGAAATTCGCTTGAGGGTCCCCTGGTGACGAACTTGTTATCATTACATTCGACACTGACATTTAATAAGTACAGAATTCGTATAGTATCTAAAAAGTCATAAGTGCATATACGCGATAGACCTTACAAGTTTGACAGTTTCAATCGAATTTTCAGCAAAATGAGACATGATTCAGTTAGTTCGATGGTAAATAAATTTACGCCTGTATTTCTGATGGGGTAGGCAGAACACCAGAGGCTATAAAACCATCCGATGTCACGTTTGACAAATTTGGAGGTATCATAATGATTTAGAAAGACTATTGCAGTGAGTAATTTAAGTCAGCCTGATTAATTTAATTATTACTTGATACATCCTTTTACACTACTAAGTAATTAAAAACCCATACAAAGCTGGAAGTAAACAAAACTTTTCCATTCCGCGGACCAATTTCACCACAGCATCTTTTCACACGGGGACAGTCACGTCCATAATGCGCTTCGTACATGTTCTATGTAAACGCACGCGTATGGAGCGGTGAATCATGCGCGTACCTCGTCATGTCACGATAAAACGACTCGTAATGGTAACGCTAGTGCTGCCATGTTTCCAGGACTTCATATCGATAGGAATTTATTGTTATCAATCTAATGCGAAGCGCCCTGTAAATTCGTCTTCACTATTATAGTGCCTCCAAATTTTTCGTGACATCAGATGGTTTTATTGCCTCGGGTGTTCTGCCTCCCCCATACGGGATACAGGCGTGAAGTTATGTATGTATGTATGTAATCTAATGCCTGTCACCTCAGTAAGCTCGTGTATGAAAACACCGAAAAATTTAATTAAAATGTCAAATATTTGATTGTATTCGATCAAAACAGTGTTTATTTTTTTGTAATAAATTGCGAAAACTTAAGACTTTTATCACTTATAGAGAAGTTTATATTTAAATAATATTTACCTCATCATCATCACAACTCTTTGTAATGCGCCCACTGCAGGGCATGAGTCTCTCCCCTGGGTGAAGAGGAGGTATAGGCCATAATCCACCAAGCTGGCCCATTGCTGGGTGGTGGATACCAGAATTTTCAGGGCGCCTAGTTGGCTTCTGACAAACCCTAACGACTACTGTATACAATTATACAGCATCCACACCCGGTAGTCGTCGTGAGAAATTTTTGGTCGGCGGTCACCCATCCAGGTACCGACCCCGCCGAACGTTGCTTAACCTGTGATATCGTATGATACACACAGTAACCACGGCGCCACGACGACTTCACTTCAATATTTACCTACTTGATTAAAATACTTTGAATTTTAGTCCGAAAACTAATTTTATACAAAATTTACGTTATTAGGTACTTGAGGCTTTTTCATTAAGTTCATGTATTTATTTGAAAAATTGCATAGGTTTTTTCCACGTTTACTGAGAGTAATAAATTGTATTTACAGCCCGGGCTGTCGAACGAGCAATTCATTTTAAAATACAGACAGCTTTCAGTAGCTTTATTACGTTTGAATAGGTATCATGGTTTTAATTTATCAAATTTTACGACCAAAAATGAAATATTTATTTGTTATTAAAGTCGATTTTTCATGAAGAAAATACCGCTGAGCATATTACTAGCAAAAATTGTTTCGTAAACTCTTTATGAATTTTATTATTGCATTCTTTGATAAGAACGATAATTATTTGAAGTGGAGAATGTTAATTATAAACCTAAATAAATCTGTTGAGTATAGTTGCTACTATTTAATTAGTGGTGTAGCTAATGAAACAGTGAAACAGATATTTTCATGTCTACGTTAAATAATATTTTTTTTTTAATTATTACGGTCACTATAATTTAAAGATTAATTATTTTATTTAAAATCGATATTTTGGCACTATTAAAAGCGCCATGTTTACCATAATTGCACAAAAATAAATGAATAACGTATTCAATCAAAATCACTGGATTCTACAGTCGCCATTTTATTAAACTGTTAATTTTCTTAAAGAAATTTTAAACAAAGGCACTATTTATTGAGTAAACAACAATAAACTCACCAACTGAATACGTCGAGGTTATTTAGTCACAACACTACTAGCGTCATGCTAATCTCTGTCTCAGATGTCACCTTGCGCAACGCGCCGCGGCGTGTGGACGCGGCCTAACTCGCGATAGTTAATGCCCCACTTTGAATCTTACTGTCATCTAGCCAGTTATGACGGTATCGTGTTTAAATAGTAAGTCTAGTCTGCAATTGCTCTGGATTTACTGTTCAAGAATGTCGTGGATAGATTCCAGAAAATTTACTGTTTTTCTTTCGAAATTTTTTGTGAAAATATACGCTGTATGTTCCTAATCTCTAAGCTGTATTTTGACACAATTGTTTTTTTTATTATTATGTGACTGTAAATTGAGTGCAAAAATTCACGACTAAATAAATAGTTGAGTATAATTATCGGCGCTAGATATCTTGATATTTGCGAATTGGTAGATAAGTATCAACTGGTGAAACCTGAGATGCTTTGATACTTTTTCAAAAACTTCTACAGTAAATAATATCTCACCTAAGATCATGCAAAATTTTAATACATTTAAACTGAAATAAAATTACTTCTGAATAATAGAAACTATATACCCAAACAACTCAGATATAAAAATAAAATGCCCGTATTAAAGGCAATAAATAAAACACGATTAAAACAGTAAGGCTTGACAGACTTTGCGCACGCGTCTATGCGCGGAAGCGAATAGTTTGGAGGCACCCTTCTTCCGGTGGTCGCGCGCTCTTGCATGACAATAAACCTCATCCTTTGGCAGTATCCTTTTATTTTATTGCATGTAAACACACAGGTAACACTAGACAGCGCTTTATGATGCGGTCATGGTATGTGAACTAGATGCTTTATTTTTATTTTAGATAAGACAGGAACGGGAAATGCCACTAAAACCGTAACAGGATATGATGCACATCCGAAAGTTCATATAAAAAATACTTATAAATCAAAATTTACTTATTAAGTAAACATGAAGTTTTTTGGGATATTATTTCATTAAAACAAACCACACTGGAGATACTGCGTAAAATCAAAAAGATCCACATTCCATGGTGCGAAAAAAACATAGAATGTATCAGCTGCTTCTCTTCCGGGGCATACTGTAAAAATCAGTTAAGGGACAGAGGTTTTATTATTTTTGTGGGCGACAGGCTGACCCCCTGTCACTGTAATAGTCTCTCTTCATCATAAATAATTCCTCCAAACCTGTCAAACGTGTCATCAGATGGTTTTATAGCCTCTGGTGTTTTGTCTACCCCCAAAAGGGATACAGGCGTGAAGTTATGTATGTATGTAAAAAAAATACCAACGAAACTTAAAAATACGTCTAATGAAAACTTCAAACGCAAAAGATATGAACGCTATATATTTTTTGTATAATGAGCCTTTACCCTAAGGCCTCATGCAAGCCTTCAAAAAACCTCTTTCAACGAACCTAACGTATCATTTATTTATCTTTATTACAATCACAGTAATTAAACAAGTAAATATGCTTCTTAATGTGCCACCACTATAGTTTATATAAATTATTCCCGTGTCAAATTTTAAAATACGACATATAACCGTGTTATACTTACACCTATAAACCGATAATGCAACATGATATTAAACTTGCGATCAAAATCTATTTTAAAACGAAAAGCAATTCCTTCCGTTCCAGTAATTATGTCACGATCATTCGTCACGGTATAATTTTAATACCGTTAACTATTGTGGCGGCGACGGTACTAACATGAATTTTTATATCCATTTTATATCTTTGTATGGTCAGCTGATGGCGGATATAGGGTTGAATGTGTAATGGTTGTAATGGATGGTGGTTTCATATTTGTATGAACGGTCCACATTCACGGTGACATCAATGGCTAAAAATATTGTAATTGTTACAGCGAAGTTTTATGGTCAACCTGCGCTGGAATTCAATTCAATGCAAACCGAATAGTATCCTGATAGCAAAGATATAATTTAGTCAAAAAATATTAAGCAATTTATTATTAATCAATAATGTAATTTACTAAAATATTTAGTCATGTAAAAAGAAGTTCTACGCATTAGCCACATAAATATTATTTCAATGCCACCATCAACCCCGTAACCGACTGTTCAGATTTTTTTTCTGGAAAAATTAATAGTTATTTGAGCAAATACAAACATGTTGAAATGAAATAAGTAGGTATACATGCTTTGAATTCAGCAAAATATATTATTGTTAATTGAATATTGTAGTGCAACAAACAGTACAGTCAAGTTTAATGAAATGTATTCACTTCTTATTCAGTAGTAATAAGGTTGAAAGTCCAATAAAAATGTATTATACATTTCATTAGACGTGACTGTAAAATACTGGCAACAAGGTAAATATAAAAGCTAAAGTCGATTCGATAAACCTTCCTATTCATGGACACAAGAAATATCCTATGTTGTATATACGAGAACAAAGACAATTTTCATAAAGAATAGATTAACATATTGAGTTTTCTATTCACAGGTACGTCCAGAGTTCAAACTATCTGTTAATCATTAAAAAAAACACCCGAGAATTGCTTAACTATTAAATGTTAAAAACCTCCGCATAACGCGTTAAATACTTCCGTTAGTATACTTAAAATTAAAAAATAAATAAAAACTGTTACGGTAAACTTAAGGCAATATCATAAAACTCATTTGCCCATGAACTGAAATGATGCTGTAATTTTTGTAACCTCATCAGTGCCCCGAGCCGGTTTGATCGACTGAAAGGTAAAAGCTTTTTTAATTGATCCTGCCCGAGTGTCATCGATGTTTTCTTTGTTAGCAAAGCCGAATATTAAAAATTACGCCACAAAAATTCATAAATATTTTTAGGAGAATTATATTAAAATACGGAAAATATCCGAAATATGGTCATCGTCATTCAAATCTGTCTTTGGGAAGTTAATTCAAAAACTGCTTCTCATATATTTCTTTATTGGGGCAGTTATTCTTTGCTTCAATAAAGGTTCTATGTAATGAAATCTTTCTTTGAGTTCACATTTGATTAATTTAATCTTCCTAGAAGCTTCCGTTCATAGCGTATATGAAATGAAACTTTTAATATCTACCACGAGATTGCGTGCAAGAATATAACGTAGAACAATAATTTGTTGGCCTTGGGGTAAGACGCAGTAATCAGTGCAGAGCTACACAATGCAGTATACTGAACAACACTATAAATTACTTCATATGTTGGGAGTTACATCACCTCTGTTAATATAAAGCTTGTTGGTTGTTCATTCGGTTATGCTTCTACTTGATTACTACGTTGGATTGATTTTGACAAAGCACAAACGAATTTGTAGAAGATACATATTTCAGTTGCCTTTGTCTGTGTTCAATCAAATATCAATCAATACATATTAAGTTACGCTTGATAGATCTTTGTTAGTTCATATGTATTTATGTTAGTTAAACATCTGATTACAACATTTTAAATGGCTGTTTCGTGTAATAGCTACATTTTAAATTGCCTCTTGAACGAAAGACCACAGTGGAATGATAGTAATTCGACAAGCAGCAATGTCGTGGGAACTCGCCACCACTCTATCTTGTGCAAGTCAACTCGCTGCCAGTAACTGGTTCAATTACCCTGAGATAATCTTGATGACAATCAGCTGGTACTGCTTGACAGTAAGCCACCAAAGTTTGGTAACAAAGTTGAATGTTTGGATGTTCAAAGTTTTCAAGTTACGCTCTTGGTGAATTTATTGGGGCAAAGTCGAGCAAAATATATCCATTTAGAAACGTCTTTAGGAAAACTACGTGCATTTTTAAATAAATGCAAAAAACTTAAAAACATTATTACGTGCATTTTGTTTTAAGAGAGGAATATTATACCGAAAACATTTTGATGTCATGGTAATTTTTTTTTATAAATTAATTATTAGGCTTAAATAGATCAGCTCAAGAGACATTTTATTACTTCGAAGCATCTAAAGCTAGCTCAAAACTGGAAACCATTGACAGCACATGGAGTGTAACAGCATCCATTTCAAAATGCAACATACGAGTATTTCTCACATTACCTGTGCAACTGTAGATTACTGGACATGCACCTCGAAGAAATGAAATCGGCATTACAAGTTACGCCATAGTCATCGTAATAGACATGCAATTGAAACTCAAGTAAATTATTACCTGCAAGATACTAATCTAGTATAGATATTGCAATGTACGAGCGCGCGTGGCTTTTATTTGTAGTTGTAATCGTAAATAATCATATTTGTTAGTGTGCGTGCGTGCCTGACGGAGCGGTCAGTCAGTAGCGAGCGAGCAATCGCTTGAGTGAGCGAGATACCGTATACAGATTGGTCACTCACACAACTAAAGCCGCCGCGCGCTCCTATATTGCAAGATCTATACGGTTTGATATACAAGTTGGTAAATAAATGTAACTGAGCCTGGTTTGAAACTTCCTTCCAGGGCATTGGTTGTATCGTATATCGTGTGGGGTAAACTGCGGTTACCAAAGGGTGTCCCTTTCCTTGCCTGTAGGTATTCCATTACAATAGATTTATAGGACACTAAAGTATTATTAATATTGAAAAGAGGTTTCTTTTTTTCATTGAATGAAATAAACTTTTGTCAAATAAACAAACCGCCTAAGTTTCGTACATAACTAGCTTGGCGAATAAACAAATACGTAACTGTCTTAATTAGAGCCATTGTATGGCCCCAATATTGACGTCAAAGGGAAACTTGCAGGCTTCCTTTTATATCTATTTTAAGTGCGTGTGTCCTTTACTACTATACTATATTACTCTCTTATCACTTATACTTAGGTATATCCATTCTTAGATTCATGAGTTCATCTTTCATATTCGGCCGCTTAGCAGTAACTTTTTCCCAACATTATTAAAGGACAACGCTATCATTCTATCTCAATAATTTATTTTTCGTATAATAACATCACTGTTTTTCTGATACAACATTGATTAAAAAGCAATTAATTTGGCTTCATACAAGCAGTACTTCCGTCCAGTGTGTTTGGCATCAAATGGCAACTCGCCGACAAGCTTGCGGTTAGTGTAGCTTGTATGGTATATGAAACTGTCATATCTCGTATGATAGGTAGATTGACTCCAGTTGCAAATGAAAATGAACTCGCTGACTTTGAGGTTCCGGGTTCGGTTGAAGTCTATTTTCGGAAATAATGGGAAAAGCAGTGATTTTGGCAGCGTGATGAATGTTTTGTAGGAGTTGTGATTTGGGTGTTTCTTAGAGCTGTATGTCTGTCCATGGCATCGTGACTGTAAAGGAGATGATCTATTTTGGGAGGGTTTCTTTTAAATCTTGCTTCCGTGATGATTTTATTGATTATTTATATTGGCATTGTCCAAGGTATTCAGCACGCTTTGTAACACTAGTGATACAATATTCTTAGTCATTATTTATAAATATTTTGATTTTTAAGTATCGTTTTATATTATCATTAATTGGTTGAGAGGTGCTAATTTTTTACATTTTCTCAATTAATATGAGTATGAATTTTTCAGTTTTACTTAAGTTTATTTATAAAAATCTGCTTCATAATAATGAAGTGCCCAATAGGGGGAAGGGGGAGCAAAGATTATTGTGAAGAAATTTATCCCTCTCATGAAACACGCCACTTAATCTGACACTTGAAAGCCGCAAAGCTAAACACCACCTTTGGTGATGAGTTCCCTGACAATACCTACTGTAAGAAATATTAAAAAAAAGGGTTTCAATAATTTCGGATGTAACTTAACTTAACGAAGATAACATTTTTAAATAAAAAGTAACTAAAGACGTACAGTTTCAAATGTATTAAACAAGCATAGCTATAAAAGATAAGTATTTGTCATGAAACAGCTGATTAGCTTTGCAGACATTTTTTGACACAGATTGGTCCTTCAAATGGTATTTCAAATAAAAGTTGTCTGTTATACTAAGGTATTTACCGTTTCAAGACAAGACCTAAGATGTAAATATCATTCTTGACACCTCAAAGAAGCCACAATAAGATGCTACACGTTTTCCTCAAACAGGAATGTAACTCCTCAAAAGCAAGGTATGGTTTATTTGTATAGCATCTTGATACCGGCAATTTATTTAATTTAAGCGAATTGTTGGGCACAACTTATACAAAGTAACAATTTATGGACTTTAAATTTAGAAAAGAAGAATTTCAGAATACTTATAGTTACATATATTTGTCCATGATAAACTTTTTCATTATGTACGAATTTTGTAACTTTTTACTAATTTTTAAACACGCGATTTGGCTTTAATCCCGTAGAAAAGTAACATCTCACTTACTCCTTAATTTGAAAAAAAAAACCGCTACTAAAGGTATACAGAAGTTCAATAAAACGTTTCATATTATGTCGTTATTTACTCCGTTCACATCTTTTATCAACTTACGATCGCGATCCTCGTTTGTAAAGTAAAATCCTTACCTGAAACAATAAAATAAAATATAAATTCGATTCCTCCATTACACACAAAGTTCGATTGAAACATCTGGCAATACTGCACAACTCAACAAAATTGCACAAATAAACTAAATTGTAAGATGGGAAATATATTTGACCTTGATTTCTATTTGTACAATGTATTGTAAATACTACCACGATGCTAATTGTGATGATTTTCCGGTAGCAACCAAAATCGTTGTTATGATTTTGCATACTTGTAATTACTACCGTATTTTAGAAACTTCCTAAAAAGTTGTAACAGTAAACCTTTGTAAACCATGTCTTTTTTAAATTGCGATAGAAAAAATGACATGAAACTAAAAATGTCGTAATTTAAAGCATAAAATTGAGTTTGAAATATGAAGCATCCTGCCTATGAAATATTGCCTTATTATTAAGGAACCCACATCTAGACCGACACACATCGGTTACGCAAGATTAGAAAGATAAGGGCATGTAAATCAATTAATACATATTCAAAAATAAACCTGACATTCGATAACTAAATACAGACTAAACATTTCGATCCCGCGGGACTCCCCCCATCAATGTCGTTTCGTCTAATGCCTCTATTTACGAAGAAGAAAAACTGAAGGAACAAGAGTGACTGTAAAATTTCAACAGCCACGCTTGTTTACATCCGACCTTTTTTACGACGGTGCTAACTGTTGATTCTTTTTAAACATCTGCGTTGTGTACTGTAAACTACATTGTTTGAGCTGTCGATAAAATGACGCTTTATTTTAGAATTTAAAAAAAAATGTGTCCTTGTTACTTACAGTGATTAGGGTTTTGTAAGTTGGATTGTAATTTTGGAGAGTTATCGCAAATTGAGTATGTTCTATTGTCTCGCGTGTTATGTTTCTAGTTTATAGAAACAAATTTTTTTATAATTTGTTTGTCATTGTGCAGAAATCACAAAACTCTAAACTTACGAATACACTGGAATTTGGTTATAAAGAAATATAATTCAAATAACTAAAAAATAAAGATCTTTCTTCGTTGTTTATAAAAACACACATGCCAAACAGACAGGCATAAATCAGACAGGCATAAAGATCGCATTTGCTTAAGCAAAGTTGAGTGCTTTTATTTTATTACGCTGTTACTGTGTATTTTCTATCACTTTCGCTTCTACAATTTCTCACTAATGCATAAATCTTGTCAAATTAATTGCTGAAGTTAACTCAGCTAAAATGTAAAGAGAACACGGCAAAGGCGCAATTTTAGCGCTCAAAAATACAAGTGAAACATGTAAACTTCAGTAAAACTGTCGTCGAGTGGCTTTATCTCGAATCTCACAAGTTTAGAGCAATTCCGTTTGGGTTGTTTGTTCCTATCTTACAGTAAGCGCAGTGCACTCTATCCCGACGGGCGCAAAGATCAGATTCTCATAAACATGACATGCTTGGTAGCCATTCTACTCCGTGTGTGAAGACGCGCTGATAGATGTAATGATGTTTAAACTTTTTTGAAGTAACCATCTGAATGTTTAGACCGCAATTAAATTTTCTGAGCTTCCGTCGTCATTAGGTCAAGGAATTTTTTAAGAATAGATTTATCAAATACTGTTTCAGTATAAACGAACAAAAAGTTTTATTGAAAGTCGAACGCAAAAGATTAAAACGATCTAGTTTCATTACTGTGACAAGCACGAAATGGAGCGAAAAAAATAGAAAAGTAAAAAAAAAGGAAAAACACCGCTACAACTAAAATTGTTTCCCAGTTTCACGATTGATCGAACGTCTAATTCTCCTTTTCTACGGCACTAGAAAGCCTTAATCGCCCTTAGCGTTTACAATTTCAATCCGAATGAAACAACCAAATCGAGAGATTCTATATACTGAGAGCAAATCGTAGCGTTTCGCTCCCGGCAGACTGTTCCAAGAGATTGGAAATACTTGTAACAAAACTTGGAAAAAAGTTAATTGGTGCTGTTTTTGTCATTGCACCGTTCCGTTGCTCCTCGGACTAATCTCTCCATTCGCACTCCGTCGATCTTACCTACTTTTACTGGCTCGAGTTGAACCGTGAAAAAGTTCGTAATAAATTTCTTGCGCCGTCTCGTCGCACAAATGGACAGGCAGGACGCTTCTATCGCTTCTGTGCAAATATCAAAGGCGATAAACTGAATGAAATATCGACTTCTATAAAAATTACTTTTAACTTTTGAGAGAAGACTTATTGAAAGCTTCAAATATTCCGTTTTTTTAATATGACGACAGTATTAGTGATATCACTGAACCTATCTATGATAATAATAAAAACAAAACGTTTTTGAAGCATCGTTAGGTATTTTGGGAGAAGATAGCCAATGTAAATAAATGGAATTTGATCACAATTCGTTTGGAGTAATAAGTATAAATTAAAATATATCTAAAATACAGTAAGTACCTAATGCTTTTCGAGGAATAGTAAATATTTATGAATTGCTAAAGTTACGGGCAGTTTAATAGTAAATCACGGGTAATGTGCGAACGAGCATTAGATGTTATCATCAAAGATGAGATCTTTTGAGCGACGTAAATGAGACATAGATGTACAGCCACTTTGCATACAGGCGGACAGTTTAATTTGTCATACAAATCACTGTCATTCAGTTTCATCATTAGATGTAAACTTTGAACAAGTGGGTTAAGTAGTTGTTCTGAAATATTTTTACTCTTGTCGTTCGTTATTCGGTTCTGGTTGCAGTTAATTTCTTGGATCAAATAAGAGACGCCTATAAGTTCGTATAAATATTGGTTTTTGAATACTAATAAAATGGAATTAGAACTAATTAAATCAAAGCGAGAAGATTCAAAATTTCTCTAAGCAATAACAGTTCGAAAAATTATTTAGGAAACAAAAAAAAACTCAAACCAAAATCAAAAATACAAAAACAAATTGAAACAGATCAATTAAAAAAATTAAAACGTCAAAATTTCATTTCATTTTCGCCGTTCACAATTCAATAAAAACAAACGACAGCCGTTTGTAATGGCGGTAAGTTTTCCATGTTTTTTTTTTTCGTAGAACAATGCTGGCTGATTAGATTTTCCCGTTGCTGTCGCGATGGCGGCGGCGGTGTGAAAGTCATCAGTCATTATCAATGTGGAACAATAAAACAGCCGGTCACGGTCGTTAGGGTGTTCTGTTAATTTTGACTTTCCAGCAATAAATACAAACTTCGCAATTTTTGTTAATGTTAAATATCATGAATTTGTTATATTTTGCTTAGTAATATTTTACTCGCTTTGTGATGAATTCGTAATAAATTTGTAATAAGTTTCTACTAGCTTTGTTGTGTAGAGCATACTTAATAATTTACCTAAATTGTGACTTTCCCTTGCGTCAGTTAGATTTCAAACGCTATCATAGAAATAGAGTTATACACATACTGATAATTCCATAACAACAATAGATGGTAAACTAATGGAAAAGCATTGCCTACAAATATCATCATCAATTTAAGAATGTAAACAATTCCCGTAATTCTATGTAAATCTGTAATAATTATTGTCATGTTACGCATTCTTTGGAAATAATCTCGAGAAGAGCGCCTGAAGTTTATCAACACGCACATACGTGCCTGTGAATACCTTAAACTTGGAAGATTGTGATGCGACTGTCGAGCTCTCGAAAATTCTGTTAATTCGTTAAATAAATTGTAAATTGTGGTATCTTTTTAACTATTTAAGCCTGGGGTACGACAGTTGTCTAAATTTAAAAAGAGAACACTGTTTGTGCAGACGCCGAAGATTATTTTTTACATTCCATCAAGTAACACATCAGTTTAAGAAGTCTTAATGTAGAAAGAAAAAATGTAACGGTAGCAGCTAAACACAGCTAAACAAGGGGTTATCCTAGAATACGACGACTATACACGTACACGACCTGCGACCTCTATACATGTTGAAAAAGTTTTTTATCATTATCATCGCCAAAAATACTACTGAACGAACATACTTCCCGCAAACATAAAACGTCTTGGCAATAAGATCTGATAAGGTATTTTAAGATGAAATCTACTGCGTCTCATTCTGCTCAAAATCCTTAACTCGACAACATTAATGGATTTTCCCATTAAGGTGATTTTATACATATAATTTTGAACATGGTTATCAAAATGAGAATGTTAAAAACATTTCAATTGATATTATACCCTGTAGCTTTTATTTTTAAAGTCCCTTTTCCTACAAGAAGCTTATGCAATGGATTAGGTACTTTAATACTAATAACAAACTAATCGCCTTACAAGCTACAAAGCCGCTAGCCACGAGGCGAACACTGGCAGGCAGTGTTTAGGATGACTGGCTAAATTCCCCTTTGCCCCACAAAGAGCAAAAGGGAACTATAGTTGAATCTTTTCACTTAGTCATTATTGGGTTTTGTGGCGCTTTGCTAATGTTATTTTCGATGACAATATTTGGTGATTAAAGATATCAGTGTCAAGTGGTTGTCTCAGATAGTTAAGGAACATTAATATCATGCTAGTAAGTGATAGCTTATACTTATATGTTTACTGGATTTAGGGCTGATTTTTCATTCGTAAAATTATATAACGACTAAGGTCTTACGGTGTTATCACACCAATCGATCGATCATCGATTGACGGCGATGAAAGAATGGATTAGTCGACGTCTATCGACAGTTTTTACTGGACCAATCCGATCAGAATCGATCAAAAAAAACCGATAGCTCTAGTAACGCCCTTACTCGGCGGAATAATGTTGTCTTAAGATTTTTATAATTGTATGACAATGACATAGAATGACAATTAACTTGAGACGAGCTTAGAACTGTCGAGTAATACTTTATTTAAAAGATAACTTTTATCTGAGCAATGAAAAGCAGGTCTAAAAGAAGTTCGAATTGGTTTCCACTATTTTGTGTTAACGAAGAAGTTTGAAAACGTTTGTATGCTAGAAATAAATTCAAACTTGCGCCTGCATTCAGCAATGTTTCATAATAAGGAATTTCGATTTACTTTAGCTAATCTATTAAATTGAGTAGAGTAAAGCTATTTTTCGACAAGGTCGTCTATTTATAGCCTGAGACGTATTTAAATTAAAATAAAATAAAAAATGGTGTGATTGTCTGGACCCTATTTGTGTCCAGACAATCACACCAACTAAATGACCTCAAAGTAAGCGAAGCTTGTGTTATGAGATACCATGTAGCGAAGTAGGGGGGAACCTAGAATATAAATACATGTATAGATAAACACCCAGACCCGTTACATTTTTTTTTCTTGTTCCGGGCAGGAATCGAACCCGCAACCACTGGCGTCTGAGGCAGATAGGTTTACCCCTTCACCAAAGTGGTCGTCAAACATCACTCAAAAATTCAAAAAGTTTTATTCATCTTAGCAATATCACAAAACACTAATTGATGAAGTCAGTCATCACATACTTCGGCTTTAACTAGTTGTTAAATAAGATATTACAGTAGACCAAGAGACAAAAAAAGCCGGCGGAAAAAAACTCTTGGCACTCTTTTTCAGTCAGAATTATCAAATTAATACAAATAGGTACCTACAGTACAAATTGACCGTGACATGAAAAAAAACAAACACAAGACAGCTAATTGTGAGAGCCAATGTCATGCCACAACCAAATTGCTTACATAGCAGGTGCAATGAGCTATGAATACGAACATGACAAACGGGGACCAGAGTATTTGAACAAGAATGGAATAAAATAGTCATAGTATCATTAGCAAACTGGGCATCACTGGATTTGGTAGCTCGGCCTGAGTCGTAACAAAATGCTTAAGGGTATACAAGAGCGCATGAGTCTTTAGAACATCTATTTTCCGTTAGTTTAATGTTTGAAATGAGAGTTATGTCTTGGTTAGAAGTTCTTGTTCATCTCAACGAATCTGAAAAAGCCTAGAAAACAATTGTGTGTCTTTCTTACTCAAAAGAAAGTTAAATCTTTTACATATGACTAGCGTTCCAATGCGAGAAGCAGTGTGTTATGATAAGTTGATATGATGATATGATAACCGACATATTCAAGAAACGTCTTCACATTTCAGCATAATACAAAAACTGTCTGAAATGAACACCTTATTGTAAATCTATACATAATAAAATGAATGAACTGTATGAAATCTGGCGAAGAGTTTTTGAATTTTCGTGTTTGAAAAAATAAAAGGACGTTGCAGTATAGTCTAAAGTCCTTTAGGTTCGGTTATTTTTCTTTCGTAAATCCACCAAAGGACCATTAGACAAATGACGCTAAAATCAACATGACTTACAGATTGCAATCTTTCCTGACTACCGTTAAAAGATTTGACGGATTGCAAGACTTTGTAATTCCAAAAAGGTTTGTACATGATGGACCTTCTTTAACTACTTCTTATAAGAAGTTTTTAAAGCAAGGAGGTTTTACACAGATAGGTACTATGATTTACTTAGTTTTATGTTTTATGCATAGTTCTCTTCAATATTTTACCAAAAGTTATTATTTGTTTACGAGCAGACAGTTTTCAAAAAACTAAAAGCTTTTTAATCATAAAAGTACTTTCCCTTTTCATAATATTTTTATAAATATTCTTTAAAGAAGAACCACTAAATAAAAAATATAGATCACATTTATCATTTGACATTCTAATGCTTTTGTATATGTATGTACGAGTATAACCCTTTGTTGGGTCTTTGTGCTACAATTTCGTCTTTCGCTTACAAATGACTTACGACAGTACACATAAAAATACATAAATCATAACGTTTGAAAGAAATTGACATACTGTATTTAGATGCTAAGTATTAAAAAGTCAATCCAGTGCAAGTTCATTCCAAATTCAAAATGGAAATACATGCCCTCTTAACTTTTGAACGTTTATTTTATCTAGGTAGATCTTTCATTCCTTAACATTAAATTGAAACTCAGTTCGTTGAGTTTACAATATAGAATTGTAAATATTTGTGAACTGTCAAAAGACCTTTGATATAAGTTATTCGATTTAACTCTGTTTTATACCGTTCGCGTACTTATGATACCTATATCAAAGTTAAATTGTATTACAATGGAGGATCGTAAATTAAGTTTGGGCTTTTGTTTATTGTCATGTGTTCTAACATTAAACGAATCGCTTCAATTATTTTTGCTTTTATAGAACTTTAACCAGTAAGTAAGTTATAATATTCCAACAACTATTATTGCTATATGAAGGTATATATCAGGTAAGGTTCAAATCAACTTTGGAAACGGGATATTTACAAAGTTTTTGGGTCTCGATATTTTGAAACTGTTGCACTGGTACCGCATGGTTAAGATCCTGTTTCTGAAGTTATTTTAAATGTTGTTATCTTCAATTTTTCCTCAGCATTAAAATATTTTTTTTAAATGTCAATTTACAGATTAAAAACAAATCGAATTAAAAGCAAGCCGTGACGCGAGCGCTCTCCTACTGGATAAAATGCCCATTCAAGCAGAGTGCTAGAATTACTGACGTCAACAGAAAACAAAAGCAAATCGGCGAAGGTAAACAAACACTCGTTGGCCGGAGCACGGACGGACAGCACAATGCATAGAAAGTTGTGCACCCACTACCATGATTTACACCAAATTACGTTCAGCAGATATACTTTAAACGTACGTTTTTATAGGCAATTGTGATAATTATAGACAGTGGACTATGTTTAGATTCCTTTATAACGGTGTTTTATCACGGTGCAAATAGATTATCTGTTGTTGTACTTTTGTTATTGTTACAACTGTTACAGTTAGAATATTTAATGGCGACTAAAATTCCTGATTTACAAAATGTAGTATCTAAGTGAACTTCGATGAAAAAGTAGTGGGAAACATAATTGTTTGAAATTTCCGTATGTTTCATCACTAAAAAATAACTTATTTAAGCACACACAAATATAAAAGGAAATATGATTATGCTTTTATAAATGACGAGCGTTTGCCCGCGACTTCGTACACGCATAAACTCAAAAGTCCTATTTTCCGTTCCCGTGGGAATTCCGGGAATTCCTTCCATTATACAAACAGACACTTATTGAGGAACCTTTATACCAAGTATCACATCCATGCACTCAAAGAATAAGATTTTATCATACAAACTAAAACATCATGTATTTCCCGTTCCCGTGGGAGTTTCGGGAATTCCTTTCATAACACAACCAGTCTCTTTTTGAAAAACTTTTATGCCAAGTATCATATCCGTGCACTCAAGGAATAAGATTTTTCATACAAAATAAAAAGTCCAATAATTCCCGTTCCCGTGGGAATTTCGGGAATTCCTTCCTTAGTGCACCTCTACATCTCCTAAAGAATGTATGTTCCAAATTTCAGCTCTCCGCGCCCAGTAATTACGGCTGTACGTTGTCTGTCAGTCACTCAGTAACTCAGTCAGTAACGGAACAGTTTTATACATATATATTGATAAATATGCTGTTATAATTATTAAGAATAGATGATTAAACGAACTTCTAAGTGAAGTTCTATCGCTATTATATGAGTCGCTTCATTCGAAGATATTATATAACAGGTAGTCCTTTTTAGGTACTAGGTAACTTCGCACAATTTAAAGTATCATAAAAAAAACACTGTGGTGGGGCGCCGCGTCGCATGATCCACCCGGTTCGCGCCAAGCCCTCATTCTTTAGAGACCCTAAACGAAACTTTTAAATGGGTTCTGGGGTGGGTGGGTACGTCATATCTTCGAATGAAGCGACTCATATAATAGCGATAGAACTTCACTTAGAAGTTCGTTTAATCATCTATTATATTTCGTCGCTTCATTCTTCAGATATTATATAACAGGTAGATTTTCAGAGATAGAAAGTTTTGTTTAGGTATATACTTGAAATTAAAATAAGTACTTAATGATATAAATATGTTATTACATATTTTATTATTATAGTACTTAATAATTAGTATTATTACATAATGAGCTTCAAATAATCTTACTTTATTTGAGTTGCTAGAAATTATAATCAGCTTAAATTAATGAAACTTAGTGATAGTCTATTTATAGACACATAATTTTTAATGTAGTAATTTACTTAATATCAAAATACGTAATATTCAATAACTATTTTTAATATTAGGTTAAGTATTGTTCATGTCTCGATTAAGTATCGACAAAGCAAAGTTATTTTGTTGATCATCTAAAGGCCGATGGTAAAACTTTGCGAACACCTGTGAGTTTTGTGTCCACCCGGCCGTTTTTCGAATGACATCGACACTGAGACCGGCCGCGCGCGCGGCTGAGTTTGACGCGTGTCGTGTGCTGTGCGCATCAAAAACGCTCATGTCAATGCCGCTCGTGGCAAGCGTTTGCTTAATCCATCGACTTAGCGTCTGACTTGATGCAGTTCTGTGGGGAGCTTTGAATGTTACGAAGAGATTCCCGGAGTTTGAACCTCAGATATTTTTTGTAATAAAAATATATTCTTTTAAAGTTGATACTGGGCATATGTTGATATTGCTTTGAAAGTTTGGGAGAGATAATAAGGGCTGTTCACGATTTGGAGCGGAAGTCTTGATTATATCTGTTATAATAATATTTACTTTATCAGATTGAAAAACAATATTTTCTAATTTAATTAAAGACAATGTCTGTACTCTTTGACCGGTACATAAAGCTAATAATGTAACGAGTTTTTTTTTTTTCTTTTTGTAATATTTTCTAATGATAAATTTATATTTGGATACCAAGAAGACAGTTGTTTTAGTACTAAATTTGGATCCCAAGTAAATGAATATTTAGGCTAAATAGGTTTAGTTTTATAGGCTCCTTTTAAGAGGCGTTTAACACAACTATTATCACTTATCTCTTCTCCTAATAAAAGAGATAATGCAGATCGATGTGTATTTAATGAACCGTAAGAACATCCTTTATTAAATTGCTCGTTTAAGAATCAAAGAACTAATGGAATGGATTTTTCGAAACTATTAATGCATAACCACACTTCTTGAAACCATAACTTCAATGAGACGTTGTACTGGCGAACAGTAGTGTCTGCGAGCGAGGCGAGCATCAACGTGAGAGCCTCTGGTGGGCAGCCGCGCCGGCTGAACGACGCCCGGAGAGCCTCGCAGCACCCAGGGTAAGGCTGGAGTGCAGTGGGTGCTGACTCTATTGCTGGGAAGGCCAGAAGGGGAATACAAGTACCCCTTCGGCTTTATCATCAATGATTTTTCGTATACATTTTAATACAAGAGAAAAAGAAGGAAATGCATAAAAATCCAAGTCAGCCCAGCTTATTGTAAATGCATCAACTGCGACTTCATCAGGTTCAGGCTTCCAGGTGACAAATAATTAACATTTGGCATTGGCTCGACTTGAGAACAAGTCGATCTTAATGGGCCCGAAACTATTTACAATAAGTTGGAAAGCGCTATCCGAGAGGGCCCATTTCTGGACTCGAAATCTGCTCGATTTTCTTTGGTGTTAACATAAGAAGCAAATATCTATAAATTGCGTTTTTCACACCATTGCCAAATTTCTCTACTTAAAATATTCAAATGTGGGAACTGAATACCTCCCATCCTGTTAATGTAGCTAATGGCGGTAGTACTGTCAATATGTAATAATATTGCACAATCTTTTCCTTCACTAGCTATACTTTTGAGACCTAACAAAACCGCGAGTAATTCTAAAAAGTTCATGTGATTTTCTTTTTCACTGTTCGTCCATGAACCACTATATTTATTATTTTTGCATACTGCTCCCCAGCCTGTCCTAGATGCGTCGGTGTAAATTTCTAACTTTTAATTTTGAGTAATGATTGGACAAGAAATAATATTAATATTATTTTTCCACCACCATAAATCTTTTAGTAATATCTTATTAAGATTCATTTTCGCCTCATAGTTAGTTTCCTCCGAACTTATTTAAGGCTAAAAACTTTTGTCTCTCTAATATTTTTGTATATAAGAATCTTTATTTTGTGGCTGGACAGGCTGCGATCAATACACCTATAAGTTTAGCGAAATTTCGTAATGAACAAGTTTTAAGATTAATGTACCTATTTATTAACTGTGCAATGTTATGCCGCTTATCGCCAGGTAACGTAATAGACATATGTTCTGTGTTGAACATAAAACCTAAGAATTTGATTGACTTTTTTGGTACAATGTGACTTTTATCGAAATTTACAATAAAACCTAGACAATGTAATAACTTCAAAGTTTCTCTCACATTAATCATGCATTCTTCATATGTATCTCCTAAGTAGGTAGTAGACTTAAAAACCTTGTTTTCTCAAATGACTCATTACTTCACGCATAATTTTTGTAAATACCCACGGAGCTACCGATAATCCATACGGCATTGCTGTGAACTCGTAAGTGATCGGCTCAGACGAATCATTTTCTTGGAATTCGAATCGTAGGTACTTTCTGTCACTAACAAAAAACGGTATAAGTAGATATGATTCTTTCATATCTATGTTGGCTAAGTATCCATTACGAGGAATTAATTTCGAGGCTGTTTTATAAGATTCCATTTTAAAATGTAAGTACTTTTGTTACGAACTTGTTTAAAGATTTTAAATTTAGTATAAACCTTTTTTCTCCGTTAGGTTTCGGAGCTAAAAATATATTTGAAATAAATTGATCATTTGAAGGAGAACAAGGTTTTATAGCCCCTAAGTCTAATAATTTATTTATAGCTATTTTCATGTCTCTTTTTTCACATGATGACAAATTATTTTTAGGAATAGAATACTGACAAATTTGAGTATCAAATGGTATTCTAAATCCATAATTTATCCACTTCAATATGACTTCGTTTTTAGTTACTTTTTTCCAACAATCATAAAATAAATTAATTTGACCTGCATGTACCTTGATTAATGTTGGGTCGGAGCACGCGTCCTGGACGAAGTCTGCGGCTGGAACTTGGCGTTGAACGCAGAGTTCGATTGAGGGCGCCGCTGTGTTTGAGCTGCTATCGGTTTCCTCTGACCTCACCGCGCCCCCCTGAACAACGGGTAACGAGGAGGTCCTGCCCAGTTTCCTTGCTGAGACGACCGGTTGACCGTTGATATTTGAGAGGAGACTGTTTTGGCTGGGCCTTTTTTAATTAGGGCTCCCTGCTTTTCAATGGCTTTACTTGCCTTTATTTTTTCCGGCAACGAACTTCCGAATAAAGTTTCGTCTCTTTCGGAGTCTTGTATAACATGTTTAAAGTTTGTATCAAAATTAGGTAAAATCAGTTTTACCCTATCTTTGATGAACATAAAGTGGAGGTCTGATAATAGGCAGCATCCATCACTTACGTGACGCAGGGCCTTCATTTTGTTTTCTTCCTTCTCAAGGAGGACGTCCATCCCTCGATTTATGGCGGTAATACCGTACCCCAGCTGTTGCTGAAAGTTTTGGTTTTTTTTTTTTTTTTTGTCACGTGCTCGTGCTAGGTCTGTTATGGCTGCTGAGATTTCAGCATTTGATTTTGGGGCTTGCAAGTTTTTGCAGTTTTCGGGTACCGTATTTTCTATGGTTAATTTATCTTTGTCTTCTTTGGACAGTCCTTTTCTTAGTAAAGGTGTCCATAAATTTGAGAGCGCATCGTGTATTTTATAGCGCCAAATTAGGGTGTATCGGAATTTGCAGCTCCAAGTGCAGTAAGCAGCTCTGGATCCAGATCGGGATTAGGTTCTCCCGATATGCCTGGTGCGTCTTGTGATATTGACGGCTCCGGATTAGGGAGCGTCTCTGCAGATAGCTCTTGGGCCACAGTGAATGACGCGGCAGTCTTCTGGCTATCCAGGTTTACATCATCCAGTGGTAGCGGTAAGTCATACCTTGGAGGCGACATGTTTATGTTTTAACAAACATATAATTCATATTAATATAACGCCCATAACGTATTACAGACAACGAGATAGATCTCTTTGAGATTACCCGCATTTTCTGTAATCGTATTGAAAACAAAAGGTGATCGATAAGATCAGATAAAATTTATTAAAGTTTACATCATTACGATATTGAGCAGTTAACGTGATATATCTATTATAGATTACACGCATTTTCTGCTCTGATTTTTTAAATAACATTTTTAAACTGAATAAGTAGGTCGTACCTTGGAAGATTTCTTCTTTGGAAGAAATAATTCGCTGTTTCCGTTTTTTATTTATTTTTTGTTCCAACTTTTTTATCTTTTTATTATAATGTTGAAGCTGTTCTTCTGCTGTACGTTTAGGCATTTTGTAAAAACTTAAGTAAATGATTAAATTAAATGACGTATGCTTGTTACCACGCACGAAAAAAGAATGAGGGCTTGGCGCGAACCGGGTGGATCATGCGACGCGGCGCCCCACCACAGTGTTTTTTTTATGATACTTTAAATTGTGCGAAGTTACCTAGTACCTAAAAAGGACTACCTGTTATATAATATCTGAAGAATGAAGCGACGAAATATAATTTATATTTGTTGAAACATAACAGAAAGAGGTCGAAGAGGTGTTTTTGACGACTGTAATAAATTTACACAAATCACATTCTAAGAGGACCCAGCAACCATTCTTAATTTTTAAAAGCGGTTGCCAAATTGCTTTTTTCACTACAAATTAATATTAAACTAGAAAATTTTAAATGCAATTTTTCTTTCATTTCATTTGAACAACAAGCGTTTGATAATAGTCGAACCCATAGTAGGAGGCGGTCATTGCTCCAAACAACTGGTTCTAGTTCAAAGCGATAGTTGGATAAGGAAGCGTCAACATGCCCCTAAAACAAAGGACACTCATGTTTGACTTTATTCTGCAATGTGACGCCGTCTGCTGTCTAAAAGTTGTCCAGCGCTGTTGAGCCCTAAATGACAATGAACGGACCTCGTTGAGGAACGCTTTCCAAATTTGAAAATGTTTTTTTTTTACAAAGGAGGTTGAGACTTTAAGACTTTTTTTAAACGATGTAAACTAAAGCCTGGGTTCATTAAATTGACTTTTTTTTGCCGTATTGCAAACCAATGCATTCATCAATTTAAAATCTCAAATAGTTTTAATAAAAGTTATTTAATACAGACCATCGCTTGATAAATAGTCATGCCCCTAGTAGAATCGATGCAATAAACCAAATGGCTACAAAAATCCAAAATTAAATTAACAAGATTTTTCTCTACAACGAATCTAAACACGCAAACCGTCGAAAATGCGCTTCATAACCTTATTTATTTTAGACTAAACATTCATTAGAGCTAATCCCTCCCGCTCCCCATCCCGGCACTATCAACACAACACGGCTCATTAGAACCAGGCCGTGGGAAGTAGCTCTGCTAGGTTGTACAAGAGAATATCGATATCGATAAAACAGAAACATTTTTAAACATCGATATCGATATGATTAAAAGAAAAACGTTGTGACAAAAAAAGAAAAAGAACAAATTAGGTATAGCTGTAATAATTGTAAAAAGTATAGGATAACTTCTAATTGAAATAAGTTGAGTGAATAAAATATAAAAACTCAAGTAGCAATAGTAGTAAAATTCAATGTATCCTGATATTAATTACAGTTGGATGGTAAAGTTGTTAAACTTTTACAATTAAACGGCTTGGTGAATTGAGTTGAAATTCTTATTATAGGTAGAGCATAATCTGCTTCATAATCAGGTGAAGCATTAAATTACATTAATTAAAATACAAATCAACGTATTCAAAACCTAAGATAAGACTACATTAACGCAACCTTATATTAATTATTAAATTCCTCATACTGTGTCCAGATATTTAAGGTCGCGTTGTAAATTATATCTAAGCATTTTCACCTTGACAATTAAGTTATACGGTTTGTTCTCACGCTTTGATTACAATACAATGATACCCGAGATTGTGAGTCACACTGATATTATGACTAATTGCATAAGAGTTAAGCATATTATTGTATAATCACAACAAACAGGAAAAAAAACTGCTTGCTTTGAAAGTTATATGTAAAACAGCTGTCACAACTGCTTCATCTAATCAAAAGCTGATACTACGGTTTATTGGAAAGAAAAATAATGTCCTATTTGTGTGCAAAATTTCAAACCACACACATATTCACGTCTATACCTTAACTAGGATTAAATTTCTTTTATGATAAAAATAATACAAAGAATAAAAAAGTATCGATAAATGTGAAATAGATCCTATCCAGCTTATCACTAAGAGGAAAGTAGTGCAGCGTTTACAAACTACAGTGCCTACGAAAGAGTGAATCACAACGAATGTGAATACACGGCTTTTAGTTACGACATAAAAACATACATGGACTTTTGCTTGGAAAATTTAAACTACTGCAGAACTTTTTGTTTTTGGGTTACGTAAAGTAGCAATCACGTTTTAATTGAAATCGTTGACTATGTGTAGTATGATCTTTATGAGGGCTTTAATAACTAAAAATCTATTTTGTCTTGTTTACGTCGTTTGAAGATTAACCTAAATTTCACTCGGAACGGTGAAATGAAGAGCAAAGGGTCATGGATGGCTATTTATAAATTTTAGCCGGGACACCATCGACATCGGAGTGATGATATTTGACTTATTAAAGAGATTCGATTCTACAACAACGGCGGATTTCGAAAGTAGAATTCAGCCGTATAAGTTGCTGCTTTTCAAAAGACATAAGAGTCATTCTTGGCCGATCCTAAATATTAAAAAATTTATTTGAAATAGCCACTTATAATATAATTTAAATGCAATTTTCACCACTAAGAATTCAGTCCAATACATGACGATATGTAGAGGTGCTGTTATTAAAAAAATTCTAGAAAATTATTAAATAAATCTTTTTAAAACCATTTGTATCCTCTCATTAATTTTAATTTATGCTTCGCATTTGCTGTAACGCAGCGATAATTTTCACATGTCACAGAGTTCGCTACCTCGTTACTGTAAACTAATAACATAGTTTCAAGACGAACTAAAAAAATAAAAACTCGAAATTTATTAAATTTTACACGGTTTTTTTGGATTTGCATGTTTGGTAAGTGAAGAGAACAGCTTATTCAGGATTAAAAATTAATGTTCATTGCAAGGTTCAATTCCTACCTCTTTTCAACACTAACATCCGAGTACATTTCGCACACAGCGCAACAGACAACAGTATGTTGTCTTAAATAATATTCAACAGAATTACTGTTGTTATCGTCTTCTGTCATCAACCATTAGAACTATTATAAAGCACGTACATTTGGCTGAAAAGTTCTTACATTTCACCGGCTCATGTAAACATAATATCTGTCACCACATATCTATTTACGATACATATAAATTTCATATTAAAATTCAGTAAAAATATTTAATACTTTTCGAGACTTCGTAATCTAATGTGACTTTTTAACACCTGCCTCTGTTGGAATCCTTCCAAATAGTTTACTGGCAATACACTTCAGCCACGTTATAAGCAAAATTGAAGAATTTTGATATTTTGTTGTATAATTAATTACAGATAACAATCAAAACTAAAACGTTAACAATTTACTTCTACTTAGTTAAGAACGTCCTTTTAATTTTCTGCGATAGTAAGGGGAGTCCCATTCCACAGTTAAGAAAGAAATTGGCAAAGACGATGGAATAAAAGAAGTAAGGAAGTGTTTTACTTTCTTCATATTAATACAGTAAGTAAGTTTATTATGTAAACTTTTGACTTACATAGTTTTCAAAAATAATATAAGCCGACGTAGTTCTAATCACTCTAAAAGTTGTTACTCTGTTGTTATATTACTCTTTTTAGTCGTTAGCCTGTTCTAGATTTAAATCAAGAATTCATTGCAAAAAAACCTAATTATCGAGCCGACTTTCTTATTTATGAATACTGAAACTTTAGTTCTGTCACGATATTTCATTATTCTTGTTCGCCACATAGCTGCAAGTAAGGCCGACTGCGACGCGCTGAGCTAAATTTGCATAATTTCACACATCGTCGACTCGTTGAGTATAATGTTAGCGTTTCGTAAACACTTACTAATTGCAGGCAATATTGTAAATTCACCTCGTATCGCCTCAAAACTAAAACTAAGTTAAGCCAAAAGATTTCCACGTAGGAATTGATATTTCTAATATAATATAATTTCTAATATAATAAGGAATTGCCATTCATAATTGCCATTAATTCTTGTTCGGATGAAAACTCATTAATTAAATTTAACTGCACATATGTCTGGGAATCAGATGCAGGGATAAAATGGTTTATGTTTGCTCTGATATATTATTTTATTTGTTAACTGAAATATGAGTGAAAGTGAAATGTCACACAGTGATAGGAAACAACAAAAACTTTATGTTCAGTAAAGGATCCTTCTCACGGCCCGACGCCAAGAAGGTTCGTTAAGGTGCCCTAGGGTTATTCTTAGCAGACCCTACATTTTGGGATATATTTTTTAAAGGGTATAGCTAGTTGTTTTTAATGATGAAACTAAACAAAACAGTATTCATTATTTTGTTTTGCTTTATTCTGATAAGTTAACTTTACTTCCATGCTGGACTGGGAGTGAAAAAAAAACATAGAATGTGCCAGCTGCTTCTCTTCCCGGGCATACTGTAAAAGTCGGTTAAGGGACAGAGGTTTTATTGGCATTTTTGTGGGCAATAGGTTGACCCCCTGTCACTACAATAGCCTCTCGCAATCATTATAATACCTCATTAGTCAAACGTGACATCGGTTGGTCTTATAACCTCTGATTTTCTGCCTACCCCATAAGGGATACAGGCGTGAAGTCATGTATGTATGTATGTTAACCTTAAAGTAATACATAAATGAAAGCTGTTGTACCAGTTAGGGTCTCCCTAAAGTAATTTTTTTAATTTTGGTGAGTGGTCTTTTTGGGAAGGAATCTGACCTGTATTTGTATAAATTTTATTTTCTTTGGTGTTTACTTACTAATTCCACTCTTAAGAAGTGACTGTGTATCGGGCAGTCAGGCCTACGAACATGAAAGATGAACTTCAGTTAAGTAATGTCCGAGCTTTATTTCAAATCATAGAAATCGAAACTAAAAATCCTTGAAAAAGGTACCCTAACCTTTTCTCTAATCTAACAGTACAACGTTCATATGGCTTCATATATTTTACCTTACTTCAGATTCACCTTGCACTCAGCCCACTGGCGTAGACTTTATCTGCAAGTAATTAAAGTCTCATTTCGAAATGACAAGTGGTTCATATAAATGAGGAAGGATTTTTATAAAACGATC
This sequence comes from Stenoptilia bipunctidactyla, assembly GCA_944452665.1. Lineage (NCBI taxonomy): Eukaryota > Metazoa > Arthropoda > Insecta > Lepidoptera > Pterophoridae > Stenoptilia > Stenoptilia bipunctidactyla. Next base: position 14,681,797 of record OX101736.1, read on the forward strand.
TCATATTCCATCTGTGATCAGGATTCGGATTACATTCAGTAGAAAAACTTGATTAGATTTTCACATCGCTGATTGTAAGAGCAATATCTTACAACGGCAAAGCGACGCACGATTCCCAAAACGCTGGTATGAAAATCACTTTTAAATCTATTTTAATAAAAGTTATTTTTCATCAGAATTAAGTTTTCTAAAGATAACAGTCAAAAATTTTAAAGATTTTCCAATTACAAACTGTAAAAAGCCTGCGAAACTTTTATAATCGTGAAAAAAAAAGATTAAAATGTCTTTAACGCGATTAAAAAGAAATGAAGATCAAACAGCCAAATTGTCAAGATAAATAAAAATTTTGTTTTGAAGAAAATATTCAATTAATATCTACGTAATAAGTATCGACGCAAACAGATACCGTAATCAAAAAACACCAACACAGTAAATATGTCACTAGCAAAGAGCGCATTTGTCTTTGGAAAAGTTATAACGACCATCTGGCGCAGATCATAGAAGACACCAGATGTCTCACATCAAGACATTATAGACGGTAATCCGAACGATATTTTAGATCGAAAAACTATCGTTTCGACATCGAAAACGTATCTATTTCGACTTAGAACCCTTCGTTGTTGTGACAGTATAACATCTTATTTATACCGATTACGCGGTTACGGGAGCCAAGGTTTACTTTGAACTGTCGAATTTGGTTCGTTTGATGTCAGCTTACCTTGGCTTGGAAAATGTTACATGACAGTATCTGTATCTGTTCCGATTATGTTTCTGTTATTTACTGCCGTTTTGTAAAATGTCGTTTTAGTTTAGAAAAAAGGGTTGTTCCATTTGCTTGATGTTACAAGATGATTGAACATGATTTTTTTAAACATCAAATAATCGTCTTAAATATTTATTTTATAGTTTTTTTTATAGAGTGCTCGCTGCCACTATGTGCCTATATTTCTATTTACAAATTAAACACGGTTTTCAACACACTTGCTCGTAAAGTGAGCGTTATTCTATTGAATTTAGAACTATAAACTGGGCTATAAGTCACGCGTGCAATAATATATTATACCCTAGTGCATAATATAATGAATCCTACAAAGTTGAATTGTACCTTTGTGCAAATTACATGCGAGTAAACAGGGCATATTTTATTGGTCCGGGTTATACATTAAATATTTTCAGAAACAACAAAGAGGTTTTATACCACTTCAAATCCATATACATTTTTAGATGTTTACGCCTTATATTAGTAAAACAAATTTGTATATCAAACAAATTATTCACAATTTACAATAATTTGTTATAAAATATTAAAATATTAAAAACATTTTCACTTAAAATAGGCTGTATATGCTATACAGACATTGACACATTTGGCAGAAAAAAAAACCTACGCGCATGCGCGAGGTTCGGCGCCATTTTTCAATCACAATTCACAGCTTTGTTATCAAGTGTGTTTGTTATTTTATGACCACGTATGTCTGTCTTTTACTCACAAGTGTGTCGAAAAACGTCGTATGTAACTCGTGAGCGTTGCTAATTACAGTCTCGGCTCATTATTAAGCCCTCGCCTGCGGCTCGGGCTCAAATCACAGCCTCGACCGTAATTAGCAACTTCGCTCACTTGTTACATAATATACTATTAACAAACTATTAGAACTAATGTAGCCATTGCTCCTTCATATTAACCGTGTAGAGATGGGGGGCACTACTTATTTGTAGAATTCCTTTACGTTTTATCTGATTGGTTATTAAGTTTTAGTTTTACTCTTAGTTTAATCTTTGATCGTTATATGATTATAATGTGAGATTGAGAAGAACAATAAGATGTTTTATATTAATTATTTTATCGATCACATTTTCGTATCTCGCTATAGTAAGCATATCATGCACCTACTATAAATCATAAATTTAATAGCACAACTTAAATATGTTCTTTCAATTTCAGTTACGTAAGTTTACGTAGAAAACAATATTTCTTCAAAAGCCCGGTTTACACGGGCCTTCAAAGCAATATAAGTTAACATTCAGAAATATTACCTCAGTACAGTCTAATTTCTGAGAATCTGAACTGACGCAATTCCGGTCGGTACGATTTCGACTCATTTCAAAACGATCTAAGTAGGTATAAGTATACATCCGATATTGAAACATATCGATATCGAAGTTCCTAGTAATATTCCGATCAAGAGAACTGAGCTGTCCGGTAAGAAGTTGTCTCTTTACATCGGAAGGATATTTTATTTATACTTCTTGGAACGTTTTCGTGTGAAATTAGATTTTTTTTATTTTATGTCACTATTGTAAAGTGTATAACATTTTAAGATTTTATGAATATGTTAATGAATAACCCTCGAAAATAAAACTATATATACTTAAATAAAAAGTGATTTTTATTCTAAAAGGTTTTTTAAGCGTAATCTTAGCTCAAAACAAAGCCATACACAAAAGTTTTTTTCCACACTAGTTTCACACCCTGTCAGAAATATTAATTTTATATTAAAAAAGCGCTTTAGTTCTAAAAATTTTCAGTAACGAAATGAAATAAATAAGCGAATATTTTAATATTTTTACAAGATGAAGGCTTCTCAATACTTTCCGACTTGCTCCTCCGCTAGTAGAGCTAATTTCCGAATATACGGCGCACTTTGTTCTTTATTCAATTTCCGTTATTGACTATTCCAAATTCGAAACTCAATATTGCTTCAGAGTTTTAAAAGAACGTTTAGCATTCAGATTTCAATTTGAAATTTTAGAAATGGAACAATTATCATTTTGTGCTTAAGAAAGAGTCTTTTTTATTTTTTAAACGTAATTTCGGTATACTTTGCAAAGTTAAAAATAATGAAACATACAATTAGGTAAGTAATAATTCAATAAAGAAAATTGTTTCGTAACTAAAATGAGAAAAGAGTCATTATTCACAGCTCTACTATAATTAATTAAAACACAAAAAACTCACCCTTAATAATTCGCAAGAACAATTTGAATTGTAAAAATAAGGTTGGAATAAAAAAAATCGAGGTAGACCATAGAGACAAAGAAGGCAGACAATGATTGATACAAGACAGAACACTCGAATTTAGCTGTTTTTTCCCTTAACGTCGTAATCTCAGAATTTAGGGTGACGCCAGGTTAAGGGGAAAAATGTTTTTAAATTTTTTATTCGACGTAATTTTTATCCTTGAACTAGGAAGGACGTACCTTACTTTAAAAACCAACTTCAAAATATAAAATCTAATTTGAACGATTCATTTCTCACGGCGACTTCCGTGCTTCGGAGGGCACGTTAAGCAGTCGGTCCCGGGTGCTGTATACTTGTATATAGTAGTCGTTAGGGTTTGTCAGAAGCCGTATCGGCACCCCGAAAATTCTGACATCCATCAACCAGCACTGGGCCAGCTTGATGGATTATGGCCTGAACCTCCTCATCACCCAGGGGAGAGACTCATACCCTGCAGTGGGATCATTACAAAGAGTTGTGATGATGATGATGATGATGATGAAGATGGCTTCCAAGACCGAGAGGGATGGCGAAGCAGTTTGGAAGCCCTCTGCCCCATCCAAGTCCATCAACCATCACAGGTTGTGCATATGTACCTTATACCAAAAGTTCTAGGAACGAATCGAGTGGCCAGTTTAAAGTTTTTAAGCAACAAGGAGTACAAAGTTCTAGCTCCACAGTCCACTGCTTAGGTATGTTTGAATTTCAACATTAAAATTCAAATGCAAACACTCGATCTAAGATCTCGAGACGGAGGCTTTATATTGATAATATTCGATTTAACGATGTAACTTTTGAATGTAGAACATCGCGTAAAAAAGCCCTAAAGTTCATATTACGAAACATGTGGCCGTACCCTTACATAAAAACGTGACGGTGCTGCCACCTCTCGTGAATATTAAATTTGCCTCGTCAGTGAAAACCGGCACGTAGCAATATTTTGACTTTTCGCGAGAATCGCTAAAATTCCAGCGAATAAACTGTTTGTTTAAAATATTCCAGTTTATTCATTTAGTTTAATGACTGACTGTTCACGTCAAATTGTCAGGGGTCGGAAACATTGACTTTGCATTCCGATGATTGATTGCAATTGTTCGGGAGCAGGCGCTGGTCTTACCTGAAACAATTGAAAAATTAAATTATTGAAAATTTTTAAGATTTATATGTAGAAGATTGATGTTTGTCGCGTCGCAGCTTTTATTGGTTCCATTAACTTTTTTTAGCATAAAATTTACACAAAAAAATATTTACGAATAGTTCGAGGTGAAATCATAATCACAAGGGCTTAGTTTAGTAGTAAAAAAATATAAAAATATATATCATACAATTAAACATCGACACATCATATTCCAACATTACACTATTCATTTCAAAGGCAGCTATTTTTATCATATCTTTTGTAGTACCTAAACAACATCTTTAAATTAATTAGATCATAACTAATGCTAAATGTTACCTATACACAAAAATTCTCATCCATGAGACAAGAGTTTAAAACAGTAGCAGTCATTAAATAACACGATTAAAATGTCGTAACCTCTTCACCATCCGTTGCAATTAGGGAGCACGCAAAAAACAAGAACGAAAAAAAAGGTCCGACATTCCCGCTCGCGACGCAAGCGCCGCGCCTGCGCGACAGGTGCACCATTGTCAGGGTTGCCACTTCATCGTTAATAAAATAAACTAAAACTCTCAACACCTAATAAATTGCATAAAATAGGTACAGCTTGACTACAATGTCGCTTATTGGCCTAGTAAATTAACTAATAATGCGAAATGCTTGAACATTGTTCATAATAACGTAAGTATTCATTTAACTTCTATACTAATATATAAAGCTGAAGAGTTTGTTTGTTTGTTTGAACGCGCTAATCTCAGAAACTACAAGTGGGATTTAAAAAATTCTTTTTGCATTTGATAGCCCAACTCTTGAGGAAGGTTATAGGTTATATTTTATTCCGAAATTCCCACGGGATCAAAAGTTACGCGGGTAAAACCGCGCGCGGTGGCTAGTCTTAAATAAAGGTGAAGGTCATTTTGGCACATCAACAAAATGTGTGCAAAGTTTGTTTACCTGAGGTTGTGTTTCGTATATTAATTAATAAAACTCAAGTAAATATTAAATAATAAAACAATAGATTTATGTTAAGATATTATTATCCAACATATTGAGGTGAGAGCAATCCGTATCCAATTTGGTAAGCAAGTAATTATTGTTAATCGCTCTAGTTTCCCGCCAAAATTTGAGCAAATGAACCGTGGTGTTACTCCGACAAGTGCTCTCAACCTGATAAGGTTATACACGTTGTAATTAATGCATCGATACACTGAACTTTTCGTTCCCTAAGATTCAATGGTTCATATAAAATTAATAAATGTTTTTTTTTGTACTGCGAATTTATGTAACGTTTAATTACATAATATGCTTTTACTCTTAATGTAACAAACTTATTAAAAGCGAATACTTTCCAGTTTTGAATGATTTTGAATGACCTATCAACAACGTCTTTCGTGGTAGACACAAACTTTTATAAAGTACTTTATAAAGTAAACTATTCGGGAAATAACCTTACCAGACAGTGACTTGTGACCTGTTACACCATCGGCGAACATTCCACACAATTCTTTGGCACATTGAGTAGCATTGAAAAAAATTTTAAAACTTAATTATAAAAATATTTCAGTTGTTGAAAGCCCTACTGTTTTTATCAGTATCTTAATAATATATGTTGCTATAGGAAAGACTTCCCTATCTTAAATTTGTTATCATCGTAACTATTATTTTTAAATAAAATACGATTTTAATGTCTGTATACGCAACCCTAAAGCTAAAATTGGTCGACAGCACGCCCCGTCTCTAACAAAAAATTGCGGCACATCTTGGTCGCAGTAATCGACCTAATAATCGAAGACCGGTGGCACTTAACCTTAGAACTCGGCAACAGATGAGGTATTATTCAATGAATTTAAATTTCGTCCTACTAGATTTCTTTTTTCAAAGTAACGTATAGATTTTTTTAATGTTATTTATATGTCTAATAAATGTACAGAAGGCCGCAATTCAAGCGTTACAAAACTGTCAAATTTCCTTAAGCAATTTTTTATTTAATGCCTAGAGCATAGAGTTCAGATTCAATTAAATTTTTTTGACAGATTTTTTAAGGTTGATCTGCAGCCTTCTATACATCGACACCATATTTAAAATGAATAGGTATCAAGTTATGTCCAGGCAAACAAGCTTTAACAGGTGTGCACAGCTTTACTTAAATTACAATTCCTGCTTACTTAAAATATTATGATATTTTTTGGATCAGAAATACACTTCAACTTCCAAAGGTCAACCGCGACTTTCATTCAATTAATTTTAAATTTGATATTTTCTTTACGTGACATTATTTTTCTTTTTCATTTTTCTCGTGATGAACAGACAAATATACATAAATACCAATTTTGTGACACCACAACCGCAATTTGTTTTAATTGGGACACTGTCCGGCTGAATAGCAAACTAATTACTCTGTCCCGATAGCCAGGTAAACATTAAATCGAATGTTCATTTTATATGCGTGCAAATTAAATAATTAATTTAGTTTTATGCATTTTATCTCAGACATATTTTAACATACCAAAGATTCCTATTGAAGAGAAAACACAAATTTACTATTTGCAGTCATAGTCAATAGGAATTTAATAGATAATAGCTATTGTTCACTTTTCTCGATCAGATAATGCTGCGAAGACATGCCACAAGTCCGGTTTAGTTTACCCCCTCCCCCCTCCACACTTGTTTAATTCCATTAAACCACCCTCTTTTATCTTTCCCGCGCTTTTATCTTTTGCCCACTATTGGATTAAGAACAAAATGGCGCTCGAATTGAGAGATACACGCAATCTTTGAGTTCATTTCATTTTTATTTCGCTTCGCAGAGCTATGTTCTAGACAAGGAAATGGTAGACAGCATTTTTCATATAGTAAGAACAGTACAAGCTATAAAGGCTCTATAAGTATAAACTTTATCCTGCTACAAGAAATAAGCTGTAACTTTGTTGTATCTGTATCTTGATGTTGACTTTTTGAATAAAATTCTTTATCTGCGTATGTTGTAAACTAAATATAATTCATAGTTGCTTAAAAAAGTACATGATCAAAAGTGTTGGTTCTAAACCAAAATTAGTTTAGTACAAAAGTTCGATCTAACCTTTATGTTCACTTCTTGAATAACCTTCTATGTACGTATACCTATTGTTCAATAAATATCATTCATAGTTGCTTAAGCAAATAAATGATCAAAGGTATAGGTTCTAAACTAAATTAGTTTAGTACAAAACCGGTACATTATATCGCTATTTACTGAAATAAACCTATAACTTTGATCTCGAATTCGCAGGTTTCCCCTCTCGTGTGTGGTTTATTCCTTTAATCTGTTTCGTCAAATGCGCCGAAACAACGATCTCAATTCAATACAAGCTTAAGACGAGACCTGTCAAAGTGAAGTGACAAAGTAACAGAGAGACTGCGGCTCAAATTGAAATAGTTCTGCAGCGAATTTAGTTGATCGCGGTTCATTTGTATTCAGTGGTGTGGAGACATGGTGAGGAGATGGGCGGGTTGAGATTCTAATGATGGAGAGGTTTTTTAGTTTCGAGATTTGCGAGTTTTAGTGTACAAGGATAGTTTCAATACGAATCTAGCCTAACCTTTTTCTAATCACAAAGTCTAAACTTTAATGGAAATATATGATGAACACCAATAAATCATAAGTAAGTTTTTATCAGCAAAAAAGAGATTCCATAAAAAAGGCTTATGTACTTAATTCGGTTTAAAATTGGCCTTTGACTAAGACATAGAAAAATATAATGCCTAGGTATAGGCATATTCCAGGAACTGGGACCTTTATACTGCCATCCTACAAACTACACATACTGCTCAAAACATGCTTTTTAAAAACTTAGTTTTTAGTATGTTATTTAGGTATAAAAATACGTGTAAGTAAGTAATATTGCTCGTCTTTAGGGTTAAACATTTAAGAAGCATTTATAGTCCTAAGAACATAACTTTTCAAACTCCAACCCCATTTTCTACATCTCGACCTTAGACACTTAAACTGAATAAGATTTAACCAAAACAGTTCAAATAAACTATATTCATAACTTAACCAAATAAAATTCTGCGCCGCGCTACACTGTGCCCCAGCCCTATACACATTATAGGCTCAACGGTGCCATCAATCAGCAGTGTTGCTGAATTACAAAATTAAGCCACACTTCACTGTAGCTCAACAGTAAATGTAACCTGTGAGTGCACGAATATTACCGCTGAGTTGACGAACGCGTAACTTATTGCGTGGAACTGTTTCTGTGTGCTGAATAGGATATAGATAATAAATAAATAATAATTTCTATTATTTCTGACACTCACACAACATTATCTAGCCCAAATTAAGTTTCTTAAATAACTTGTGTTATGGATACTAGATAACTGATATACTTAAGAAATATATAAACATACATATTGAATAAATACATTATAGAATAAACTTAAATAAGCATATAAACATCAATGACTTGACGGCTAATATCTGTGTTCATCACACAAATATCCGCCGCCGCCGGGATTCGAACCCAGGACCTCTGGCATAGAGGGCAATGTATGTTACCACTACACCAGCCGGTCGTCAAAGATTGTCATTCAAAATATGTTAAATCAATAATGAATTTTAAGTAAAGTAAATAATTTATTTAACTATTTACATGGGACCCAAAGGGTGTTTTATACAGGCAACCCTAGCCAGTTTGAAAAAAAAAAAAACATCTCCTAAGCCGGCCCCTCAGATTTTTGAGACCAGGACTTATCAAACTGCAGGTAAATATAAAGCCCCGAAACGATCAATTTAATATAACTTTAATTTGTTTTGTTTAGAATTGTATCACGTAAACAAACTTATACCTTACTTAAGTAAATTTAATTTTGTACTCCTCACGCTTATGGACATGGATCAATTGATTACATTTTGTTATTGACGTAAACTGAAGACTAAATAACTAGATAGTCAGTAAAAATACGATGATACTTTTAAGTAAGAGTATTTCAGGATCGAAATGTTGCTTAAGCATTAGGTAATAAAGTTTGTAGCATAATATTCACTGTCAATTCTCCACAACGAGCTCTAAAACCATCCGTACTTATATATAGTTTAAGTCTGAGTATTTACTTTTCATCTCTATAATATATCTGCATCTCCTTCGGTATGCCGTAGCTATATAGATTGGTTTACCTATATCTATTTCCCCGTTTGATACTTTGAAAATACACAGCACCCTGTGTATAGAAGTTTACTTAATAAACTCTGTTCTCTTAGTACATTACATGTGGAAACTGTTAAATTAATGGCAAACTTCTCGTTCGCATCGATTAGACTACAGCGCTACTGATCCTTCAATAAATTTACTTTTCGGTGTCATGGTACAGTGGTAAATACTTTGCATTCTGTGCCAGAGGTCTTGCGTTCATATCGAAGGAGATAATAAATAAATAATTGATATTGATCACCATCATCATCATCACCACAACTCTTTGTAACTCATCCACTGCAGGGCATGAGTCTCTCCCCTGGGTGACGAAAAGGTATAGGCCATAATCCACCAAGCTGGCCCAGTGCTGGGTGGTGGATGTCAGAATTTTCAGGGCGCCGTAATGGCTTCTAACAAACCATAACGACTACTGTATACAAGTATACAGCACCCGAGGCCGACTGCTCAACGTGCCCTCCGAAGCACGGAAGTCATCGTGAGAAATGAATGGTCGGCGGTCACCCATCCAAGTACCGACCGCGCCGAACGTTGCTTTACCTGTGATATCGTATGATAAACACAGTAAACCACGGCGCCACGACGACTTCCCACGGCGCCACGACGACTTCATTGATATTGATAATAAATGATATTTGTGTGATGATGACAGATATTAGCGGTCAAGTCATGGACGTTTTTATGATTATGTGAGTGATGTGAGTAAGACGGTAAATCAAAAAAGCGGAACCTAAACCAAAACGCGCTATTCATCAACATTTTGGTCTTTCTAATCTTTTTTAACTGGCATTTTTTAACATCGCATTGACCAGTATTATCTGTACAAACGCTGAAATATTAAAATATCATTAGGCAAGTTTGGGTGAATGAATGTTACTCAATCAAGGCAGAATGGCTGAACAGATCTTAATGGAATTTAGTCTGAAATAGCACACAGGCTACTTTTATTTCAGGATATTACAACTGGTTTACAGGATAGATTTGTTTCAAGGAGGAAGGTCCATTTCGCGTTTTGACACTAGATGGCGCACTAAGTATTTAACATATGCCGAACAAAACTACAACAGGAACGAAATCGGCGCAAATAGCTAGTGTAAATAGTAAACGTGAAGGAAACCAGATACAGGATTATTTAAGACTAAAGCAGAACATAGGTTTATTTTATTAGTAAAGTAGATCTCCCAATCTGAGCCAGGCAGTAATTGAACTTTGACTCCTTTACGCCGTAAAGAAATACTCAACCGACACGAGAGTCTACGCCTCAGATCATAAAAACTAAGAGATGTGCTAAGTGGGCGTGTCACGTGCGAACGAATCAGGTAAAAAACATACCTCATTGTGAGTTTTGCTAATAGTCGTGTGTCAACTCGCAACGGCGTCACTTCTAGCGATTTTCTCAAAATGCCGGCTTGTTCAGTGGTTTTTTGTAAAAATATTAGTGCCAAAGTTAATTATAGTAAAGATGGCATCTCATTTCACACGTATCTGACTGAAATAATGCGTATTTTTTTATTAAAACTTGTAAAACATTCACTGGAAATAACACTTTAGTTGTAAAATCGGATCACATAGTAAATTACTACGTTTGTGAAGAGCAAACACTATTGCTTGCGTAACACAGGAAATTTATGCATGCGTGGTTTTAACTACGCAATGGATTAGTATACCTATGAAAAAACTCACTTATTCGGTAACTCGTGGTGCGGCCGCTGGTTGCGTTCGTGGTTGTCTACATTTTATCGATAAAATTAAGGCGTATTATCAAATGATAATTTTGTTAAATAAAATCATTTGTTGATTACCTTTAATCAATATTATTTATGTATTTATACTATTGATTACATTGTTATAATTAGTTAGGTTCTTGATAAATATAACAATTACTTATTTTTGATCTCCCTGCAAAAAAAATAATTAAATTAATTTGGAGTCCCTAAAACAATCTATACGATTGGCCGTGAAGAATTTTCCCATGGAAAGAGTGCGTGCTTCTATTGATAACTGGCCTCAACGTTTAAAGGACTGTATTACAGCCAATGGAGACTACTTCGAATAAGCTTTTTATATTTCTAATTGTTGTATATTTATGTATTAAACTAACACACTGTAAAAGTAAAAAATGTTATTTGCAGTTAAATTATTGTTTTTTTCTTTATTACAATATTTATGGTCAGACTAGGTACAACTTAAAGGCGAAGTAATATCTTTACTTGACGTTTATTAATTGTATGTGTGCTTTACATACAACACATACATACTCATTAAATAAATTGCCTTCCTTTGAATAAGTCGGGTAAAAAAGTTAACTGCTAAAAAAATTACGTCAATAAATTTCATCGACATTTTATAGATAACCAATTTCAAACCTAGCTGCATTAGTGTGTGTGCATATCATTCGTAGCTACGAGCGCGGGTGCCGCCTTTTTTTTGCATGTGGACTATTAGTTGATTTGTTAGTGTTATAACGAAATTAATAGTGTGCGTGAGAAATATTCATATGTGTGCTATGCTGCTTACTTTTATTGTTGTGTTAGTATAATTAGTGGGAGAAACTTGGAGACATCGGGACCGGAACAAATTAACGTGCAAGGCATATCTCTGTGTTTGTATGATCTGAGGTCTACGCACACACAACCTTTTTTCGGCAAATGAGATTCCAGTGTAATTGTGAGGTACACACAAGTAACTACAACATAAATTTACATCACTATATAGTGTTGCCAAGTTAAGATAAAGTTTTCTCCGAATAACTTAGCATATAAACACCTGTTGTGTATCGCAAATGGCTTCTCCATCAACTTTTACCTTAATTGATAAGGTTAATTTAAACGAAGCTTTGAAAAAACGCGTGTGTTTACAACAGAAACGCGTTAATTCATTGCAGGTGCATATGACGGGCAGAAAAATTGAATTCACGTGACACAATAAATTTAATTAATCTGCTAGGGTTGTCTCTGAGTGGAAGTGCATTCTATGGAACATAATTTTTTTATTGAAGTTGCGGCTTTAGTTTATTTTAGGAGGAACGCAAGTCTTTCCAGGACATAATATACTTAGATGCTTTCTTGGTCGACTGCGAATATTTTTCCTTTTATATTGAAGTACAAAATTATTAATCTTCTTTTCGTTTAATGGCAACCAGCATAAAATTATTGTTTAACGATCTAATTTGGATCTAAGAACAAGACTGATATTTAATGACTTTTCGCTTGTTTCTTGCATTAGCTGTCATTGCCTAAAAACGGTCGTTTCGATATTGACTTCTAATACGGTATTCGATTGTGTTTTCTCCACACTAAAGCTCCACACTTTTGCGAAGTTCGTTCATAAATATTTATTGGTAATATAGGTATTTAGCAAGCTTTATTAATTGATCTGCAGTTACTAAACAGCATTGCCTATCGGTAAACTTTCCATTAGCAATATCAATCAAACAGCATTTAAAAACTTCTGCCATCCTTTGCACCGTTCCATAAAAATGACGTTTCACATTCCGTGTTCCATATTCAAACGGCCACTCACTTTCTGCGCGATAGTTGCATTACATTGACTTAATTGCATTTTAGTGTGCGTGTGCGCAGATGCCTCGCAACTTGTTTAGGTAGGCCGGTGCTAAATGACATCTGCAGATACTAACATATGGCAATAATTATGTCTATTAATATCTAAAGGTTAGGTATTAGATTTATTATAGAGTAATAATTTTTTTTTTAATATTTTCTAACTAAATATTTCAAAATGCTTCGTCGTAAGATACTGATATATGACGATAATTTTATTTATTTATATCTAAAGTTATTCGATTTATTTTAGAACAATGTAATTTTTTTGAATAAATTTGTCGAGTTTTTCACATAATAATTTTTAAAAGATTTATTTTGCATTTTGTTATAAGTATTGTAAAGAAATGGGGAAGATATCCCAGCTGGGATTAATTTTATTTAATTGTCTTTAATCAAACAATAAAATCAATGTTTGAATGGCTGCCAAAAAGAAAGGAAATACTTATTGATATTTAAAGGATTTACAAATAAAGAAACACTTTCACAAAGGAACAGTCTAAATTCGAGCTGAAAATAATTACATCGCAGTGAAACAATTAATCTTTTGTTCCAACTCAGCTCATTACATCTAACAATCCAATTCAAATAGAACAACCAATTCAATCATTTCCAGGATCGCGGCCAAGCAAAACATCAATCGGGAACTAAGCAACAATTAATCGAATAGAATAGATTCTATTCGATTCAAAAATCCGGGGCGTCGCGTCGAGTCGCGTCGCGGTAACGCTGACGTTTTATAACCCTTTGTGATCGGTATCGCTTTGAAGTGTACACAATCGAGTGCCTACATAGCCGCGTCTAATAAAATGTATACACTTAGCAACTTATTCCGTTGTAACAAGGTTCAATGTCCAATGAAAATGTATACCTACATATTATTAGACGTGACAGTACAAACGAGTACACTAGGAGCGTAAAGGTACAGTTGGGAAGGAAAATCTTATAATCAGCACGATTGTCAGGCTCTTTACGACTCCCTCTGAACGACGAAAATATTTGTTGCTCACTGAGTTTATGATTATATTTTGAAAACGTGACAGTTTTATCTGTACCGTAACATGATGAGGTTAGATCATTATTAAAAATAAGTATGATATATTAAACTTGTTATTAATCAGATTGTTGTGAAAATCTTAAACAAACAAGGTGGTCCAATTAAAGAAAATTGTAGAGATAAATCTGCAATTAAAGCAGTTAAATTGAAGTAGTTCAACTAATACAAAAACAATTCAAATCAATATAAAATAGATCACAAACAATTATTCTAATGGCATTCAATAAAAAATTATAATGTAAAATTAATTATAATGTAAAAGCGACCGTATTCAGAATTGTTACTGTATAACTACATTAAATATACTTTCTCTAAAACTACAACGAAAGTACGACATCCATTACTACATTAAATTCTCATAAAGTTTAAATTATAACTTTGCTACAGAAACAAGTAAACAAAATATCAACTTTCTGTTTTACTATTTACCTGAAGCACGAAAATTCGTTGAAAAATGATTATTTTTGAATTTTGCTAAGTATCTCTAGCATAAACATCCCTTAACCACCTAGTACCACTTTTGTAAAACAATGTGGTACTAGGTGGCTTTAATACGTAAACTAAAATGACATTTAAAAAAAAAACAGAAACAAAACATTCAAAATTTACCAAGTTTACACAAAAAAGAAATAGAATTACTGTAACAACTACACTAGGGCCGAGTCTCATGCTGCCGAGTCATGCATTTCGTAATCCATCGCTGTATGGCGCGGCTTCAATCAATCGCGGGTTCAATCAATGCTGATTGAATCGCAGAGTGCCAGCTATGCATTTTCTTCTCCTCTGTACACTTACAGCTTACTCGGATCTTTAATACCTTAGATTAATTTCTAACGAGTTCCAGAAGGAGGATCGATAGGTCGCTACTCCTTGGTCGTCCTTTTTATATTTTAATGTACCCACAAAGAGCAGTACAGTACGTTCTTTTTTTTTTTAAAATGTGGTTTTGTGTTTTTTTGGAATTCAATTTAATTAAACTCAAATTCCTTATGGTCTTCAACATAAATAAAATTCACAGTACAAAGAAAACATAAAAAATGCAATTTGGACGGCCTTATCACTTCAATCAAAGCAATCTCTTCCAGACAACTCTCGATTACATACATAACATGAAAATCTTAGACAATAATAAAACAGAAACATGATATAGAATACAAGGATTTTAAACATTAAGTTTATATAGATAAAACGTTTTTTATATTGTTAAGCTTTTACAAAGCTCCTATTACAACCACATACATTGAAATCTAATCCAATCAGCGTCAACAAAGAGTTCCATTACCATGATAAATTATTCAGAACTAACGCAAATGTTTTTCGATCATTTTCTAAAAACACCGCAGTGGCTAAGTGGGGTATAATTTATTCCCGATCTCGGAAAATAACGATGAACTGTTCAGTACCCGAGAGTCTATCCCTTAATCCTTTGATGGATTTACCCTATGGAGACGGTGTGAAAAATTTATGCTATAGGATCCTGTGTTTAGTTACATATACTTGTAGATATAGATGGCGCTAGTAAGCGCCTACTGATCGGACTATATGGAATCGATTAAAAAGAATTCAACGCGTATTTTAATATTAATATCTGATTTCGTTTACAAGACGTCTTATTTATTCTAAATATGATCAAAAGTAAGAATTTTTTCTTATTATAAGATTGTTTCCATATGAAAATAAATAAAATAAAATAATAAAAAGTCGTTCAAAGTTTTCATTTATAGAGGTAGCTTTTTGTAGTTGATCATTATTAGCTTATTATAGACTGAAAGAAGAACTCAGAAAAGCTAAATATCTGATTTATGTACCATCACCTCCTAAATTCAACAACAAGCAATGTTATTTCATACCAAATTTTCTTACATTAAAACTAACACAATCCAACAAGGCATCCGTCATTATAATAGTTTCCATGCAAATCCCGTGGATATCGGGAGATGCAATCTCCAGATCGTAGAGTCGGGAGAGATTGATTCGGAATTTAAAATCAGCGCTCGAAGTTCCGAGCTCTTATGGAGCGGAATCGAAATAATATGATATTCCTTGGTAGGCGTTTATAGAGGACAAGGTATTTGAATATGGAAGGATAATTTATTATATTATTGTATTGAATTTCAGTATTTTTTTTATCAATCATTTATTATTTGGGCTTCATTCAATCGTTTTGTCTATAAAGATACCGCAACTTCAAGTTACTTGAAACAAAATAATTAAATACATATATAGGTAGGTACTAGGTTTATATTTATAAGGTCCCATAATAAGATGAGGATAAAATGTTTAAACCGGTTTTTTTTTTATTAATGATGTAAATTTTGTACAGTGAATTAAATTTTTAAATCGTTAAAGAAGTTTAAAGTTCATTTAATAAAAACTATCATAAAATACAAATAACTATTTTTGCAAATATCATTTGTTTTACCATTTGATAAAAATATATCCTTTGCATTAATTTTTTAAGAGACATCGATAGCAAAACATTAGTAAATTAAAGTACGTATATTATGTTTGAAATACAAATTAGAATAGTAAATTAAGTATGGCAAAAATCAATTGCTTAGACTCAACCAGTTTACGAATCGTTCTTTTTCAATCTGAAACAGATAGTTTTACGGTCCATTAGTTATCGAAGCCGGGCATTAACCGAGCCGGCGGTTCCTACGCCTTTACCACTTGATAACCGCATCTCATTGAACGGAGTTCGATTCCCGCTTGAAACATTATTTGTCTACTTATCTTTGCTTTAAAGATTAATATTAAATATCATTAAATTTTACTGTTATTTCAGATGTTGAGCTCAACTCAAGTAGATGTTGATATTAAATCAGAGTCCTTTATATCACATGAAAACACTAAATTGAATGAGCGTTGCCATGACAGCCAATATAAATGAGCAACTATGAAAAAAATCTTGTACGGAAAATATTGAAATCTAGTATGAAAACCTCTAACGGTGGGTTTCTATATCGAATCTCTATCTAAGATCCAAATTTTTCACATCATCACAACTCTTTGTAATGAGCCCACTGCAGGGCTATGAGTCTCTCCTCTGGGTGACGAGGAGGTTTAGGACGTAATCCACCAAGCTGGCCCAGTGCTGGGTGGTGGATGTCAGATATTTCAGGGCGCCGAAATGGCGCCCTGACGACTACTGTACACAAGTATACTGCACCCGGGACCGACTGCTTAACGTGCCCTCCGAAGCACGGAAGTCGTCGTGAGAAATGAATGGACGGCGGTCACCCATCCTAATACCGGCCGCGCCGAGCGCGCCAAACCTGCGATATCGTTTGATATGCACAGTAACCACGGCGCCCCAACCACATCACATACAAAAACAAATATGGATTTTGGTTGCCATGGCAGCGTCCATACTTTTAAGTGTTTACACAGGAGGATTTTGGATAAAGATAAAATATTGAAACCCACCATAAAGATCTCCAAGTTACTTACAACTAATCTAACAATTGTATATTAAAACTTCTAAGTATCTGATTTCTACTCTGCAACACTAACGTTTTTTAGTATGAATTCCGTACTTTGTAATGATAAGCGCAGACTCAGGGTCGCTCTAGAACCATATTTTATTAAGACATAATTAAATGAGTTATATTTATTGAATAACCACAATTGAATATATGAGTTTAAATATAGCATTAGTTTAATCCCCACTTACTCATCCATAAAATACGACAACGATAGAAGTCAATCGCTGAATAATTACCTGTAACAATAAAAAAAGATAAGTATAAGAAAGAGAAACAAATATTGAACAACACATGTCTGGGTCAAATGCCGTGAAATAAAAGTAAAAATGCCCTAAAGTATTAAACTCACTCGTGAACCCGTGCTAACATTATCGCGGAGTTGAAATGTTAAGTATTATAAACGCTATAGAGTCCAGTTAAAAATCATCATCAACATCATCATCATCTTTAAGCC